>CM060395.1:192048727-193248727 GCA_030545235.1 Helianthus tuberosus
CTATCTATAATTCTCATTTCCGACACTCCCCCTCAAGTTGAGTAGTGGGGTCACCAATACTCAACTTGCTCAAACAGCTACTAAACGCGTTTCCGTTGACTGCCTTTGTGAGTATATCTGCGAGTTGATCTTTTGACGAAACATGAGGGAGTTCTATGATTCTTGCTTCCAACTTTTCTTTGATGAAATGTCGATCTACCTCCACGTGTTTTGTTCGATCATGTTGAACTGGGTTTTCTGAGATTTGTATTGCAGCTGTATTGTCACACATGACTTTACTAGGAGCCTTTTGGGAAAAACCAATGTCTTCTAGCAGCTTCCTGATCCACAGAACTTCGCTTAACCCTCGAGCTATACCTCTAAATTCCGCTTCTGCGCTCGATAGAGCGACTACTTTCTGTTTCTTACTCCTCCAGGTAACGAGGTTCCCACCAACCAAGGAAAAATATCCTGATGTTGATCTTCGGTTTCCCTTATCCCCTGCCCAGTCTGCATCAGTGTAGAGTTCAACATTTAAATGTCCATTTGTTTTGAACAACACTCCATGGCCTGCTGTGCCCTTGAGATATCTTAAAATTCTCTGAGCAGCTTCCATGTGGGCAACTTGAGGTTGATGCATGAACTGACTCACCACTCCAACAGCATAAGCTATATCAGGGCGAGTGTGAGAGAGATAAATTAACTTACCCACAAGCCGTTGATACATTTCTTTGTATGCTAATTCTCCATTGAGTTCCGTGTGAAGATTGTGATTCACCACCATTGGAGTATCTGCTGGTTTACAGTCAATCAACCCAGTTTCTGCTAGGAGATCAAGGACATACTTCTTTTGGCAGATGAAAATCCCCTGCTTAGACCTGAGAACTTCTATCCCGAGGAAATACTTAAGATTCCCAAGGTCTTTCATTTCAAACTTTGAAAACAGATTCCTTTTCAGCCGTGCTATTTCTTCTGTATCATCTCCGGTAATAATCATGTCGTCTACATATATGATCAAGCAAGTTACAAGGCCGTTTCTTCTCTTGAGGAACAGAGTATGATCAGCGTTACTTTGGTGATACCCATACTCTTTCATGGCCAAAGTGAACTTCCCAAACCATGCCCGAGGAGACTGCTTTAGCCCATAAAGGGATTTTTTTAACCGACAAACTTCCCCTTCTTTAAAACCCCCTGAAAAACCTGGAGGTGCTTCCATGTAGACTTCTTCTGTTAGGTCTCCATGGAGAAAGGCGTTTGTAACATCAAACTGGTGAAGAGGCCACTCCTTATTGGCTGCTACGGAGAAGAGAACTCTAATGGTATCCATTTTTGCAACCGGAGAAAAAGTCTCAGAGTAATCGATCCCATACGTCTGAGTGTAACCCTTGGCTACAAGTCGAGCTTTGTATCGCCCAATGGAACCATCTGGTTTATATTTAATCGAATACACCCACCGGCATCCAACTGTTTTCTTTCCTTTAGGAAGAACGCACTTCTCCCATGTGTTGTTTTTCATGAGAGCACGCATCTCCACTTCCATTGCTTCTTCCCAGTTCTTCTTACCTTGAGCTTCCTTTACGGAATTAGGTATTTGTTCAGTGTATAGAGAAGTAACAAATGCTTTCGCACTGTTAGATAAGTTCCCGTTGACCATATTAGCTACAGGATATCTTGAATTTCTGGTCTCCCTCTCTGGGGAGTACCGTTTGGAAGGAACCCCTCTATTGGCTCTAGGGGAAGAGAGTATCTTCCGGTTGTCTCTGCTACACCTGGTGGTTCAACATGTTCAACCACTACTGGCTCATTTTCAACCTGATTTTCAACCTGTTCAGCATTTGGGTCAAAATGTTCTGTATTTGTCGGTTCTATGTTTTCCCCTGTTGTCTCATAGTTATAAGACGTAGAACATTCAGGGTTCTCAGTATATCTTACCTCAGGCATCACGTTGGATGGACTTTCTTCAGTGATACTGTGCTCCGCGGATTGTGTGTCTGTGTTTGAAGGACTCGCAGTACTGTGATAGTTTTCTGTTGTGACTTCTTCAGATGAGGGAATTTGGATTAACCAACTCAGAGTGTCTATACTGTCATTCTCCCCCTGACCACTGAGTTGGATGTTATAAAAGTATTTTGTTTCAAGAAAGTCAACATTCATTGTGGTGAACATTTGACGAGTTGTTGGATTATAACATCGGTAACCTATTTGATCGATCCCATAGCCGACAAATACACATTTTTCAGCACATGGGCCAAGCTTGTTTCGATTGGTTTTGGGTATATGAACAAATGCGGTACACCCGAAGATTCGAGGTTCACGTGTAAGAGGATGAGGAATACTGGCAGACTTAGACAGACAATCTAAGGGAGTCTTAAATTTAAGAGCTTTTGTGGGAAGCCGATTCAGCAGATACACGGAGGTTGCAACTGCCTCCGGCCAGAAAGATTTAGGGACCTGAGATTCGATCAAAAGGGCACGAGTCATTTCAAGAATAATACGGTTTTTCCGTTCGGAAACACCGTTTTGTTCAGGGGTATGAGCACAAGAGGTTTGATGAATTAATCCTTTGGTTTTAAAGAATTGTTTCATAGATGTGTTGACAAATTCCCCCCCCCCCCCCATTGTCGGATCGAAGGATTTGAATTTGAGTTTGAATCATAGCATAGAACATGACAAATTTTTCGTACACTTCGGCTTTATTTTTTAAAAAATATACCCATGTCATGCGAGTGCAATCATCCACGAATAGTATAATGTACCGAAGACCCTGCCCCCCATCACAGGAGCAGGACCCCACACATCGGAATGGATAAGTGAGAAAGGTGAGGCCACTTTCGTATTGCTAGGTTTGAATGATTGTCGATGGCTTTTAGCGCGAAGACAGGTTTCACACTCTATTTTCCCATTTGAAGGGAAGAGTTTTGGAAACAAAAGGTGCGAATAACCATGGGACGGATGTCCCAAACGTCTATGCCATAGCCAGGCTTCCCGGTTATCAGTTCCATGAGCCAACATCACAGTACCCTGTTGAGCCACTTCATCCACATAGTACAATCCTTGGCGCTCAGTACCACGTCCAATAATCACACCCGTCCTGATATCCTGTAGAAGACAGAAAGTAGGATGCATTAGTACTGTGCAATTTAGCTCTTTGGTAATATGGCTGATTGAGTGCAGTTTGTGCGATAATGATGGAACATAAAGACAATTTGATAATTTCATAGTTGGTGAAATTTCAATTGTGCCTCCTCATTTCACTTGCATCATCCCATTGTTTGCAGTGTGGATTTGAGTTTTTTGAGGATTGGACGTTGATCGTATGTCTGATGGTTCAAACGTCATGGTGTCAGTGGCACCAGAATCGAAAATCCAAGCACTGTTCTTACTCTGATTGATTTCCATTTTTTTTTAGACAAGAAACAACCGAGCGTATTTAATAAACAATCAATTACGCCGAACACCCGCACCAGAAAGGAAGCCCAGAATAACTCCGCTAGGTGGCGAAGTTATCTCACGCGGCGAATTTATCAAAATTCACCGGTGACTTGAACTCGCGTTCAAGATTTTAAATTCGCCCGCACGTTGTTCGCGATTAACAATTACGCCACCGACAGTGTATTGAATGAATAAGCAGCGAAATAGAAGGTTCGAAATCTATGAAATTCGCTCAAAATAGAAGGAATTAACAGCGAATAAAATAAACCAATTTCCAGTATTTAAGGAAAGGATCGAAATCTATGAAAATAACAGCGAAAATGAGGGAATTTGAAGAAGGTTCAAAATGATCGGAGATTACAGCGGATCCCCGAAACAGTTGAGTTTTGCAGCGGAAATAAAAAACAGTTGGTGAAGAAAAAATGTTTCGTGTTGGTGGAGTTTTGTTTTGTAAAGCTAATGACAACCAATCAACGTTGGTTGGTGGAAACAATATCACTTCTCCAAACAATTTTAAGTAGTCTTTATCAAAGAGCAGTATCACCGTCCCTTTTAAATGAGAAAGATAATAAACGACGGAACGCTAATAAACGGGAAACTAGCGGCGGCGGCAACGGGGCTGAATCGGAAATGTGATTGATTCGCCGGAACAGATTTCCGGTATTTTTCGAGTTTGATTTTGAACTGATTTGTCGGAATTGTGATTGATTCGCCGGAACAGATTTCCGGTATTTTTCGAGTTTGATTTTGTTATCGGGTTTGGTTGTAGATGATGAGCAGAGTGTTCGAGAATCAGAAACACTGCTCTGATACCATGTTGTTTGGTATAGAGAGTAATCCCTGAATTGGGTTTGAATTGTATTGATAAATTGTATTGTTCAAGTAATTAGGGTTACAAGAATGGGTTTATATAGGACACCACTTTACACCCTAGCCCCTACACTATCTATAATTCTCATTTCCGACAACTTCGACTCAAAATCTAAACGCGCTATGTTTTTATTGCATAAACGCATACTCATCTATATCTATACTATAAATAAATACCAACCAAATTTAAGTAATTACAATATTTTATGCGTATGGTACAATAACTTAATGAAGTAAGTAAAAGGGCATTTTAGGGATTTTAGCACTTTTGTAAATTATAATTAAGATGACATATGAAGAGTTTAAAGTAATTATTATTCTAAATAAATTTATGTATTATAAAATTGATTAAATATATCTTTATCTTTATTAAGATGGAAGGATAAGGTAATTTTTTAAACAATTTTGAGATGGTAGATGAATGGTCATGCTCACCCTAATTTTTTTTCCACGATTGCCCCTGTCCTCACAAAACTGAATGATACGATTCAACAATCTAGATTTCTCTCAAGGTCGTTCCCTTCTCCTTTCAATGTTTATTATCAGTTTCTTCAACTCAATCATCTCAAATTAAAGGCCAATTGAATGTCCATTGAATTACCATTAGTTGTGAATGTCGATTGAATTTCCACTGAGGTCATGCTTTTATCGATTCATGAATATGCGATTAATGGTACCCTCCTTCGATGTTAGTTAAAGAGGGAGCGAGAGTGAAGACTGAAGAATACGAATAGAGGGAAGCAAGGGCCCTCCGGCGATGGTGACATCGATGATAGCTAAGGTACTAATCTCACTTCTATCTCCTCTACCTTTTGATTGATTTGATGTTTCAATCGAAGATTGAAGACGCTAATAGAATTTGCCCAGTTATGTCCACACCCACAAGTCGTCGTAAACATGTCATACAACAATGGATCACGTCTCCTTCAAGATGTATACCTGATATTTGCTTGCTCAATGTATCAAGTTCTCAACCTTATAATGTACCGACAACTTTCATTTATTTATTCTGTTAGTAATTTGGTTGAAGAGTAGCATGGGAACACATAGAAATTGTTGTTTTTTTAACTATTTAAGTTGATTGTGATTATTGCAGGTATTACTGTTTGTTATGTGGTGATTAAAATGAAACAAACAGGTACAAACCAAAATCTTCACTGATGCAAGGTCAAGTGGCATTGCTGCCTTTTCTTTAGAGGCAATATGTTCTGCCGGAAGGATCGGTTTTAAGCTAAATTTAAACCAAAATCCAAATTTTATTTTCTATTATTAGACTCACATTCATAAATTTGAAATTTCCCTTGCTGATGATATGAGGAGCTTTCCTGCTCCATAATTTGAAGCCAGATTATAATTAAGGAGACGTTGAGATGATTAAAATAATCATGGTTGTATTTATTAAACTATTCTATTTCACATTGTTTTGTAAAAATAATCTTTAAGTAATTTCGGCATCACGTATAGTTTAATTTTTTCTTACCGTGAGGAGCTAAACCAACGTATAAAATGATGACATTTGCCTTTTTGGCTATGCTTTTCCGCTATTTTAGGAAAATAAACTAACATCTTATGAAATTTCAAATATACTGTTGTGACACGATAATTTTGAATCTACAATAAAAATTGATTTGAACGGATCAAATATAGTTTAGTTTTTCTTTACCTTGAGGAGCCAAACCATACATAAAATGACGTCAAACGATATTCGTAATTATTGTTTTCGATTGATATAAAACATGTGTCGATATCCTCTGACATGTCTTTTAAAAGGCTATATCGAGTATCGATGTCGTACCAAACCGATACTCCTAATGCATTAGATGATTTGAACATGTAACGCATTTAACTCGCTTCACTATATAATTGAATCTGATATAAGTCGAGACATCCGCTGCAACGCGCGGGCATTCCCACTAGTGTTTTATAATTAGGCACATTTTAAACATCAAATAGAGAAAAAACATGACGTAAGTTTTTCAACAAACTATGCACAACTTTTTGCAACTCGTTCTTTTTTTTTTGGAAAACACGACATGCGTAATATGATCCTTAAAATCCCACATGGAATCTTCATTTTCAAGATTCAAATGTGTTGTCCTGGCCAAGTTGCTCCAGATGATCGTGAATATCAACCATGTAAAGGTTTAGGTCGAAAAATTTATCTATCATTATGTAACCAATCAACTAGACACAGAATACACTCCCGAAAATTTTATAACAAAATGTTTTGGACCAAATGAAAGTGTTTTGTATAAGTATTCTAAAACAAAATCTAATATATGTCCAATTGGGCCTTGTTAGAATCATAGTTGTCAAACTCAAGGCATAAAGGGTGAGCCTTGGGCCTCAATGCAAGGCGCTTAAAAAGCGAAGGTTTTTTTAGGAGAGTCGTTTATTATAAAAATACAATTTTTAGGGATGTCAGACATGTTTTAGGCTTCTTTAGGGCTAGTTTTAGGTTGTTTCCATGCCTCTGTAGGGTTCTTATAATTGTTTCAAACATGTTCAAACGATTCTTGACCGGAATTTCGTTGGAATTTGGCCTGAAAATGCGCGATAAGGGCCTGAAAGTGGGGTTTTTGAAGCGAAGCGAAAAGGCAGGGCTGAGCCTAAAAAGTGAGCCTAGGTGTGCGCCTGATTGAGCCTTGACAACACAGGTTAGAATCACCCTTGCTTACATATTTCATAAGGTTGAAAAAATGCTCACAATAGCTCGAGTCAAGCCTTTATAATTTCAGTCTTGTTCTTTGTGCTTAGGAACAAACCCATAATAAGTTAATTGCTTATTTAAAAAAGGCATATTTGCTACATGTACAAGATATTCTAAATAATAAAATAAATTTAAATTGTACTTTTACGTTGGTTTGAATTGAATGTGGATCGTATCCCCATCTTCATGGCGTGAGAAAGGCAAGATCATGCCATATATTCAGAATTTCATCTTTACTTAAAACTCAACCCTTCTTATTCTAAACATTCTAGACCATAATATATTATTATTAACTTAAAAGTCAACTATGATTAATTAAAAATCAACTTAGACCACCCGTAATGGGCGTGGTTTTTTTTTTAAATTTCCCACCAAACACGCCTAATATCGCCCGTCCCCCACCCCCCCTAGGCGTTTTTCAGTTTTTTTTTTTCAAAAAAATTCTTCCAACGTTGTTTAAATCACGCCTAAACCATTTTCAAATAACCAATCAGACAAGGACATGAAATATTAGTAGTTTTTAAATAAAAAAATAAGAGTTAAATGCCATTTTAGTCCCTGTGGTTTGGGCCATTTTGCCAGTTTAGTCCAAAGGTTTCATTTTTAACCTGTGGATCCAAAAAGGTTTCACAGTTGCCATTTTAGTCTACTGGGTTAACTTCATCCATTTTTTCTGTTAACGAGAAGGCCAATTCGGTCATTTTATATGGCTGAATTGCCCTTTTAGTTAACAGAATTATATACAAAATGACCAAATTGGTCTTCTCGTTAACAGAAAAAATGGATGAAGTTAACCCAGTGGACTAAAATGGCAACTGTGAAACATTTTTGGACCCACAGGTTAAAAATGAAACCTTTGGACTAAACTGGCAAAATGGCCCAAACCACAGGGACTAAAATGGCATTTAACTCAAAAAATAATAATTGTGTAATGATTGGTTGGGGCATTATTCCATTACGCCACTTTTGTAAAAAAGCAAATAATGTTCCCTTGCTGGCTGGACCGGCACATGGCGAAAAACGTCCAAAGGTAGGGGCATTATTCACTAAACCACTACGGGTGGTCTTATTCTAAACATTCTAGACAATATATTATTAACTTAAAAGTCAACTATGATTAATTAAATTCTGATAACATCACTTCGTCTTGATTGAAGTTGTCTACGAAATAATATTAGATAAACCTAAATGGTGCTACATACGTGATTTTAATCAGGTTTTAAATTCGTAGAAAATAATAATTGAATTAGGGACCAACACAATGCACATATCATGCAATTATATATTAGTAAACGAATACTCAGGGAACAATCAATGTTAAACATTATAACTAACGCTTACTCTAAACGATAACTAGATTTAAAGCAATAAACTAAAATACACACATAATCAGAAGAGTTAATTACACAGATAACTAGTTTCGTCTTTGGGTACTAACTTTTTTTTAACAGGTTTGAGGCTTGTAATTATCAGTTTGTAACGAATTTAGGTACTAACACTAACTTCTTTTAGTTTTTCTGTTAAATTTGAGTAGAATGACTAAAATATCCTTTTGTAACTACAAGGACCATTTATATAATTAATCATTTATTAATTACAGGGATCATTTGTGTAAATACTTAATAGATATAAAAACAAAACAATCCCTAACCTACATGAAATCAGATCTGTTTTCAATTCGACATTGATCTACAATTGTTTTGTTATGTATTCCTTTTAGTAAATTTGACCTATAAACTTGACATTTTGAGCCTGTTCCAATGGATTATGTATTCCTTTTAGTAAATTTGACCTAGAAACTTGACATTTTGAGCCTGTTCCAATGGATTTAAACTTATAACTTCATAGTTTTTTAATAATTCAATTGTTTTATTTAGAAGATTAAGAACCGAAAACCGAGATTGCATAAGATCAAGAACCGAAGAGTGGACCCTCTGTAGAAAGTCAGGTATCGGTCTTGATGCAATCGGGGTCACCGGTCTTCACTCAATACCCGAAACTGACCATCAAGTTTCGAATTCGTTCATGAAACAAATGCTCCCTGTAATTAATCAATGATTTATTATATAAATGGCCCCTGTAGTTATAAAAGGATATTTTAATTATTCTACTCAAATTTAACAGATAAAAATTAATAGAAGTTAGCGTTAATACCCAAACTCGTTACAAACTGATAATCACAAGCCTCAAACCTGTTAAAAAAGTTTGTTCCTAAAGGCGAAACTATCTATAAACCACAGGATCCATCTGTGTAGTCAACTCTAATCGATATATGGGAATCGAACATCATTTAGAATTAGGGACCATGAGGTCATAGGTTCAATTCTCATAAGGTGGGTTTTCCTAGATATATTGGGTTTCTGACTAAATAGGTATATAGGCATTATAGGCTAGTGAAGATAAATATGATCGGGTCGTCTCACTTTATAATATTATCATGCGTTATTAAAAAGAATATTATATGTGTAAAAGTTAACTATGATATTTTTTTTAATATTACTATATTTTTTCTCCCTTTTAATATTAGCATGCGTTATTAAAAAGAATATATTATATTTGTAAAAGTTACCTATGATATTTTTTAAAGTCGTAACAAATTAAAATTCCTTTTATAATAATATATAAACTTGTAAAATTATTATTAAACTTTGACAACTGAACCACCAAGTTTTGGAATTTGTAATGGTTATTTTCTTAGTTTGTTTTGAAACAATATTTACATTATTATTAAAAAAAATTGTTTGAGGGGGAGATGATGTTGTCACGTGGTATTCTTTGTATTCATTTATTCATGTTAAACAAAATCTATATCTATATCTATATCTATACTATATAATAAAAGAAACTAATGAAGATACACTTGTGATTATTCTAGACCATCCTTAATTGTAGATAATTTTATTTAATTTAGATTATTAAATTTAATATAAGTTGCATTCTGAGAGCCCTCTCTTTTTTGATCCAAATCCGTTTTATGATCCAAATTTTAAACGCATAACAAATCTCTAAATTTTTGCCTCATTCCATGTTTTCATCTTTTTTACTTCAAAAACCCTATCACAAGAATTCATTTTCTCTCAACATCTTCTTCAACAACGGTAATCCATCCCAACCCATTCCGTTGTTTCATTAACTTTTTTTTCTTCCCTTATCCTTCTCTACATCCTAAAAAGCAATTACGCAATTCATACCTTAGTTGACTTTCAAGTGAAAATTATTGATGGTTGTTTGATGTTTTGATCTAGAACTTATTTAGGGTTTCTTTTAGCATGTGACATGTAAAATAATCAAGTGGCCAAATTTGAGGTATTGCTTACGATTACAAATTATTATGCTATTGCTTTTACTCTTCTATACGAGTCTCTATCAATGTGTAAGGGTATTTGGTATTAGTTAAATGCAACCCTATTTCAAATTTTGATTTATAAACTATTTCTAATGCAGTTAACTCTTGCTAGGTTCAGGATGCATCGTTCATACTTAAAGATTTTAAAGGATTCTAATTCGCCTAATATGGTATTCATGTTATTCATTGTAACTAGTTTAATACCCGTTCGTTGGACGGGTTACGCTAACGTAACAAACAAAGATAATGTATATTAATGGTGTTTCGGTTTGCTTCTCCTTTTCCTCTTTTCCATCTCCTATTTGAAAAAATTACAACCATCTAACTTATCCTTTTCTTCGTTTCAAACCACTAAAACTCATTCTCAAAACACATTACCCCACGATGAAACATTTAAATATCACGATGAAACATTTAAATATCTCCAATACGGATTAAAACTTATTTTTATTACAATTAATTGTGTCATTAGTTGTTGACCCTTAATTTTCGATGTGCAATCAACTTTTCAGTGTTTCAAGAGTAATATGAGAAGATTTAATTACTGAGACCACACGGTTTGGGCGTGGAATAGTGGCGTAGTGGCCCTTTTAACCGAGAACACCACCTCTTGTGGTGGCGTGGTAGTGAGGGCGGGGAGTTTTCCACCGGCGTAGGGTGTATTTGGGTTGTGAGGTGGAGGCTCTTGATTGGTGGGTGGATATCGGATGTGTTTTAATTGGTTGATGTTTATTATTAGCTTTTTTTAATATAAAAACGCCACTAACCACGCCACTCCCACTCCTCCCTTTTTTGCACGACGCCACTTTTTTCTGACGTGTGCTGACGTGGAAGCCACATGTCGAATAACACCACTCTTTCATGCCCCCCCTCCGTATACTCTAAGAAAAGTAGAGTTGGTGTGAATACACCTAGCACTCATGACCCATTCATCAAGAAAAAGGGGTTGATTTAGGTAATTTTTGTTTGTCAAAAGAATATAAGAGTTAGCACTTTACTTTTCTTCTTTTCCATCTCCTATTTGAAAAAGTTACAACCATCGAACTTTTCCTTTTCTTCTTTTCAAACCACAAAAAACTCAGTTTCAACACATTATCCAAACACTACAAAAATGACCTATTAACTTTTAAGAAGTCAACAATTTAAAAGGAGCTCAAAGTAAGCAATCCCAAACACCCACATTAAGTGGACACAAGTCTAAACAACATTATAAACAAAAGCACAATTTTTAATTTATAAAAGGAAACCGAACGTGAAAAGTGTACAACCACAAAACAATATAAAATAAAAGTGATAGAGTGATAAAACATGAAATGGTGTCATTTTAATGTAAAAGTAAACGGTAGGCAACACTGGGGAAAGTATTATAACAATCAAACATGGTTTACTGCCTCAATTTTTCGGCTTTTGGATCGTCCTCTTTAACCTCAAAGATGGTCTCTTTTCGACTTGTATGAACCTATAAACACAAAAATAAAATCATAATACACAAGAAACATTAATTTACATCCATTTTAGTTTTTACATGTAAATTAAATAAAAAGATAGAACCCCACCCTATATATATATATATATATATATATATATATATATATATATATATATATATATATATATATATATATGGTTTTGTCAAACCCAACACAGTCAAAGCTAATTTCCACCCTCTCACCCGTGACTTTGTGTTTCGTTTATATATAAATCGCAAAATAGAATGTAATCTACAAACAATTGAATAACTTGTATGCTAAAAGTGATTTATACTTGGATGATGATGTTACCATGTATAGAGGGCGCCGCGCCATAGAATTGAGATGATGATTCCCATACGGTTTTACATCAGCAAATAGATCAAGAACTATCATTTTCTCAAATGGGACAGAATGAGAGAGCCTGAAGTTTACAAAAATGAACTGGCAAGTCATCAATCAAGATTTAATCTTTTATTCAAACACAACACAAAATCAATAAAATAACTGAAAAACATACTTAGAATTCCACAGTTTAGTTATCAGATATGGTAATTTTGACCCATTCAATTAAAAATGAAATATTTGACCCGTTCGCTAAAAATAACATGTTTGACCCGTTTACTAAAAACAATAATTTTTACATGTTTACCTGTGTATATACAAGTTCAATTGTTCCGCCATTTCCAGCAGGAAACATTGTAAAAACTTCAAGGTTCCAGCAATCGCGGTGCCAAGAAGGGCGATCTTTAAGAATCTCTAAAATCTAAAATCATGGAAATCAAATATAGTAAACAAAAACAATGTGGAACAGATTTTTTTATCCTTGTTAAAACTAAGACACTATATTATTACCTTTGTCGGCTCCAAACTTACAAGACCGCAGGCTCTAGCAGCTACTCCACTACAATTCTATGAAATCGTAAAGATCCCAACCGAATCCGGACCAGGCTGCAAAAAACAATTGATTTTGATGATAAGTTATAGCACTTTAATCAAGATTGTTATCAATTAATCAGAAAGAATATTTTTACAAACTGTTTTAGACTTTTTAATCAAGATTATTGCAGATTAGACATCCAGTTAGCTTTTTTCATTCAAGATTACTACTGTATGACTCGGACAACCCTCTTGTGTTGTGAGAATTTAGAGAACTCGGACTTCCTCAGCTGTAAAAAAAATCCGAGCGCCGTTTTCAGCCTTTTTACGCTGCTGTAAAAAGTTGCTCACATAAGCATTTACACCCACTGTCGGGCCAAGCAAAAACCATAAAATAAGACCTGGAGCTATGTAATCTGAACAATCAGTAATGAAGCAAAATCCCTCAAAGTAAATAGTCATGATTCAAACCATCACTACATATTAGTTATCAAAAAGTAGAATTCTTATGACTGGTTAACTGCAATTTGTTCAAATTTATCAGTTTTCACTAATAACTTCCCTACCTTAGTCTTGACTTATAAGACTTCTAAATTAGCTCATTAAAAAGGTGTACCTTCTGCCTTTATGAAGCTAATTGCTTTTCCTTCACGAGGTGACGCCATTGACAACGACTTCAAGCCCATCAAGTGCTTTTGGGCTTCGAAAGAGGAAGGCGACACAATCTGAATTTTGGTATGGCCTTGATCTTCTTGTTCAAGCAGTTTCTTGTACAAAGAAAGTAAAAAATTAACATAAAAATTAAGCACATGCATTTCATCGAACACCTTGTAAGCATCACCAAAACAATCAAATCACACGCAAGAGTTAATTCATGAAGGATACAGAAATATTCAATTGCTGAAGAAGAATGTAAAAATGAGAACATCAACCGTAAAGACAACAAATATGTGATACCTTAAATTTTGATTCACCCAATCAACTTGAGGCCATTACCTTCTTGAACCCATGAACCGATTATGTCAGAATGTGGTAAACTATGAATCACTGCAAAGAAACAATATACTTGCTTGCAATAGCACTAACCTTGAACAGATTCTTTTATAGACCTGTTAAATCAAATAAAAAATTGTAATTGATGAAGCTTATAAATTAATAAATTAGCGGAAATAGTAGAAGAATACCTACTAAACTTGTATATTTTGTGGAGATCAAAGGGGAATGTGGTACTGTAACGAAACTGGAGGATGCCATGGATAAGCTTCACTTCAGATGGATATTCACGCGATGATGAGTGTGACGCCGGTCGGATTCAACTCAAAACAATGACAAGCATTAAATGTTGTACTATTGAACCGTGTACAGCTCGTTTAAAAATACGACCAACTTACTAAAAAACAAAAAAAAGCAATGAAAACCAGTAACTAAGAACTACTGAAAAGTCATACTGCTTAAAATATCGAAAATGTTAATCAACAGTTATGTACGCGGTTATAGGTTACAAGTGTATCAACCACTTTTTAACGGTAAAAAAACCTTAAACTTGACGACTTACCTCTCCAACACCAAGTTGCCACCACTTGTACGATGTAAAGTTCATCCAAGTCTACTTCCAATGATGGGGGGGGGGCAAGGAATTCTATTTGCGAACACCTTGCAACATACGACATCATAAGCATATAGACTCTGTTTTGTTTGTAATAGCTCTTCCTGTAATCAAATCAGGTTGACCGGTGTTTACTACTGATTAGAAAATAAACCGAAAAGTAATTGTCATTTTATGTAGAAGAGAAGAATACCTTCAGTTCATGAATTTGATCACTGAGATCATTAACATCACCTTCTGAGTTCTGAGTGTGCTAATAGTACCTGATTATTGTACATAAGTTTTGCCCGATGCCCGAATATGAGTGCTGATAGTTTCAGCAGAACACCTATATATTTCCAGAAAAAAAAGATTTAAGTTGCATATGATTCAATCTTAATAGTCAACTAAAGGGTCACTTTAAATAACAATTTATAGTGATGGATAGACAGATAAATTATTGTTGGACTGGAGTAGAATCGATTTCAGATATGTTTGCTGATCAAAATTAGATCCACTGAGTACCCATTAAGTCAAAAAGTTAATCCTACAAAAAGCAAAGGATTATCAACTACAATACGATGATTTACAATAAAAATTCCAAAGCACCTGAAATAACTTGGGTCAAGTTTTCTCCAGCAAAACAATCAATAAAAAAAATTATATTATAATTAAACATAAATAACACAAGTCCATTGATTTGTATCAGAAATTTAGTATATATCAATACTCGTTTTCAATTACGATGGATATGCTTCAAATAATCAGATTTGATTTTGGCAAATGGATTTCAAACCAGAAGATTCACCTTGTCGAATTGCTTGAACCCACTTGATTCATATGTTATTTAAACGATCCATCACATTAACCATCTTTAAATCAAAACCCTGAAACCATAACCAATTAGAGCCTTCAGATGATCAAAAGAAAACAAATTAAGGTGAACAACACTGGTAGTTGTGACTCTGCAGAACATAAATTGAAAATGGGAGGTGATAAAGACATAGATGACACATCACGATGTTCGTCATTACCTGGCTTGGTGGCAGACGGTGGTGCTATGGCGGTGGAGCTAGCCTCAAACAGGCGCAGAGGGCACGGTTGGTGGCTGATGGAATCGAGGGTTTCTCAGAACTTGGAATGGCGATTGGAATGGTGATTGAACATAGAGGGAGTTTTATGTGGAGGAGGAGAAACCAATGCCCTGGAATCACGCGAGAGTGGGGATGGTAAAAAACCATTAGATAACTGTCGGGAACTGGTTTGGGTCTAAAATAAGGAGATAACTACATAGAGAAGTGGAGATAGGGCAGAAAAATATGGAGTAAAACCACCAGCTAAAAACTGCTGAGAAGTGGAGATCATGGGCATAAATTTTTGGAGCAAAACCAACAGCAGGAAAACTGCCAATAACCGCCCTGAACCGCCATTAGAGCGGTTATTTTTGGGAGTTTAAACAGCTGAGATTTCATCTCAGCATGATCCGACGGTGAATATTGATTTGCAAAGCGGTTAGACTTAATGGGTTTAATATATATATATATATATATATAATTCAATTTCATTGTTTAGTTATAATAATAATTGTTTTGTAAACTTTATATCCTCAACTTTTTAGGTCATACCAAACGCTTTTCTGAGAAGTTTTTATGCTAATGATGTTCCGTGTGACCGTGTACTCATAAGGTGCGATGGTACTAGATGCTGGTTTCTAAGCCTATCAAAGATAAATGGAGTTATTGTGTTCACAAATGGGTAGTTAAGAGTTGTTGCTGACTTAGGATTGCAATTTGAAGGCTCTAGAGCGAACCACCTTTCTAATCACCCCTTTTGTTGATAAATATTTGACATTTATAAGAAAATCCTGATACTATGCATTTGTAGGAGTTTCCCTAAATGTTTGGCATTTTTTCGGTTAGTACTATGCTTATACATCATTATTTCTTATATTTTATCTTCAATTGTCGAAAACTTTTAAAAGTGACCTTTTGCCTTTCAAACAAGCTTGCAGATATGGCCACACATTTTCATCAATTATTTCTTTTCCTGGCGTTAAATCCTTTGATAGGCGAGTTTTACCTAAAAAGCGTATCAAAAAGAAGATTTTATAGGTGGTTTCGTATGCTACGAGACAGTCCTGTTACAGCAGGTATATGATCTTTCTGCTAATAAAATTTCATCTTTGTACTTTGTAGTTATCTTTATTCTTTCATGATCCCCTTGGGGCTTTTGATATGTTTACTTAATAATGAGTTGATTTGGGCTATCATTTATATCTAACGGGTTAAATGATGTGTCATTAAATGCTATAGACTAATGTGTTCTTTCAATAAGATTAGATTAAAAATTTGTTAATAATGTTGTGAAACAACGACCTACTAGCAACTAACATACATATAAGAACAAAGATTATATGTATTGTAGAGAGAAATATAGAATATGGAATTTGTATTCATTGAGATGTAAACATGCAATAGAAAGGACCGCTATATATAGTGTCCTTACATTAATACAAAGGACATGAAGAGTGGAGTTAGAATGTGGATAGTCACCATAATATAGTTTATTTATAACACTCCCCCTTGACTATCCACGTGATAAAAGAAAACAATGTATTATACGCTTGGTGGTGTTGCCTCATTAAAAACCTTGCTAGGAAAACCCAGTTGGACAAAACCTCAGCTAAGGGAAAAAGAGTGCATCACGTATTATCTTCTCCTGATACTTTTGGATCAGGTATGTTGCCTCATTAAAAACCTTACTAAGAAAACCCATTGGGATAAAACTTAGTTAAGGGAAAAAGAGTGCAACTTGTATAATGCTCCCCCGTATCCTATAAGTGACTCAGGTCCGGCTTCTTTGAAACTTGCTCAAACTTCGTAATCCATTGATGTGCAGCTTGGTATGTTGCTTGATCCATTAATGTCAAATCATTCAATAAGCATTGATGTATGATCTTCATGTGAAATTTTAATTGCCTTCACTTGTAAGTAGATACCATAAGATCCATGAATATGTTTTGTTACATTCCCTGCACTTACAAAACTAACCAAACTTGTTGATGGGTTAGTAAAATATGAATCCATATCTTTTGTACCTTAAGGGTATAAAAATATATGTTTTACCCGTTACATTATCTGCTCACTATACACGAGTTATATCTTGTCAATGAATTTCATGACATGTGTCTGTGTATAAATACTAGCAAGATATGTAATTCGTATTTAACTATGGTACTTCTGGACCAATGATCTTTACTTCTTTGATAGGAGATGATAAGAGTCATTTTCTATACCAACTACTTGGACATCATAAAATGTACGTATACCATAAGCTTTGTGCGTATGAAAATGTCTACCATCTTCTAGATGTATTATGATTGATGGCTAATAATAACACAAATGCTTATTCTACATATCAAGCCACATATTTGCAATACCATCTTTAATTTGCAAATTCTTCCTTTAATAATTGAGCTCATTTTTATCTTTTCAGGAGATTCAATGATATCATCAACATATATTAGAATACTCATAAACCTCATATTGTTCTTTTAATGAAAACAAATGGATTCACTACAATTTATGTATTTCTCTCTTTGCTGAGCTCATTAGTAAGTCGATTATACCACATTTGAATCGACTATTTTAGTCTATACTATCTTTTTTAACTTTATAAATATACATTCTCGTACTCCTTTCCACTTTGACCAACAATGTTTGTGCATACACTCTTTAGGAGTGTTGACATGCAAACCTCCTCATTGATTTTATATTATATGCAAGGATATCTTAAACACTTGCTTCATTTGTAAAATCCATATTGTACAATGTTTGTACACTGTATACATTAAGATGCCATAATAACCAGGTACACATTTTCTATGTATTGGAGTATTGGTGCACAATAATTACATGCATAAGGTGTTTCAATTAACCTCTTAAGCACTCAAATGCTTTAGGATACTCATGGGGAGTTCCACTTATATTCAATTCAATAACATATACAACATGTATACGTATTCAGATCCGAATTTATATGATAATCATAATATTCTCGAGAACTTATTTTATATGACTTAGTATCAAGTGATACATAACTTTCATAAGACGCATGTCAATTCTCTTTTATATATTACCAGACTAATAAGATATTGGAAAGTCAAAACATCCACCACGGGAGAATACGTCTCCTCATAATCATTCATATGTCTTTGCAAAAATTCTTGTGCCACCAATTTCGACTTATATCACTTAATTTGATTTTCACATGATTCGCGTAAAAGACACATTTGTATCCAACATATTTTACAACTTCAGTTGTATAGACTGCTGTTCCAGAAACTTTCCATTTCATTAGAGAACTAAACTCTGCTTTATTTGCGTCTTTCTATTTTGGCTAATCATTTTTTAATATTCATTCATAGGCAGATCTTAAATCTGATCCTCATCATTTAATCATTTTAAGCGCTACATTATATACAAAAGTATAACGACGTCAATTTTTATTTTGATTCCATATATATCTTAGACATGATACAACATATCGATATCTCTTTATTTTCAGGTACCTGAGGTTCTTCTTGAACCATCATGTCTATTGTCTCTTCAGTAGATCTTACTACTATAACCTCAACTTGACCATCTTAATTACTTGCTCCAATTTACGAGGAATTTTATTATTGAAATCTACTAGTCTACCACGCTTCAGGCGTGCAATAGACTCATTACAAAATATATGGTTGTCCTCTTGGACACAAATATAACTGGAGCATAAGCAGTTGATTATGTGACTTATTTAGTCACTCTATTTAGGTCAGTGAACTTGTCTGATAATTTGTTCTTTAATATTGGTAAATGAATTATACTTTAAACTTCTAGTTCATAGTTTATAGTCTGAGGATCAAGATGACATGATAATTCATTTCACTTTTCACTTTCCAACTGCTTGTTATCTCCCCCTAATGTTGGGAACACTCATTCACTAGCCAATGAGTAATAAACCAATTTCTCACTAATGGCTTTAAGTATTCAATCAAAAACGATTATTTATACCCAACATATTCTCAAACTTTTTAGAAGTCCCATCTTTGTGTGGTTTGGTGGATGAGTTTTAATATATGTCGCAAAACCAAAATCTTTGATGAGACATCTTTGGTTCCTGACCAAAAACCAACTGTACGGGGAGAACTATAACTTATTGGCTTGATGTGAATTGATGGTACTATATATAAAATTAAATGTACCTAAATGAACTTTTGCTCCTCTCATGATCATTGGCTTTGTAACCAATAGTAATCTGGATTAATATGCTTGCTATCACATTAGCTAAGCCGCAATCACACAAGCTTCAAGTTGTGGATTTGATAACCATTTAAACGATGCATCGATTTCAAAATACTAAATGGTATCATGTCAGGATTCACATATTCCCTTATTATTTCCAAAATATTTAGGGATCTAAACCATACTTTAGTTGGTATATCATTAACTTCCCTTAAGAGAAAATATTGCATGCACTTAACAAGAATAATCTTGTAGTTCTTCATTAAATTTCACATCATTATTGACTCGGTGTGGTCTAACCGATCATGCCAATTAATCAAATAATCATGATTCATAAACTTTTGATTTATGATCAATATCATAAGATGTGAGATAACAATGTGTTCTTATAATCACTCCCATAATTCCTCACTTCTAGTGGTCAATCTCATTGTGACCATTATTACAATTTTGATAGTCGATCTCATTATTAACTTGGCTATCTTACAACTTTTGATAACTGGATCTCATTAGTAACATGATCAGCATTATAAGTTTCTCAATTACATCCATCATCCCGACATTTTCAAAGATCTTATAATCATATTCACTTCAAGGAATGATGTAAACCAACCAAGTTTCATGGTTCGGACAAACGGATATGAAATCATTTCAAAGTTGTTATACTTGTTCCATAATATTGCTACTTTAGCTTATTTGAGATCGACAAATGAAAATTGTTTTATCCGATTTTACCTTGTAAATAATCTTCTCTTTGCATAACACCATAGAGAAGTAATTACATGTCCGAATCGTATAAGGTCTAACATCTTATGACCTTCTACAAACTCAATATGAGATTTAGGGAGTATGACATATCGGTTGTCACGTCTAAACTTTTGATTCTCTTTCATGAGAGATATTAAATCATTTTAGATGATTGATTGAATACTACAAATGAGTATATGATAACATATGAAATACACAATATAAAATAAAGTCGAATTATATAATACATGGCATCATAATATAATATGTGACCACATAAAACAATTTATTATTATCACAATATGTGACCATATAAAAAGTTGGTATGAAAACTTTATGAAATATGCGTTTTCATCACACTTAAAAGCAAATATTTAAATCATATGTATTACCTGTAACCAATTAATATTTTCACTTTCGATAACACCATTTAAGATAGAAAATTCATTAATTCTATTGTATCCATGGTTCAATCATCTCCATCGAAATCGGCCACAAGACCAAAAATGTTTGTACAAAATAGTATTTGTATGTAGTACAATTTCATATGTTGAATCATACTATTAATAACATTACTTGTTAATCTTGAACTTGTAGTAATACCGTATTTTTAAAGCACTACACCATAAAAACCTTTTGTATTTCTTAAATTTTGTGTAGTATTTATAATCATATAAACCACACGTTGGAGCACGTATCTAAGATACTTCGTAGTATTCTTTGGAACATAAATGTATATTTATATAATTCAAGTAGAAACATAAAAAGTATTTTAGCACTACATTAAACAACTAAAAATTTCATGGTAACGATTACTATTTCATGATCCCTTAAATAGCATTTGAATTTCAATTCCATTATTTATCAAGACTTATAAATCTTTAAAATGATGTGAAAACAATAATTACCATTTAAGAAATATAACTTTCTTGAAAATCATTTACTAAAATTTCAAACCCATTTGTAAGGATTATAAAACTAAATTGAAAACAAACTTGCGTTTGATGACTAAATTAATTTATATTAATAAGATAACTAATTTGCTTTTAATTAGAACCAAGATGGGGACATTTTTGTTTTTCCTCTGTAATGTAACCGTGTCCTCTTAAAAATTAAATACAAAATATACGTGACTTGTTTCCCTTGTATTTTCTCATCTAGTAGTTGCCTAATTTAGAGATGGGCGGATCAAACGCCATCACCCACAAATCATCTTCCCCAAGATTATTAGGGTATTAAAGAAAACATAACAATTGACATTTAGTGATAAACTAGAAACGGTCGGGAAGTATTAAAACCTATAGCCCTTTAGAAACGGTCGGGAAGTATTAAAACCTATAGCCCTTTTATATTTCAAACAATTAATCCAAATATGAAATTAATACACATTAAGGAAGTTACAAATATCATAGATCGCTAGTGTTATCAAAAGTGATTATAAACTTGACGCTTAGCCATAATCATATTTTGTATATGCTAGTAGTAGTAGTTGTTTGTAAATCAAATTAAATATACATGAGTAAAAATGCATTTTTAATTAAAAAAAACATCATATCATTATTTGACAAAATCTAAACAACGAATATTCATGTGAAATTTTCGTTAAATACAAAACTAATTTCTGTTGCTACTTTATTTTCATAACAAAGTTATAAATCAAGATTTATTCAACTTTATTCTGCTAAAACGTTATTTAGTTAGTTGGGCCAGAAAATAGGTTTACACCGTTTAGCAATTTTAAAAAAATTGGGCCTGGTCCAACAATTAGAACAAAATAAATTACCCTTCTTTTTTTAATTAACCATATTCGCTTGAGGACAAAAAGCAAAATCAAAAGAATCTAAAACATTTAGGAATACGAAGGTTACTTTCGAATCAGTTGTACCTTATGAATCCAGCCAAGGCAACTATTCATCGATTGACTATTTGTGATTCGAAGAAACAGATCTGGAACATGGCTTGTGACAACCCGAGATTTCGAGGTCTTTCCTAAACACATCACTTGCTTCACAATCCCGTTAGTCGTGTGCGGTAATTATTTGTATGTTGAATGTTAATGTGCAATGTTTGGTTGTCAAATGTGAAAATGTGAAACTTGGTGGTTAAATGTGAAGTCTTAAAATAGTTTATCTGATGTTCTTTCGCCATAAATCTGACTCAACGAAACACATGTTGCCTGACGAAACACAAAAGTGAAGTCTTTCGTCGACATGTTTCGTCGTTGAGCAGATGTTTCACCGTAAGGGCTTCGGCCCAGTTCTCTTCCTTGGCCCAACCCACGAATAAGCATATACACTCTTTTACCCATCATTTGCAAACCCTAAACACTCTCTACTGGACAATGACCCCTCTCCTTCTCGTTTTAGTGGCGACGGCTGTGAACCCCATACTCCATCATCCCTTCGGTTAGTATGATCTTTCTTGTTTAATCGTGGATTGATTGTTTCGGTTATTGTTATTGATTGGCAATCGTGTTCATGAGATTTTTGTATAATCAAGAGTGGTGCTAGAAACACTTTAGGATGATTGCCTTGATCGATGTTATAAACTAGGATTGTTCATTGTTAAATTATTAGCATATACAGTTATGATTGTATGTATTGGTGTAACCTTTGATCTTGAATTATTGTGCCGAGTTCAATGAAACTTGATTTCAATTGGACCGAATATTGCATTTAATGGGCCAGACACTTTAATTGCTCATCGAGTCTCATGAACATTCATCGTCACACAAATCAAGATCAAAGGTTACACCAATACATACAATCATAACTGTATATTCTAATAATTTAACAATGAACAATCCTAGTTTATAACATCGATCAAGGCAATCATCCTAAAGTGTTTCTAGCACCACTCTTGATTATACAAAATTCTCATGAACACGATTGCCAATCAATAACAATAACCGAAACAATCAATCCACGATTAAACAAGAAAGATCATACATACCGAAGGGATGATGCTCCGATGGGGTTCACAGCCGTCGCCACTAAAACGAGAAGGAGAGGGGTCGTTGTCCAGTAGAGAGTGTTTAGGGTTTGCAAATGACGGGTAAAATAGTGTATATGCTTATTCGTGGGTTGGGCCGAGGAAGAGAACTGGGCCGAAGCCCTTACGGCGAAACATCTGCTCAACGACGAAACATGTGTTTCGTCAAGCAACATGTCGACGAAAGACTTCACTTTTGTGTTTCGTCAGGCAACATGTGTTTCGTCGAGTCAGATTTATGGCGAAAGAACATCAGATAAACTATTTTAAGACTTCACATTTAACCACCAAGTTTCACATTTTCACATTTGACAACCAAACATTGCACATTAACATTCAACATACAAATAACCGCACACGACTAACGGGATTGTGAAGCAAGTGATGTGTATAGGAAAGACCTCGAAATCTAGGGTTGTCACATCATCCCCAACTTGAAAGAAATTTCGTCCCGAAATTTGACAAGCAATACAGAGGAGTGAAGCGATAGAACTCTAATTAAACTATATGTAACACTACACAAATAACCAAGCATTACACACGATCACTAATCATCCAGATAACTACACAGACACCACGAAAACCAAATTGTAAAAAAAAAAAAAAAACAGGATCGCGAAGTCAGTTGGGTGCCACATCATCCCCAACTTGAAAGAGAATTTCGTCCTGAAATTCGTCAATGATATCAGAAGTTGATTCCACCGTTTGAATAAGTTGAGGACACCAAATCTTCCTCTAATCATTGCGTTCCCACGTGAACCCCGGTCCACATCTTGAGCTCAAACGAACTCTCACGATCGGGATTCGACTATGCTTACGGACCTTGACTTCTTGGTTCATGTTTTCAATGGATTCCTCGAGACGTAAATGACATCGTGAACGTTACCCAATTCGTCGGGTAACTCGAGTTGGTGAGCCATGTTACCTTTTCATTCCAGGAATCCGAAGGTCCCATCGCATCGTAAACTAAGCTTGCCACGTTTTCAACAGCGTACCACACCCTCCTAGGGTGGAACTTTCGTTTATGACACGTTCGCCTACAGCGAACTCCCAGTGTTTCCTAACAGTCACGCATTGCCGTCAAACCATTTCTGATCCAAGCAATCTTCAAGAGTTTCAAGTACAAGTCCTGGATCTGTGATTAGATAGTCACCCACCTTAGTCCAACAAGAAGATTGATATCGTCGTCCATGCAATGCCCCCAAACAGAGCTGTCTGAATACAAGAATGGTAGTTGTTGCAGTAAATCTAACCGGAGGTAGGTGTCCTTCCAATGTTACTAAGTCAATCACACACATGCCCGCATCATGTCTTTAAGAGATCTGATGGTATTCTCTACTGCCTGGAACGGGTATGGATTCCTTTGTTTGGTAACCTTAGAGATCTTGTGATGGACGAAGCGCACAAATCTCGATACTCTGTTCATCCGGGTTCAGATAAGATGTATCAGGACCTCAAAGTTTTGTATTGGTGGCCGAAGTGATTGACTAGAACTCGGCACAATAATTCAACTATTCAGTTTGCATGTGATTTCACTGATAATTGCGGCCCAATAGGATTAAGATTAGAAATACAGTTGTCGGCCATTATATGTAAACCCATGATCTAGTTGAATGCTGATGATGATGATAGTAATTATTATGTTGTATGATTAAGTCCTTAATCTTCGAAGCTTGTGTAACTGTCATGATCGAATTGTGGTGAGGGTTTGTTGATGATCAGCGGTGTTTCGTCGTAGTTAGTCTCGACGAAAGACTAGATGCTTCGTCATAATGAGTCCCGACGAAAGACTAGGTCTTTCGTCGCCACCTGGTCTCGACTAAAGATTGAGACTTTCGCCATAACAGGGAATTTCACCATGTAGTCATGTTTGTTTATGATATTGAACTGTTGTGTGTTACGTGGTTATTTTATTAACTGGAAAGGAAGGTTTTGGACTTGACTTATGTGGGCAACAAGTCAGCTGTTGAACGTTTTTAGGTAGTATGCATATGAGTGTGGACTTGTGTGGATTGGATAACTATTACATGAAATATGGTGATCTTTTCTGTGTGAATGAACTGTGGAAAATGTGTGATTAATTTATTATGCAACTGATCTCATTGGTAACCAATTCATATGTTAAACGTTAATATGAGACTTACACATGGGGAGTGGGCATAGATGAGGACTGGGTACTTGTTACGTGATATATGGTGATCTTGAGATAGATGCAACTTGTGAGATTACGAGCACTATTATGTGATTGGTTTGCATGTGAAACCCATACACTTGTTATATGATTTCACAATAAAAGTTATAGATCAACGGATTGAATGTTGAACAGTTAAGATAACGTATAAGAATGTGTGTCCTACTTGTCTGCTACTTGTGCAATGTGTACGTTAGATACGTGATATGTGTGAACACTATACTGATTGTCTTTGGTAACCACGGTAGGGTTTGGTTGACCGACTTGGAACGGGTAAAGTAACTTGTTAAATACCGAGCAAATCTAAGGTGAGTTCATTGCTCCTTTTTCCAAGCATGCGTCACGGGGAGGGACATCTGGTAATCGTTCCGGGGAGGAACGTCGGGTTATTGGGATGTTGGTTATTACACACATTTCTATCGATAAGTCCCTTTACATCTACCAAATAGTTGCCGGGGAGGCAACGAGGTTATTAGTTGATAGCACTATTAGGTTTGGCACCCTCACACCATACCGGGGACGACGGGCGTGAACTAATTACCTTGACCACTTGACCAATGTGTGATAGAGCATTGGGGTTTGGGCAAATAAATCTGGAGCCATCTGCGGTAATCGAGTTAATAACAACATCAAATCTGTGAAACATTTTTATCTGGTAACTGGTATCTAAACACGTTAACAAAACTTTGAACTCACCAGCGTCGTCTGACACACTTTTCTGCATGCTTGCAGGTTTATAGGTTTATATCATTGGAAGTTGTTGTCTGGGAGGCTGGAGTGGTCATGGGTCGAGATACATGGAATCGCGACGCAAGTCTAATGGTTTTGTACATGTGGTTTATAAAACACTTTACAAATGAGTTATGCTTCCGCTGTATATAATGAATTATATGTAACGTCTTGTAACACTTTATGTTAATGAATGAAAGTTTTATTTAAACATATTTCTGAGTTCAATGTGATTGGTGGCTAGATCCTGGTATGTCGCACGCCCCGCGGTATTTCCGCAAGTGGTATTTTGGGGGTGTGACATGGCTCGACATCGGGAGCAAGTTAACCCGACTGGTAATTATTGGTCGAAGCAGAGCGGCGACTGTTTAAAACGAAAGAACATGTCTGAAATCATGTGATTGTGGTTCTAGAAACTATAGTTTTTAGAGAGAGCACTTTCGTGCTGATACCGTGTTGTGAAACAACGACCTACTAGCAACTAACATACATATAAGAACAAAGATTATATGTATTGTAGAGAGAAATATAGAATATGGAATTTGTATTCATTGAGATGTAAACATGCAATACAAAGGACCTCTATATATAGTGTTCTTACATTAATACAAAGGACATGAAGAGACGGGAGTTAGAATGTGGATAGTCACCATAATATAGTTTATTTATAACAAATAATTTAGTTTTTAAGCATATTTTTAAATACATTTATCATCCAACATGCTGTAAGCTAATGAAATTAACCTGTTTGTACATTTAGATGGGTTAATTGGGTTGAAACTTGAAAGTCACCGGAATTGTATATTCCAAGTGTACAATCTGCAAATTACTTTATTCAAACATATCATAACCAAAGCATTATTATTTTAAAAGAAATATATAAAGCGGATACTGAAAATGTTATCTTGCAAATTTACTTCATATCAACTATTTTGTTCCTCAAGTTTGTCATTTTTATGCTCTATTTCTTGCAATGGCTTAGATGTTTTGATCATCTTAATATTTTTTTGTGTCATTATATAACATTTTCCCATATAAAGCACATATCTATACTATTCTCTTTAAGATGGGTCTTCATTAAATATAAACACTACCTACAATGTTATCATCTTCTTAGTGGTGTACTAGAATATTACAAATTGTAGCAATCTAAATCTGATAATAGGAAAACGAAATGAATAGTATTTATAAACCTGAGTCAGCAGAAGGCTTTTATTTGAGTCACACGTAGCAGTCTTCATACCACCTACAACCATGTTTTCAACCCATTTCTACAAAGAAATCGTGATAGAAAAAGAGGAGCCGGAGAATCAAGAGAGATGGAGATGGTTGTTGGCGGCGGCAGACGCGGCGGAGTCCATTCTATGCTCCGACGATGGGAACTACGGCGGTAGCGATGTTTTCGATGGCGGCTAGGGTTCAATTTCGACGATGGTAAGTTTTCAATTCCGATTGGGTTTAAGACTTGCAGACCGGTCACATGTGGTTAAGACTTTCAATGTTCTTTTAGGCTAGCAGTGTTACCCTAGCATCTCTGTCTCTACAAGCTGTTAGGGTTTGATACCGATAAAGGTGTCTCTTTTTATCAAGTAGATTAAATGACAGTGGCAACTGCTTCTTCCCCCTGAGCGACGATTTCGGTCGCAGTAATGGTTTTAAGGTCATGTCTGGGTGGTTCTAATCTCGGTGACGGTGATGACGATGGGTTGAAGATGAATAAAATTTCTTCCTTCAATTATGGGTTCTGTATAAAAGGTAGTTTCTTATATATGTATTTGGTATACTACAACTTTTCTCTTAGTCCATCTCAGTTTGTTTCGATCCATGTGTTTGTTTTGTACATGTAGACGAAGTAACGAGGAGATTTTGTCAATCTGTTGTCGTTTGCATCTCCGATTTGGCCTTCAAGTATGCCAATATTTTTTCGATCTTTTTGTTTTAATGATTATTTAGGTTTGTTTGTATGTATGGTTGGATTTAGGTAGGTGTTTTGTAGGTTTTATGTCACTTTGTTCACTATATTTGACTTTAAAAAGTCAATTATTCTATTGATTATTTAGAATAAGTTTTCTTCCGTTTAAAGTTATACGAGCAAAATAATTTGATGACAGTTGAGCTTAAATACGGAAGACGGAAGGTATACCATAAATGGTGGGTGCAGGGCCTTGATTGGTGTTTAATGTACAACCATGACCCACCCTATTGACTTCAGTTTTTTTGTTGAGTTGCGCCGTGTTGAGGTTTCCTACTAATTACAATCTGTTGGAATTGTTAATTGTTTATTTTAATTACTTTTTCACAAGTTTTGTTGAGTTACGCCGTGTTGAGGTTTCCTACTAATTACAATCTGTTGGAATTGTTAATTGTTTATTTTAATTACTTTTTCACAACTATGCTTATAAACATTAAGCTTTACTAATTACAGCTTTCTCTTAATGACGCGGAAGAAGTCGATCCGGTGAATTTTCAAGTATCGTTAATACATTTTGTCACCGAGTCCTTAACAAGAAAGACGGATTTGAGTTGATTCTGCAAACAACTGGAATTTGTCGTTACCTTTATGCATACATTTTAATTAATTCCACCTTCTTGATCGCGTGCAGAGGTCAAGAGGGTGCTTAAACTAGGTGGTATTTACGTATTTGTGCAACATGTAGGTGGAATATGTAGCCGCTGAAGGTACTAACTAAACTCAATCAAATGATTAACTTACGATTTCAAAACTGCAAATCATTTTTTTTTGGAGTGGATGGCACGTTTCTTAAAGTTATACGGCGCACTTTAGATCCACTGTCGCAGGCCAAGTTCATTAATGTTGTATGTCATCTTCATTATCTTCCCTTATTTTAAAATAAATGATTGCTTTAAATTTTTGTACATACTTAGGTTGTACATTTTGCTTGCCATGTTTTTATTTCTTTTCGCCTATTTAGTGTGCTTACATATTATTTGTTTTTAAACATTTTGATTATATGCATGTATTTTTTTGCAATTAATTTGAAGTTGATTCTTGATCTGGGTAATGCTGCTAATGCCGCGCCTGGTGGTCCGCCTATGGTTGGGGCGGGTTAGTTTTTAGAGTCCGACGTTGGGTTAAAACGTAGTCGGGAAGGTTCTAAGGTTTCGAGTATGTGAATGGGGTCTTTTGAGAGAAATGAACTTCCCCATCCTCAGATAACATTATTTGGTGTTAATGATATCAACTTAGGATTAGTTTTATCGACTAACCAACATTATCATGTACATGTTTTTAATAGGCATGACCTGTGCATCAGTTGACATCTACACACACTAAGCATAACAATTAGCTATTAGGATTAGAGGCACCATTTTTAGAATTGCTTTCAACTGTTGTAATTCACAATTGCATTTTGAAGACATTGCCACCTTGGTTAATGTTGAGTGAAAGCTTTTTTTTTTTTTTTAACTAATACCTTCTTATCCTTACCACTGCAGAATCAAGCCACACCACAAAGAAGGCACATGAAGATGATCGCACTGAAAACCTCTTTATGGAAGGTACGCATGATGAATGAAAAAACTAAAGGAGCTTTTTTGATGGCTGCAGATGATCAAGTCTAGGCTGCTGAAACCCGAAAGCAAGCCATCGCCGTACAAAATCTTAAACAAAATACAACTTATCTACATAACACACTAGGTATTGGTGTGCTAAGTTGTAATCAATTTTCTACAGTTAACATTTTGTATTTTCTTGATACGTAGGTTAGGCTATGTGACTATGGAATGTAGGTATGTAACAATCACTTGGGTCTTATAAACTATGATGTACATGAAATGAATCCCCGCCGCTATGCGGCGGGTGATAAATCTAGTTATTCTAATCTTTGAAGTAATCATATGGGTCTAACCACTTTATTACATTTTCGTAATATATGATTTTAGCACCCAACTAAGAAGTTACCATTCTCTCTAGCATGGGTGAAATTAATTTTTTTACTCTTTTTTATTTATAGTATTTGCATGTGGGAATTTTGAGTGTGCCAAGTTGTACATTTAAATAACACTCCTAAGACCTACACTAAATCTTAAATATGCGAAACAAGCTTTTGAATTTTAGGCTACATAATTTTCTTTGTACCTTTATGCAATTTTTTTTAATATTGATGCATGGAAACATATAATTGTGATTGCTTTCAAAAAGGAAACACCTATAAAGGGAGCAGTATTATTTTCATATGTGTACAATTGGTGTGTATATATTTGTTCATCCTTAGTTTATGGATATTTTTTTTTAAATTTTCATCCATAGTCTATAGACTTTTTTTTATATTTCATTCACAAACTATGCGTAATTACTTTGCTTTTTTTGTGTATACTCATGCTACAAAATTTCCCATTTACATTGTCTAATTAATGTGAATATAGATGCATACCGTGTGACATCTGTGCTTGTGTAATCATTGTACAAACTCTGAACAATTCAATATTAATAAAAAAGTGTGTTTTGATCCCAATGTTTGTTATTTATGTTTGCCATTTTGTTCGTTTTGATTTTTGATCGATTTTAAACTCTTTATCGCTTTCTGGAAAGTTATACGCAAACTGATGCGTAAACGTAATCAGTTTAACGCGACAAACACTCCAAAACAGCAACATAAGCTTAACATACCTTAAATATCATTTACATAACTTAGAAATAAGTTTTAAAGGGGTTGGTATGGCAAAAACAAGTTTATTCGCTTACAGGGACTATTTGCGTCAAACTGCAAAAGTCTGCCGTTTCGTATGGCAACGTACAGTCCAGAACTTGATCATAAGCTAAACATACCATAAGTAACCTAAAAATAGCTTAGAAATAAGCTTTGAGTGGTTTGGTGTTCGAAAATATACTTATTTGATCTTACAGGGACTAAAAGTGTCAAAAACGACGTAAGTTTGCATTTACGCGCATATCTTACGTTCTGACCACATCTGGACATCCAAAATTTTTGTACACACTAAAATATTTTTATTTTAGTGATCGGCATGCAAAAATACCATTCGTCGCTTAATTTGAATCCTTTTCTCGTCCGTTCGAGTTTCGTCGTAATTAGACGAATAACGTGACTGTACGACCAAACGAGCCGACATCTGAGAGTTTTTCGAGCACATTTTCAGCCCTCTATACTTTTACCACCTTGTAGATCCTTGAAAATGGCTTAACGGGGGTTAAAAGTGCTAAAAATGGGCTTATGCACGTGAAGGGACCTAAATTGTCAAAAGTGAAACTTGTGCTGATCTGCAAGGAGTACGCGGGCAGCGTAAGCCTAGCTTATATCTTACGCGGGGCGCGTAAGAATGCCCAGTTCCAGAATGTTGATTTTCAGCAACTGTTTGCAACTTCAGGGGCTGTTCTTGCAAGATCTTTGTATAATGGCCAAGTTAACACCTCTCCAAGGCATATTATCTGCTCATAACACTTGTAGGGCTGAGATTTTATGCTTGGAAGTTACACAAACACATGTCTTGATCTTGTGAACTCACCACAACTATAAATAGCCAAGCTCTCTAACTATTTCACTCACCCTTGATCTGATTTCTCTAAGTTGAAGTTAATTAACTTCATACCTGAGATTTTAAGATCAAGTTCTCCCTAGCAAGGACCCTTTGTAAGCTTCCTTCGTTCTTTTATCGCTTTTCTAGCGGGAAAGTCAAACAGTGTTTGACTTTCAGCTTTGACCAGTCAATGGTCAACGTAAATTTCGTTTGAACTTTGCAACGTGATTGTAATCACGATGGTTATAATCCTTAGCGATTATACCTACTGATTACCACGTTAACTAGGTGTAGTGACGAGTCAAAGTTTCGGTCAAAATGCGTTTTAGCACGCATTTTGCAATGGAACTACTTTCAGGTATCAAAACATTTTGTTTTGATACCAAATCAGTTTTATAAGTTAGTTAAACATGTTTTGACATGTTTAACTCGTCGCTACTAGTTTAGTGCTTGTTTAGGGTCGTAAGTTAAGCGGTCTAGACAACCGCTTAGACTTTCGAACCCGACCCGTTTAGTCGATCTTTAGGATCCGACCAAGCATGTTTAGTGATCATAGTTGCATAGGGAATAACCTCTGAGGTTATACCTTATGATCACCTAGGATTGGTTAGTTGATTGTTAAGTAGCTTATATGCCCATAGAAAATGACCAAAATGCCCTTTTGAAGCATAAATCCATATTGTGCATATGTGAACATATTTTTGACATCTAATCTGATTTAGTAACATGTTTAGGGATAATTGGGCACGTAAGACTTGACATAGCTCATTGATAACCATCCGACCATAGTTTTGCGCAACCGACGCGTTATAGTAGCTTATACTACAATAGCGGGTCGAAACGGGTCAAGTGCACTTAGGTAGACTTCCAAATCAGAATGTTAGCTCTATTAAATCATACCATATGAGTTCAAATACTCATTTGATTTATAGAACACCATTCTATCCTATCTCCCGGTTTAGGATCCGATTATTAACATAGTTACTTATACTAGGTGCCTTGTTGATACCGTGATACTTGGAGCTTAAATTAGTCTTATTCCCAAGACTAATAAGCAATCCCAAGTGAGTACATAGTTCCCCTCTTTTACCGCTTTCAAATACTTTGGGGTGATACACATGTGCATACTTGTTACTTTCGTGTTTTCATTGCTTTTATGACATAAACATGCTAGTTTCATCTAGTACACATATAGTACATGATTTCAACTATGTTTTGCTATGTATGTTGACTTAGCATGCTAGCACATTGATTTTATAAAACACCTTTGTTGCATATGTTTACTCAGCATATGGACACATTGTTTTACATGACATTTCTGCTATGTATGTTTACTGAGCATGCTAGCACGTTGTTTTACATGATCATTTCTACTATGTATGTTTACTTAGCATACCTCGTACATGGTTTTCACATGCTAGATTGGTTATGACTTTTGGTATGTTTAATCGGGACAATAATACATTCATTAACATTAGCTACGCCGCTCGGTAGTATGTAATGGTACCATAGGACTTGACAAATCCCGTTTCCGACTTCCTAGGTTTGTTTAGAAGTTAGGAATGACAGAATCCGATGTACATAATTTATTTAAACCTTTAATTTGTTTAAAGGTTTGTCACCACAGTCGCAAGGCTTGAATGTATGCGAATAAACATTACTGCATAAATGTTTGTAATCATAAAGCATTGTTTTATGCAAAACATAACATTTGATTTAAACTTAGGTTTATTCAAAAACTTTGTTTTGTACATTTTCCTATGGGGTTGAGTAATTACTAGTTATTCACCATACATGACATTTGTTTTCACATAGACATTATCACATAGTTTGAGTAGATATTTTCTACTTGCTATGCATTACATTTGGTTATACATGATACATTTCACACATGACATTGAACATGGTTTACACATAAACATTTTGACATTGAACAAGACATTTTGGTTGATTATTGATAGGTGACTTATGTAACGAGGCTATGTGTTATATGATAAAAGCATGGTGGATACGCCGCTGGTACTTCCTATATATAAGTGCTTTTATTGTATTATACATTGTTGCGCTATCTAAACCACTTTGACAAGACATGAAACATTTTATACAAGATCACGACATTGTTTCACAAATTACATATTATATACAAATTCACTTTTACTTGGTTATTCATTTAACCATGCATTATCCTTTTATTATCATTTGATTTTCACATGATTTTATAAAGGAAAACATTTTATATGGTTCATGACTACATTTTTGTAAAACACTTCTTTTAACTACAAGTCATGAATCCTGCATAAACAAAACCTATGTATCTCACAGGCATTTTTATGCTGACGTACCTATTTTTACATGTGTTTCAGGTGCTAATGCATGATGATGTTTGTGCTTCACTTAGGCGGACTTGGGCCTTAGTGACTTAAAAGACAGTTATTTAAGTTATGTTTGAATTTCAAGACAATATGAACACTATAATTAATAATACAAAACTTTAATTACCATGGTTGTAGGGAATTAGGTTATTAGTAATGCTTTGACCTAGACTATAAATTTCTAGGACCCTAACACAAGTTTACTTGTGTTTAGATCTAAAAACAATACCCGTCACCTATCCTTAGGTGATTACCAAAAACATGAACACAAATTTCCAAAATGACTTTGAAATCAATCATCTATCCTTAGATGATTTCTTTTGGCCATGTGCCTTCCGAATTTTCAAAAATCTCATCAAAGTTTGGGTCTAAATAATGTGAACACGTGCAAACTGGAAGAGTGGATGCCTGTACCCTGAGTTTTCTGTCTAAGGTTAGAGTGTTCATACAAATCCGCAGTATCGGACCAGTCACTCTTACCTGGGAACTCTTGGGGTGAGTGTCCACTTATAGGCGAGCATGTCTTCGGCGATACATTATTATGACCTATTTACTTTGATTTGTCACTGTGTAACGTTTGTTTGCTTTGTGGTAACGAACAAATGACCACCATCCTTGCACTTTGTCGATTTTATTGCTATCTCATTTCATTCATCACATCATCTCACTCGTTTTCTCTCATGTTTCCTCTTTTAGAATGCCTCCTCGACATAACGTTCAATAACTTGATGCCGAACTGGCAGCTATTATAGCACAGCAAATGGCTGCTATGCTACCTAATCTCTTCACTCAAATAAACCAAGCCAGCAATAACAATAATGCACCTGCTCCGTGCAATTTCAAAAGTTTTAACTCGGCTAAACCGCTCAAGTTTAGTGGTTCTGAAGGAGCAACTGGGCTTCTACAGTGGTTTGAGAGTCTTGAGAGCACCTTTCGCCATGTTCAGTGTCCGAACAACCGTAAGGTCGAGTTTGCTTCTAGTGTATTCCAAAAGAGGGCTCTCACCTGGTGGAATGGGGTAATGAGAGACCGAGGTGCTGATGTTGCTTTGGGTCAAACATGGGAGGAACTTAGAGCTCTTATGATGAGAGAATTTTGCCCTCGTCATGAGCAGAGGGCACTTGAAAATGAGTTCCATGACTTGAAGCAAGACAGTGGTGAACACCTTGCCTACACTGATATATACGAGGAGTTAAGCTTGCTCTGTCCTACAATGGTCACGCCTTTGGATAAGGCTATTGAGAAATACATAGATGGTTTGCCAGATCCTGTCCAAGATATTGTCACTAGCAGCAACCCTACTACCGTCCGACAGGCCATTGAGCTAGCTGCAACCCTTACTAAATCGCAAGTCAAGAAGGGTAAACTCCACAGAAAAGGTGACAAGAAGCAGAAACAATCTGATAACACCAAGGAGCAGAAAGGTAAGAAGGCTGCCGAGTCTTCAAATAAATCTAGGAAGTGTAAGGCTTCCAAGAATTTCGCTGTGGTGGCACAACAGGCTGCTCCTAATCAGCCTGCACAACCTGCCGCCAAGAGGCAGTATGCTGGCAACGCACCCCTGTGCAACAGATGTAATAGCCACCATCAACCACAAGTGCAATGTCGCATCTGCACAAATTATGGTAAATCTGGTCATCTTGCTAACACATGCCGCTTTGCTCCTAACCAAAATCAGGCAGCTCAAAACTTAGCATAAAACCCTGCCCAGAATCCTACACGACCTCACTATCCGCCTCGTTCATGTTTCAATTGTGGGGATCTGACCCACTACAGGAACAACTGCCCGAGGTTGGCTAACACAAATCAGGCACCGGCTCGTGGTAGAGCTTTCAATCTAAATGAAAATGAGGCACGCGCAGATAACGAAGTGGTGAACGATACGTTCCTTGTTAACAACCATCCTGCTTCTGTTCTATTTGATTCGGGTGCCGATAAGAGTTTTGTTTCCTTAGCTTTTGAGCCTTTGCTTTCGATGACTAGAACAAAACTAGGAAAGCCCTTGACAGTAGAAGTAGCTAGTGGTGAACCCGTTGTACTCGATTCCGTTCTTCGAAATTGCCAGTTGAACCTTAATAACCATCTTTTCCATATTGACCTCACACCGATGCAACTTGGGAGCTTCGATGTAATAGTAGGGATGGATTTGTTAGCCAAGTACCATGCCGATGTGGTTTGTTTTGAGAAGATTGTCCGTATACCGCTTTCAACTGGTGAGATCTTAGAAGTTCATGGGGAGAAACCTGTTAAACTCATGTCTTGTACCCAAGCCCAAAAATACCTACGAAAGAAATATGTCGCTTTCTTAGCACATGTCGTAGAGGAGAAAGGCAAGGGTAAGACTATCCAAGATATCCCTGTTGTTCGGGATTATCATGAGGTATTTCCTAAAGAATTACCTGGTTTACCCCCTGTACGCCAAGTTGAGTTTCGCATTGATCTTGTGCCTGGCACAAATCCCATTGCTAAATCACCTTATCGTCTTACACCGTCTGAGATGTAAGAGTTATCTAAGCAGCTTCAGGAGCAATCTGACAAAGGATTCATTCGTCCGAGTTTTTCACCTTGGGGCGCTTCTGTCCTATTCGTGAAAAAGAAAGATGGATCTTTCAGGATATGTATCGATTACCGTGAGCTTAATAAGCTTACCATCAAAAATCGATATCCCCTACCCCGCATTGACGATCTCTTTGATCAGCTACAGGGTGCTACTTGCTTTTCAAAGATTGATCTACGTTCTGGGTATCATCAACTTCGAGTGATCGAAGAAGATATTCCCAAAACAGCTTTCCATACATGATATGGTCATTATGAATTCACTGTTATACCTTTCGGTCTAACAAACGCTCCTGCTGTTTTCATGGACTTGATGAATAGGGTCTGCAAGCCTTATTTGGACAAGTTCATCATTGTTTTCATTGATGACATTCTGATCTATTCTAAGACTCGAGCTGCTTATGAACAACATCTCCGTCTTACAATGGAGCTCCTAAAGAAAGAACATCTTTTTTCCAAATTCTCCAAGTGCGAATTCTGGCTTAAGGAAATTCAATTTTTGGGGCACATCGTCAATGAACAAGGTATTCATGTAGATCCCGCCAAAATCAGTGCGATTAAGGATTGGGATACACCTACTACTCCTACCGAAGTTCGTTCATTTCTTGGTCTAGCGGGTTATTACCGCCGTTTTATTGAAAAATTCTCCAAGATTGCGGTTCCTCTCACTACTTTAACTCAGAAGAACAAACCTTTTGAGTGGGGATCCAAACAAGAAGAAGCTTTCCAGACCTTGAAACAGAAACTCTGTGATGCACCTATTCTATCTTTACCCGAGGGTAACGACGACTTTGTCGTGTATTATGATGCATCCAATCTAGGCCTTGGCTGCGTTCTTATGCAAAGGAACAAAGTCATAGCTTATGCATCGAGACAGCTGAAGGTACACGAGAAAAACTACACGACTCATGATCTTGAGTTAGGTGTAATAGTTTTTGCTCTCAAAATCTGGAGACACTACCTTTACGGTACAAAGTGTGTAGTGTTTACTGACCACAAAAGTCTCCAGCATATCTTCAATCAGAAAGAACTTAACATGAGGCAACGACGTTGGGTTGAACTTCTAAACGACTATGATTGCGAAATTCGCTACCATCCTGGTAAGGCGAATGTCGTGGTTGACGCATTAAGTCGTAAGGAACGTGTCAAGCTTCACTATGTTCAGGATCGATCTGACATTCAAACCCGCATTTCTCAGGCTCAACATACTTGTGTTACACAAGGTTTGATGGGTAAAGAATTACCGTGTCATACTAAGCCTGAGCTTGAACTAAGAGACTTTTGGATATTCTATTTCATGGGCCGTTTGTGGGGCCCAAGTCTAGACAATCTTCGCACCTTGCTAATGGATGAAGCTCATAAGTCTCGTTATTCTATTCATCTAAGGGTGCAGATAAAATGTATAAGGATCTTCGAACCCAGTATTGGTGGCCGGGTATGAAGAAGGACATTGCCTTATATGTTTCCAAATGCCTTACTTCTCTCAAGGTTAAGGCAGAACACCAACATCCCTCTGGATTATTGGAGCAACCAGATATTCCGGTTTGGAAATGGGAAAACATTGCTATGGATCTCATTACCAAGCTACCGCGTACTAAAAGAGGTCATGATGCCATTTGGGTAGTTGTTGATCGTCTTACAAAGTCAGCACATTTCTTGCCAATCTGTGAGGATCTATCTGCTGACAAGCTTACTAAAATCTATGTGGATGAGATAGTATCCCGACATGGTGTTCCTTTGAACATTATATCTGACAGAGATGCTCGATTCTCGTCTCGCTTTTGGAGAACCATGCAATCTGCGATGGGAACCCAATTCAATTTGAGCACAGCATATCATCCTCAAACGGATGGTCAATCTGAGAGAACAATCCAGACACTGGAGGATATGCTTAGAGCTTGTGTGATCGACTTTGGTGGTAGTTGGGATTCGCATCTACCGTTGATCGAATTCTCCTACAACAATAGTTATCACTCTAGCATCAACATGGCTCATTTCGAAGCTTTATACGGTCGAAAATGTCATTCACCGGTCTGATGGAATGAGATAGGTGAAGCTCAGCTTACTGGACCTGAACTCATTCTAGAGACTACATATAAAGTCAAGAATATTCGTGATAACCTTTAGACAACTAGAAGCCGTCAAAAGAGTTACGCGGATCGAAGACGCAAGCCCTTAGAATTTCAAGTCGGTGATCACGTCCTACTCAAGGTATCCCCTTGGAAAGGAGTGATCCGATTTGTAAAGAAAGGAAAACATGCACCACGCTATGTTGGACCATTCAAGATCGTTGAAAGAATCGGAAAAGTAGCCTACAGACTTGAGCTACCTCATAAACTTGGAAATGTTCATCCAACTTTCCACGTGTCCAATCTCAAAAAGTGTTTAGCTGATGAGAACCTCCACATACCACTTGATGAAATTCTTGTTGATGACACGATGCATTTTATTGAGAAACCTGTGGAAATCATGGACCGTGAAGTCAAAGAGCTCAAACACAAGCGCAAACCTATTGTCAAAGTTCGCTGGGAATCTAAACGTGGCCCAAAATTTACTTGGGAACATGAAGAGCATACGAAAGCGAAATATCCGCATCTATTCTCACAATCAATCAAATCAATCAAACATACCCAGTAAAATCCCACAAATAGCAGAGCTATTGGTAGGGTCTGGGGAGGGTGGGATGTAGGCACACCTTACCCCTATCCATAGGGATAGAGAGGCTGCTTCCAGTGAGACCCTCGGCTCCAAAATAACCAGGAAAAAAAAAATATAGAACCATGGGGTGTGTGTGTGTATGGAGCTATCAATATAACATGTCACAAGTTTCCTCTAAATAAATTTCGGGACGAAATTTCCTAAAGTAGGGGAGACTGTGACATCTGTGCTTGTGTAATCATTGTACAAACTTTGAACAATTAAATATTAATAAAACAGTGTGTTTTGATCCCAATGTTTGTTATTTATGTTTGACATTTTGTTCGTTTTGATTTTTGATCGATTTTAAACTATATATCGCTTTCTGGAAAGTTATACGCAAACTGATGCGTAAACGTAATCAGTTTAACACGACAAACACTCCAGAACAGCAACATAAGCTTAACATACCTTAAATAACCTTTACATAACTTAGAAATAAGTTTTAAAGGGTTTGGTATGGCAAAAACAAGTTTATTCGCTTACAGGGACTATTTGCGTCAAACTGCAAAAGTCTGCCGTTTTGTATGGCAACGTACAGTCCGGAACTTGATCATAAGCTAAACATACCATAAATAACCTAAAAATAGCTTAGAAATAAGCTTTGAGTGGTTCGGTGTGCGAAAATATGCTTATTTGATCTTACAGGGACTAAAAGTGTCAAAAACGGCGTAAGTTTACATTTACGCGCATATCTTACGTTCTGATCACATCTGGACATCCAAAATTTTTGTACACACTAAAATATTTTTATTTTAGTGATCGGCATGCAAAAATACCATTCGTCGCTTAATTTGAATCGTTTTCGCGTCTGTTCGAGTTTCGTCGTAATTAGACGAATAACGTGACCGTACGACTAAACGAGCCAACATCCGAGAGTTTTCCGAGCACATTTTGAGCCCTCTATACTTTGACCACCTTGTAGAGCCTTGAAAATGGCTTAACGGGGGTTAAAAGTGCTAAAAATGGGCTTATACACGTGCAGGGACCTAAACTGTCAAAAGTGAAACTTGTGCTGATCTGCAAGGAGTACGCGGGCCGCATAAGCCCAGCTTATATCTTACGCGGGGTGCGTAAGAATGCCCAGTTCCAGAATGTTGATTTTCAGCAACTGTTTGCAACTTTAGGGGTTGTTCTTGCAAGATCTTTGTGTAATGGCCAAGTTAACACCTCTCCAAGGCATATTATCTGCTCATAACACTTGTAGGGCTGAGATTTTATGCTTGGAAGTTACACAAACACATGTCTTGATCTTGTGAACTCACCACAACTATAAATAGCCAAGCTCTCTAACTATTTCACTCACCCTTGATCTGATTTCTCTAAGTTGAAGTTAATTAACTTCATACCTGAGATTTTAAGATCAAGTTCTCCCTAGCAAGGACCCTTTGTAAGCTTCCTTCGTTCTTTTATCGCTTTTCTAGCGGGAAAGTCAAACAGTGTTTGACTTTCAGCTTTGACCAGTCAATGGTCAACGTAAATTTCGTTTGAACTTTGCAATGTGATTGTAATCACGATGGTTATAATCCTTAGCGATTATACCTACTGATTACCACGTTAACTAGGTGTAGTGACGAGTCAAAGTTTCGGTCAAAATGCGTTTTAGCACGCATTTTGCAACGGAACTACTTTCAGGTATCAAAACATTTTGTTTTGATACCAAATCAGTTTTATAAGTTAGTTAAACATGTTTTGACATGTTTAACTCGTCGCTACTAGTTTAGTGCTTGTTTAGGGTCGTAAGTTAAGCGGTCTAGACAACCGCTTAGACTTTCGAACCCGACCCGTTTAGTCGATCTTTAGGATCCGACCAAGCATGTTTAGTGATCATAGTTGCATAGGGAATAACCTCTGAGGTTATACCTTATGATCACCTAGGATTGGTTAGTTGATTGTTAAGTAGCTTATATGCCCATAGAAAATGACCAAAATGCCCTTTTCAAGCATAAATCCATATTGTGCATATGTGAACATATTTTTGACATCTAATCTGATTTAGTAACATGTTTAGGGATAATTGGGCACGTAAGACTTGACATAGCTCATTGATAACCATCCGACCATAGTTTTGCGCAACCGACGCGTTATAGTAGCTTATACTACAATAGCGGGTCGAAACGGGTCAAGTGCACTTAGGTAGACTTCCAAATCAGAATGTTAGCTCTATTAAATCATACCATATGAGTTCAAATACTCATTTGATTTATAGAACATCATTCTATCCTATCTCCCGGTTTAGGATCCGATTATTAACATAGTTACTTATACTAGGTGCCTTGTTGATACCGTGATACTTGGAGCTTAAATTAGTCTTATTCCCAAGACTAATAAGCAATCCCAAGTGAGTACATAGTTCCCCTCTTTTACCGCTTTCAAATACTTTGGGGTGATACACATGTGCATACTTGTTACTTTCGTGTTTTCATTGCTTTTATGACATAAACATGCTAGTTTCATCTAGTACGCATATAGTACATGATTTCAACTATGTTTTGCTATGTATGTTGACTTAGCATGCTAGCACATTGATTTCATAAAACACCTTTGTTGCATATGTTTACTCAGCATATGGACACATTGTTTTACATGACATTTCTGCTATGTATGTTTACTGAGCATGCTAGCACGTTGTTTTACATGATCATTTCTACTATGTATGTTTACTTAGCATACCTCGTACATGGTTTTCACATGCTAGATTGGTTATGACTTTTGGTATGTTTAATCGGGACAATAATACATTCATTAACATTAGCTACGCCGCTCGGTAGTATGTAATGGTACCATAGGACTTGACAAATCCCGTTTCCGACTTCCTAGGTTTGTTTAGAAGTTAGGAATGACAGAATCCGATGTACATAATTTATTTAAACCTTTAATTTGTTTAAAGGTTTGTCACCACAGTCGCAAGGCTTGAATGTATGCGAATAAACATTACTGCATAAATGTTTGTAATCATAAAGCATTGTTTTATGCAAAACATAACATTTGATTTAAACTTAGGTTTATTCAAAAACTTTGTTTTGTACATTTTCCTATGGGGTTGAGTAATTACTAGTTATTCACCATACATGACATTTGTTTTCACATAGACATTATCACATAGTTTGAGTAGATATTTTCTACTTGCTATGCATTACATTTGGTTATACATGATACATTTCACACATGACATTGAACATGGTTTACACATAAACATTTTGACATTGAACAAGACATTTTGGTTGATTATTGATAGGTGACTTATGTAACGAGGCTATGTGTTATATGATAAAAGCATGGTGGATACGCCGCTGGTACTTCCTATATATAAGTGCTTTTATTGTATTATACATTGTTGCGCTATCTAAACCACTTTGACAAGACATGAAACATTTTATACAAGATCACGACATTGTTTCACAAATTACATATTATATACAACTTCACCTTTACTTGGTTATTCATTTAACCATGCATTATCCTTTTATTATCATTTGATTTTCACATCGATTTTCACATGATTTTATAAAGGAAAACATTTTATATGGTTCATGGCTACATTTTTGTAAAACACTTCTTTTAACTACAAGTCATGAATCCTGCATAAACAAAACCTATGTATCTCACAGGCATTTTTATGCTGACGTACCTATTTTTACATGTGTTTAAGGTGCTAATGCATGATGATGTTTGTGCTTCACTTAGGCGGACTTGGGCCTTAGTGACTTAAAAGACAATTATTTAAGTTATGTTTGAATTTCAATACAATATGAACACTTTATTTAATAATACAAAACTTTAATTACCATGGTTGTTGAAACAATAATTCTGTCGCATCACTCTCCGACGTTTCCGCCGCGGTTTGTTGTTTTAACGCGGTCGGGGTGTGACATACCGTCAATTAGTTGTATATCCCCAATTAGTACTAAGGATGACAATAGGGCGGGTTTAGGTAATCCCAACCCCAAAGCCGATTAACTTAGCTTGTCCCAAACCCGTCCTAAAACCCATCGGATTTCTATCAGGTAATTACCCGTTGGGTATCGGGTATACCCGCATGATCAATGGATCATGCATGTCAAATTTACAGCCTAAAGCGTAGTCCATAAAATTAGGGCACATAAGTAATTGCCAATAATATGATTAGATCCTTGAGACTACTTCAAAGAAGGAAATAGTTGGGTTACTTACAATGGATTAGTATGTTAAGAAAGTGAATGATTCATTTGAATAACATTATCGGTTTCATTGTGCTTGCTACTTAGATACATAACTAATGATTTATGATTGTGTATAGAGGGTTAACCTTCGAACCAGGATTGAAGAAGAAGAGAAATAGAAACTTCGAAGCTGCAACAAGAGTCAGGATCATAACATTCGGTTAATTGCTTAAAAGTCATAACAGGTTTGGATTGAAATGACTATTGACTATAGAGGAGTTGGGGTTTCTTGCACACGTTTTTTCTTTGTCTATTTTTTAACCAAATAGTTAAGGTGTCAACTATGATTGCTACAATAATATGTTCATACTGAACAATTTAGCAAAGCTCTAGGAGTCTAGGGTGATTTTCAATCGCTTGACCCATTACAGCAAAGCTTTTTGATTTTAAGTTTATTTTATTTCTATTAAGTTTAATTTCATTTATTTTTGATTAAATTTGAACAAATTCAAAGAATTTTCATTCGTTAAAATGCGTGTACACGCGGGCTCTAACATAGTTGTTATATAATATTATAAAACTTTAATTTAATTTAAATATAAACGTGTTGACTACTAACTAACGAGGTTGTCTTGACACTTAAAGTTATGGTTATAATAACTTCAGTCTTGTTTTTTTAAACACATATTTTATTTATCATATAATATTTTTTAAATATGTAATATTTTCTATACTAGGAAGATATTTGTATCTCTTCTCGTTATCCTTAGTTCCTAAAATATTATTTATATCAAAGTATTTATTATATCATTGATATACATAGTAGAAATTATCTACAATTTATTTGCCACAATCTCATAATTTATAACTAGGTTAAAACCCGCGTGTACACGCGGTTTAACAAATGAGTGTAGTTTATTTTTGTTTTGAATTAATAAAAAGAAGATAGAAAATGTATTCTATATTTTAAAATATAGTTAAAAATATATAGGATAGTTTAAAAAGTACAAAATAAAAGTCAAATTTCACTAAAAATCTCCTTGTACACCACATTTGTTGTCTTATTTGTAACATTTCCATCCTCATCTAATATAAGTAACTTCAACCAGCTCTGCTTTTTACTCTTGACAATGCGACATAAAGTTGGCCATGTGTGAAAACGGGGCATTTCAAATACAACCCAACACTCCATAGAGATTTTTCTTGACTTTTGTTTATTGTCATTGCGAAACATACTGATAATGGGAATTGACGTCGTTGAAACTTAACTGGATTTTTTTTGTCAGATGGTATTAAAGTAATTCGTGGAATATATGTTTTCGTACCGATTTTTCCCCCGGATATAATTTCAGCTTCAATAACACGTTTTGCAAGTTTAGTAATCCGTAATCTAGTATCGTTGCATAAACCATTTTGTTGATCAATGTTACGCAACAACATTACTGGGACACCCACTTTAAGTATTAATCGATGATTAGGCAAGCCTGATATTTTAAGACCATTAAGAACGCCAGGTGAGTATAAATTTGTGTTTGATGGATTCTTAGCCTGGTCAGTATGACATATACTATCAGAGCTCAAATACTCAACTTCTTCTCCTGGAAACAATGTATGCAAATTTTCATTAATTTCATGTACGACTTCATTTGTAGGTGCAAGTATGGCTCTTTCTGCAAAATAATCTTGATTTTTATAAAGTTGAAGCAGAGAAGGGTATACAAAGTCGATTAAACTCGACTAAGGATCCACCGAATTCTTAACTAGCAGGTCTTCAGGAATATCTATGGTTACCTCACAGTCATCGGTATCACCAATGTTTCCCTCATCCAAATCTAGAAGCCACTTTGCAAAAGATCTGGTCTGTTCTGTTTCAGATGTGTTATTCCCTATAGTTAACCTCATGTTTTTCGCTAGCCTAAGGACTTTGCATGCCTGGTGTGTGTCAGGTGTATTATGTTTTTCTTTATATTTTAACCCCTTTTTAACGCATTAGTCAAGTTTTAAATTTATAAAACACGATATTCTACTAACACTAAACACACACATGGGCAAGTGCACCCATCGTGAGCGTAGTATAGCATTGGTAAGATACCGAGGTCGTCCAAGGACACAAGAGCTTTTAATACCGGTTTATCCTCAACGTCTAATCAAATCAAAAGTTTTAGAAAAGGTTTTAAACATGAAAAATAAAAACTAAAATGATGAAAATAAAAATAAAATAAAATAAAAAGATAGGCAGGATGAATCACTTGGATCCGACTCGCCTTTAATGTAACCTTAGATGATTTCCGCACTTTTGCACTTTTTAAGAGATTATCTTAGTTATAGTAGTAGGCCCCTCTTTTGAAGGTGACGTTACCCTCAACCCACTGGTTTGAGTTAGCAAGGATACAATCCCAAAGGGTCGGAATATTGGAAGATAATTAATTAAGTTATTAATGCGTAATGTGGTAGGCCCCTCTTTTGAAGGTGACGTTACCCTCGGCTAAGTGGTTTGAGTCAGCAGGGATACAATCCCAAGTAGCCGGGTTAATGTATTAATAGTAGTTTACATATGAGGGGATCAAGCCATTCGCACCCCCGCCATCCAATACCAGTGGGTATTGAAGGAGGTCCTAGTAAGCTTGACCCAGGTCCTTGCAGGATCTATACACTGAACAAGGCAAGAACCTTACCAAACCATTCCCTTAACCCCCGACCAGGTAGCCAACATATCTCTATATAGACCGTAGAGATATGAATGGTGAAAATCTTTTATTTTATATAGACAGTAAAATAATTTCAAGACACCATGGACAAATGATAAGGAAGTTTCACTTTTAACATAAGAAACTAGTTATTAAAGTCATTAATACAAAACCAAATAAAAAGTGTGAAAAGATTAAAAATCAAAATTATTATATTAAATGCTTTTCTTCACCAAGTGATGTAAGAGACTTAGGCAAACATGGCCTTTGATTGTCAAGAACTTTTACTATTAATCTTGGATCCCGAGACTACTACACACACTCTAAGATGGATGATGGATGATGGTAGTGGATGTGGGTGTTGTGATGGTGGTGGAGTGTGGGTGAAGTGGGAGAGAAGTGGTTTGCCAAGGGATGCCCTTGAAGTGAGCCAAGCACCCCTATTTATAGCCTGTACAGAAGCCCGAATACGACCCCGTGTGCATCCACTTTCTCTTTCTTCATTAATTGCAATTGTCTGCATTAGGCTCCACATGCCCCCGTGTCCGTTGGGCACGGCCCCGTGTGCAAAAGCGTATCTGTACTATCAAGATTTGCAAGATTTTGCGAATCTTAGCGTTGACCACGGCCTGTGTTGAGCTGGGCACGCTCCCGTGCTGGGAATAGAAGCTTCTATCAGTTTGTTTTTCTGCAGACATCTGGCCACGCCCCCGTGTCCGCTGGGCACGGGGACGTGGTCAGCTTTCTGATCTCTTGTTTTTGCTTGGGAAGATGCTGTCGAGGGGTCGGGCATGCCATGTTTATTCCTTTTCTTTGTATTTATGTTAGATTTGGTTGTATATTTGTTCCTTTTGTTCAATTAAGCTCATTTGGTCCTGAAAATACAAAAGGAAGACAAAAGCACACTTTTTTTCCAACATTAGTACTAAAAAAAGGTTAGTTTTATGTCTCATTTGATGTAATTTATATGTTGCATTTTACACACATCAAATACCCCCACACTTAAATCTTTGCTTGTCCTCAAGCAAAACTCTTTATTATGTGGCTTACACGCCCAAATGGAATGGGTAGAAGAGAAGTTTTGGGCTTGTCTTGAGTGTCGGGAATCCATGATCTTTATTGGGTTTTATTTTTATGTTATTTATAATCCTATTCGTTATGATTTATTTAGAATGTTTCACAAGAGAAATTACTTATTTGGGCATAACATGCCTCTTTAAAATTCCATTTATATACAAGTTCACATACCTCACGGGAGATCACTCAACACTCGGCCGAAGATGTATTTTTGTGAAACACTCGAGACCGGCATGGAACTTACTTCTACCATATGCTTGCCAAGCAATCAATCCTCCTCCTTTTTAACTATAAACCTTTGTAAATATCAAGAGGACTTGGGGAAGGGTTAGGCTAGGGTTAAAGGTATGTGGTTTTGGGTTAGTGGTTGGTAAAAATGGCTAAAAGCGTAAAAAGCGTCGGTCGTCGTAAAACTTTTCGTTTTTGTGACTTTTATTCAAACTAAACTCTTTCAAACAAAGTTTCTTTGAGGAACTTGTTTGTTTATTGCTAGACTTCATTTTTTTTATAAGGAATGTCACAAGAAAACCGAGCTTTTTACTAAAATAAAGGGTTAGAATGAAAAAGGGTTTTGGTGGGTAAAGGGTGTTTATTTTGTGAGTTTAGAAATGAAAAGGTTTAGGCTCAAAGGGGTTAACTAGAGGGATTTTGGGTAGGTAAAAAACGAAAATGAAAAATAATGGTGTTGAAAAGAAAAAGGGTTAGTCCTAATGCCTCCATCATTTACTTACTTGGGTTTAAGTTGGTAAGGACCGGGAATGTATCGTCATGGCAAGTTCTAGAGTCATAAGAAACCAAGCGGCTATTCACACAAGAAACGAAAAATGAGCATTTAGTTTAAAGATGTATGCTTGTATGCTCAATAAAGGCTCAAAACTCACTTTTTGTGGGAATGGGTTTATAATGTGATCAAGTATATATAATCAAATTTTAACTAGATTTGTCATGCCGTTTCATAATTTTCTTATGTTGGTTCTTTTTATCACGACGCTATCGGTTGTAAATTTGTAAAAATATAACCTTTTTAGAACTTGTTACTCCCAAATTAAACCAAGACAACTAAAAAAAATAAAAAGTTTTTCAAAAAAAATGGGGTTATTAGCGGTTCCAATAGAGTTTTGTGTAAGGCTTGTTATTAGGACTTGCAAAATTCAAGGTTTTAGCATCCCCCCCCCCCACACTTAAATTACACATTGTCCTCAATGTGTCCCAAAAATATGTTTTTAGGTTGATTAAATGTGTAAAAAGGTGTATAAAAACAAAATTTTATGTTACTGGGCGTCTGGACACGGGCCCGTGTTGGTCCGGGCACGGCCCGTGTCCAGTTACATGAACTAGGCGTTTTCTGCAGATCCTTGGGCACGGGGGCGTGTTGGGGTGAGCACGGCCCCGTGCTGAACTTGCTGTAATGAAGAAAAATTGTCAGGAGGCTCTGTTTTTGTGCATGGGGTGTGGGTTCAAGTTTCCCTTAGTAACCTTCACCATTTCGAGTGTATTCAACCACAACATCATCCAAACACCATTTATTACTTAAAAACCATCATTCATTAAAAGTTAACAATTACAAAGGATCCTAGAAAATAAAAATAAAGATAGAAATGAAAAACTACAAGTTCCTAGGATAGATTGGTCAAGTAACGTAGGAAATCATTCTAAGGAGTTCTACCCTTATTGTGGAATTGTCAAAGACCCGGAAATAGCTTTCCAGTACTTAAGGGTGTTGTAGAACTCGGAACCGAGGGATGTCTCTTTTGATGTCGTTGAGCCATTCCTCTATCTCCCTAGGGAGGAAGAAGGCGGGCTCATTCTCCACAATGTCTTGTGGAGGGGGTGCGACGGTAACCGGGGAGCCCGTGTAAAATGTCTTGAGGGGGTTCCGGGTGTATGACATACCATTCGGCCGGAATAATAACCTCCGGTACAACATTCCACTCCCTTTGTGCATTGATTGGCACCATAGGAGGAGAAGCAAGAATATTCAACCTTTGGTGCAAAAGGTTGACTTCTCGAAGGCACCCCTCTAACCCCACCGTCAAATGATTTATACGGTCAACCAAAGCTTCCTCTACTCCTATCATTTCATCAATGGCCTCCCTCAAGGCGTAAACGTAGTTGACTAGAGAGTCTTCCACTGATGACCTTCTTCCTCGCCGCTCACTCCTTGAATGAGTTGAATATGTTCCGCTATTTCTGCTCGACATTCTAAGAAAACACGCCGAAAAATTTCAAATTAATGAAACATTACTCCGGCCACGGCCCCGTGCTCGCTGAGCACGGCCCGTGGCCACCTTTTTGTAGATTTTTGAAACAAGGAATCTTATAGTTTTAAATTATTTTTCTGACTTTTGAAGCATTTTTAAGTAGAAATAACTTAAAATAGTGTTGTAAAACTTATTTTTGATAAGATTCCTTGAATAAAAACCTAACAATTAAAACAATAAAGCTTAAAATCATGGAGATTTCAAGTTTTAATGGAGGTTTTGAGGAGAGAATGAAGAAGAAGGCAATAGACAAAAGTAGAAAAGACATGATGGTTGTTGAGAACCTTCTTTAGAATATACCTTGTAGGGTATGTGTGAAGATCCCACCAGATATTTGTCTTTGGAATGAGTCTAAGTGTGCAGGAATCTTGCTGCATTTATAGAAAACGACAGCACGCTGGACACGGCCCCTTGTCGGCTGGATATGGCCCCGTGTGCAGACAAGTTTCTGACACTTGTTTGTCCGTATTCTGACCTAAAGTCAGACAATAATCTTCAGGTGGATACGGGGGCGTGTTGACCTGGACACGGCCCTGTGGCCAGAGGTTTTTATGAAGTTACGTCTATTTTTAAGGAATTTATCCCGATCGGTTGGTTCCTTACTGGACGGAACAACACCGAAGTGCTTAAGGTACCTTAATTGCCCTAGTTTTAGACAAGAACGCAAGAGGTTATCTGTCACACCCCCAAAATACCACATGCGGGAACCCCTGCGAGGCGTGTGACGTACCAGGATCTAGCCACCAATCATATTGAACTCATAACAATATTTCAAATAAAACTTTCATTAATTAAAATAAGCTTTATAAAACATTATTTACTATTCAGCGGAAGCATACTACAATAGCTAAGAATTTCATAACCCAAGTGTATAACAACCATTAGACGTGTCTCGTGATTACATACAACTCGACCCATGACCACTCCAGCATCCCAGACAACAAGTTCCAATGATATGTACCTATAGACCTGCAAGCATGTAGAAAAGTGTATCAGATAAGGCTGGCGAGTTCACAGTTTTGTTTACCGAGAATCGTGTTACATGTTTTACTGTCAAAAGTTTAGTTCAGTTTAAAAGCAATTCCAAAAACAATGTAGATAATAACTCGATACCGTACAAGATGGCTCCAGATTATTTGCTCGTCCCCAATGCCCCTATCAAAGCATTGGTCATGATTTAAGGTAATTAGTTCATGCTCGTCCTCCCCGGTACAGTGTGAGGGTGCCAAACCTAATAGCGCTATCAACTAATAACCCCGTTGCCTCCCCGGCAACCATTTCGGTAGAAGATGGGACTTAAGGTGATAGGAGTGAGTGTATTATCCAACATTTCGGTTTAACATTCCAGTCAAAACCGTTACCTAATATTCCTCACCGGGATATTTACTAGATGTCCCTCCCTGGGACGCATGCTTGAAAAAGAGCAGTGAACTCACCTTAGATTTGCTCGGTACGTTACGTTACATTACCCGTTCCAAGTTGGTCAACCAAACCCTACCGTGGTTACCAAATATGATCAGTTTTGTAAACACTTATCCAAGTCACGTATTCAACGAGTCACATGTAATATCATTATCACTTAACACATATCAACATTTAGATTTTATACGTGTTCATAACACAAGTTCTTTTTCCCAACAAGAGTTACCAACAATATCAGTTTCATAATAATTAAATCACATATTGTCACAGATTGCATTCATCGCAAAGACCACCATCTATCACATAACAAGTACTCGGTTCTCTTACAAGCCCACATCCCACACGCATGTTACATAATAACATTCCACAAGTGAGTTAGCTACTTACACTAGCCAAGTCAGGTTCCTCATTCCTAATGCATATTATTAACATGTAACTAATATAGTTTTGGAACACAATCATTCATCATTACATATTTGAACATTAAACTGTTATGTTTGTTTGTTCTCAGCATCCTCACGAAGAACTCTACCGGCGAAGGTTCATTCTTCATCGAGTATGAGGGTGACGAAAAACCCTAGTGGTTCGCCGAAGCCAGGCGACGAAGAACCTTTCCTGACGAAGGATCAACCTTCGTCAAGATGAGACGACGAAGAACCCCTTCTTGGCGAAGAATCATCCTTCGTCGAGGGTCTTTCGTCGTTTTTCCTTAACAGCCGTCGTGATCTTCTGCAAACCCTAATCATGAGAGTTTCATATAATCACCAACATTCGAATTAATTCAAAACATTACATTCCACTGTTCATACAACCCGCATCCTTATGTAAATCATGATCATGGATTTAACACTCTACCATTTTTAGATTACAACATGCAGTTCATCAGTTAGCACTATAGTGTTTCTTTGTTTTATGTTGACTTCGTACACCTCAATTGATCATCGAACAGACAACATAAAATTCACTCATGCCAATTGCTTAATAACAATACAATGATCGGTAACATTCAGCCCAGTTTACGAACTTACTATGACCATTTATTGATCTCATATTAATCTTATATTAATTAGCAACAATCCACATAATCATAGAACCATAATTCAATTCAGTGTACTCGCACATAATTATAATTAACAAGTAAGGTGCATCACATAATGGTGGAATCTTACCCTTTGAAGGAGTGTATGGCGTAGGCTCCAATGAGAAGCATGAGACTTCACGAAGGGCTTCGAAGCAAGAGGTTTGCCATCGGGGTTGAGGAGAGCTAGGGTTGGGTAATTAGGTATGTTTCAGAAGAATGAAAACCCTACACCACCTTGTATGCGATTACAATCAAGGCACATGGGCCGGACCCAGTTTTGGTTCATAGATGTTGGGCCGGGAACAACCAATGACAAGGGAAAGTTGCTTGGCCCGAACAAAAAGGTGTGCGACTCGGCTAGAGTGTACGACGAGATTTATAGAATCAATCATTCAACATATATTAACTTACATTATGCAAATAATTAAAATCCCGCATAAATTAATCCATGATTAGCATAGCAGGTACTTGGTTACAACATGTAGTGAGACATAAAGCGTAGTTATACGGCCAGTGGTCAAGGAATTCAAGTAACGCTAACCTGGAAAGTTCGGGTTGTCACATCATCCCCAACTTGAAAGAAATTTCGTCCTGAAATTTGATAAGCGGTCAGAGACGGAAATGAAGTGATGAGTAGATCAGAATGACTGTGGGTTTTCCCCGGTTACCACATTATCGGAAAAGGTGAATCCTTAGCTAAATACCGGTGGGCGAGACCAACCTTTATTTCCCTTACCCGGGCTCTCGTTAAAGAAGGTATATGCTGAATCGCTCAGGTCTATGTATGCATCGGCGGAGACCGATGGGGAGTCCTTCATGGCACAATCGACACAGGGATGACTATCGCTCAAGTCCTCACAAGAGTTAGAGGTGCTTTCGGGAGAAACGATGTTGTTGTAATCCGAATACGATCTCAATAGTTCTCCTTGATCGTCATCTTGAGATGAATTAGTTATTTTCGTCTCAAGTTCTCTTATAAATTGGAGAATTATTTCTTCCATTTGAAATAATTCTTCGAGAATCATATCATCTAGAAGAGATGATTGAGAGAATTCGAGGGAGAGATAGTGATTGTTTTTATTTTCGCCCATCTTAAGGCTACAAGAAAACTGTCACACCCCAACTGATGGCGGAAATATCGGGGTGCGGCACTAGGCGTTCAGATTACTCATGAGTTTCCATAACACTAATAGTTTCAATAGTAATTAAATCGATTTCATGCAACATTGTCTAAACCACACAAATCCACAATCATATCATCAAAACATCAACATAGTTCCAAAAGTTTCTAGATTTAGTTAAATGTAGTTTCTAAGCTTCACCCTAGCTTGATTCAAGAATCCTAGCATCCTGTCAGCCTGCAACATGTATTAAAATAGAGTCAGTACAAAAATGTACCGGCGAGTATACAAGTTTGAGTACATAGCATAATTGATTCAAAAGTCTCATATCCATAATGTAAATGATAACAAAATAGTTTCAGCCATGCTAGTGTTCGCAGTCCAAGTGATAGCCCAAGTGTCCCGATGCTTTGTTGTTTTCCCAAGAATCAAGGAAAACTAGAATCCTCCTAACAATACCCCCGAGAATAATGGGGAGGTGCATCTCCTATAGCGCTACTATTGTTAAGGCGGAACTACACACTCTGGATTAAACATTCACATAGCATAAAGAATAAAGAATCAAGAATCACAAGTTTCATATACACATAGGATAGAGTTTAGATTCCAAAAGTATCAAGTTTCAAGTTTCATAGAATACATGTTGCATCCCAAAAGTTTAAAACAAAAAGGGATCGAGTATACTCACAATGATTGCTTAACAGATTAACTGTTATTGGATCAAAGGGAGCTCTTTAGGTTTAGCCTGATTAGATTACAACAGATAAGTGTCGGGAAAAACAACGAGATTGCGTAAAGTGTCGGATTATTCAAAGGATCGGATGGCAGTTTGATCGGATGGCTATCCGATCGGATTGCCATTCGATTGAGGTGACTGTTGTGAGTGAAGGACGGATTGCCATCCGATCGGATGGTCATCCGTTCGGATGGCCATTCGATCGAATGGTCATTCGATCTAATTGTTAGATTCCAAAAGATTACCAAGTTTTCAAGTTAGGTCAGTTTTGATCAGATAGTTATCCGATCGGACGGCAGTTCGATCGGATAACCATTCGATCATAGAAGTTTCCAAAGTCTCAAGTTTCTGAAAACGTTTCTAAGTGTTGAAAGATTCTAAGGCTCAGTGTTACTTCGATCGTATGGCAGTTCGATCGGATGGCTATCCGATCGGATTGCCATTCGACGATCAAAGATTCAAGGTTTCAAGTATTTAAGGTCACGAGGCAAGTGTCACCTGATCGGATGGCTATCCAATATTGCCATTCGATTGAGTTGTTCTTGTCCCGTTCACGACTTTGTAAAGTTTCTAAGTTTCTGGTTTATGGTGATGGCACGGTTCGTCTTGAGACAACGGTAAACACATCAATCTTCAGCCGTTCTAATCGGATGGGAACCACCCCAGTCCGATCGGTCGTCTGTTTGTGATAGTGTTTATGTCAGAATCCGTACTCTGGTCATCTTTTCCGGCAACAATCCATTTCCAAACCAACTCCAGATTAATCATCAAGTCTATAGTCCGTTTGGGTTCGGAATCAACCGATCTTAGTAAAAGTTTAAGAAAAGATAAAGAAAAACACAGGTTTTAGCTGAAAAAGTCTAGATTTAGTTGTAAAACATACGAAATTCCTTATATCTGAGTTAGACCTTGGCAGGAAGGACATCACACAATAGTTTGTTCAAACCACCATGATTACGTCACCTTCAAGAGTTCAAATCTTAGAGATTCCATTGTGAAAAGTGAGATTTCAAAGGAGAATCTCGTAGAGGATCGTGTAGTGATCAAAGACGTACAAGAATCTAGTGTAAAACATACCAAAATCGCCGAGAAATTGAAGAAAATGGGGATGCGTGCGTCTGGTTCGGAGGAGGCTGTCACATCAGTGAGAAATGATGTGACAGCTCCTATATATAGTGTGTGAGAGGAGTGGAGGCAGTGTGGCACGAGTCGGATAGCGGTTCGATCGAACGGCCCTCCGATCGGATGGTCATCCAATCGGATTGCCATTCGGCCAATCCCATCCTTTCCACTTCGCCGTTTTGCGAGTTAGATTAAGCGTTGCGTATTATCGGGTAATAGTATCATATAACTAGATTAGCACATTAGCTTCCAAGTTTCATAGGTTCCGCCAGTGATAAGTCTCCAGTCTCTCTTTCAACCAAGTCTCAAGTTTCACGAGTCTCAAGAGTCAAGCACCAAAGTATCAAGAGTCAAGGATCTAGATTCCAAGTATCAAGAATCATAGTTTCCAAGTATCAAGTATTAAGAATCATAGCTTCAAAGTATCAAGTATCAAGAATCATAGTGTTAAATATCAAGGGTCAAGATTCAAGTATCAAGAGTCTAGTATTAAGAATCAAGTATCATAGCGTTAGATTCACCAAGTAACAAAAGTATCAAAGATCACATAGTTCAGGGACTAATATTGACAATAGCCAAAAGTCTAGGAACACAGGCGTTATAGTCTCCCCTCATTTAGGAGATTTCGTCCCCGAAATCTAAGAAGAAGACTGCTCGAAGAGCTGCGGATACTTGGTCTTCATCTCACTTTTAAGTTCCCAAGTGAATTCGTTGCCGCGCTTTCCTTCCCATAGAACCTTGACTATGGGAATTTTGCTGCGCCTCAATCGCTTGACACTTTGATCCATGATTTCGACCGGTTTCTCCACAAAGTGTACAGCTTCATTTATTTGCAAGTCTTCGAGGGGAACCTGTAATTCCTCATTGGCTAGGCATTTACGTAGGTTAGATACGTGGAACACTAAATGCACATTGTTTAGTTCCTGTAGCAGGTCGAGTCGGTACGCCACCTTGCCAATCCTTTCGAGTATCGTGAAAGGACCCACATAGCGAGGAGCGAGCATTCCCTTCTTACCAAAACGAACTACTCCCTTCCAGGGAGATACCTTGAGAAGAACTCGGTCACCAACATCAAATTCCAGAGGCTTCGCCTTCTATCAGCATAGCTCTTTTGTCTGCTCCTAGCCTTAATCAAGTTATCACGGATTGTAGGATCGTGAAACGACCTAACGAGTCGATCAGAAGAGTGCTCAGACAGAATCAGAGGCGGAATTCATTGATTCTGTCTTTGTTTAGCTTGTATTCACTATTAACTGTCTCGTTTATTGATTTCTGAGCAAATTACAGCACGTAGACACTTCGACAGCACCTCGGCGTCGGAAACAAGAAGGTTACAAATGATTTCGTATGTAGGAGATATATAGGGGATATGATTTCGTTTGAAGGTGGCATGGCATCTTTCAAACGAAATTAAACATGCTAATTGTCACACCCCCAAAAATCCACATGCGGAGTACCGCCGCTTGGAGGCGTGACTGACCAGGATCAAGCCACCAATCATATTGAACAAGCATGTAAGTAAACATAATTCAACCAAACAATATGAAAGGTGTTCAAAAACAAGTTAACCAAGTTCAAGTTAAACAGCGGAAGAAATAAAGGTAAAACCAAAACATAAGTTCAATAAGTTTAAATGTTAACATGGCACACAACGGTCCATGTCCCACAACGACTCCTCTTACTCGTGCAAGCTCCATAGATACCTAACGACCTGCAAGGCATGTAACAACGAGTCAACAACAAAGTTGAGCGAGTTCACAGTTGGTGTTCATGATTAAGTTGTTTCAAAACCAGGAGTTCATTTGTAAGTTGTAAGTTAATCCGTTTACCCTGTTTCCCAAACATATCCATAGTTGGTGGGGGCTTCCCCATGTTAACCACTAGACCCGTTTACCATATCGACCACTGACTAAAGTAAGTTGGTGCCCTGACGTCAATGTCTATCATCATTGACTAGTGCCCAGATCCATTAGTTCACGCCCGTCCTCTGCGGCACGGTGTGAGGCTTGTCAAACCTAAATAGCGCTATCTAACTAATGACCCGCTCGCCATTGGGCCGGCGATTAAGTCGATATAAAAGTGAGGGACTTCATGATAGAGAGTTTTGGTCTAGTATCCGTGTTGTCACCCTTCAGTAAAGAGGGTGTGTACGCAATCCCCAAACCAGGAGACTACGCAGGTTCCGATTAAGTTCTTAGTACGTGTTGTCACCCTTCAATAAAGAGGGTGTGTACGTGTTCCAAACCAGGAGATCACGCAGTTTCAGTTCAAATCCTTTACCCATTCCCAACCCCTGAGAATCCCATGCCTTGTAGAAAGTGTGAACTCACCTCGGTTTGCTCGGCAGATAATTTACTTGCTAAAATAACTTTTGATCAATCGTGTCCTATTATAATTATTACGCCTAATCAGATTCGCATACAAGTAATTCACGTAACTGTTCGCACATTGCACAAATTGCACTTAGGAAAAATACATATAACTACACATGTTCTAACAGTCAACTTCATCGTATATTATTCAAGTAAATGTCGTTTTTTTAGCCAGCAGATATTCATGCCCAAAACATGTTTATTTTACTTTCTGTATAACAAGCGACCCAACTTCTAATCAGTTTATATGACCCGGTCCTGCCCAATGCTCCTTCGGCCCACATCCTGTGCATAAGTACGACAGGCCACCATCAGCCCATCATACTAATTAGTGGTGGTTTAATTATTAAATCCCAACATTAAATTTCCTAAACACGGTTGGGTTTGGGTCCAAACAAAAGATCAGAATCTTTCTACTTGATGTTATTTGGGCAGACATGATTGGACCTCACATATAACTAATTAGATCACTTTAACATGATATTAAATGTTTCATATGCAGACTCATGATTCCCTAAATTTGATTTAATCCAAATAGATGCAACAATCCATTTAACCTATGATGACCCATTAACATGCATACGATCAGTTAAGGTATTCAACCCAGCCACTAGGCATTTGCAATTAATGTGACATACAAAATCATGCCAATTTATAAAGCACAGTTCCATTGATTCATTTAATATAATAATTGCTTTCTACAAATATCACAAAACTAATATATTAAACCATGTCTCCTATTGCATGCATGTCCACATGTAATAATTGATTACATTGTAGTTTATGAAAAACTCCCTAATTACTATTTAACAATATCAAAAACAAGAACATCAACCAACAGATACTATAGATTAATACCCTTTCATCAAGTCAACAGTTAAACAACAAGAACATCGAACAAACATATATATATATATATATATATTCATGTAATCACCCAATCATAGGCATCAAACAAAGCTAAGGTTGGAGCGAAACCGAATCAACACGTTCGAAAACGAAGTAACGAAACTTGTGGGACTTACCGACGATCGGTGATGGAGGAGTGTGGCGGAGGAGTGGTGATGTTCTCCGGTTGCCGAGGGAGGAAGAAAGGCGAGAGGTGATGTGCGAGACGGTGGAGGAGCTACTGCCGATTGCCGTAGGGTTCGGGTGACTTGCGTGAGGGTTTTCATTACGTACGAACATGTATATACATATATATTTTTAGGCTGAAGATTGGCGGTGGAATTGATTGTGTGGGCCGAGGTTAAGGTGGGCTGTTTGAGATTTCAATTTGGGCAATAATTAATATGGATCGAACATATGGGTGCACATGTCAATAGTTTCATGTGTGTGTTCACATGTCCCTAATTTCCCCTCATTTTGTTTTGTTTATTTATTTTATACCTAGGCTTAACAACAAGAATAAACCAATGCATTAGGTGTTTCGTAAATCAGTATAGGGTGTTTCGGACTTCATGTGTTTTGAGTTACGTGAGTGGGTCGACTCGACAAGCGAGTTCATGCTTTGGTTTAAAGGTACAATGATTCGGGTAGATTCAACACTATAAATTTGATAAGTGTGTAGCATTTGGTTTCGAAGAAACGTAAAGCGTAATATAAAATGATTTAAATGATAAGTGAAATAAACGGTGATTAGCTCGGAAACACGGGTTGTCACATCATCCCCAAGTTGAAAGAAATTTCGTCCCGAAATTTAGCACGTAGTTACTGAGGAAGCTAGTTAGGTTGTGTGGTTTCTTGTTTTTTCCTCGGATGTCACATCCTTCCCCCGTTGGTTTGGAATTTCGTCCCGAAATTCCGCAGTAGCTTCAGCCTCAGTAGTAGTTTCATTGTTTTCGCCATCTGCCGATTCCACAACAGGTTGGGTTTCAAGAAGCATCAGGGTTAAGCAGAACAGTGGTGAAGTGATTAGTCACCCAGAACACGTAGGCTACCATGTTGTTATAATCCCGGCGTCGCCCACGCCAATCCCTAATGTCCCTCTATGAGCATCATTTCCCGTGTTGTTGTACTCGTTGCGAGGATTTCCAGTACGGCCGTCGTTCCCTTGATTGTTGTCGTTGAATTTAACATTGGCCACTCCATGCCGTAAGCACCTTCACTCTCCGTACTGTTGGTTACCATTACAAATACCTTGTTGTTGCCGTGACCGTTGCCTCTAATGCTGTTGTTTGAAACAAAGCTCTACGACTCTTCACCATCAAGGTCCATCTTTTCACATTCTGAGCCACGTCCTAACGCGTTACTCACTGTGCTGGCAGTCACACCTTCCATACTACCATCAGCTGTCCTCACTTATGCCCCGATTGATTCATAAGAGTTGACTCCCATGAGTTGCTGACAAGGGTTAAGGATTCGTTTGAAGCCAATTCGCTGGTGCTCATTACCGGTAATCAGGGTCGTCAAAGTACTGAGGTCGGTAAAGTGCTACACTCATCCTCCTGTCCATCGATGTTGCAAGTGGTTCGAGTAATACTCAGTATGTTGCGGGAGTGTTGCAGAAGTGATCGCACTTCAGAATCTGAGGCGTCAATACATGAGTTCCAACAAACGAAGAGGAAAAAAAAAGTATCGATCGATCATTCGACGCTGCGACATCCTACTTAGGGACGTTCGTATAAGCACCTAACATTCTACACGGTTCGCTAGGTGTTCAGATGGGTGTTCAGGTAATACTCGATAGCATCGAGATTCGAAAGGATCCAAAGATGAATGAAAAGTTCACATTCGAGTAGGGGACAATCACTGCTATGACCCCTAGAGGTTTGTTATGTTTCACATCGGTCAAATAACGGAACGGAACCCCTTTTCCACTTGTCAAGGCTCACTGGGACTCGCATGCACCCCACATTATTATTATGTGTGCACCCACAATAATATTGCGATTTGCATGCTCATCTCAGTTCCTCCTAACTCATGTCAAATGGTTCCTCAAACTCAGATGTCAAACGGAGGTCGTCAATGTAATAAGATCACAAAAACTTAAGGACTATGGCATACTATCAACGCATCATAAGGTGAGCAAGCAATCCATGCCATCTTGCTATAGTGACGAGTGTGTGTTCGTGTGTTTCGTCATAAACAAATGTGTACTGTCACATCAAAGGAAACATGGGTGAGAGAGGTTTGCGAAAGTGCGATGACAGAAGAGAGTAAGCACACAAGTGTTTTCAAACAATAGTTGTTACGTTTATCTAAGCATATCACGAGCAAAGTTCTATGTAACTAGCAAGTAGGCAATATAAACATAAATCATATCACCTATAGTGTGGAGTCTTGCACGTGGAGTAAAGCATCGTTGTGGATCGTTGAGCACTGTACAGGTTATAGTCTGGTTTTATCAAAAAGCTTTTCCCCATTTTAAAACCAAGTTCACTATAACCAATGGCTCTGATACCAATCTGTCACACCCCCAAAAATCCACATGCGGAGTACCGCCGCTTGGAGGCGTGACTGACCAGGATCAAGCCACCAATCATATTGAACAAGCATGTAAGTAAACATAATTCAACCAAACAATATGAAAGGTGTTCAAAAACAAGTTAACCAAGTTCAAGTTAAACAGCGGAAGCAATAAAGGTAAAACCAAAACATAAGTTCAATAAGTTTAAATGTTAACATGGCACACAACGGTCCATGTCCCACAACGACTCCTCTTACTCGTGCAAGCTCCATAGATACCTAACGACCTGCAAGGCATGTAACAACGAGTCAACAACAAAGTTGAGCGAGTTTACAGTTGGTGTTCATGATTAAGTTGTTTCAAAACCAGGAGTTCATTTGTAAGTTGTAAGTTAATCCGTTTACCCTGTTTCCCAAACATATCCATAGTTGGTGGGGGCTTCCCCATGTTAACCACTAGACCCGTTTACCATATCGACCACTGACTAAAGTAAGTTGGTGCCCTGACGTCAATGTCTATCATCATTGACTAGTGCCCAGATCCATTAGTTCACGCCCGTCCTCTGCGGCACGGTGTGAGGCTTGTCAAACCTAAATAGCGCTATCTAACTAATGACCCGCTCGCCATTGGCCCGGCGATTAAGTCGATATAAAAGTGAGGGACTTCATGATAGAGAGTTTTGGTCTAGTATCCGTGTTGTCACCCTTCAGTAAAGAGGGTGTGTACGCAATCCCCAAACCAGGAGACTACGCAGGTTCCGATTAAGTTCTTAGTACGTGTTGTCACCCTTCAATAAAGAGGGTGTGTACGTGTTCCAAACCAGGAGATCACGCAGTTTCAGTTCAAATCCTTTACCCATTCCCAACCCCTGAGAATCCCATGCCTTGTAGAAAGTGTGAACTCACCTCGGTTTGCTCGGCAGATAATTTACTTGCTAAAATAACTTTTGATCAATCGTGTCCTATTATAATTATTACGCCTAATCAGATTCGCATACAAGTAATTCACGTAACTGTTCGCACATTGCACAAATTGCACTTAGGAAAAATACATATAACTACACATGTTCTAACAGTCAACTTCATCGTATATTATTCAAGTAAATGTCGTTTTTTTTAGCCAGCAGATATTCATGCCCAAAACATGTTTATTTTACTTTCTGTATAACAAGCGACCCAACTTCTAATCAGTTTATATGACCCGGTCCTGCCCAATGCTCCTTCGGCCCACATCCTGTGCATAAGTACGACAGGCCACCATCAGCCCATCATACTAATTAGTGGTGGTTTAATTATTAAATCCCAACATTAAATTTCCTAAACACGGTTGGGCTTGGGTCCAAACAAAAGATCAGAATCTTTCTACTTGATGTTATTTGGGCAGACATGATTGGACCTCACATATAACTAATTAGATCACTTTAACATGATATTAAATGTTTCATATGCAGACTCATGATTCCCTAAATTTGATTTAATCCAAATAGATGCAACAATCCATTTAACCTATGATGACCCATTAACATGCATACGATCAGTTAAGGTATTCAACCCAGCCACTAGGCATTTGCAATTAATGTGACATACAAAATCATGCCAATTTATAAAGCACAGTTCCATTGATTCATTTAATATAATAATTGCTTTCTACAAATATCACAAAACTAATATATTAAACCATGTCTCCTATTGCATGCATGTCCACATGTAATAATTGATTACATTGTAGTTTATGAAAAACTCCCTAATTACTATTTAACAATATCAAAAACAAGAACATCAACCAACAGATACTATAGATTAATACCCTTTCATCAAGTCAACAGTTAAACAACAAGAACATCGAACAAACATATATATATATATATATTTTCATGTAATCACCCAATCATAGGCATCAAACAAAGCTAAGGTTGGAGCGAAACCGAATCAACACGTTCGAAAACGAAGTAACGAAACTTGTGGGACTTACCGACGATCGGTGATGGAGGAGTGTGGCGGAGGAGGGGTGATGTTCTCCGGTTGCCGAGGGAGGAAGAAAGGCGAGAGGTGATGTGCGAGACGGTGGAGGAGCTACTGCCGATTGCCGTAGGGTTCGGGTGACTTGCGTGAGGGTTTTCATTACGTACGAACATGTATATACATATATATTTTTAGGCTGAAGATTGGCGGTGGAATTGATTATGTGGGCCGAGGTTAAGGTGGGCTGTTTGAGATTTCAATTTGGGCAATAATTAATATGGATCGAACATATGGGTGCACATGTCAACAGTTTCATGTCTGTGTTCACATGTCCCTAATTTCCCCTCATTTTGTTTTGTTTATTTATTTTATACCTAGGCTTAACAACAAGAATAAACCAATGCATTAGGTGTTTCGTAAATCAGTATAGGGTGTTTCGGACTTCATGTGTTTTGAGTTACGCGAGTGGGTTGACTCGACAAGCGAGTTCATGCTTTGGTTTAAAGGTACAATGATTCGGGTAGATTCAACACTATAAATTTGATAAGTGTGTAGCATTTGGTTTCGAAGAAACGTAAAGCGTAATATAAAATGATTTAAAAGATAACTGAAATAAACGGTGATTAGCTCGGAAACACGGGTTGTCACACTAATTTCGTTTGAAGATGCCAATTACCATTTCAAACGAAATTACCTCAAATACCCTTAAATCCTACCCTATTTCTCGTATAAAACGCCCTGATCTAACACTTCTAATGTAAGACTCGATACAAGACGAAGTTGACAGACGGATGCACTAACAGACTCCCCCTCGGATGTTGACGAGTCTGAAGTATCGAATCTTCTCATTCTTCAGTCTTTACCGGTCTTTGGGCTCTTTCACAATCTAAGACTCGAACGAAGATGAAGTCGACAGACAACTGCACCAACAGACTCCCCCTTGAATGTTGACGGAATCTTCAGTGAGAGTCTTCAACACGACAACTATTCAATCTTAATCGGTCTTCTTTTTTTCTTATCATGTACCAGTATCTTCTCTTTGGCTCTAACCTCGTCAGACTCCCCCTTTCATCATGATGGGATCGCTGTCTGGAATTAGCTATCACCTTGAGATCAAACACTGGCTTTAGTTATGTTCAGCTCATCACCTACATAATTCTCAACAAAATATAAGTTTTTACTTAAATCAATAAGAAAAACTTACTAGTAATAGTTACATCAAGTTCAAATTAATGATCTTGATTAACCAATCAAACTTTCTTTTTCAAAATAAATTCCTTCATTTAAGCACTCGCTCCCAACCCTGTTCATCATGTTCAGCACTTGAAATTTTGAATATCAGCTCTCCAACATCAGTTGTCGAAAATCTTTTTGTATTTTTCAAAAGTTTATGCTAAAACACCCCGAAAATCTTTTTGGATTTTTGAAATAAAGGAATGCAATAAAGAAATATTTACAAACAATATTTTTGTGAGTTTGTGTAAGAGGATCATATCAGTTTATGTGACCAATCACTAGCACCGTTAAGCTTTAAACATTTTCAGTTCTAAACGATTCACATTGATTGACGATATTGTTGTCCACTTAAACTCAATCTAAAAAACTTTCGAAATGCTTACCGATACATTAAGGTATATTAATTTTGCACTAAATTCTTATGGACCCCACGATCTCAGCATATCCACTCATCATGCAATACACTGACTCAAGTAATGCCTTTAAACTTTTATCAACTGTGATTTGTGCGAAAACAACGCAGAATGTTTAAACATTAACAATCAGGTCGATACTTCCGTATACGCAGAGAAAGTCCAATGTTTAAACAAAATAAGAAAATAAAAATAAGTTGAAGTTGTTTAGGCTTTAACCACCAGGTCGATACTTCCGTATACGCAGAGGAGGTCCAAAGCTTAAACGAAACACCAAAGAAAATAAAGCAGAACGTTTAGGAAATAACATCCAGGTCAATACTCACGTATACGCAGAGGATGTCCAATGCTTAAACAAAATAAAGAAATAAAACAAGGTTAAATCTTTGCAAAAAGAAATGCACAATCACAGCGATTTTTCAGCAAAGTTGTGAAAGTTCACAAACTTAACCAGTTTTATGTCTTTCGAAAATCAGCGATTACTAAGTAGGCACACAATCAAGAAGGACAAAACTAAGTACTATGCTTTTGACCATGTTTCCCACTAGAACTAGGCTTTTTATTTTATGTTTGTATCGTTATCGCAAATCTACTAGTCTAGCTGAGCCTACCGTTACATCTTTAGTGAGACCGTTTATCACATTTTATATTTTCATTTCTTTAGCATGCTGTGACAGTCTAACTGATCTACAATCATTTCCTCTTTTTCACAACAAAACTCATTTATGCATTTTCAATGTTTTTGGAATTTTCAAATTTTCAAATTTTTTTTTAAATTTTTACTCCCCCTAAAATCAAAATATATCTCAATTTTGCTTTTCTGGGAAAATTTGAAAATAAACTGTACAATATAAAATGACAACATGATGAGAATCACTTCAATTCTCCATTCACTTGGCATAAACAATCAGAATTCCCCTTGACACCAAAACATTTTCCCATAGTGATTTCAAAACACTTAAGTTTATTTTAATCAAAATGATTTTTCCGGAAAATAAGTTTTGTGAGTCATTTCTCAAACATAAGGATCTTTCATCACCTTGTTTTCTTCTACCACTTGTAACATTTAAACATTTTCCAATTTTCACAACAATCACTTTGTAGAAAATCAAGTACAACTTAATGTCCCTGATTTACCACTTGTAAGTCGAAATATCACCGAAGTGAATTTCTCAAGAAATATGCCGATTCCTGCTCCACTCTTACCAACCTGGGAGCTCCGGCAAGTCAGGTTTTTCATTTAAACAGTTTTACCCAAGCCTGACGGTCCTTGGGTGCTTTTGAAATTCCATTTGACAATGATGGAAAATTTTCATCATTCATTGTCAAACCGGAATCACCACTTTTTATCTCAACACATGGCTCTTCTGGCTTTACCATACCAGATTCATCACCTGAACGTGGCTTGTCTGACTTTGAAGAGTCAGATTCATCGCCAACAACTGGCTCCTTTGTTTCGGAGAAACAAATTCATCACCAGGAAGTGAATTCTCCACTTTCTTTGATTTCCCTTTCGTCCTCAGATTTGTATCTGATGAATCCGTTTTGCTAGACTTGTCATTCTTTGGAGAGCAAGACGATTTATCAGAACTATTATTCGCTTTAACAGCTGTATCTATGGACAAAATCCTTTCGAGATACTCTCTCGCCTTCTTTCTCTTCTTCCTCAGTCTGTCTTTCTGCCCCTGCGAAAGCTTCACTTTCTGTTCATGAACTTTCTGTTCTTGAACTTTAGGTTCTTGAACTTTCTGTTCTTTGGGCTTGACATTGACTGGTTTCTTTGCCAATTTCTGAGAATCAGCCCTCGATCTTCCCTTTGAACTCATTGGGCAATCTCTGGCAATGTGTCCTTTGATATTGCATTCAAAGCATCTTCTAGTTTCATAACTCCAGTTCTGGCAGTTAACAGCAATGTGTCCTCTCACACCACAAGTGTAACACACTCTGTTATCGTACCAATCACCACCTGCAGCCCAAACATTCAAGTCATAGCACAGTTTGGCTTTGTGGTAATCATTACTCCTCTTGAAAGCTGGATTTGGCTTTTGAGCACTATGGTCAAACCTGCACCACTTATTACCAACAGTTTTTGAGTTTTGATTTTCAACTTTTTATGATTTTTTATCACGATTGGATGATTGAACTGATGAGCTTTTATTTTCTTTTTGAACAATTTTCGGCTTTTTATCCTTTTGTTTTTGTTCCACATTCTTCTTTACAGGTTTTTGCGTTGAGCATTCACCTTTTTCAGTAGAATGTAAAACAGTTTCTTAAAACATTTCATTTAATTTCAAAAATATTTTTCTTTTCTCAACTTCATCATCAGTTTTCTCATCACAATCTTCAACTTTGACTTTGTCAAAGTTTGTGACATTGTCACTTATTGGAACAGAATTGATCGGTTTTGGACAAGGAATTGAAGAAGTATTCGCAAAACCTTTCAAATTCTCTTCAAGCTCTTTGATTTTATTCCGAGCTTTTTCAGCTTCTTTTTCAAGTCGAATAATCGTCTGAAGATGAGAGTTTATTTCACTTTGTTTTTCAATGTTATTCTTGCTAAAAATAGATTTCTCATCTTCAAGAATCTTTATTTGACTTTGAAATTCTTTTTCAATTTTTAATTTTTCATTTTCAAAACTTTTCATTTTATCTTCAAAAATTTTTGCATTTTCTTTCAAAATTTTGTTTTCTAATGTCAAACTGTTTAAATCACTCAACAGTCTGACATTTTCAAATTTCAACTTCTCAATATTTTCCTGCAAAACAAGAATCTGTTTATCATCAGATTTCTTCTCATCCTTCATCTTTTTGACTTCCAATGTCAAACTTTCCGCATCCTTCAAGAGTTTGACATGGTCAGCTTCAAATTTATCACATTTAGAGCATACTGATTCAGAATTCGAAGATCCAATCTTCACAGATTCTTCATTCTTTGGAATTTCCATTATCTCTGTCTTGTATGTTCCTGCACAAAAAATTTTAACAAAATCAAGAGGATTCGCATTCTCATCAATGTAACAACCCCTCTTGTTATCGTATATCAAATTACTTTTTGCAGCAAGACACACACTAATTCTTCTTTTCATTTCAAGAATTACATTTAAACCCACTTTCATCAAATTCTTTTTCATTTCATTTATCAAATCTTCCTTTTTCTTTTCATTTTCATACTCATAATTTTTAAGTTTGTTGATAAACTCTTTTAGATATAACTTTGAAAAACTAGAATCCTTTTTTAGATTTTCCAAAAATGCATCCCACTCTACTGGTAATGCATCAGCAAACTTTGATACTTTTTCAGTATCTGACAGTATTATCTCATGTTCTTTCAAATATTCAATTAAGACTGTATATCTGTTTGCTAGATCATCCAAATTTTCATTTTTCAAACACACAAAATATTTAAACCTTTTCTCCCATCCAATCTTCTTCACATTTCTATAACTATCATCTAAAAACCCTCGATGCCAATTGTTAAATCTTTCAAAATAATAATTTTCTGTTTCATCAAACATTTTTGCCATATTTCAAACACAACCTGTTCAAACACCTTTCAAACGAAATACTCAGTTTAAACAAGATATCAGTTTCAAACGGAATACGGATTTAAATGAAATCTCCCTGAAGCATAATAGTCTCTCAAACGAAATCAACTAGATCAAACGGAACCCTTTCAAACGAAATAACGATTGAAACGAAATCACCAATCTCGTTTGAAACACTACACCTTCAAACGAAATATCTCCTTGAAACGAAATATCTGATTTCGTTTGAACCTTTTCAAACGAAATTACTCAAATCAAGCGAAATAACCAAGGACTTTCAAACGGAATTAGTCCCAATGTGCAATCTCAAATGAAATCCTCAAGCAACTTCAAACGAAATCAGGATAAATGTGTGATTTCAAACGAAATCAGTAAGTCAACTCAAACGAAATTACCATGACATCATCATTTCGATCCAGATTTTGTCCAATTGATCAAGTTTTAATCCGATTTTAGTTCTGAAACTTTCTAGGGTTTGTTAAAACAACATTACGCACATGATAAGTGAAAATCAGCTGTTTTTAACCATGAAAAGTTGATAAATTTTGAAAAGAAGGTGTGGAAATCAGAATTTTCCAGCGAAAACGAGCTAAACGGTAAGAACTCTTCCTCCTGAGCTCTGATACCACATGTAGGATCGTTGTTGTACCTGAACGAGTCGATCAGAAGAGTTTAACTCAACACGAAAGGCGGAAACAGACGTGTAGAGGTCAATTCAGCTAGATTTACACTTTAAACTGTTGTATGATTGATTTGATAATGATTTACAGTCTGACAACACTTCGGCAACACTTCGTTACACTGACCGGAAAGATACAAATGAACTAGACATGAGAGGTATTTATAGGGGATGCTATTTCGTTTGAAAGTGGTATGTGTCACTTCAAACGAAATTACATATGTTAATTTCGTTTGAAGTTGTCACATGTCATGTTCAAACGAAATTACATCAAATACTCATAAAACCTACCCTATTTCTCGTATAACACGCCCTGATCTAACACTTCTAATGTAAGACTCGATACAAGACGAAGTTGACAGACGGATGCACTAACAGACTCCCCCTCGGATGTTGACGAGTCTGAAGTATCGAATCTTCTCATTCTTCAGTCTTTACCGGTCTTTGGGCTCTTTCACAATCTGAGACTCGAACGAAGATGAAGTCGACAGACAACTGCACCAACACGGATCTGAAGAATCTTATCCGTTATCTCTTGAATGATTTCAGGGCCAGTAAATTGCTTGTCACCAATCTTATGCCAGCTGAGGGGAGATTGGCACTTGGGACCATACAAAGCTTCGAAAGGAGCCATCTGAATACTGGAATGATAGTTGTTGTTGTACGAGAACTCAATCAAAGGGAAATGTACACCCCAGTTACCACCAAAGTCGATGACACAAGAACGGAGCATATCCTCTAGGGTTTAAATAGTACGCTCGGTCTGTCCATCCTTTTGAGGATGAAAGGCCATGCTAAGATTCAAATGAGAACCCATAGCGGATTGAAAGGTTTACCAAAGACGTGAAGTAAAACGACCATCACGGTCTGAGATTATGTCTATCGGTATGCCATGACGGCACATAATCTCATCGGTATAGATTCGAGCAAGCTTCTCCACTTTATAATCTTCGCGAATAGGAAGAAAGTGAGCGGATTTGGTCAAACGACCGACTATCACCCAGATACTATCGTGACCAGAAGGTGTTCGATGTAGCTTAGTAATAAAGTCCATAGCGATACTATCCCATTTCCAAACTGGGATTTCGGGTTATTCTAAGAGTCCAGAAGGACGTTGATGTTCAGCCTTAACCTCTGTACAAGTAAGGCATTTAGAAACATATGCATCAATGTCCTTTTTCATACCAGGCCACCAATAAGTCATACGCAAATCATGGTACATCTTATCGGCACCCGGATGAATAGAGTAACGCGATTTGTGAGCCTCATTCATAATGAGCTCACGGAGATTATCGCGATCCGGTACCCAGATGCGATGGAGGTAGTATTGGAGTCCATTAGGTTTAGTTTCGAGTTGATCAATTTTAGCGCCTTGGATTTCCACTTCTAGACTTCCTTCATTTGCTGACGAATACTGAGCTTCACGAATACACGCATGCAGATCACTAGAGATACGGATAGCCTTAACATGAGTTTTACGACTAAGAGCGTCGGCCACTACATTCGCCTTGCCAAGATGATAGCGAATTTCGTAGTCGTAGTCGTTAAGCAATTCCACCCAACGTCTGTGTCGCATGTTCAGTTCCTTTTGGTCAAAGATATGTTGGAGGCTCTTATGGTCGGTGAAATCCACACACTTAGTACCATACAGGTAGTGTCGCCAGATCTTTAACGCAAACACAACTGCACCAAGCTCCAGATCATGAGTAGTATAGTTTTTCTCATGTACCTTGAGTTGTCGAGAGGCATAAGCGATAACCTTGTCCCGCTGCATGAGCACACAGCCCAAACCACGGTTCGAGGCATCATAGTATACCACAAAATCATCATTCCCATCAGGGAGAGTAAGAACAGGAGCGTTACACAAAAGGGTCTTAAGAGTCTGAAAAGATTCCTCTTGTTCGGGACCCCAAGCAAAAGGTCTCTCTTTCTGAGTCAACGAAGTAAGGGGAACAGCGATCTTAGAGAAGTCCGAGATGAATCGGCGGTAATAGCCCGCCAACCCTAGGAAGGAACGAATCTCAGATGCAGATTTAGGCGTACTCCAATTCTTCACAGCTTCGATTTTAGACGGGTCAACATGAATACCTTGTTTACGCATGATGTGACCAAGAAATTGCACTTCATTAATCCAAAACTCACGCTTAGAAAATTTAGCATACAAACGTTCACCACATAAAAGTTCAAGCATCAAGCGTAAATGACGAGCATGATCGGCTCTAGTTTTAGAATAAATGAGGATATCATCAATGAAGACTATCACAAAATGATCCAAATAGGGCTTACAAACGCGATTCATGAGATCCATGAACACAGCGGGTGCGTTGGTCAATCCAAATGGCATGACCACGAACTCGTAGTGTCCATAACGAGTGCAAAAAGCGGTCTTGTGTACATCGTTCTCGAGTACACGAAGCTGATGATAGCCAGAACGAAGATCGATTTTCGAGAAACAGGACGCGCCTTGTAGTTGGTCAAATAGATCATCGATACGAAGGAGAGGGTAGCGATTCTTAACAGTAAGCTTATTAAGTTCACGGTAGTCTATACACATACGAAACAAACCATCTTTCTTCTTAACGAATAACACGTGAGCACCCCACGGCGAGGTACTTGGACGAATGAATCCCTTGTCGAGCAGTTCTTGAAGTTGACTGGATAATTCTTGCATCCTGGAAGGTGCAAGTCGATAGGGAGCCTTGGCCACAGGAGTCACACTAGGTATGAGATCAATACGAAAATCAACGGATCTAGGAGGAGGAAGACCAGGTAGATCTACAGGAAAGACGTCAGGGAAATCACACACTACTGGAACGTCGCTTATGTTCTCCCCCTTGCCCTTTTGTTCCACCACGTGGGCCAAGAAGGCAAGGTTCGGTTATCATAAGCATCGGCTCGCCTGAGTGCAGGACATCAACTTCAGTCCTCTCTAAGGTCGGTCTCCATAGACATGTAAGATATCACCGAACGGAAAAGGTAAGCCAACAAACTTCTCGTGACGGGCAATCCCGGCATGATTCTTATGCAACCAATCCATACTGATAATGACATCAAAACTACCTAATTTCATAGGTATTAGATCAATAGTAAACACGTGGTCGTTAAGAGTCAAGGAACAACCACTTAGAATAGAATTAACTAGAATCGACTTTCCATCGGCAATCTCCACCGAAAACGACTTAGGTAACATAGAGCGTGCACAGTTTAACAAAGATTCAAATTCTACGGACACAAAGCTTCTGTCGGCACCAGTATCAAATAGAATCGAAGCGTAAAGGTTATTCACAAGAAACGTACCATTAATGACGTCATTGTCGTTACGAGCCTGATTAGCATTAAGATTGAACGCTCGTCCTTGAGCGGCTGGTTGTTGCTCCTGGTTTAGCTGGGGACACTGATTACGAAGGTGAGTAGTATCTCCACACTTGTAGCATGCACGAATAGCGTTGACTGGCTTAGGATTCTGCGGAGGAGCTGGAAGAGCTGGTAAAGCTGCCTGAGCTGGGGCTTGTTGAGCTGGGTTAGCTTGACGACAATAGGGAGTCGTGTGACCATAGCGATTGCAGTTGGTGCACAAGTGACATGCATAATTAACAGGATGATGAAAGTTGCAAGTGTTACACTTGGGGTGAGGCCCAGTGTACTGCCTCTTGACTTCAGGAGCAGCAGGGTTCTAAACAGCAGCAGTAGGAGCAGGCTTAGCAGTAGGGTTTGCAGCATTAATAATAGCATTGCATCCTGAATCCTGAGACTTTCGCCTATTGTTCTTGCTACCACTAGGCTGCTGGGTAACTTGGTGTGCAGACTTAGGATGAGCAGGGTTAGCAAACTTCTTATCACAAACACGGTTGTTGTTGAGACTAGCTGCAAGATGATAGACTTCCTCAATAGTTCCGAGCTGGGCTGCTTCAATAGAATCACGCATAGCAGGAGGTAGGCCATTGATGTACTTGGTTATCATGCGTTTAGGGGTAGAAACCAAGTGAGGCACGATTAAGCTAAGTTGTTTAAAACGAGTAGTATAAGCCAGATTATCATCACCAATCTGCTTCAAATGCCAGAACTCTTCTTCGAGCTTCAGTTGTTCATGGGGAGGGCAGAATTCAAGCATCATCAATTCTCGCACCTCAGCCCATGGAAGAGCGTAGGCTTCTTCATTAGAACGGATGTTTCTCTCATTCGACAACCACTCTAGAGCTCTGCCTTGGAACATTCCCGTTGCACTCCTAGTCTTTAGATGCTCTGGGCATTCGCTGTTAATGAAGGTAACCTCGATGCTTTCAAACCACTAAAGCATAACAGTCACCCCATCATTGCCCGTGAAAGACTTAGGGTTGCACGAGACAAAGTGTTTGTAGCTGAACTTTGTTGGCTTCTCTTTCTCCGTCTTAGAGTCAGCAGAAGAAGGTGGAGTGTTTGATCCTTGGAGCTCAGAGACTATCTTTGGCACGACTCTAGCGATCTGATCGGCCATGAAGGACATCATCTTTTTCTGAGACTTTTCTCTGGATCTCTTGAGAGTGTCGGATAGCTTACAAGAAGACATCTAAAGATCCAACAAGAGGATCGTATAAGTCTAGATTTACAAAGCCTCAAAGTATATAGATTCACACGTGATAGATTAAGACTCAAGATTCAACAAGATTCATATAGATTACAGATTTAGAATTCCAACAATTTTGACATAGATTTCAATAGATTCAACACCACAAACCCACGACCTTCACATGGCACGTTGTACGAAGTTTGGCAACATGTAAGAAACGCTTATATATAGGAAGTACCAGCGGCGTATCCACCACGCTTCGGGCACATCGCTTTCGCCTCGTACTCGGTGTCATATTACGTGTCGCAATTTCCAAACATGACAACACACTCATCATCATCATCATACACACGTAGATTAACCCGATAGATTCACATAGATTCAGCTCAATAGATTCACGTAGATTCCAATAGATTCTAATAGATTCACATGGATTTCAATAGACTTCAATAGATTCACATAGATCAGAGTTAACAACCTTTATCACAAAACAACAAAATCCCGCATGGCACGTGCTACGAAAGTTTGGCAACATGACAGAAGCACTTATATATAGGAAATACCAGCAGCGTATCCACCATGCTTCAATCATGCCACGCCCGTCTCGTCATCGGTGTCATGCTTCGTTACCCATAACATTAGATTCCATCGCATCTCACATAGATTTCACATAGATTAACCAAGTAGATTCAATGTCACACCCCGACCGTGTAAAACAACAAACCGCGGCGGAAACGTCGGGGAGTGTCGTAACAGAATCATTGTTTCACAACACATGGTGATTAAAGATTTGTTTTATTCCATTAATGAACTCATTGTCTTAATACGAACCAGATAAATACAAATAATTGTCTTTCAAGTTTTAAAGTCACTAAGGCACGGGTCCATCCTATGTGTAGCATACATCAATAATCATCACATAGTAGTACCTGAAACATATGTGAAAATAAAACGTCAGCATAAAAATGCCTGTGAGTAACATAGGTTTTGTTGATTTAGATTCATGGCTTTGGTTAAAATAAGAAAAAGATTTTTATGTTTTACAAAAATAGCCATGAATCCTTGTAAAAGTTTTGTTTCCAAAATGCATTGTTTTGATAAAAGGGTTGTAGTGTATACAAAAATATACTTTGGTTTTGAAATAGTTAAACAGATAATATATCAAAATATACTTTGGTTACTGACATAATAGATTTGGTAGTATATCATAAGTATACTTTGGTTTAAGAATGAAAGCATCAGTAATATATCAAATTATACTTTGGTTTTGTAAATAGCATCTCAAACTATGCTTTGGTTTGAAAATAGCATATCAACTATGCTTTGGTAGTATATCAAAATATACTTTAATTTGTGAAATAACAGAGTCGGTAGTATATCAAACTATACTTTAGTAAAACAGTATCATGTTGGTAGTATATCGAAATATACCTAAATCATGATTTGGTAGTATATTAAACTATACTTTTAGTAAACAATAGGATATCAAACTATGCTTTAGCAAAACAGTATCACGTTGGTAGCATATCAAAATATGCCTGAACAGTATACCAAAATATACTATATATCGCGATTTGGTAATACATTTAAACCTTAGTGCATCAAATTACACTTTGGAGACTATAGAAATACCACAAAGGCAATTCTATTTGGTTAAAACATTGGTATCCGACATTCCATACAACAGGAATGGGGTGTCTAGTCCTATAGCGCTATATCGTACTACCAATCGGCTTGATCATTGTTAATGAATGTATAAGTAATAATATGAACCAACAAATAGTTTAACAACTTTGAAAATCAGTGTTTAAGCCATGGATAATAGTTCAATTTGTCAAAAGATAAGTATTATGCATGTGTAATCATATAGTTGAAATCATGAAAATAGTGTATCGGCACACATGAATCACCCCAAAACATTTGAAAACGGTAAAAGAGGGGACTATGTACTCACTTGAGTTGGCAAGTATCCTTGATTAAGTGTCCTAACAAAGCTTGAGAAATCAAGGAATCAAGTGGTACCTAGTATGGAATCACTATGTTAAATAGTCGGATCCTAAATCGGGAGATAGGATAGAATGAAGTTCTATAAATCAAATGAGTATTAGAACTCATATGGTATGATTTAATAGACTTAACATTCTGATTAGAGAGTTATCCTAAGTGCTTTTGACCCGTTTCGACTCGTTACGGTAGTTTAAGCTACTACAACGCGCTGTTTGCGTAAATCTAAGGTCGGATGGTTATCTATGTCCTATGTCAAGTCTTACATGCCCAATTATGTTTAAATATGTTACCATATCAGTTTGGAATTCAAAAACTTGATCACATATGCAAAATATGAATTCATGCTTAAAAAGGGCATTTTGGTCATTTTCTATGGGCATATAAACTACTTAACAAATAACTAACCAACCTAAGTGATCATAAGGTATAACCTCAGTAGGTTATTCCCTATGCAACTATGATCACTAAATATGTTTGGTCGGATCCTATTGATCGACCAAACGGGTCGGGTTTGAAAGTCTAAGCGGTTGTTTAGACCGCTTGACTTACGACCCTAAACAAGCACTAAACTAGTAGTGACGAGTTAAACATGTTAAAACATGTTTAACTATGTTAGAAAACTGATTTGGTGTCAAAACAAAGGGTTTTGATACCCGAAAATAGTTTTGTCGCAAAATGCGCATAAATACGCATTTTGACCGAAACTTTGACTCATCACTACGCCTAGTCAACGTGGTAATCAGTAGGTATAATAGCTAAGGATTATAACCATCGTGATTACAATCACGTTGCAAAGTTCAATTGAACTTTGATTTGACCAATTGATGGTCAAAACCGAAAGTCAAACTATTGGTCAAACTGTTTGACTTTCAGCTCTAAATGGCTGAAAATAAGAACTAAGCCATGAAAGAACACTTACAAGGTATTCAAAGGCTGGAAGAGATGTATTAGAACTCAGGTAGGTGGCTCCTTATGCAGGAAATCCTCCACTTAGAGTCTAAAATGAGAAATGAGCCAAGAACAAGTGAAGGGGAGGGGTATTTATACTTGTGGATGATCAACAAGATCATTCCATGTGTTTATGTGGCCTCCAAGGAATGAATCCTGACCATAAAAGTGTTTAGGGACAACTAGCATTGCTTGGAGAAGTGTTAACTTGCTCCCCAAAACAAGAAAATAGCAAGAAAGGTCCCTGAATTATCAAACAGCATCTGAAACGAAGTTTCTGTCCAGATCATGGGGTGGCGTGCCGCGACAGTGAGGCCCCTAGGCCGTCGCCCGACGCGAGGGTATGGCTGCAACTTTCAGAAATTGACAATTTCAGTCCCTTCACACAATAACTTGCGTATTTGACGTATTTAACCTCCGTTAAGCCATTTTCAAGGCTCTACAAGGACGTCAAAGTATAGGGGACTTGAAATATGCTCAGAAATATCACGGATGTCTGCTCGTTTGGTCGTACGGTCACGTTGTTCGGTTAATTACGACGAAACTCGAACGAACGCGAAAATGATCCAAATTAAGCGACGAATGATATTTTTGTATTCCGATCACTAAAATAAAATATTTTAGTGACTACAAAAATTTTTGGATGTCCGGATATGCGCGTAAATGCAAACTTACGCCGTTTTTGACGCTTTTAGTCCCTGTTCGATCAAATAAGTGTATTTTCGCATACCGAACCACTCAAAGCTTATTTCTAAGCTATGTTAAGGTTATTTATGGTATGTTAAGCTTATGATCCTGTTTCGGAATGTAAGTTGCCATACGAAACGGCAGACTTTCGCAGTTTGTCGTAAATAGTCCCTAAGATCGAATAAACTTGATTTTGACACACCAAACCCTCCAAAACTTATTTCAAAGTTATGTAAAGGTTATTTAAGGTATGTTAAGCCTATGTCACTATTCTAGAGTGTTTTTCGCATTAAAATGATTACGTTTGCCTAACAGTTTGCGTATAACTTTCCAGAAAGCGATTTAGAGGTTCTAAATCGAACAAGAATTGATATGTTTAAATGTCATATGTAATTGTACAAATCCCGAGAATGAAACACAGGATTTCATTGGATTTGTATTTGTATGATGATTTTAGAGGCACATGTGTCACATTCAATAACATAGATTAATCCCCGTTAGATTCAACAACTTCAACCCGAGTCCACAAAACTACGAACTTCATTTAGCGCGTGGTACGAAGGTTCGGTAACATGCCAGAAACACTTATATATAGGAAGTACCAGCGGCGTATCCACCATGTTTCGGACATACCATTTCCGCCTCGTCTTCGGCGCTAGGCTACTTTTCGTATTTTGTTTCTCAAAAGCACACATATGTAGATTACTCATAGATTATGATAGAGTGCACGTAGATTACACATAGATTCCACATAGATTACACAAGTAGTTTCCCATAGCTTAGATTTCAACCATCTCAACACCGGTCTGCAAAACACTAAGTTTCGCATGGCACGTGGTACGAAAGTTGGTAACATGCCTGAAACACTTATATATAGGAAGTACCAGCGGCGTATCCACCATGTTTCAGACACGTCACTTCTGTCTCGTATTTCTATGCCATGTTCCATTTAGTACTTCACAACCACAATAACACATGGATTCATCAAATAGCTCCACATAGTATCATAGTTAATCAAGATTCCCACATAGATTAATCATCATGAACAAGGCTTCATAAATTGAGTTCGATTCTGAGATTAGAATTTGTGTTTCAGATTGCGGACATACGTGCGAATCGTGTAAAAAGTCTCAAAACAAACGAAGAATCAAGTTTAAACCTCACATAAAAGTCGAGATAACATAAATGATAGGCTTATAAAACATAGATTGTTCCGGGTAGAGGAACGGTGACTAACCAAAGTGATTCAAACTCCTTTCGAATTGAGGCAACGTGTCTTGACTTACTGAGACAAATACGTCATCGATGTTAGACCTACGATATTCGTCCTTTTAGTCATTCCATGTTCCTTATTTGATTGGAAGTTTCAAGACTTTGGCGAGACATAAAACCAAATAGTGGGACTAGTTATCAAGGTCTGAGTTTAACCTCTATCTTGACAATGCCGTACCCTAATAGCGTCGGTACTTATCAATAGATAAGACCTTCTAGACTCTAATATGGAAATTCTCCCTTCAAGGTTTGGATGTCACTCCTGACTTGAGGGCAAATTTCGTGCAAAATACAATCACTGTTTAACAGCGTTTTCAAAGTATCAAGTGTATATTGTATCGGCCTTAGGAAAGGCATGTAAGTTTAGCAGGAAAATGTGTTGCTTGGAAGCGAATACGGTATGTTACAAAAACTTGCAAAATAAGGTATGTTAACAGCGTTTTCAAAGTATCAAGTGTATATTGTATCGGCCTTAGGAAAGGCATGTAAGTTTAGCAGGAAAATGAGTTGCTAGGAAGCGAATACGGTATGTTACAAAAACTTGCAAAATAAGTTTAGCAGGAAAATGTGTTATTCCACACCGTGGCTTGCACTTTGGTCCCCTGACATTATAAGGAAAAATAAGGTATGTTACAAAAACTTGCAAAATGCGTAATTAAATACGTATTAACTAATTAAACTTGTTAAAGATGTACCTTTTCATCCATGAGCACCATCTCAATAGCCCATATCTCACCAACCTGTTTGGGATTTGGTTTTCTCCAAAGCCTAAGTACTTTTACCTTTATCGTAAAAGCTGTTGTTTTGCCATCAATATCATTCAAATAGATTAGACTTCTGCCTTCCATCTCTGATTGTTTAGAATGAGATCTGATTGTTTAGAATGATTAACTCTAGTATTTATAAGGTAAAGATGTATAAATATATAATGATTTTTTTGAGTTATCATGAATTTTTAAAACTGATTTATCTAGAATTTTATAAAACTAATTTTATAATAACTTTAAATAAAACAGATTTTATCTAGAATTTTATAATAACTTTAGATAAAACTGATTTTATTTTTATAATAACTTTAGATAAAACTGATTTTATCTAGAATTTTATAATAACTTTAGATAAAACTAATTTTATCTAGAATTTTTAAATTTAAAACTGATTTATCTAGTTACAGATATTTCTAGATTATTAATGCACAATGAAAAACCTTTTATAAGATCATCCACCAAATAATAAAACAAAATAAAAGTATACTAAATAAGAAACAAAACAAAAATCCAAACATATAAACTTCGAGTTGGTATCATGCTGTGTTTTTGGGATGGTTAATTGATAAATAACGATGATATACCTTGGCGTTAACACCATCAGACACGATACGATTTTCAGATTTCCACTGCAAATAATCAGTACGGCTGAACTTGGTGAATCCCCTGCAACAGCATAACTAACATTAAGACACTAATTCATGAAAAAGATAATCTGTAACATCATATGGTATGCAGCAGAAGAGTTAAATTTGATCTCATACCACTTCCTAGAGACGATAATCTTTTGACGGCATGATCCTAATTTTAGGATCAGAAACACCACGGTAGTAGCGAGATTTTGGATAAGGCTTGTTCTTGATCTGACGATTACACCTTGCAGGTCCTGAGTAATACAAATTGTTACATTTAAAAAAAACAACTAAAATCTAGTAACAAAAGTTAAAAGACACAGAAAAAATACACAATCACATAAACTATCTGAGACTAATAAGTCGATGTTAGACCACTATCACAAATATTAATATCTACTTTTTACTTTTAGTTGATTCTAAGACATTACAAACAAATAAAATTGCTTACACTAATATCAAGTACAAATTATCCATTAAGAAACTGATGCACAAACTTTTATATTCAACTTTGTAATTGTTAGTTGTTAATCTAATAGCAATGCTAGTTGCATTTTTTCTATTTTTTAATATGTAATTCAAACAAATTTACAAAACTTATCAACAATTAAGCTCCAATTCAGATGCTCACAAATACCAATCAACAAACAGGAATGAAAAACATACTGCTAATCAGAAGAGGAATAAATGCGACTCGAGCAATAGTGAAAATTGTAGGCAACGTCAACAACTTCGCAGACGGATTTTGTTGCGACGGATGAGGTTGAAGATGTCCGCTCTATTATCACAGTTCACAGATTCCATATTCACAGAACAATATCTGAAACTTTTGGGACGTCGAAACACTAACCTGTTACTGGGCGATTTTTGATAGGGTTGTTCTTATTTTGGAACGAAATATCCGATGTATGGTTTGGGATGGGAGACGTTTATGCGATCCGACATTTGAAACAAAGGGATTTGCGAGAATGGTGAAGAAGGAGATCGATAGATTCATATTAGCGATGTTAGGGTTTCCACACAGAATTTGAAAAGGGGCGATGGAAAATAGGGTTTAGGAACGAGTTAAAAGAGATTATATAGGATCCAGATGTTTCTTTTTGGGTCAGGTTTAGATCCGCATCAAATACCCACTTCATCAAAGGAGCCTTCGTTGATTGACACCTGTCCCAATGTTGGTTTCTTTTATTATTGTAGATAGATATATTCTCAAAAACACTTACACATTGATATCGTTATTTTTATTTTTTTAGTGTGTAACTGTTAACAATTTAAAGTAAAGTAAAAATTTAGAAAATTATATTTGTATAGCATAAATAATTTCACTGATAATAAGTATTATATACAAAGATATAATTTATATTTTTTATATTCAACACGTGTAATACACGAGTTTATAAAACTAATAGTAGTAGTAGTAATATACTTGTATTAAAATTTTAAAAGGCTTATAACATTAAATTTATTTATTAAGATTATAATAATAATCATATACTTGTATTAAAAATTTAAAAAGTTTTTAACACTAAAGTTATTTATTAAGATTATACTTGATCAGATAATATTAATAACTAATTGTTTTTCATGATTATCAAACTTTGACATTGCAATTTACTTTTGTAAGATACTAGTAATAAGTATCGCGCGCGTTGCGGCGCGGATACATCACAAATATCGAATGAATTAGTCTAAGCATTATGTGATGCATTAATCATATGAAAACACACGTTTCGACGTGACCAATTGAACTCGAAGTAACTTATATAAGCATTGCGATTGGATCAAAACGTAATGTAATTTATACCGCACAACCATAACTTATTAAAAGAAAAATTGACACGTGTAATCAAATGAGATTAATTAGAGCTTAAAAAGAAGCCACAATTTGACTTCATTCAACATAGAACAAAATTTAGGAAACGTACATAAAATAAACATGAAAAAGTAATATATTTGACTTGACTTGTTTTCAAAAACGTTTACGCACGTAGACCAATTAGAACTTATACCGACACATACATAAAAATATGCAGTAAAAATGCTTTATTTTTAATGAAAATATATTATATTTAACCTGACTTGTTTCCAGAAAAAAGTTTGCGTTGAAAATAGACTAACTCGAATTTATACCAACACATACATAAAAATATGCACGTAAAAAATTAATCTTTATAAAGTAAAGAAACAATAGGGGTAAACAAAAGGAATTAACGAACGAAAGTTATTGAATGAAAAATAAAATAGTAAAAAGCATGAAAAAGTAATATATTTGACTTGACTTGTTTTCAAAAACGTTTACGAACGCAGACCAATTAGAACTTATACCGACACGTACATAAAAATATGCAGTAAAAATGCTTTATTTTTAATGAAAATATATTATATTTAACCTGACTTGTTTCCAGAAAAAAGTTTGCGTTGAAAATAGACTAACTCGAATTTATACCAACACATAATAAAAACATGCATGTAAAAAATTAGTCTTTACCCAAAAAAAAATTAGTCTTTATAAAGTAAAGAAACAATAGGGGTAAACAAAAGGAATTAACGAACGAAAATTATTGAATGAAAAATAAAATAGTAAAAAACTTAATATAGTAAAAACGTATATTATATATTCAATAAAATCCACTTCTTACTAATGGGTATTTATGTATATTATATATTCAATAAAATCCACTTATTACTCTTGTTAAATAGTTTTCAAGTAGTAAAGGGAATCCGGGGAAACAACAATCCCTTTGAAATGAAATATATATATGCACTACACTACAGATGGAAACAGACAATGAGAAAAAGGACCAAAGAAAAAAAAGTGAATACTTGAAGGGTCAAAGAAAAAATAAACAAAGGGATATAACATGTAATATGCACCGACATTTCTTTTTAATATATATACAATTTCGTATATACCTAGTAACTATAATTCAATTCATAATCATACAAGATACATGCCTTAGGGTGTTAGGAGTGGTTAAACACTTTGGAGTGACAAACCAAAAAACCGACCAATAAAAGCGCGTCATGTCAATCAGTCAAAAGTGTTTAAACTTTGGAGAAAAGTGTTGGCAATGGTTTAGACACTTGGTGAAGTGGTAAACTAATTTTTTTTTTTTTAAAGGAAAAAGGTGTGATTGGTTGATATAGGAATGGACCCCACCCCACAATACCCTCTCTCTCTCAATCATCTTCCCCGCGTCGGCTTCCCCTCCCCGCACCACACCCTTCGCCGACTCGGCAAAGTGTCGGCGGCGGTGTTTGCCGACCACTTTGCCGCTCCACTCCTAACTGTAACACCCCGTGTTTTCACGAGTGAAAGTCAAAGTCAAGGTCAAGGTCAACGACCGAATTCGCGCGACGTGACTAGTAGAATTGTTTCTATTATATTTAGATTATGTGGAGTAAATGTCGTACATTACAATAGTCAAGCCTCACCAATCATATATCGACCGATCTACGACTGGGAACGATAGGAAGTAACAATGCGATAAAGATAATCAAGCAAGCTAATCAAATCGACACCAAATCGTAACTCGAATTTCGTATTTTATTTGTCAGTTATACGTGTGTGTGTGCCTTACGTGTTACTTGTGCATGTTTATTTTATGTTGTGTGGTGATAATCAAGCGAACTCAATCGAACTCGAAGTCTAACTCGAATATGATCGAACCCGAACTCGAATCCCGAATCGAACCGTATAAGAAGTAGTTGGGACTGAAAGTAATTTGAATTAGGAAACCCTATCAAACCGCTCATAAATCCGAGCCGAATTAACGTCGCATCGAGCTCGCCCAAGGTGGTGGCATCCGCACGGATGGCCCATCCGCACGGATGGCCAATCCGCACGGATTGCCAGTCCGCACGGGTGGCCAGCCCGCGCGGACAACCTGCCCGGGTGCGTGCCGTGCGCACGGCTCACCACCTTTCCCTTTTTGGCATCCTATAAATACACGGGTCACTATCCACTTTTTCCACTTTTGGCAAGTGACGTCCGAACCACACGCATTCTCCACCTTTTTCTCAGATTTCTCTCAATCCAGGTAAGATCTTGCACTGAATCTTGTACATCTTTAATCGCTACACGATTCTACACACTTCTATCTTTCGAATCTTTAATTTTAACCATGAAATCATCCGGATTTGAGGTAATCATGGGTGACGTCACCATGAAGTTCGTAAGAACTTCATGCTAGGCCTCATTCCACCAAGAATATCCCAGATCCAAACGATTTCTACAAGTTTTTACAATGATTCCACCTAGATCTAGACTTTTCTAAGGATAAAAGAGTTGAAAGAAATAAATCTAATGTTCTCTCCTTCTTTTACCCTCAAAACCGGTGCAAATCCGATCAGTCCTAGTGTTTTGCTCGTCAATAGTGATACCCTAGTTCCAGATCTGGAGTTGTACCATAGACAACTGATTTCGGGGTTAACCGGGACGACCGTTCTGAGTCGCCGGCAGGCCGAGTTAGGGTGGTTCCTAACCGGTCTAGTCACGCGGGTGAGAACGCAACTCCAAGTGGTTGCCACGTAATCAGAACGTCTCGATAAACGACAATAGAAACCAAGTGTAGACGAACGGAACAACCGGAGCAGTTGTCCGCACGGACAGGCTACCCGCACGGACTAGCCACCCGCACGGACAAGCTGTGCGCACGGATTACCATCCGCACGCACAGGTCATACGCACGGGTTGCCACCCGTACGGACTACCCTTGGGACCAACTTTCCGAGCGAGGTTTGAGTATCGACGAACGAGCAATCCGGACAGACGACCTCTGAATGGATTACTCATCGGATCATGAGATACTAAGGCCTTAAAATAAAAATCAAACGAACCCCACCCGCACGGCCAAGCCGTGCGCACGGACGGGCTATCCGGACGGGTTGACTCTGCCCGCGCGCACAGGCTGTCCGCACGGACTACCACACGCACGGACCGCCGTCCGCGCGGCCGGCTTGAAAGGTAGAAACACTTTGGTGTTTTCTAAATGCTACAACGAAAACTCCAAAGCACAAGCCATCATACACAAACACATCTTAGGAAGAAACAATCCACTAGAACGTTTATCCACACAAGCAATCTAACTGTACGGGTAGGTCGTCCGCACGTATAACTCGTCCGCACGGGTTGCCACCCGCACGGACAGTCACACGCACGGATGACCAACCCGGATGGAACGCCATCCGCACGCATCACCATCCGTACGGATAGGTCATGCGCACGGATGACTTCTACGCACGGATGACTGATCCGCACGATCAGTCCTCCTACCCACCCTCACATGTACTGTTTTACGCGTCACTTATCGTTACGTTATCGAATCTATTCAGGCTAACCGAACTCGCTGAAAAGCGCTCCCTTCAATCCATATCGCTGTGAGTATACTCGAACCCTTTTTGCCTTAGCACTTTTGGGTGTTACATACGTTACAACTATTCAACTACAACTATCACACTACTCAAGCTATTTTAACGCTTAACCATTATTGCATGTTATACGTGGCTTATGAATGCTTGTTTGTTATGTTTACACATGGAATGCTGTCTACCTGCCTTAGCAACGATAGTACTATAGTTTGGACTCAGCACCCGTTTCCACGGGGGTTGTTAAGGATCTTTTACTTGCATGGATTACAGTGGTAATCGTGTATTGCGAACTGCCTCGGGCAGTCAACCCGCAGTCATTGGTATCGATGGATCTATGTCGATAACTAACGTGCTTCATTTCACTATGTGTACATGCTGGTTATGCGTAAACGAATTCGAACTCTATATGCTATTATCAAACTTGTATGCTCACCTTTACATTTTATGTATTGACATTATTTTAACGTATGTGACAGGTGCCTAGGTTGTTTATATGCTTCTCGGGCTGTGATGAAATCGAAGCTAGGAACTGGAGTCTTAGAAACCAATAAATAAATCGTCATGTTTAAATCTGAGTTGTCGGAACAGAATATTTGTTTAGTTTTGTCTGTAATAACTTGTTTTACTATTTGAGACATGGTATGGGACATGTTAACTTAAATTGAATGGTAATGATAGTTGTTATGGAAACTTCTGAACAATCTGTTTCGCTCAGTGCCGCGCCCCGATGATCCCGCCATCGGTTGGGGTGTGACAGATTGGTATCAGAGCCATAACTATAGGGAATTAGGCAAGACTCGACCTAGTCCGGGTCGAAGTCTTAGAGACCTAGACTATAGTTAAGAACCAACAGACCAACTCACGCGTATGCGTAATTTCGCCACTATCACTTACTCTTTTCTATCATTGCGCTCGAGAATTTTAAGTTGTGAACAGGCGATGAGGCCGAGAATAGGTGTGAAAACCGCAAACTCTCGACTAAGTTGCCTAGTCAGCTTGCGTTTTTAGCTACAAACGAGGAGAATTATACCAAATCAGGAGTGAAATCCATATTTTGATGAATAATCTCCTCACTTTTTATCAGAAACAAGGACGGGGGTTGCAAGATAGGGGTGAAACCCTAACCTTGACGACTCGTCCCGTTTTTGTACGAAAACTCCACCAAAGTTCGATGGACTCCAACGGTCTAAAGACACAACCTAACCAAAGGGAATTGCGCCGACGCCCAAGAATCGAGGCAAAGGCATAGTCCTGGAGGTCGTTGTGCATGATCCTTGCGAATAGTCGAGCCACTTTGGTCAGTCGAAGTCTATTAGCCACAGACAATCTACCTTCGATTTATCAATCTTTATGAAAGTTTTTATGCATTTTCCGTTAATGGTTAACGTTTTGAGGTACTATTGGTTTCGACCCAACACTATTGCTTCTGCTGAAACACAAATCTCACTCGACACACAACAATTTCAGACCACTCGCGTTACACTGCTTCCGAACACTCGCAAACTCTAAATACTAGGTTTCTGTTTTCTGACTGCCTTAGTGATTAAGAATATATGTGTTTCTTGCTATTGTGCTTACACGTTTAGGAATATTGTGATTATGTGCTCTATGTGTTTATATGATTTTGTGCAATTCTGTGATTTGTGACTATATGCGTTTACATGGTACGTGTTACTGAGCTTTAGTAATCCTAAACGTGTGAGGTGAGAATCGAATACATGTGTTGAGTTCCATGGCGGTGTCTATTGCAGACAATGTCGTCTGGATCCCGTCATCAACTCTCTCGTCAGGAAAAGAGGGACAGACGCCTTGCTTCCATCGTCGCGAAAGCGGTAGCAAAGGCTGTGAGCGATGTCTGCGAGAATGCCAGCAAGTCATCCGAGGAATCAAGGACTGAGGGTCCCAAAGCTACCGCGAGACCTTTCAGTTTCAAACAATTCAAGTCATGTGGGCCGAAAGAATTCACAGGCGAAGGAGGTCCTACTGCTCTATTCCACTGGTTTGACTCTATCGAGGTCACCCTGCGACAAAGTGGTTGCCCTGATGACCTTCGAACTCTGAATGCTACCGGCGTCTTTCAGTCCCGTGCTCTGGACTGGTGGACGGCCGAGAGGAACAAGAGAGGGAATGATGCAGCCTACGGGTTGTCGTGGGATGAGCTCAAGGCAGTCATGCTGGAGGAATTCTGCCCTCCTCACGAGCGTCAAAAGCTTGAAGATGAATTTTGGCACATACAACAGAAGGATGGAGACAATGTTGGTCTCACTGCTCGCTTCAAACAGCTCAGCATTATCTGTCCTGATCAAGTCAAGACTCCTGAGATCACCATCAAGAAGTATATCCGAGCTTTGCCCGACTGCGTTGCTGATTTCGTGCAAGCGGCTAAGACTACCACGATCGAAGAAACCTATCTGCTGGCCGCTGAGATCAATGACAAAAGGGTCAAAGCTGGGATGTGGGATAAGACCTCCAAGCATCTACATCAAGCCACTGCTGCTACACCAACTACTGAACCCACGTCCTCAAACAACAAAAGAAGGAACAAGAGAAAGAACAACTCCACCAACAAGAACTGTGCGATCACTGCTGCACCAGTTCAGGCTGTACCTGCCCAACAGCGTCAAGTGGCGGCGCCTGTGGCCAATGCACCACCTGCAAAGCGTGCATATACTGGACCACATCCACTCTGCCCTACTTGCACCTATCATCACCCGACTGCTATTCAATGCCGTTTTTGTGCTCATTGCAACGTCTACGGCCACATTACTGCCAACTGCCGTATTCGTCAAGCTCCTGCCAATCAAGCTCTACTCACTGCCCCACAGGGTCAACAAGCTCCTCCGGCACCCGCAGTCAAGGCCAGAGCATGCTTCACATGTGGCGACCCGAACCATTTCGCCAACATGTGCCCAAACAGGGTGGTGAAACAAGAACCCCAGCAGCCGCAGCAGCAACCACAGCAGCAACAGCCGCAGCAACAACAGGCCGCACGTGCCAGAACTTTCAATCTCAACGTTCGTCAAGCCCAAGCCGACAACAACGTGGTCAATGGTACGTTCCTTGTGAATGGTATTTATGCTTCATGTTTGTTTGATACTGGAGCCGATAATTGCTTTGTGTCACTCGAATTCGAGAAACTCCTTAGTCGTAAACGTTCTCGACTCTCCTCTGCATTCGAAGTTGAAGTCGCTACCGGAAGAACCGTCGCTGTAAGCTCTGTTATTCGTGATTGCACACTCGAGCTCAACAATCACATCTTCTCAATCGACCTTATCCCAATGCAACTAGGAAGTTTCGATGTCATAGTAGGCATGGACTTTCTTCGCGAAAACCATGCCGAAGTTGTGTGCTTCGATAAAATGATTCGTTTTTCCCTCGCCAACGGGGATTCATTGTGCGTCTATGGAGATACTACTTCGAAGGGTCTCAAACTTATATCATGCCTACAAGCCAGCAAGTATCTTCGTAAGGAGTACAGGGCCTTCTTGGCTCATGTCGTAGCAGCGGAGAAGGAAAAGAAAGAGAAGAAGAAAGTGAAGGACGTTCCAGTGGTTCGAGAATTTCCTCGAGTCTTTCCCGAGGATCTTCCCGGACTACCTCCAAAGCGTGACATCGATTTTCGCATTGATCTTATTCCCGGAGCGAATCCTATTGCCAGAGCTCCCTACCGACTTGCGCCGTCCGAAATGCGTGAACTCTCAACCCAACTCCAAGAATTGCTTGAAAAAGGCTTTATTCGCCCGAGCACCTCTTCGTGGGGCGCACCAGTCCTTTTCGTCAAAAAGAAGGATGGGACGTTTCGGATGTGCATTGACTACCGGGAATTGAATAAGTTGACTATCAAGAATCGCTATCCTCTACCTCGAATCGACGATTTGTTTGATCAACTACAGGGCGCTACGTGTTTCTCGAAGATCGACCTGCGTTCCGGATATCATCAGCTGCGTATACAGGAGGAGGACATCCCCAAAACCGCGTTTCGCACTCGTTACGGCCATTATGAATTCGTTGTCATGCCTTTTGGCCTAACCAATGCACCAGCAGTTTTCATGGATCTGATGAATCGGGTGTGTAAACCGTATCTTGACCGTTTCGTCATCGTGTTCATCGACGATGTCCTGATTTATTCCAAAACGAGATCCGAACACGCGCAACATCTACGTTTGGTTCTCGAGTTACTACAGGGAAATCAACTCTACGCCAAATTCTCCAAGTGCGAATTCTGGTTGGGGGAGGTTCAATTCCTGGGTCACATCGTAAATAGTCAGGGCATTCACGTCGATCCTGCGAAGATTGAAGCAGTTAAAAGCTGGGTTACGCCTAAGAACCCGACTGAAGTCCGTTCCTTTCTCGGACTGGCAGGCTATTATCGACGATTTATCAACGGATTCTCGAAGATTGCTGTACCACTTACTTCTCTTACTCATAAAGACCAGCCCTTTTTCTGGGGAACCAAGCAAGAGTCTGCCTTTCAAACCCTCAAATACATGCTTTGCAATGCTCCTGTTCTCACGCTACCCGACGGAAACGATAATTTCATTGTCTACTGTGATGCTTCTAACCTTGGTCTCGGTTGTGTCTTAATGCAACGAGACAAGGTTATTGCTTACGCATCCCGTCAGCTCAAAATCCACGAGAAGAACTATACAACCCACGACCTCGAGCTAGGCGCAGTTGTTTTTGCGTTAAAGATTTGGCGACACTACCTGTATGGTACTAAGTGTACGATCTTCACCGATCATAGGAGCCTACAACACATCTTTAATCAGAGGGAACTAAATATGCGTCAACGCCGATGGGTAGAGCTTCTCAACGACTACGACTGCGAGATCCGTTATCACCCAGGCAAAGCAAATGTTGTTGCCGACGCACTTAGCAGACGGAGTTACCTGCTTAGCACACGTAATGTTCAAGCCCAGCACAATCTCGAAGCTCTTATTCGCGACGCCCAGCATGCATGTTTCAACGAGCGCACCCTGAAGAAAGAAAGGATCTACCACGACGGAGCCCAGCTTGTGAGCAAATCGAACGGGATATTCCACTTTCTAGACAAAATCTGGATTCCCAGGAGAACTAACCTACGGCAGATCATCATGGATGAAGCCCACAAATCCCGATACTCTATTCATCCTGGTGCTGACAAAATGTACCATGACCTTCGATATAGGTACTGGTGGCCGGGTATGAAACGGGATATCGCCCTCTACGTCGGGAGATGCCTAACCTGTGCTAGGGTCAAGGCCGAACATCAACGACCCTCTGGCTTGCTCGAATAACCTCCAATCCCCATGTGGAAGTGGGAGAGCATAGCTATGGATTTTGTAACCAAGCTTCCAACCACGTCATCAGGTCACGACAGCATTTGGGTTATCATTGACCGTTTGACCAAATCAGCTCACTTTCTGCCAATACGAGAGGACTACAAGGTGGAACGATTAGCCCGAATCTACACTAACGAGATCATTTGTCGACATGGGACGCCTCGTGACATCATCTCCGACCGTGATGCTCGATTCACTTCGCGATTGTGGGGAACGTTTCAAACGGCACTAGGAACAACGCTTAATCTAAGCACTGCGTTCCACCCACAAACTGACGGTCAGAGCGAGAGGACGATTCGTACACTTGAAGACATGCTCCGTTCATGTGTTCTAGACTTCGGTGGCAATTGGGATAAACACCTTCCGTTAGTCGAATTCTCGTACAACAACAGCTACCAGGCTAGTATCCAGATGGCTCCTTTCGAAGCCTTATACGGAAGAAGATGTCGATCGCCTATTGTGTGGCACGAGATCGGTCACTCGCAACTAACCGGTCCGGAACTACTACAAGAAACGACAGACAAAATCTTCCAAATTCGGGACAACCTAGCGAAGGCTCGGGATAGACAGAAGCTTCTCGCCGATAAAAAGCGCAAGCACCGCGAGTATGGCATTGGTGACTACGTACTCCTAAAGGTATCACCTTGGAGGGGTGTAGTCCGATTTGGCAAAAAGGGGAAGCTAGCGCCTCGGTATGTGGGACCTTTTAAGATTCTGGAAAGGATCGGAAAAGTCGCCTACAGACTCGAATTACCGGAAGAACTTAGCAATGTCCATCTGATCTTCCACGTATCAAACCTCCGAAAGACCATCTACGAACCAGCCAAACATGTTCCTCTAGACGATCTACGAGTGAACGAAACATTGCACTTCGTGGAAAAGCCTGTCGAAATCATGGATCGCCAAACCAAAGAACTCAGGCGCTCACGCATTCCCATTGTGAAAGTCCGGTGGGAAGGCAAACAAGGCGCGGAGTTCACTTGGGAACTCGAAAGCGACATGAAGGCAAAGTATCCACAGCTGTTTAACGAAGAAGCAACGTCCAGCTAAAAAGAGAGTATTCGAGAGAGATTTCAGAGAATTTGAAATATGATAATATGTATGGAAGCCAACAGAAACCGCCGAAACTAATAAAGATTGAATTTTTATAATGAGTCACGCCATCTGTACGTTATTGTGTGTTCGATCACGTACGTTCACGGATTCCGCACGTCGTACGAGACCCACAATAGAACCCAATCAATAGAACCCACAATGATCAAGGTTTTGAAAGAAAAAGAAAAAAAAAAGGATTTTGAAGAATCTTATCGAATCTGATGCGAATTGAGATATGTATACAATGAAATCTGGTACGAATCTTGTTGTTTGATCAGCGCAATCAAAATAATTTGAAAAAGATTCCTCTCAAACCGTGAAACCCTGGCTAAATTGGCGATCCTCCACACGTGAATCACGAATTAGTTACAGCTCCCGGCTTAATTTCGGGACGAAATTTCCTAAACAAGGGGAGGCTGTAACACCCCGTGTTTTCACGAGTGAAAGTCAAAGTCAAGGTCAAGGTCAACGACCGAATTCGCGCGACGTGACTAGTAGAATTGTTTCTATTATATTTAGATTATGTGGAGTAAATGTCGTACATTACAATAGTCAAGCCTCACCAATCATATATCGACCGATCTACGACTGGGAACGATAGGAAGTAACAATGCGATAAAGATAATCAAGCAAGCTAATCAAATCGACACCAAATCGTAACTCGAATTTCGTATTTTATTTGTCAGTTATACGTGTGTGTGTGCCTTACGTGTTACTTGTGCATGTTTATTTTATGTTGTGTGGTGATAATCAAGCGAACTCAATCGAACTCGAAGTCTAACTCGAATATGATCGAACCCGAACTCGAATCCCGAATCGAACCGTATAAGAAGTAGTTGGGACTGAAAGTAATTTGAATTAGGAAACCCTATCAAACCGCTCATAAATCCGAGCCGAATTAACGTCGCATCGAGCTCGCCCAAGGTGGTGGCATCCGCACGGATGGCCCATCCGCACGGATGGCCAATCCGCACGGATTGCCAGTCCGCACGGGTGGCCAGCCCGCGCGGACAACCTGCCCGGGTGCGTGCCGTGCGCACGGCTCACCACCTTTCCCTTTTTGGCATCCTATAAATACACGGGTCACTATCCACTTTTTCCACTTTTGGCAAGTGACGTCCGAACCACACGCATTCTCCACCTTTTTCTCAAATTTCTCTCAATCCAGGTAAGATCTTGCACTGAATCTTGTACATCTTTAATCGCTACACGATTCTACACACTTCTATCTTTCGAATCTTTAATTTTAACCATGAAATCATCCGGATTTGAGGTAATCATGGGTGACGTCACCATGAAGTTCGTAAGAACTTCATGCTAGGCCTCATTCCACCAAGAATATCCCAGATCCAAACGATTTCTACAAGTTTTTACAATGATTCCACCTAGATCTAGACTTTTCTAAGGATAAAAGAGTTGAAAGAAATAAATCTAATGTTCTCTCCTTCTTTTACCCTCAAAACCGGTGCAAATCCGATCAGTCCTAGTGTTTTGCTCGTCAATAGTGATACCCTAGTTCCAGATCTGGAGTTGTACCATAGACAACTGATTTCGGGGTTAACCGGGACGACCGTTCTGAGTCGCCGGCAGGCCGAGTTAGGGTGGTTCCTAACCGGTCTAGTCACGCGGGTGAGAACGCAACTCCAAGTGGTTGCCACGTAATCAGAACGTCTCGATAAACGACAATAGAAACCAAGTGTAGACGAACGGAACAACCGGAGCAGTTGTCCGCACGGACAGGCTACCCGCACGGACTAGCCACCCGCACGGACAAGCTGTGCGCACGGATTACCATCCGCACGCACAGGTCATACGCACGGGTTGCCACCCGTACGGACTACCCTTGGGACCAACTTTCCGAGCGAGGTTTGAGTATCGACGAACGAGCAATCCGGACAGACGACCTCTGAATGGATTACTCATCGGATCATGAGATACTAAGGCCTTAAAATAAAAATCAAACGAACCCCACCCGCACGGCCAAGCCGTGCGCACGGACGGGCTATCCGGACGGGTTGACTCTGCCCGCGCGCACAGGCTGTCCGCACGGACTACCACACGCACGGACCGCCGTCCGCGCGGCCGGCTTGAAAGGTAGAAACACTTTGGTGTTTTCTAAATGCTACAACGAAAACTCCAAAGCACAAGCCATCATACACAAACACATCTTAGGAAGAAACAATCCACTAGAACGTTTATCCACACAAGCAATCTAACTGTACGGGTAGGTCGTCCGCACGTATAACTCGTCCGCACGGGTTGCCACCCGCACGGACAGTCACACGCACGGATGACCAACCCGGATGGAACGCCATCCGCACGCATCACCATCCGTACGGATAGGTCATGCGCACGGATGACTTCTACGCACGGATGACTGATCCGCACGATCAGTCCTCCTACCCACCCTCACATGTACTGTTTTACGCGTCACTTATCGTTACGTTATCGAATCTATTCAGGCTAACCGAACTCGCTGAAAAGCGCTCCCTTCAATCCATATCGCTGTGAGTATACTCGAACCCTTTTTGCCTTAGCACTTTTGGGTGTTACATACGTTACAACTATTCAACTACAACTATCACACTACTCAAGCTATTTTAACGCTTAACCATTATTGCATGTTATACGTGGCTTATGAATGCTTGTTTGTTATGTTTACACATGGAATGCTGTCTACCTGCCTTAGCAACGATAGTACTATAGTTTGGACTCAGCACCCGTTTCCACGGGGGTTGTTAAGGATCTTTTACTTGCATGGATTACAGTGGTAATCGTGTATTGCGAACTGCCTCGGGCAGTCAACCCGCAGTCATTGGTATCGATGGATCTATGTCGATAACTAACGTGCTTCATTTCACTATGTGTACATGCTGGTTATGCGTAAACGAATTCGAACTCTATATGCTATTATCAAACTTGTATGCTCACCTTTACATTTTATGTATTGACATTATTTTAACGTATGTGACAGGTGCCTAGGTTGTTTATATGCTTCTCGGGCTGTGATGAAATCGAAGCTAGGAACTGGAGTCTTAGAAACCAATAAATAAATCGTCATGTTTAAATCTGAGTTGTCGGAACAGAATATTTGTTTAGTTTTGTCTGTAATAACTTGTTTTACTATTTGAGACATGGTATGGGACATGTTAACTTAAATTGAATGGTAATGATAGTTGTTATGGAAACTTCTGAACAATCTGTTTCGCTCAGTGCCGCGCCCCGATGATCCCGCCATCGGTTGGGGTGTGACACTAACACCCTTAGACTGGAAGGTATGGTGACGGAGGATGGGCCGCCACGTCACCGGAAGTGAGGATGGGCTTAAAGAGGATGGACCAAGGGGATGGAGGATGGCGCTATATATATATATATATATATATATATATATATATATATATATATATATACATATACATAAATAGGGGGCCGCTAGAATGAGAACCACCTCGAGTTATGAGAACCGCGAGAACCACACCGTACGGAGCGAGGTGGACCAATTTTTTTTTTCAAAAACGTAGATGCATGATTATAAACACATTCGTAAAAAAAAATTTAAAAAAATGCCGTGTGTGTAGTTTTTTACACCACAAGTTTGTGGTTTACGAGTTCCGTAAATTTTTTTTACGAATGTGTTTATAATACATGCATCTACGTTTTTGAAAAAAAATTTGGTCCACCTCGCCCCGGATCAAGCAGTTCTCGCGGTTCTCATAACTCGAGGTGGTTCTCATTCTAGCGGTCCCCATATATATATATATATGTATGTATGTATGTATGTATATATGTATGTATGTATGTATGTATAGTTATGTGTGTGAAGGAGAGGGCCGGCGAGACCGTCTTGTGGGCGACGGAGACAACGAGATGGACCTCAGGGGGCGGTGTGGGGGTGCGGCGCCGGGCCTCGCCGGGCCAAGGCCGGCCCCATACCCTCCAGTCTTATTGCCAGAAGATTAATAGTCAACGCATCACATGGAAGTCAAACAACCCATACCGATTTATATGTTCTCAATCTCGTAAATACTTTAAACTCCATAGAATGTGGGATAATCACAAAAATAAAATAAAAGTTCCCCAATAATCCACCCCACCGTAACAACCATGAGGACTCATTCCATTCACTATATATAACACATACGCCCATATCAAACCCTCTACTTGTATTCCCACACCCCTCATCAACTTTAACCACCCTTAGCATAACATGGGCGTATTCCGTCTTTTACCCGTCTTCTTCCTCCTCTTCACATTAACATCCCTCGTTTTACAATCATCGTCGTCGCCGGTTTATTCGTCCTGCTCCTCGAATAAACTCCCAAACAAAAAGGTGTACACAAACTGCACCGATTTACCAACCCTAAACTCCACACTCCACTGGACCTACACCCTCGAAAACTCCACCCTTTCAATAGCATTTATCGCGCCTCCCGCGACACCAAACGGGTGGATCGCATGGGCGATTAACCCGACCGGAACCGGAATGGCCGGGTCTCAATCGCTCATCGCGTTTAAGGACTCCAACGGCTCGATGACTGTTAAAACGTACAACATTAGTTCGTATTCGTCTATAGTCGAAGGAAAGATCGCGTTTGAGGTGCCCGAGTCCAGCGCGGAGTTTGTTAACGGAGTGATGATGATCTTTGCTTCGGTGAAGTTGCCGGAGAACATGACGGAGGTGAATCAAGTGTGGCAGGTTGGCGGGTCCGTGACCGATGGAAGGCCCGCGAAACATGCGTTTTTGCCCGCGAATTTGAATGCCGTTGGTAAACTGCAACTTGTAGAGAAAGCTGCCACCACCGGTGCCCCGGCTGGTGCTCCGGCTGGTGGTCCAGCCGGTAGTCCGGCCGGTGGTTCCGGTGGTGGTTCTACCGTTGCTCCAAGCTCTAGTTTGGGTTCCGTTAGTGCTGGAGTGTATGGGGTTGTTACCATTATCGGATGTTTAGTGGGATTCTTTTGATCACCGGAAAATTGGAAGTTTTTTTTTTTGAACTTTTTCGAATAATTATATACTTTATATATGTGTAACACGTGACGACTCGAATCTCTAAACATTCATTGTTGTTATTGGATGAATTTTATGTGATAAATTCCCGTATAGTTCGTTATAACTACTTTTTTTGTATGTGCCTTTTCTTTTTAACTAACATATTAAACTTTTATAATATTTTTATTAAATTAATGAAGTGTATATTTTTTATTATTTAAAATTTTATATTTTTTCAACAAATCTAATATTTTTTTAATTTTTATTTCTCTGATCAACTTTTTATACTTCTTTTAGCAATATAACCTTTTTAAAAAAACATATTAGTTTTCTTTTCCTATAAAATTAAATTATTATTTATTTCTTTATACTTATATTACACTTTCTTATGTTTTTAATAAATCGATCCAGATACACTTTTTCCTCAATATCTTTACTAGTTACTAGGCACTGTAGTGCACCATGAAATTTTTATAGTTATCAAATTTTGCCACATAAGTTTGTTATTCATAATACCACAATCAACAATCCATATGCATATTTGTCTGATGGATTATACACCTTTTGGTGAAACAATCACGGGAAAGTTCTTGTACAAATAATCTTAACATACTAAACATACAAATTGAAGGAAAACTAAAAAAAACAAGGTGTCATTTTTGTAATTATCAATAACTATCAAAGTTACTCTACAAATATACCTAAAAAAAACCTAACCCCCCCCCCCCCCCCCACACCCCAAAAACCTAACACCCCCCACCCCCACCCAAGCTAAAATGCTAAAAACTAAACCCCCAAAAAACCTAAAAAAATAAAAAAAAAACACACAATTTTTTTTTTTATTAAAAAATCGCTACTTTTAGTAGCAGCAAAAAAAAAAAAATTTTATGCTAACAAAATGTAGCGCTTTTTTTATAAAAAAAATTAAAAAAAAAATTGTGTTTTTTAGGTATTTTTTGGTTGAGTTCACATTTGTATAGTAACTTTGATAGTTGGTGGTAATTACAAAAATGTCACCTTGTCTTTTTGAGTTTTCCTTCAATTTGTATGTTTAGTATGTTAAGATTATTTGTATTTGATCTTTTGCCGAAACAATCAAAATCGAATCCTTTGCCTTTGTACTTTTGAGTTCAGTTTACTTTTTAATTTCTATGCCAAAAGTTGTAAAATGAAATATTTTGAGCTGCAGTTCGTATATAAAATTTTGGATATAAATCGTTGTAATCTCTTAATCATTTCTATTTCTATTATATGAATTCCAAGTAAATCATTAAATTCTAATAACGCTAACTTATATTTAAAAGTAAAAAATATATATTGGATTGATTGAAAAAAATACAAATCACTAATAGAAATATCTAAAAAGTTTAATATTCTGGTTAAAAAGAAAAGGCACATACAAAATAAACAATTTAGTAAATAGTACTTGTGAATCAAACACTAATTTAATTACGCTTTTGGTGTCAGACTAAGACCATGCGTAGTCGTTTGTTGAATAATGTCCCAACCCTAGGGCGTTTTCTGCCACGTGGCAGTCCAGTCAGCATGTGAGCATTATTGAGCGTTTTTGCAAAAGTGGCGTAGTGGGAATAATGCACAATAACGCTCATTCCAATCATTACACAATTAATTATTTTTTTTAAATTAAAAACTTAAAATACTTCATTAAATTATAAAAAAAATACAATACTAGAAATAAAAAAATAAAAACCAACTAAATTTAAAAATAAAATACATTAGTTTTCGTCTTCGCTTTCTTCATCCTCGCCAACTTCGTCTTCCTCGTCCTCCGTTTCCTCTTCACCCTCAGGTGGGACATACCGAACCGACCATGCGTGTTGTACCAAATCAACCGTTAACGCGGAATGGTACGGTTCGTAATGCAATTCTCGTGCATTATTCACTTTTTCTTCCATTGACGCCTGCGGATGCTCCTCCTAAACGGCTTCGGGTACATAATTCTGGCATATCGCCTTTCCTTCGTCTTCCAAAATCATGTTGTGCATGATTATACAAGCGTACATAGCATCTCTCATTTTTTGCTCGGTCCATGCACGACAAGGATTTCTTAAATACTACCATCGTTGTTTAAGAACCCTAAAGCATCTCTCAATGTCTTTTCGTGAAGTCTCTTGAACCTTTTTAAAGTGTGCTCTTTTTTCACCGATAGGGTCACTAAACGTCTTCACGACAATCGAATACCTAGGAAAAATTCCGTCGCACAAATAATATCCATGAAGGTAGTAGTTTTCGTTTGCGTAAAAAGACGCTTTTGGAGCTCTTCCAGAAATCCAGTTCTCTAACAACAGAGATTGTTTAAAAACATTTATATCATTGCATGACCCGACCACGCCAAAGTATGCCGACTAAACCCAAAGGTCCTGTGAGGCAACCGCCTGAAGAATAACAGTAGGTCCCTTTTGGTCACCCCGTGTGTGTTGACCTCGCCATGCGGTCGGGCAGTTATCCCAACGCCAATGCATGCAGTCCAAGCTCCCGATCATACCAGGCAAACCATGCTCAGCCGAATGTACCTCGTAAATCTTTTGAAGGTCGTCCCATGTGGGCGTTCTAAGATAACGCGCACCATACAAATCTATAATACCTTTATAAAAACATACGTGTACAAACATAAGCTTAAAAAAATACTTGTAATGTTTAATGTAAAGTATAGGAATGTACCCCGACAAAAATGCTCCAAGGTGTCTCGCGTTATTTTCTCGGCCATTTTTAAATACTCGTCGTTGATGTCGGTCGTGTTTCCGTAAGCAAGGACTCGTAGCGCCGACGTACACTTTTGAATACCGGTAAATCCAAGTGTCCCTTTCGCATCCGCTTTTTGTTTAAAATAATCGTAGTTGGTTTCCAAGTCGTCGACGATGCGTAGAAACAAACGCTTACTCATTTGGAAACGACGCCTAAAAACTTCTGGGTTCGAAAATGTTGGCGCCTCATCAAAATAATCTTTCATCAACTGATCGTGTGCCGCGCGTCGGTCTCGTTCAATATAATCTCTTGTTTTAATTTCACGTTCGGGCCGACGACAATGCTTCACATATCTCACCGCTAGTTGACAAGTACTGGTAACCGCCTCTTGCTCGACCTCCTCATCGGTGGATTCACCGCCATCCGCAAAAAACTCTCTATAGTAATAATTCACGATAGACGAGGAACTAGGGGAATCCATGTTTTTTTATAAAATGGTAGTATTGTATGAGAGTTTTGGTTTGAAAAATTGTAGAAGTGTGTGTATATATATATATATATATATATATGGGTGAGAGGTTAAAAAAGAAAAAAAAATAAAATAAAAGCTAGCCGTTGACAACTAGCCGTTACCCCTCGTCCCCATTGGTCCAACATTTGCCCGTTCAGCGTTATTCAAAAAACGCCAAATCGATTTTCTGGCTAAAACACGACCAATAACTCCGTGTGGGCGGTTGGAGGGCGGAATGGGGCGTTTTTGAGGGGCAATTTTGAAAAAAATAACGCCCACTACGGGTGGTCTAACGAGTTAGCTTGTTTATGTTTCTAGTTCTAAAGAAAATAATAAGGATTACACTTTAGACGATGTAAATAAAACCTTTTATTATTATTATTATTATTATTATTATTATTATTATTATTATTATTATTATTATTATTAGGGGTAACTTTATAGAATAGTAACCAAGTTTTAAAAGTGTTCCAGTTAAGTCACTCAAGTTTCAAAAGTGTTCAAATCAGGTCACTCAACATTCATTTTTCATTAAAATTGAGGGTTTTTTTTTTCATTCATTTCATAGGTAACCGTGGTGATGTGGATTTTTATTTCTTTTTTCGCTTTTATTTGATGCTAACTCAAGTGACGTGGATTGTAACTTGTTTTTTTTTAATTTTTAATGTAATTAAAGTGTTTTTATTTTTAATAAATATAATTTCATATATTAAAATAATCCGAGCCCAACATCTTATGCTCCATTTTTTCTTGACACATGGAAAAAATGATATGGCTCGATTTGAATGTTAAGTTATCTAAGTGGGACAAAAACGATACGAATGACCTAATTAGAACACTTTTAAAACTTGGTTACTATTCCGTGACATTTTTCCTTATTATTTATACTTATTAGTTTTCATAGAGATAAACAACTTATTATATAATATAATAATTTTTTATTTTCAATTTCACAAATTTTACCCTAATTAATATAGGTTTTTAACCAATTTAGTTTTTATTTAATTTATTTTTTCTCAAAGAATTTGAGTTTGTTACCTTAAAAAATACGTAGGTGTATTTAATTTTTTCTTCACATATCGGAATAAGTTTTGTTGGACATGAAACTGTATTCAAATAAAATCTTTTTTTTTTTGTATCGTAAGCTATAGAAATTGCTGGTGTCGTGGTATCGTGATGAAATGAATCGTTATCTGCATTGGTATTATCGGAACCGGTACCGGCATTCATTTTAATGGATTTTGATTGATTCGCTTTTGGTTTTCTCTTTGTTGTACCGAGTGCCGCTAACGTAATGAATCGATACTAACCAAAACCGAATTACCGCCGTATCGGACTTAAGAATCCCACTAGTTTTATTTAAAATCGATGGATTCCTCCACTATATCGGGAAAGAGGCTATCACACGGTTTCCACCCAATGCATCTTGTATTCATAAGAACATTCAAAGGCCCATTCAAAGTCTTTTGAAGGAACAATATGGTCCACCCTCATTTTCTTTAATTCTTTCTTCTAAACCAAAAGGCATTTCCTTTTTGTCAAAAAGAATTCGAAAAACAAATTTAAAAAGTTCAAAAAGTGTACTTTAATAACTTATTTCCCGTTTTTTTAATGGCCAACAAAATCAATTATGGGCATTCTTGGAGTACCCACTTGATCAAACAGAGTATTTCGAAAGTAAGCCAAGTCCACCACCAATTCTGGGGAAACCCGGTAACCTACCCGTCCGTAGACACGACAGTAAAATTACCGGTAAAACCTGTTTGACTCAAGGATCAAACTCAAGCTTCACTGGATCTCCTATCATTGCTCACCAGTGCCTCAATTTAACACTTAGGTCCCGTTTAATTTATGGAATTTACTTTAATTGAAATTGAAACACATTGTATTTACCACCATCAGAACCCAAATCAAAAGACCCACAAGTAAAAGAAATCATCTATTTTATACCCTTATTTCGATAATTTACAACAAGCAAAGTCTTAATACTTTACATCTTAATGCATTATACGTTAAAGAGTTCAATGCTATCTCAATTGGAATTCTATTTTTTTTATAATCATTAATAAGTTGTTGGGTTATCATAATATCAATTATCATTTATATATGTGTACTTTGTTAATAACGTTTATAAAAGATATAGATATAAATATAAATATAAATATTAACAAAATGCCGGGTATCATTTTTATTTTATTAATTTTCAATTTTATATCATGTGTATGCAACTTTATACATGTTGAAATATTAAACAAAATTCAAATGTTAAAACAAATGAAAAATAAGTAAGATCTTATATTAACAAATAAAAAATGAAAACTAAGTTAGATCTTATATAAACATTCAAAATTGAAGTTGGGCTATACGTAAAAGCTAACATGTACCAATTTTGCACATTTAAAAATATAGTGTGTAACCTCTACCAAAATTGTATTTTGAAAAAAAAAAGTTCAAAGTTCAAATTTTAAGTTTTTTATATTGTTTTGAATAAATAAAATATAAAGTTAACTTTATTAAAATTTAGTTGTATAACTATGTTATATGTTAAGAGTCCTCTCACATGTTCACATGACACTATTATGACAAAATAATTAAATCAACTATTTTAGATACCAATCTAATAATTAAATGTATATTTGTAATGGCCCCATCATAGTCCAAAGCTTCTTAAGCGGGGTTGACTTGAGAAGCTTCACAATGGCTTTCACACTCGATAAATTCTCCACTAAGTCACAATTTATAAGTTATTTATGACGACCAATTTATATACTTTTATCTAGACATCTTGATTGTAGTATCTAATGTCAGTTTTCATAGAACTTTATATGACAAATGGCAAGAAAGAAGCCGAATTATCACAAGAAAGCAATAGGACCACAACTGACGATAAGCGTCGATAAAAGATTCACAAAATGATCAAAAGATAAGATTGCAAGGCAACAATTTCTATAGCCACATCTTTATATTTCCTCAACCTCGATATCTATATGTCGAAGCCATTCTTGTTTGTATTGTCACCAAATCTTTGTTGTCACTACCGGTCAAGACAAAGCGGGTTATATCTTTAGAATCAAAAGGTTGTTTTTGGATTTACAGAAGCATGTTTTTACAGTTTTAATGCCAAAGGTAACTCAAGGGGTAGGACTTTGTGAAACATAATGGGCACATGAGGCATGGGTGATGAATGTGTGAGGTCACTTTTCATTTTTCATATTGTTTTGTCATCATACCATCATCATGACATATCACATGTTGCCATGGTCCAAGGTTCCATATTCCAATATAGTGGGAACCATGCCATTTTATCAATGGTCCAAAAGTCCAAACAATGATATGTGGGAAAAGACTTGATGCCCAATGTTGATAGATTAACAAAAGATGGCCATTTAAAACATAAAAAGCCCAATTTTAATCAAGACTTTGAAGATATTATTAATTGGCTTAATAGCCCAAGGAATTTGCATGCTTCTTACAAATTGAAACAACTCTCTTTACTAAAGAAAGTAGGATGTTAAGAATTAAACTCATGATTTTCTTGAACAACACACAAAAGGGTTATTAACTTATGATCATGCTTCATATTATACATTACAAAGGGAGCTTCTTAGAGAACAAACGAAACTATTTATTGCTCGTACGATCATATGTTCGATGTATAGTTGAGATTTTAGAGATTTTCTTTTATTTGGGGTACCCTACAAAAAGCTTCATCACAAGGTCACATGTTTTCACAATAGGGGTCATTGCCATCAGCAATGACAATTTCTCCATCATCACTAGCTTGGTCAGACAGGTCGGTGAGATAAGAGGTTGCTAGGGAAGCGAGATATTGCTAATGGCAATTCTCTACTTCTGAGAATTCGCTGAACGTTCGGTTCGTTTACAACCCTAAGCACTTGGATGAAGGTTTTGGTAGGGCATGTAAGATTAAATATATTATGTATTAATATTTAATCTATAGCCATTATAATCATTTACATAATATAGATCAAAATATATAATAACCTATTAAATAATTAGTTGGTAATTGTTGATGGACCATATTACCCTTATTAACTAATTAGGTTTCCTCCTGGGTGCTTATATAAGGGAGACTTATGTGGAGGTTAAGGGGTTAGACAGTTACACAATTAGACATACCCCATAAGCATAACATCACATTCGACCTCCATCTCCATAGCCGATACCCTTTTCGGTTTAATCAGTTACCATCATCAGTCAGCACCCTAAGGAGGAACCAGATCACCTTGACAAAGATGTCGAACTCCATGTCATCTTCTCTCACTGGATTCTCCACTGCACTGTCTGCGGTGACAGGTATGTTTTTCATGTTTTCCATTATGTTTAAACAGAACTGAACCAACATGTGGTATCAGAGCATATGTTGATTAGTCAGTTCTGTTTTCGTATCCATTAATTCTGGGATTGAAATCATGAAAACAGAAATTTTTAACTTAATAAACTAACAGCCGGTTTTGAGTCGAATATGTCCACTTGAGATCACTGTTTTCGGAAAAGGTTAATCATATGTTCATTCGAAATCAACTGGATTATGTTTATGACCGAAATCTGTTTTAAAACCTTAAAAAATTCAGGTTTCGGGTTCCAGAATTTATGTTTTATTTTTTAGGGTTCATCATGTTCTTAGGAAAATTCGAAAATTCTGTTATGTTTTGGAATGTATTTAGGATTGATGAGTGTTTTTTCCATGTTTGATCCAAATTTTATCTTTTAAGTTTATTCGAAAACTGTTAAAAGATATACAGTTATAATTTTTCGAAATATTTTGACAAAATTAGATCATCTTAAAACAGGAAATCATATCTCACAATCCCTAAAATTTCGAGTTTTCACTTATTATCACAATAAACAGCTATCGACAGTGGGCTCGAGACCATCAGATTACGACTCGAGACCATCAGTCTCGACTCGAGACCATAAGGTCTCGACTCGAAATCATCAGGTCCTTAAACCTTCACAACTCGAGACCAACAGATCTCGACTCGAGACCATAAGGTCTCGACTCGAGACCATAAGGTCATGACTCGAGACCGTGGTTGCGACTCGAGATATCATTATGAGTCGAGATCTCATAAGATATAGTAGTCGAGACCATGGTTCCGACTCGAGACAACAAGGTTGCGACTCGAGACCTCATAACTGACTCGAGATCTCATAACTCAGTCGAGACCTGTGTCACACCCCCAAAATCCACCATGCGGAGTATCACCGCTTGGAGGCGTGACATGACCAGGATCGAGCCACCAATCATATTGAACAATTCAATTAAGTAAATAAAACCAAACATAATACGATTGGTGACCAAAGCTAGTTATCCTTGTTTGGTTTAAACAGCGGAAGCATAAACGTGAGTTCAAAACATAAGTTCATAGTTCATAAGTCTAAAGTCTCAAACATAAGTTCCATAGGTTTATAAAGTTCAATTATTAAGTATGGGATATAACAACCCATGTTCCACAACGACTCCTTCCCCGTGCAAGCTCCAAGCATTTAGCGACCTGTAAGGCATGTAACAACTAGTCAACAACAAAGTTGAGTGAGTTCACGTTTGGTTGTTTAGTTAATGAGTTCGTATCAGGAATCGGAAGTTCGTTTCATAACCAAGTATTACCCATTATTCTTGATTCCCAAACCTTTACGATATTTAGTGGGGGCTTCCCATTATGTATGTTACTAGACTAGGCGTATCCATAAGAGTCCTTCCCAATCCGAGGACGGTGTTAAGTATGAGTGTACGTAGGTTTTACGTACGTGCCCTTCTCATCCGAGGACAGTAGTGAGTATGAGTGTACGTAGGTTTTACGTACGTGCCCTTCTCATCCGAGGACAGTAGTGAGTGTGAGTGTACGTAGGTTTTACGTACGTGCCCTTCTCATCTGAGGACAGTAGTGAGTGTACGTAGGTTTTACGTACGTGCCCTTCTCAATCCGAGGACAGTAGTAGGTAGTCTAGTAGTGTTGGTAATATAAATAAAGTGATAGTACGAGTAGTCATTCAATCCCATTCCCAACCACCGGGAATCCCATGCCTTAGTAAGGGTGTGAACTCACCTCGGTTTGCTCGGTTAGATTCTCAATATAGCTAACAGTCAAGGTCGGTCAATCACGTCCTAGTATGATTTACCAGTTAGTCATTTAGTGGCTTTCAAATAGAACACAAAGTTCCTACACGTATCTATCACACAACATGCATCACTGTAACGGTTTATGCCCATCTAAGTTTCCCGTCCATTCCCCACTCAAAATCAAACATACGATAATGCACATAACATATATAACATGTCAGATCATTTACAGATAGCATACTCGACATTTAGACACGCAAATCATTACTTATGTCGTTTCAGCATTAATACTCAAAACCGGCTGTTTTCGGACATTTAAATAAAATAGTTAGATTATTCCAAAAATTCCCAAATTTTTATAGAACATCATAAACATTCCATATTTTATTGTGTAAGAATATCGGGGTCCGGTTCATCACCAATATTTTATAAAAATTCATATTCGGGACTGAACTCAGATTTATGTATTTCTGACCACAGTCCACGAAACAATTTATTAAAAATTCTTCGTAAGTCCGATTTGCGAAATTCCAGTGGGGTAATTACAAATACTTCAGTTATCATCTACAGTAAAATTTTCATGGTCCGATTCATCACAAAACTCAGGTTATGACTGAAAGTACGACACCCATTTATTGCTGTCAAAATTCAGCTTAAGTAGCTGTTACAAATTAACACTTTAAAAATAGTAAACGGAGTCCAAAAATTACGATTCCGGTGCCATTAGAACCGTATTTCATAATAACATATTTTAGATTCAAAATATCGATTTTTCGTTGAGGTTGAGACCTGTTTACAGCCAACAGAAGTGGGCTGTAAAAGTTGGACAGATTCTGATTTAAAGTGTTTAACCATCTAAATCATGTTCGATCGATTCCGTTAACGAGTTTAGTGACCACAACAACATCACATACTAATATTATTCAGCACAACATCAGATAGTCAGCCAATCATCATAATCACACAAGATCTACATGATTTACACTAATATTTATCCATTAACCACCTTGTACATCACTTTAGTAAACTTTTAGACTTTGATCTTATATGTTCGTAATTTTTAACCGACGAAACTCTTATTAACCACTCTAGACAAGATCAAGAAGAGGTTTAGAGTCACTTACTACTAGCTCGAGGCTAGGGAAGAAACTAGGCGAAAAACGAGTGGTTAAAAGCAACGTGGGGAGGTCCTTGACAATCCGCAAGCACCAAGCCTCCTTATGTGAACTCTAGCACACTTGTATGTAGATGGAATTGCAAGATCAAGATCAAATGATGGTGGTGGTGGGGCTGCCTTGTATCAGCCGAGAGCAAGAGGGTGGAAGGGAGTGGAGGTGTGGTGAAATGTGTGGATGCCTTATGAACCATCATGTTCTTTTATAAATCAAAACTAGTGTATTACCCAAGAGTTAGTGTGTTTCCTATGGTACAAACATGATCTAATAAACTAATCAAAATAATCAAATGTAGGGAACTATGTCCCCTAATCGTTCAACAAATGGGGGGGGGGGTATAGTTTGTTTCCAACTAGATAGTTAGTGTTTAAGTTAGTTTAGTTGGGGGTTAACCATTTACTAGTATGTTATGCGTTGTGACGGGTGTTAGGGTATTCGGGGACCCTAACTAGCTTAGAAAAATAAGAATAATGTGTTTAACAATATTTTCATGTTCCGGGTAAAGTCCGGTTGTTCGGTTCGATACTGTTTCGTTAAACTGCTTAATTAATCCGTAGAGCGTCCTATATATATATTTTTGCAACGTTTTTACTTTCTAACACTTAGGAAAATATAACGGACTATTTAGTGACCTTTCTGTACACTATTAGTATATTAACAAATACGTGTAAGCATAACACAGATATCAGAAAGCAGTTAAGTGATTCCACACAGTCGTCAACCACATTAATTATTATTAATAAATTGTACGGAATACATGTAAATTTGAGAGTTGTCACATTCTCCCCCTGTTAAGAGAATTTCGTCCCGAAATTTAGCGCGTGGTTACTGAGGAAGATAGTTAAGTTGCGTTTTTTTTTTTTCCAGATTTTCCTGGGGTGTCACATCATCCCCCCGTTGATTTGGAATTTCGTCCCGAAATTCTGCGGTAGCTTCAGCCTCAGTAGTGGTTGCGTTTTTCTTAAACAGTTGGGGATACTTGAGTTTCATTTGGTCTTCTCGTTCCCAGGTATACTCTGGGCCACGACGAGCATTCCAACGAACTCGAACGAGAGGTATTCTTGTGTGCTTGAGAATCTTAACATCTCGATCAGTAATCTCTACTGGTTCCTCGACGAATCGCAGCTGGTCGTCGATTGTGAGTTCCTTGAGAGGAACTATGAAGGGCTCATCTGACAGACACTTCTTCAGATTTGATACGTGGAATACGTTGTGAACTCCGCTGAGTTCTTCAGGTAGATCCAACCTGTAGGCGACTTGGCCAATTTTCTCAATGACTTTGAACGGTCCGACATAACGCGGATTGAGTTTGCCTCGTTTGCCAAAGCGGACTACACCTTTCCAAGGTGAGACTTTGAGTAGCACTCGATCCCCAACCTGGAGCTCGAGTGGTTTTCTTCCCTCATCAGCATAGCGTTTCTGACGGTCACGAGCTGCCGCCATTCGCTGTCGTATCTGAGCAATTTTCTCGGTGGTATCTACCACATGTTCTGGGCCAGTGATTTGGCTGTCACCAACTTCTGCCCAACAGAGAGGCGATCGGCATTTGCGTCCGTACAATGCCTCAAACGGAGCGGCTTGGATGCTGGTGTGGTAGCTGTTGTTATATGAGAACTCCACTAGCGGGAGGTGCTTCTCCCAGCCGTTACCAAAATCGATTACACATGCCCTAAGCATGTCTTCAAGGGTTTGGATGGTGCGTTCAGATTGCCCATCCGTCTGCGGGTGATAAGCGGTGCTCATATCTAAACGTGAGCCAAAGGACTTGTGCATTGCTTGCCACAGTTCAGAAGTAAAACGCGCGTCACGATCAGATATAATAGAGATTGGCACCCCGTGCCTTGACACTACCTCCTTTAGATAAATGTCTGCAAGAGTAGAAAACTTATCCGTTTCTTTGATGGCCAGAAAATGTGCAGACTTGGTCAGTCGATCTACGATCACCCAAATGGTATCGTTTCCGCGTTGAGATCTGGGCAGGCCGGTAACGAAATCCATGGAAATTTGCTCCCATTTCCATTTCGGGATCTCCGGTTGTTGAAGTAGGCCTGATGGTTTCTGATATTCAGACTTGACTCTCGCACAAGTCAAGCACTTACTGACGTAGGTTGCTATGTGGGCTTTCATGCCAGGCCACCAGTACGTAGTCTTGAGATCGTGGTACATTTTATCCGAACTAGGATGTACCGAATAACGAGACTTATGTGCTTCATCCATCACAAGCTCGCGTAAGTTGCCATAAAATGGAACCCAGATGCGCCCGTTAACATAGTAGGCACCGTTTTCCTTTAGTTCCAGCCGCTGCCTTGATCCTCGTAAGGATTCAGCCCTGATGTTCTCTGCTTTCAATGCTTCGACCTGGGCATCTCGAATTTGGGCAGGAAGGTTAGACTGGATGGTAAGCTGTAATGCTCGTACACGCTTAGGTAAAGTATCCTTTCGACTGAGGGCGTCAGCCACAACATTGGCTTTGCCCGGATGATACTTGATAGCGCATTCGTAATCATTCAAGAGTTCGACCCATCGGCGTTGTCGCATGTTTAACTCTTTTTGCTTGAAGATATGCTCGAGACTCCTGGGGTCGGTGTAAATGGTGCACTTGGTACCGTACATGTAATGTCTCCATATCTTAAGTGCGAAAACAACTGCTCCCAGCTCCAGATCGTGAGTAGTGTAGTTTCTTTCGTGAACTTTAAGTTGGCGCGATGCGTAGGCAATGACCTTGTCACGTTGCATCAATACGCAACCAAGTCCTTGGATGGAAGCGTCGCAATAAACCACGAAATCATCGGTGCCTTCTGGCAATGAGAGGATAGGCGCGCTACAAAGTCTATCCTTTAGATGTTGAAACGCGGACTCCTGTGCATCACCCCAACGATAGATGACACCCTTCTGAGTCAGTGAAGTGAGAGGTTGCGCAATCTTGGAGAAATCTTTTATAAACCTTCTGTAATATCCGGCCAAACCCAAGAATTGGCGGATTTCCGTTGGTGAGCGGGGTGCGGGCCAGTTCTTGATCGATTCAACCTTAGATGGATCCACATGAATTCCATCCTTGTTTACCACGTGGCCTAGAAAGTGGACTTCGCGAAGCCAGAAATCACATTTCGAAAACTTGGCATACAACCGTTCTTTTCGAAGAAGTTCCAGCATAAGTCGTAGATGCTGCTCGTGTTCCTCCTGACTCTTAGAATAGATCAGGATATCATCGATGAACACAATAACGAACTTATCCAGGTAAGGCTTGCACACTCGGTTCATGAGATCCATGAAGACCGCTGGTGCATTTGTCAGCCCGAATGGCATAACCAGAAACTCGTAATGGCCGTAACGAGTTCTGAATGCTGTTTTGGAGACGTCCTCATCTCGGACTCTCAGCTGATGGTATCCCGATCTCAAATCAATCTTGGAGTAATAGCTCGACCCTTGCAACTGGTCAAACAAGTCGTCAATACGTGGAAGAGGATAACGATTCTTCATAGTCACCTTGTTAAGTTCGCGATAGTCAATACACATCCTGAAGGTACCGTCTTTCTTTTTCACGAACAAGACTGGAGCTCCCCAGGGTGAAGAGCTAGGACGTATAAAACCCTTTTCCAAGAGTTCTTGTAGTTGTGTGGACAGTTCTTCGAGTTCTGATGGGGCTAGACGATATGGTGCTCGAGCTACTGGCGCTGCTCCAGGAGCTAGCTCGATTTGAAACTCAACTTGGCGATGAGGAGGAAGACCAGGTAATTCCTCAGGAAATACCTCGGGAAATTCGCGCACAATAGGGATGTCTTCAATTCTCTTCTCTTCCGTAGATGTGTCAGTAACGAGTGCTAAAATGGCAGTGTGGCTCTTTCGCAAACACTTCTGGGCCTTAAGGAAAGAGATGATGTCTTCGACAGCACCACTCTTGTCGCCACGAATCACAAGGGGTTCTTTATCAGAACGAGGAATGCGGATGATTTTCTCCTTGCAAACAATCTCCGCTTGATGATGAGATAACCAATCCATCCCAATAACGACGTCGAAACTACCAAGTGTGATAGGAACAAGATCGATAGGGAAAGTCTGACCAGCTAAGACGAGGTTACAACCTTTAACTATGTGTGTGGCTTCAAGACTTTTACCGTTAGCTAGCTCTACCGTGTGTTTGGTGTTCAGGAGTGTTGGGGTGCGCTTAAGAATTTGGCTAACTTTCACGGACACATAACTAGTATCGGCACCCGAATCGAATAAAACAGTAACGAAGAAGTCGTCAAGAAGAAACTTACCCATCACAACGTTGGGATCGTTCCTTGCTTCTCCCTGACCAATCACGAACACACGACCCCTGGCACCGTTGCCATCATTGTTTCCTCCATTGTTGCCCCCATTATTGTTCCCGTTTCCTTGGTTGTGATTCTGATTCTGATTTAACTGCGGGCAGTGTCTCTTGAAGTGACCTTCAGCACCACACTGAAAGCATCCCTTGTTGCCCTGTTGCTGTTGCTGATTCTGCGGTGCTTGCTGTTGCTGCTGACGATTCTGATTCGTAGGCCGTGGGCTCCTGCAATCCTTGGCTTCATGACCCATCTTGAGACACCTCTGACAGTGTCCCTTGTTGCACTGACCACTGTGGTGTCTGTTGCATTTGTTGCACTTTGGGTGGTTTCCTCGATATCCACCCTGCCCTTGACTACCAGAAAAGTGCTGACCAGGGCTCCTATGGTCCTCAGTCCTTCGTTGCTGAGACTGAGACTGAACAGAGGCAGAGCCTTTGCCGGAATTCCCATCCCATTTTCGTTTGTTGTCGGTAGGTGCATCAGAAGTAGCAGCACCAATACGCTTGGGTAGTCTGTTTTGTTCCACTGCCTGGTCGGTGAGACGATGAGCCAATTTGACGACTTGCTGGATGGTACCCAAGTTGGCTGAAGTCACATGACTTTGAATCGCTGGTGCAAGGCCCTTGAGGTAAAGCTCAATACGTTTGATGGGAGGGTCCACCATAGTTGGGCACAGGATGGCCAGTTCATTCGACCTCTTGGTATACGCCTCAATCTCAGATCCTGTCATCTTCAGATTGTAAAATTCCACTTCTAGCTTGTGGATGTCATCCCGACTACAGTACTCCTCTTTGATCAGCTCTTTAAAACCATTCCAGGGCGTGGCATTAGCAACTGCCAGTCCTAGTAGTTGAACCTGTGCCTTCCACCAGGTTAACGCAGCTCCTTCAAGTGTTCCGGTAGCATATTTCACCCTACGGTCTTCGGGGCATTCGCACATCTCGAAAACTGTCTCAAGCTTTTCAAACCAGTGAAGAAGGCCCACTGCTCCTTCGGTGCCACTGAAAGTGGTAGGTCGACAGTCCATGAACGTCTTGAACGTGCACACAGGAGGTTGAGCATGTTGACCTGTTGCGCGAGAATAAAAGACAAGGTTAAGCACGAGGGTTGGTTTGCGAAGGTAGGATCTAAATGTCCTAAGGTGAGTTGGTATGGCAGGTTATACCTCCTGCAGGGTTAGCTGCGAGTGCCTCCGCAACTCGTTCGTTGATCAAAGCCGTCAACTGGGCTTGAGTGAGGTTGATACGTCCTTCGCGTCCGCTCATGATCTTCATAATGAAGCAACGTAAGTGAGGAAAGTGTCGCGAAAGTGTGTAAGTGTGTGGGACGACATTAGAGAGTATGCACACGAGGTTCAAATAGCAATTACCACATTATCTAATGCACAGTGAGAACTATCTAACCGATAATATAACATAAATCATACCACTTATGGTGTCGAGTCTTGCACGTGGAGCGAAGCGTCGTTGTGGATCGTTGAGCATTGTACTGGTTATAGTCTGGTTTTATCAAAAACTTTTCCCTTTTAAAACCAAGTTCACTATAACCAATGGCTCTGATACCAATCTGTCACACCCCCAAAATCCACCATGCGGAGTATCACCGCTTGGAGGCGTGACATGACCAGGATCGAGCCACCAATCATATTGAACAATTCAATTAAGTAAATAAAACCAAACATAATACGATTGGTGACCAAAGCTAGTTATCCTTGTTTGGTTTAAACAGCGGAAGCATAAACGTGAGTTCAAAACATAAGTTCACAGTTCATAAGTCTAAAGTCTCAAACATAAGTTCCATAGGTTTATAAAGTTCAATTATTAAGTATGGGATATAACAACCCATGTTCCACAACGACTCCTTCCCCGTGCAAGCTCCAAGCATTTAGCGACCTGTAAGGCATGTAACAACTAGTCAACAACAAAGTTGAGTGAGTTCACGTTTGGTTGTTTAGTTAATGAGTTCGTATCAGGAATCGGAAGTTCGTTTCATAACCAAGTATTACCCATTATTCTTGATTCCCAAACCTTTACGATATTTAGTGGGGGCTTCCCATTATGTATGTTACTAGACTAGGCGTATCCATAAGAGTCCTTCCCAATCCGAGGACGGTGTTAAGTATGAGTGTACGTAGGTTTTACGTACGTGCCCTTCTCATCCGAGGACAGTAGTGAGTATGAGTGTACGTAGGTTTTACGTACGTGCCCTTCTCATCCGAGGACAGTAGTGAGTGTGAGTGTACGTAGGTTTTACGTACGTGCCCTTCTCATCTGAGGACAGTAGTGAGTGTACGTAGGTTTTACGTACGTGCCCTTCTCAATCCGAGGACAGTAGTAGGTAGTCTAGTAGTGTTGGTAATATAAATAAAGTGATAGTACGAGTAGTCATTCAATCCCATTCCCAACCACCGGGAATCCCATGCCTTAGTAAGGGTGTGAACTCACCTCGGTTTGCTCGGTTAGATTCTCAATATAGCTAACAGTCAAGGTCGGTCAATCACGTCCTAGTATGATTTACCAGTTAGTCATTTAGTGGCTTTCAAATAGAACACAAAGTTCCTACACGTATCTATCACACAACATGCATCACTGTAACGGTTTATGCCCATCTAAGTTTCCCATCCATTCCCCACTCAAAATCAAACATACGATAATGCACATAACATATATAACATGTCAGATCATTTACAGATAGCATACTCGACATTTAGACACGCAAATCATTACTTATGTCGTTTCAGCATTAATACTCAAAACCGGCTGTTTTCGGACATTTAAATAAAATAGTTAGATTATTCCAAAAATTCCCAAATTTTTATAGAACATCATAAACATTCCATATTTTATTGTGTAAGAATATCGGGGTCCGGTTCATCACCAATATTTTATAAAAATTCATATTCGGGACTGAACTCAGATTTATGTATTTCTGACCACAGTCCACGAAACAATTTATTAAAAATTCTTCGTAAGTCCGATTTGCGAAATTCCAGTGGGGTAATTACAAATACTTCAGTTATCATCTACAGTAAAATTTTCATGGTCCGATTCATCACAAAACTCAGGTTATGACTGAAAGTACGACACCCATTTATTGCTGTCAAAATTCAGCTTAAGTAGCTGTTACAAATTAACACTTTAAAAATAGTAAACGGAGTCCAAAAATTACGATTCCGGTGCCATTAGAACCGTATTTCATAATAACATATTTTAGATTCAAAATATCGATTTTTCGTTGAGGTTGAGACCTGTTTACAGCCAACAGAAGTGGGCTGTAAAAGTTGGACAGATTCTGATTTAAAGTGTTTAACCATCTAAATCATGTTCGATCGATTCCGTTAACGAGTTTAGTGACCACAACAACATCACATACTAATATTATTCAGCACAACATCAGATAGTCAGCCAATCATCATAATCACACAAGATCTACATGATTTACACTAATATTTATCCATTAACCACCTTGTACATCACTTTAGTAAACTTTTAGACTTTGATCTTATATGTTCGTAATTTTTAACCGACGAAACTCTTATTAACCACTCTAGACAAGATCAAGAAGAGGTTTAGAGTCACTTACTACTAGCTCGAGGCTAGGGAAGAAACTAGGCGAAAAACGAGTGGTTAAAAGCAACGTGGGGAGGTCCTTGACAATCCGCAAGCACCAAGCCTCCTTATGTGAACTCTAGCACACTTGTATGTAGATGGAATTGCAAGATCAAGATCAAATGATGGTGGTGGTGGGGCTGCCTTGTATCAGCCGAGAGCAAGAGGGTGGAAGGGAGTGGAGGTGTGGTGAAATGTGTGGATGCCTTATGAACCATCATGTTCTTTTATAAATCAAAACTAGTGTATTACCCAAGAGTTAGTGTGTTTCCTATGGTACAAACATGATCTAATAAACTAATCAAAATAATCAAATGTAGGGAACTATGTCCCCTAATCGTTCAACAAATGGGGGGGGGGGGGGTATAGTTTGTTTCCAACTAGATAGTTAGTGTTTAAGTTAGTTTAGTTGGGGGTTAACCATTTACTAGTATGTTATGCGTTGTGACGGGTGTTAGGGTATTCGGGGACCCTAACTAGCTTAGAAAAATAAGAATAATGTGTTTAACAATATTTTCATGTTCCGGGTAAAGTCCGGTTGTTCGGTTCGATACTGTTTCGTTAAACTGCTTAATTAATCCGTAGAGCGTCCTATATATATATTTTTGCAACGTTTTTACTTTCTAACACTTAGGAAAATATAACGGACTATTTAGTGACCTTTCTGTACACTATTAGTATATTAACAAATACGTGTAAGCATAACACAGATATCAGAAAGCAGTTAAGTGATTCCACACAGTCGTCAACCACATTAATTATTATTAATAAATTGTACGGAATACATGTAAATTTGAGAGTTGTCACAACCTGACTCGAAACCTCATTATTTTAGGCTGTTTAATGTGAACTAAATAATTGGTTAGTTCGATCCGCACTAACGGGTGGTTTGCTATTAAATAATTGGTTTGTAATTACTTAGTTAATTAATCAGAATCAGATAATGTTTTACAAAGCCAAAATAGCTTAACTTGAATGAGCTTCTGATGTATCATTTCTGGCCAAAGCTGATTTGATACATCTACTCATCATTCAAGTATTACGAAAGCTATGTTGAGTATGCATCATAAACATGAATGTCTTAATATCTGGCCAAAGCTGATTTAATTCCTTCATAGATGGCATACTCAACAAGTGCATAACTAAAGTGATTGTCTCAATTTCTGGCCAAAGCTGATTTGTTACAACCACTTTGCACATATGCTTAAATGATTACACTTCTGGCCAAAGCTGATTTGTCTTCGTTTAAGTAGAATTTTAACTAAGTCTATTATTTTGATGTTAGTAATAGACAATATCACAGCTTCATAACGTAAAATGGTCATTATTTATGCCTGCCTTAGTTTAACATGCCCTTAGATCACATTAGAACTTCTTCCTTAGTATCATAACTTGCTCATTCTATTTCCACTATCAGCACCCAATTGCGGGATTCCACCTTTGACTGGTGATAACTTTGCTGCATGGAAGGATGCTCTCATGCTTACTCTTGGGCTGCTGGATTTCGATTATGCTCTAAGAGAGGATAAGCCAGCGGACCTTACTCCACAAAGTACTGCTGCTCAGCAGTTAACTCATGAAAAGTGGACTAGGTGTAACCGCATGTCTCTCATGTTTATGAAGCAGTCCATAAGCAATGCAACCAGGGGAGCCATTCCTGATTCTGAAGATGCTAAAACCTACTTGGAACATGTGGAGGCGCAATTCAAAGGGACGTCTAAAGCACACGCTAGCACTCTTATTCTCAAGCTGGTGACGACTAAGTATGATGGGAGGAGCGGCATTCGCGAGCACATCATGATGATGAATGACATGGCCAATAAGCTGAAGGGGCTGGAAATGGAAATCAGTGATGGTTTCCTCGTTCATTTTATCATCACTTCGCTTCCTTCATCCTTTGAAGCATTCAAGATCAATTACAACACTCAGAAGGACAAATGGACGATGAGTGAGCTGGTCGCCATGTGCGTACAGGAAGAAGAGCGTATGAGGATGGATCGCACTACCGATGTTGCTAACTTCACCACCTCCAACTCTAAGAAAAGGAAGAACAATCATCAGAGGAAGGATGCTTCAAAAGTCCAAAGGCCTAATCCTAATACAAGTGCACCTTCCAGCTCTAAGAACTCCTTAGGCAGTATCCGCTGCAAATTCTGTAAAAAGACAGGACACATGCAGAAGGAATGCCCTGACTTTAAGGAGTGACTGGCTAAGAAAGGTAACGATTATTTTATGATACTTGAGTCCTATAATTTAAGTGTTCCTGCTAATTCTTGGTGGTTTGATTCTGGTTCTATGGTTCATGTTACCAATTCAACTCAGGGATTCCTTACAATCCGGAAGCTGGAAAGAAACCAAAGAACGCTTAAGGTTGGGGATGATCGAGAATTAGAAGTGAAGGCCATTGGAACATTACAATTAGTTATGAAAACTGGTTTATGTATTAAACTTTATGATACCTTATATGTTCCTGAGGTAACTCGGAACCTTGTATCAGGACCAAAGTTAGACATGGACGGTTTTATTGTTTCCCATGGTCATCGCAAACTCTCTATCCTCTATGATTCTGTTCTTTATGGTACTGGTATTCTGGATGGTGGTCTCTATAGATTAGAACTAGATGATGGCTTTTCCAAATCTTTGTTGTCATATAATATTAATGAATCAATCACAAAGATGGAAGAGAAACGAGACTTAGAGACTTCATCAATGTTGTGGCATCAGCCTTTAGGCCACATTTCAAAAGAACGATTAAATCGTCTCATAAAGGATGAAGTCTTACCTCCTCTCGATTTCTCTGATTTTGGAACATGTGTCAAATGTCTTAAAGGTAAAATGACATTAGCGAATAAGAAAGGTGCCACTAGGAGCTCTAATTTATTAGAACTCATTCATACTGACATTAGTGGTCCCTACCAAATCGCTGGTATAACAGGACATACTTCATTTATCACGTTCATTGACGATTATTCTCGTTACATGTACTTGTATCTTATTAAGGAGAAATCTGAATCTCTAACAACTTTTAAAGATTATAAGGCTGAAGTTGAAAAGCAATTAGATCATCAGATTAAAGTTGTGAGGTCAGATAGAGGCGGTGAATATTATGGAAGACATACTGATGTGGGTCAAGCTCCTAGTCCATTTTATGAGTTTTGTAAGGGCCAGGGGATTGTGAACCAATACACCATGCCTGGTACACCTCAGCAGAACGGTGTCGCTGAAAGAAGAAATCGTACCCTTATGAACATGGTGCGCAGTATGTTAGCCAACACTAATTTACCATTATTCCTCTGGACTGAAGCGTTAAAAGTAGCTGTTCATATACTCAATAGAGTTCCTTCTAAGTCTGTCCCTAAAACTCCTTATGAACTTTGGACAGGAAGGAAACCGAGTCTTAAATATATGAAAGTATGGGGCTGCATTGCTGAAGCAAAACTTTACAATCCTTTCCTAAGGAAACTTGACCCTAAAACAGTTACCTGTTTCTTTATCGGGTATCCTGATAATTCTAAGGGTTATCGTTTCTATTGTCCTTCTCATGTCACCCGTATTGTTGAAACCAAGCGTGCCGCGTTCCTGGAGGATTTCAAGGTCAGTGGGAGCAGTACCAACCCTTACGAAGAATTGCAAGAAGTACAAGACGCGGGGGGGGGGGGGAGACTCGTCGCTTATCATTACTCCGATTACTCCTCTTGTACCCAATGCAACTACTGTACCTGAAGCTACTGCACCAACTCCAAATTCACCTCTACAATCAGAACCCATTATACCTCATGACGAAGGCACATCAAACGCTCATAACCAAGACAACGCTGAACCCGATAATCCACTCAGGAGGTCATCTAGGAAAATAAGGCCTACTAATTGGGATGATTATGTTACCTACCTGACTGAAATGGATCCCGGAAAGCTTAATGATCCTATCTCTTACAATGAAGCCATTAGCAGTGATCAGTCTTCTGAATGGAATAAAGCAATGATTGAAGAGCTTGAATCCATGAAGAAAAATGACGTTTGGGATTTGGTAGAATTACCCAACGGTGTCAAACCCGTAGGATGTAAATGGGTGTTCAAAACAAAACTGGATCCGAATGGGAACGTTGAACGCTACAAAGCGAGATTGGTTGCAAAAGGCTACACTCAGAAAGAGGGAATTGATTATCAAGAGACGTTTTCACCTGTCTCTCGTAAAGATTCATTAAGGATCGTCATGGCCTTAGTAGCTCATTTCGATTTGGAGTTACATCAGATGGACGTTAAAACCGCTTTCCTTAACGGAGACTTGGAGGAAGATGTTTACATGAAGCAACCTGAAGGCTTTAAACCTGAAGGTCAGGAGCATCTAGTCTGTAAGTTTCAGAAATCCATTTACGGGTTAAAACATGCATCACGTCAATGGTACCTCAAGTTTGATGAAGTCATGAAGAAACAAGGTTTTATGAAGAATCAAGTGGATCAATGCACCTACCTCAAGATGAGTGGGAGCAACTTTACTATACTTGTCCTTTACGTAGATGATATTCTATTGGCAAGTAATAGTTTAGACATGTTGCATGAGTCGAAGCGGTTACTCTCGCATAACTTCGACATGAAGGATCTCGGAGATGCTTCTTACGTCATTGGCATCGAAATTCACCGAGATAGACACAAAGGGATCTTAGGATTGTCGCAAAAGGCTTACATAGATCGTGTCCTTACACGTTATAACATGCAACAGTGCAAACCCTCCGTCGCTCCAGTAGTTAAAGGAGATGTTTTCGGTTCATTCCAGTGTCCGACAACAGAGGTTGAGAAGGAGCAAATGAGCCAAATACCTTACGCGTCAGTAGTCGGGAGCCTGATGTATGCTCAAGTCTGTACTCGCCCAGATATCGCTTATATTGCTGGAATGCTAGGCCGTTATCAGACTAATCCTGGCCTAGATCACTGGAAAGCAGCTAAGAAGGTACTTCGATATCTGCAAGGGACGAAAGACTATAAACTGACTTATAGAAGAAGTGATCATTTAGAAGTGGTGGGCTATTCTGATTCTGACTTTGCCAAATGCAAAGATGACAAGAAATCCACTTCGGGCTATATCTTTATGTTAACAGGCGGCCCTATCTCATGGAAGAGTCATAAACAACAGTTGAACACAACTTCCACAATGATGGCAGAGTACATTGCTGTTTATAACGCAACCTGTCATGGAATGTTGCTTAGAAATCTGATCACTGGACTCAAAATTGTTAATTCCATTTCTAGACCATTGAAGCTTTATTGTGATAATTCAGCTGCCGTTAGTTTCTCGAACAGTAACAGTTCGACTGGAGCTGGTTTATATCTCGATACAAAATATCTGTTCGTACGTGAACGAGTTGAGGAAAATAATCTTTGTATCGAGTATATTAGTACTAAAGATATGCTTGCGGATCCGATGACTAAAGGTCTCCCTCCTAAGGTTTATGAAGAACATGTTCGGAATATGGGATTTAGTAAAGACCTTATTTAAGCATATTGTACTAGCTTATGTTTTATGTTAATGAAATTTCCTCAGTTTGATTTTGTATGTCTCTTAGAATATGTTCAACCGGTATAATGACATATAGACAAATAAAGTTACAAATCAAACAAAGGGCTTATGCGTATTTTGATCATAACGATTAGGTTTTAAATTAAGGCTATAGTATGATTAATGGGGGTCCTGAGTCGCATAATGATTCAACGGCTGTATTTCTCTGCTATAGTACTTGTTTAAGGCTAAAATGAGTGTTAACTCCTGATCAGGCTTATCTAATACTCATAATAAATGATTACTCGGCTAAGTGGGAGAATGTAAGATTAAATATATTATGTATTAATATTTAATCTATAGCCATTATAATCATTTACATAATATAGATCAAAATATATAATAACCTATTAAATAATTAGTTGGTAATTGTTGATGGACCATATTACCCTTATTAACTAATTAGGTTTCCTCCTGGGTGCTTATATAAGGGAGACTTATGTGGAGGTTAAGGGGTTAGACAGTTACACAATTAGACATACCCCATAAGCATAACATCACATTCAACCTCCATCTCCATAGCCGATACCCTTTTCGGTTTAATCAGTTACCATCATCAGTCAGCACCCTAAGGAGGAACCAGATCACCTTGACAAAGATGTCGAACTCCATGTCATCTTCTCTCACTGGATTCTCCACTGCACTGTCTGCGGTGACATGTATGTTTTTCATGTTTTCCATTATGTTTAAACAGAACTGAACCAACAGGGCAACCCAAACAAAATCGACTCTAAATAATTATGTCAATACTTCTTCATGAATCTTGACCATCCCTACCATCACAAGGCTCAAAATGGAACTTAAAAAGCATAACAACACACCAACAATAAACCATATCGCACGTAGAATGATCTATTGTACAAGAGAAACTATAATGACTCCTTAAAACACACAAAACACCATCGACCGTGTTTCAAAAATTAATAAACGAATATTAAGGTGCCGATGATTGTCGCCTAGTATCATCATTGCCATTGGGTTTGGTAGCCTTGTTGGACTTCCTTTTCAACACAACAATCCATGTAAATGCTTCCAAAATGATTGCAATAACACCTAAAGATGACATTATAATTATGTAGGATAATCTCCATTTGCTTGAAGGTGATAAAATCTCAAGACCCTTGAACACATTCAAGATGCCAAGAATAGCTACTGCAAACCCTGTTCCGTGATGGTATATGTTCCAATAATATCTGATTTTGTGCCCCTTTTTCGGTCTCAAGAACAATGCAAGAACCTATATAAATAAAACACACCCAAATCATTAAACGCGTATATGGGTAATAATCAATTTGCAGTCGTTGTAATAAACTAGTAAAGTGACTTGAATTTATACAGTCTAATGAAAACGTATTATATTTGACTCGACTTGTTTCCGAACAAAATTTACGCCAAACGTAGACGAACTAAAAACGTACATAAAAAATAAGCACAAAAGCGTATTATATTTGACCCGACTTATTTGCGAATGAAATTTACGTCGAAACGTAAACCAACTACTAACACATACATTAAAATAAACACTGTAAGAATTATGTATGACAATTTAACAACCTAAAACCTGATTGTTTTGTATAATGTTTCGGGTCGTTTTACCTGGAGTGTTGCAAGACAGAAGAGAGTAATTCCAATATTCCGGTGAGTGGTGTATTGGACACCTTTTGATTCACTTCCGAGCTTCAATCCGGTTACCCAGCCGGCAACCCCGATACCATAAGCAGAAACTTGCAAGGACCCATGTAAGTAAAACCATGCCGGATCAGCCGCTGGGAAAGTTCTCAGGTATCTAGCGATCATTATCCCCACCGGAAAAAGAATACCCCAACTCACCGCATTCAGAATCCCATGAATCTGAACAACAAACAATTATCTTCACTTTGCATTGTGTAGTTACAAAATTCAGCCTGAGCCCTTCTTGGTTCATTCAACTCGTTGAAGTTAAAAGAGTTTCGAGTTTTAGTTTTAAAGCTCGAGCTTGATACGTGAATAGTTTTTCAAGCTCATGTTAGACTCGTTTACTATTTACTAGTTACATAAATATTTCATTTATATATACGTGTAGTTTATATATTTTTCTCAGAATTAATATATATGTTAATTATCATAAAAATATATATTTGATAGTTTAAATACAAACTATACAAGTAAAACCAAAAGACTTTTTTTTATGCTCACGATCTAGTTTGAACTCGATATGTAAATCTTGGGCTCGAGCTCATTTATACACCAGTGGCGGATTCATGAATTTTTCCTACCATGTTCCTTTTGGTAGATTTTCACTAATTCTCACTATTTTTTTTAAATCATACAAAATTTCTATGAAGGGGTTCCCGTTAACCTTCAAAACACCCCTGGATCCGTCACTGTTATACACCTAACATATAAACAAATACTTACATTCCTCATCTTTGTTTTGGAATTCCCACTTCCACCACCGGAAATCTCCCCACTCAACAAGTCCAAAATACCTTTAGACCCCAAATTCCCTTGTCCAAAAGCATGTCTCACCGGAACGCCCTCCTCCGTCACCGCCCCTCCCACTTGCCACACTTGATTAACCTTCGTCCGCCTGTTTTCCAGCAACTCGACGGTCGCAAATATCCTCATCACACCATCCGAATGCTCCGCCTTCATATCCGTCACATCGAAATCCAACTTCCCTTTCACTACACCCTCATACGAACTTACATTATACGTATTCACAACCATCGACCCGTTAGCGGCTGTATACCCGATCAACGACTGCGAACCCACCATCCCTTCGCCCGTCGGGTTGATCGCCCATGAAACCCACCCGTCGGGCGTTGCTGGTGGGGCGATAAACACAATCGCCACCGTGTTTCTTGCGGTATCAAGCGACCAGTGGAGATAACAACCCAATTGAGGTAAGTCGACACATCGGTCGTATTGCTCCTTGTTCGTGAACTTTTGAGTGGCGCACGTGGGTTGTGCGTGCGCCGAAGAGATTAGCAAGACCACTATGACAACAAATAAGTAGGATGCCATAGGATATTTTTTTTTTTACGAATCTGAGCAACACAATGCTGAATTTTAGTGGATCTTAGCAGCAAAACCGTTCAAGCAAAAGTTAACTAAAGGTGTTATTTCGAAAGGTTTAAATACATGTGGGAGGCTGACGTGGCAGTAGGTGATTGGATAGATGTGTGACAAAATATAACGTAAATTAGGAACACATAACGTGATCCTAGACTAGATTGGTGAATTATGGGTCCGATGTTTAAGGATTACGGTTACCTATTATAGCACTAATGAGTAATGATAGCTTTAGTAGGATAATGAATTCTCATTATTAGTTTATATAATAATGATGTTGAAGGAATAGAGGGTCCGTTCGGTTGCCGTTATTGTCCGGTTGAATAATATATTGGGTGTGTTTAAAGGAATATGTTATTGAGATATATTGTTTTTCTGGTAAACAACGTGACCGAAATGCTTTTAGGGACAATGACAAACGAATAGTGTATTGGATTTTTCATTTCTAAGGTGATTTTTGTCTTGTGTTTATTTTGTTTACGATAGAAATAAAGTGTGTCTAGTTACAACTCATGATTGATAAATACGACGTACGGAATCTACCTCACTTGTTGTTTGAAATATAAAAAATATATATAATTACAACATTGGAGTTAAAATGAGGTGACAAGTGTGTTATGTTGACAGTCAATCAAACATGATTCATAATTTATTCATGTCAAATATATTAATAATAGTTTAAACACAATTAAAATTGTGTAACTTGGTTTCATCTAAACAGGATGGAGTTGTAAATAAGCCGATGAGTTAGAACTTAAAATTAAGCCAATGAGCTATATAGTTCAATTGACATTGAAGAGAAAGTGAAGATTTTATTTTTGGTAAAAAGACGAAAGCTCTGTAAATTTTATAATTTTACAAAAGAATTACAACTTTTTAGGGATACCAACCAATTTTGGGACAAGTCCCCAGGCCCTTATTTTGACTAGTGAAATTGGACACTATACAATACGATCTCCAGTATAGCCCAGTATTCTTTCTAATGTAAGACCATATAATATTGGGCTTCTCATCAGCTCAATAAAGACACGCTCGTTATACAAAGAGTAAATTGCCAAAATAGTCCCTAAGGTTTGGTCTTTGCTATTTTAGTCCAAAACTCAAACCTTTGAAATCTGGGTGCTGTAGTTTCAATTTTACCACCTTTTTCATCCACAAGCAAAATCTGGTCAGATTTTTCAGTTAAGATCCAACTTTTTTGTCTTTTTCCTCCCTTTTAATGAATGGCAAAATGGTCAGATTTTTTAATTTGTTATAATAAAAAGTTAAAAGACCATTTTGCCCTTTATTAAAAGAGAGGAAAAATACAAAAAAAAAAAAAAAAAAAAAAAAAACTGGATGTTAACTGAAAATCTGATCAGATTTTGATTTTGGATGAAAAGGGCAACTAAATTGAAACCATTGGGATCCAAATTCAAAAGGTTTAAGTTTTGGACTAAAGTGACAAAAATGATCAAACCTCAAGGACCATTTTGGCAGTTTACTCTTATACAAAACACAAAACGCTAACAGAATACAATGAAGCCCACTCACACAGGCCCAACAAAGAAAAAAGGTCCAAGTATGACCCCTTTGTCTTCCATGCTAAAAGTTATCGAGGCCATAGGAGGTGGTGGGCTTGGGCTACCCGACGTCGTCTGTGGTCGTGGCCGTATTGGGTCGCCTTTTGCCATTGAATTACCTTAAGGTAACAGGAATTTTATTTCGTTGACCGTTAAAAAAAGCTTTAACATTAAAATTATGATTCTAGAGGAGAAGCCGAACCATTTATTTAAACCAATTATATTATAAATAGTATTCCACAACTCTTTAGGTATGACTGTTTGTAATGTTTTTTTTCTTCTTTTTAACTAGATTTACTACCCGCCATGATGCGGCGGGAATCAGTGTTGTAGTAATCGCTAGTCGCTAGTCGGGCGGCGCGGTGGGGACTAGTGATTAATCGGGATTAATCGGAATTTGTAGGGATTAATCAGGATTAATTTGATTAATCGGGATTAATTTGATTAATCGGCGACTAGTCGGAGATTAATCGGTGATTAATCGGCACCTAGTCGGGATTTTTACAACCATGGGCGGGATACAAAGCCAGATGTCTATTACACGAAGTGACATCAACAATTTCTAGCTTGCGCCTATTGACTAAATTGTAACCCAATGATGCATACTCTCTTAGCAACAACGGCAATTGTTATATCAATTGCAGCCACATTGCAGGCGTTTAGTCATCTGCCCATTGCTGCGATATTGGAGGGGTTAAGGGGAAGAGCTGTTCATAGCCTCTTTATCTAGTCGTAGCTTATCGATATCTCCTTGCTTCCTCAAAAGCCGTTATGTACTATATACATCAATCAAAAGTATTCAGAAGCAGATGTAAGTATGTAACAACAAAATAATAATAAAAGATGACAATAATAAATTGATCATGAGCATCGTAGTTTGGCTGGGTTAGTGGAGAGTTCGGTTTCTAGGCCGTCAGATTCTGTACACAAACGACACAGTAGCAATAAGCAAGAGCGAAATTAAAAAATACCTCACTTAAAATCATAGCATATACTATATACCTAATGACTATGTTTAACCTGATTATAAATAGTAGAGTAAACTGCAATTTTACCCCCTGAGGTTAGGGGTCATTAGCACCCTTACCCCCTAACAAAATAATTGCAATTTTACCCCCCACTGTTTGAGGTTATGTCGCAATTTTACCCCCCGGCTTCAATTTTGTTGACTGGTCTGTTGACTTGGGGGTGAAATCAAATGACTATTTTACCCTTTTATTTTACCCCCCAACGTTTGCTGTTATGTCGCATGTTTACCCCCTGCCACCACTGCCACCACTGCCACCGCCATTCACCACCACAACCACCACTGCCACCTCCAGCCACCACCACAACTTAATATCCCTTTCATATATAACACCACTACTTCCGTCACCGGAAACCTGCAACTCCGGTCATCTTCTATTATAAATTTGTAATAACCGTACACACTGTGTATTGTAAATTTGCAGGTCATCACTCTAAACCCACATACATGCTCTGTTTTATTCCACCACCAAAAACCCTTAATTCAATCACAAATTTCTTCATAAACTCAAACCCATCATCACACTTCATAAATGGCTGCATTCGCTGGTGCCAAGCTTGAATCTATCTTCCTCAGCAATGCTACTGCTACTGCTGTTGCTGCTTCCTCTCCCCTATTTCGTTCTTTTTTTCTTTCTGTACCAATTATTCAACTTTCGTTACTAGTTGTATATCTAATTATAAATGTTGAGTTAAATGGAACACATATATATGAATGAATGAATCTCTCTCGGTTACTATTTATTTACTTATTATTTTTCAATTCCATTTAAATTAAACAATTTATTACCTGAAATTGAATTCAGATCAACTATTCATATAGTGAAATCGGTTTGGTTTGTTAGGGTATACCAAGGAAAAGAGTAGCATTATAGTGATTGGGCTGAGCATCCACACCACCCCTGTGGAAATAAGGGAAAAGCTTGCAATTCCTGAAGCAGAGTGGCCCAGAGCTATCAAGGATTTCAAGAAACTTGCTCATAGTTATTCTGGAAGAGTGTATAATAGTGATAGAAAGTGGATTATCCCCTTTTTTGTGAGTTTGGTTGTGTGGATTACTCAAATTTCAGCTGCAATTTTTGGGTATTATTCATCATCATCATCATCATCATCATCATCTTCATCATCATTATCAAATAATCAAGATTTGTTGAGTTTCAACATGGCAAAATCAGATGATGCTGGTGGGTATTTTGTGGAGATGAATATGGATAAACCTAGTGATTTTCCCAAAGAAAAAGCCCCTAGATTAGCTTACCTTATTTTTGCTATCACCCTTTGTACCCGAAATAAGGCAAGAGGATGATGAGGACTTTGCAGGCTGTATATCATCCAAGAAATCAGTACATTTTGCATATGGATCTTGAGGCCCCGCCCCGCGAAAGATTGGAGCTAACGATGGCGGTTAAGAACGATCAAGTTATAGTCACAGAGTGAACAAAATTTTTAAGTTTTATGGTGGCTGGAGGTGGCAGTGGTGGTTGTGGTGGTGAATGGCGGTGGCAGTGGTGGCAGGGGGTAATATCACAGAGTGAACAAAACACAGGGGGTAATATGAAAGAGCATTATAGTCATTTCAATTTATAGTCAACAGATCAGTCAACAAATTTGAAGCCGGGGGGTAAGGTTGCGACATAACAGCGAACGTTGGGGGGTAAAATTGCAATTATTTCGTTAGGGGGGGGGGGGGGTAAGGGTGCCAATCACCCTAAACCACAGGGGGTAAAATTGCAGTTTACTTTAAATAGTAAAAACAAAGTGATGAGACCTTGGCTTACCGCTTACCAGATTCAAATTGTTTGGCCGGTCAAAAAATGTAAAAACAAAGCTCGACTCAAGAAGCAGCGGTTCAGTCCAGATAAAATGATTATCAGAGTTTGCAGTAGACCTCTAAAGATCAGGAAGAGAAACGGACATAACAATGAATCAACATGTATATCAACCTTGCAATCTGTATCGGCGCCAGTAAATTGTCTAAGCAACTTGAGCTTAAGTTGTATCAACCTTGGTTCATTCCCTCTTTTTCTAGTCCTAACTTCACCTTGGCTCTCTGAGCAACTTGAGCTGTTGACAAAGAAGATGAAAGTTCAAGATTGCTTAAAAAGTACAAATATTGAAGATAATCAACCTTAATTTAATCAAATAGAGATAATATTCACCTGTGTTTGTTTAAAGAAGTTAAAATATTCAACTACTCCTCTTTGCACTAAAGAGTGCATATACTTCTTTTAAAATATAAATGTAAACTTGTTATGGATTTTAAAATCTATTGCTTTAATTGATCCACTATATTAAGAAGCATAGAATTTCACCTAAAAAAAGTTAAATGTGACAATCTAAATATGCCACTTTTATCTAATAATTGAATATAGATCAGAAATTTAACTTTAGATGGTATATTCAAAGTTACAATAGGGTACTTTTAGGCATAGACAAAAGTTGCGATCTTAAATTTAACCCTCAAATAACTCTAAGTGCACGTCAAATTTGTTTACTCCATATATAGTTTGAATTGATCCAATAATTCAAGTCAAAATTAGTAAGTTGATTGATTAGAGTTTATAGTTGGTTGAGAAAAGTCACTTTAATGATTTAATTAAAAAAATAAGCAAGTGAAAGCTAGCATAAAGAAGTGAAACGCTAAAGACAATCATAAAGTCACTCATCAACTTACCCAAGCGGTTCAATTATTTGTTGTAACGCTCCAGCAAGAAGAACTTCATTCTTTATGTCGGGGGAAGAATGTACATGATTCCCAATTACACCAACCTGAGATGTCATTCAGAATACATTCCCAGCTATAAGCAATCTTATATGTAAGATAAGTGTGAGATTTGATCATTTATTCATTACCAATGGTTCCTCTAGGTTTGGTGGCTGGGCCTGTAAAATCGAATATTAGTTCTAAATTAGACACTATGTAGGCTTTATTTCCAAATTATAGCAAGCTTCATTTGCAACATACACCACTCAATGCCAAAAGAAAAAAAAACATTAATGGTATTCAAGGAAGACAACAGGCAAATACATGCTGCAAATATAATGGTGAAGTGATACAAATGCATACGTGGATATTTGGTATGATGAATATACAAAATTACAAACAGCGAATGCAAAGTGTATGTAAATCCAAAAGTCAAGAATCGAAACAAAGTATACTAAGGACTTTAGTCATATGTTCGGGTAATATTCAAGTTACTCAAAGAAGAACAAAACTAATCCATTCACCAATCCATTTTAATAAGTTTGGGTTCGGTTTTAATGTTATTCTGGTTCAGTCTCATCGGGCTTCCTCAAATTCGGGTTTGGGTAGCTTCACGTTTCAGAGAAAAGATTTCTTCCCTAGTCTCACTGTAATTTGACAAACTTGAGGGAAACAAATCACAACCTCATAGTAATAATTTTATATAATATGCCCTATTCGCATTTGAAAACCATATGAATTCAAAAACTTCAGCTATATATTTAAAAGGCATGGCCGGGAATAGTGATCTGTTAAATCCTAGCCATCCAATTTTTCATCTACGGTGAGTCTATTGCTTAGAGTGTGTTGGTTGGTTCCCCCTACCCACGTGTGGCCTTAGAAAACCTACTTGTTAAAGTCAAAATTGATTCCCTCTCCTCTTTCTCTGTAACCTGTAGTTGAGTGGCAATTAAGTTGGGGGGTAAAGGAAAGTGGTGATGGCGGAAGATGGCCTCACCGTCTTTAGCATCGAAGTCACATTTAGAGTTAACTTTAGCGTTTCTAGGCTTATATTGTGATTAACAACACAAACTGAACATGGTCTAAAGAAGATATACATAATTATATATCATGTTGACAAACAGAGAGAGTAGACAAAAAGAAACGAATACCTTGTAGATAACGCATAATGGATGCTAAGAGTCTCGACAGTAACACCAACATCGATCCTTCCGACATCTATCTCTGCTCGTCTACAAAAACAATCAAAATACAGAAATCTCAATTTCCCAACAAATGTCATTCAAGCATTTTCACAAACACTTGGTAGGCACTTGAAAAAGATATCACATTCTCACAACCAGACAGCAAGCACTTATAATTTCAAAACCACCCACCCTGATTTCTTAAAATGCCGATCTAAATAATTTCACAAAGAAGTACCATTTATAATCTCACCATAGAAAATTAGAAATCAAGGGATTTGTTGCTTACTAATGTATGACGCTCCTGTATGTTGCTTACTAATGATATACTGATATGAACTATTAAATACCTCAGTTATTCCCGGTAGTTTGTATAATCTGGCAGTTTCAAGCTTAAGCCGCTCCTGTAATCAGTATAATTATTCATAAAACTTTGATGAATTAGTTTAAAAGAACTAACACTATTCAAATGTGAATATACTAACCAACTAATTAAGTATAAACATTACAATCATAAGATCAAAGAACAACATACCTCTGCTTAAACACAAAGAATGACTTTGACGTGATTAGGGATCAGAAGCGAAACAATTTAGGGTTTAAGGATGTGTGACGAAGATCATGTAACAGTCGACAAGTGAAATTGGCTTTACGGTTCTTCGATTTCATGTGAAAATCCTGAATCCCAACAAACAACAGAATGCCGGTCCAAAAATACCCTTACAACTTTGAATGAAACCATAGAAACAGGATTCCGGTCCACTGTTGCGTGTATACCGGACGGTATACCTTGTCGTCGACTTTAAACTTTTCCCAACACACAACACACTTGTCTTGCTTCGATGATTTCCAAAACAACCCCATTTTTTCCTAATTAAACTTCTTTAATCCACTCAATTTCAAGCCAAAACCCTCGATTCAAGTTTTAGAGAGAGAAAAGAAGAGAATTATGAGAAAAAGCAGAAGATTTTGGACCTTGGGAAGCAGGAAGTGGGTGGGGATTTGGAAGAAGAAGACGCGTGTTGAGGTGTTCTTCTGGTGATGGGGAGAGGTTAGCCCAGGACCCTTAATGCATAGCTTATTTATATAATCTTAAATACAAAGGTCGGTGACCCAACCAAATGACATACCTGCCCCTCATTTGTCTTATTTACATCATTTCTTTCTCCCAACATCTTTCTCTTTCTCTAGTTCCTTCACCGCCCTTCATTATATACACACTCTTCACTCATCATCATCTAGGGTTTCGCCACATGATAAAGAGATAGATAGATAAAAGAACGGGGGCGTCGATGGGGTGGGGTGGCCCGTGGCAGGATCCCGGAGACCATGCGCCGACCGCCTGATGCACTCCGATCTGTGTGGTGTTCTGACCAACGGCCCTATTGGCGGCTAGGGTTCCGCCCTGTTAACAAGCGGTGACGACGCTGTTGATATTGGTGTAGAAGTCTCTCTCTAGAGGTTCCCCTGTTCCGATGAGTTTCCTTCTCTCTTTGTTGAGGGTTTAAACCGGCGAGGATGGCGAGACCGAGCCGTGTTTTGTTGGCGACCGCCTTTTGCATCGACTATGAAGATCTGAGTTGATCACGAATGTGGGCATGATGCCACAAATCGAGGTATAATTTTGACTTTATAAGTCAAAATATCTGTTCGTGGCCGATGATATACCTCAGATGTCAAAAACCCATATGTTCGATCAGTTTGCTACACGTAAAGCTGCTCTGTTTGTCCGATATTAATTTTTTCATTTGGGGATAAAAACACATTTGCGAATTAGGTGTTTACTGTTAAAAGTCTATTTGGGGTTTTTAATTAGGCTCAATTTTGATACTTAAGAAAATCTTATATTAGTTAACTGGAAGTTTTCAACCACAATAGTTTGCAAATTTTATAATATTGTGTCTTACTTGATTTTGAGCTGCCGTTCAAGTAAAAAATTGTCATCAGAATTCATGTCAATGGAAGGGTTGTTGTTAATTCCATATTACATTAGTAAAAAATTGTGACTTCCATATGGGAATCTTCTGTGAGTACCGCTGAAAGTCTTTCTTGAAGAACTGTGTTGCAATTTTTATTTTAATGCGTTAAGATTGGTGTGCATAACTATGGAGTTTTGATTGTTTATCAAATCTACAGGGGTTGATGATTTACATATGTGTGGATCACTATAGTCAAAAGATTCGGCCTATTTGCTATCAGTTTATGGACCACCTTGCAAACATCAAAGAATGAATGATTCATACTTTGTTTTGTTAGTCGACATGTGTAGAATGATTATTGTTTCTTTTTATTTTAGGGGCTATGATGATAACTTACTCTTTGTGCACTGTTCAGTGTTGGCATGTATTTGTCTGTGCTTTTACATCACAATCGGACTATGCAGCCATGGTGGTTTATCCTCTTCATTTTGAAGATGAGATATTCTGTGTCTTGGCGAGGCAGCCGACATGCTGTGGTGTTTAAGTGCTTGCATCACAATCAGACTATGCAGCCATGGCAGTTTATCCTCTTCATTTTGAAGATGAGGTATTCCGTATCTTGGCGGGGCATAAGCTTCACATATCTGAGCCTCATTGTTCTTTTGTTTTGTATGCTAACGGTCCTTTGTTGACATTGTCCTTTAATTTTTTCCCTACTTGAATAGTTTTCGCTTTATGCTTAGGTTGAATGCCTCTTCGTGTGATTTACTTTACTTTGACAAAGTGATTGGGCAATATACTCATGCAATGATGCTAGGAGATGGTCGCCTGATATCACATGGCAACCAGTAGGTTTGTAATCTGTTTTGGGTTTGTTTTCTTCTAGGTGAAATGCTCAAAAGGAACCACAAAACTCCACCAAATGTAAGTTAATTAATTATGTTTCAGATTCGTAGGATTCATAGATGTAAACTGTTCATACCAATCTATCACTGACTTGGTTATTAGTTGCTAAATCACACCAACATAATTTGAAATTAGTAGTCGAATAGTTGTTTTTATTTCTTTGTTTGTTATTTTTTTGGGCTTTTCAAATTAACTTTAGTTTGTATTATTGTGTATTGAATCAGCTTGCAAATCTAGGATGGGATCGCAGGTGTCACTTCAAGGTATTTTTTGGTTTATTTCTTTCAAAGGTAAATTCACACGTCACGCGTGGCGCGCCACACATCAATGTCATCATCGTCGCGCGTGTGACGTGATGTCGTCGCCGCAACGCGCGGCGCGGGTAAAAACCTAGTAAGTTATAACAACCATAAGCGTAACAATGTTACAAATTCATAATATATAATTTAGTTTCACCCTTAGGGCGGGCGGTATGGCTTCGGTGACCCAATCGGGGAGAGGATTCACCGATCGGTGAACCACACCGTGGGGATGAAGGTGTTCGGTGACTTCCTTCGGGGATGGTAGAATCGGTGTACAGTCACCGATGATTGAGAGGAGAGAGAGAGAGAGGAGAGAGGAGAGATACAACCGATCAAGTTTTTTCTTTTTTAATTGAGGGGTGTTTGAACCATTTCTAGTGATTGAGTGTAAAATGGGGAGTAGGATGAGAAGTTCATATAGCATGCTATTATTGGGTAGAGAATGATTCAAACACCCTAGAGTGATTGAACCATATCCTCCACCCTTATATTATAACTAGAAATTTTTCTCGCGCATTGCGATGGTTCATCTCTCAAAAACAATATATAAAAGTTGTATCAATTTTAAAATTACCAACGAATCACAAGGGCTTTCATCTCCAGTAATTTCAAACACCTCTATATCAAATCCTCAAGTAATTAAAATTGTGAGGGTCGCAAGAGAACGATGAACTAGGTATTACTGCCGCTAATGTGGCGGCTACTGAGTCCTGAGTGATGAGTACTCGACCGAACTGTTGCACGACCTGATGAGTGAAGAGCAATTACAGCTTTGCTGTGAATTTGCCATTTCGAATTCAGACCAACTTATTCACTGATTTCGTCTAAAGGCTTAGTTTGGTTGCTTGGGGTTGGGAGCCTATGCGAATGAACTTGACAATTTATTATAAGGGCGTTGGGCCAAGTAAAGAAAAAAGCAAGAGGCTATGTCTTGGGTATTTTTACTTTGTTGGGCCACATGTGAGTGGACACTACACTTCCCCTACCTAGAATTAGAGGTGTACAAAAACCCGTACCCAAACACAGACCCGAGAAAAAAACGTGAACCGGTTTTCATTGTACTCGGGTATTTTTTACCCGTAACTGAACCCGACCCTACCTGTAGGGTATATATATGGTATACATTTTGAGATTAAAAACCGTACCTGAAAATACCCGGAACCAGTTATACATTATACCTGAACCGGGTTATACCCTATACCCAATACTAGAGATGTACAAATCGGTTAAAAAAAAAAAGCGAACCGGTTTTTTACGCAAAGATTGATAACCGTTTTAACTGGTTTTTTGACTGAAATTCATAACCGGTGTAACCGGTTTTATAACAGGTCATACATTAACCGGTTATTTAACCAATCCGGTTAACCGGAAAAACCGGTCGGCTAACCGGTTCTGCAGAAACAACTATTTTGAGCTGCAGAAATCGTTTTTTTTTTTTGGCTTTTTTTGCTGTTTTTTACTGCATAATGCAGTATTTTAACTTTTTTTTTTTGCTTAAAAGAACAGTTTTTTAAACATAACTTAAACATAATATCATTTAAACTTGAACAAACGATTTAACAAAACAAAGGAAATACGAACATTAAACATAACAGACGAAATACGTAATCTTAAACTATTAATCCCCAAGAACGTCCAATAATAAATATTTTTTAGTAGAACTACAATACAAATATATCTTGATAAGCCTCGTTTAATCTTCTTCGCCCAAAGCTTGAACTATTGTGTAGGAAGTCAGCAGCTGCAGCTGAATAAGATTTGCTTGCAAGTCAGCTGAACATGATCCACAATCTCCTAGGCACAAACATAGAACATGCAAGTGATATTTTGAAGCTGAATAAGATTTGCTTCCAGCGCTGTTGCTGTTGGAATCCGCCCTGCTGCTGCTCTCCATACAAAAACATTGGCCTTTGTGCAACCATCCTATTCCGGCATTTCCAACCGCATTCATGTCAAAACAACTCTTTAGTTCCCCCTTTATAGTTCTAACCATATAACATGGACCTGAGTCTTCTTTCCAGCACTATCTATCATTGGATACTCCTACAACCAACTGCATCAGTAGCGTGTTTAATTGTTCAATTTCGGCCTTTTCCCCCCTTGTAACTTGGTGCCCTTAGCCGCACCCAATCCCATAGTATACCACCATTCATTCCCTTGTAACAATCCTATATTAATATCCTCTTTTCTGCAGCTAGCTGATATAACAAAGGAAACCGATCACGTTGCAAAACCTCCGTTGTTCCAATTGTCACACCACAACATAGTTTTATCTCCCATGCCTACTTTACTTATCAAACTTTCATGTACCTTTACTCCATATTTCACACACTCTTTATCCATGCATTTCTAGAATTATAGTGCAATGCTTTTATTACTTTACCCAAAATTGTTTCGGTTCCGTTTTCACTTACAATGTTTAAATTTAGAGTTAACAAGAATGACAAAAAAATGCGGATAAGTATGTATCTTTTAGGAGTAATAAGTAGAACACATTCAATATATGGACAAAAAATGAGGATAAACATGTATTTATTAGTAGTAATAAGTAGAACACACTCAAAATATTAAAATAAATAATCAATGGAAAAGTGCCAAACCTTAGATTGGAAGTTTAGCTAATCTTCCTATGTATTGAGATGTATGTGTAAATGCGGCTGATAGCTTATTGTATATTATTTTTTCTCTTTTTTTTCCGGGGTATACGTTTATGTCGGGTATATCACTAGTAAATTCGGTATTCGGTGTACCCGCTTATGTCGGGTATATCACTAGTAAATTCGGTATTCGGTGTACCCGCTTGGTAGTTACCCGAATCCGATGACTTTCTTTTTTGCCCCAAACTACCACTCTCCTCACCCACCAATGGTACCGGGACCCATTTCTCATGCTTTCTAACTACCTCTCATGCCTCAATATGAGGAAAGCCACCCGGATGTTGTTTTCGGTAATCTTTTAGCGCTTGCAGTGGCGGATCTAGGATTCACGCCAAGCCGTAACGTTTTATAAATAAGCCGTAACGAAATCGAAAAAACATCAAATTTTTCCAAAATTTACACTAAAAACGTCAAATTTTTCCGAGCCAATCCGTAGCGGAGGTTACCCCCGGTTAAGGCTAGGTCCGCCCCTGAGCGCTTGTTTCATAACATGAGCATCGTCACTCCACTAGGACGTAAACGATCCTATAATAAAAATATAAATTATATAAAGGTAAAAAATAAGAATATATGAGGATAAAAAATAAAAAGTATGTAAACGTAAAAAATTATGCCGCTTGATGCCAAAAGCCGTTGAATAAGTTCAACTTCCCTTGCATAACTTTCCATTTCGGACGGACTTGATGAACGGTCCATGAACTTCCTCCAACGGTTGCATTGTAGTGTGCGAGAACTTTTTTCCAAAAACCATCCGATTTTTGTTGATTGCCTTTTTCTTGTTAACACTACAATGCACATACGCTATCGCTAACGCCTCTTCTTGTTTCTTCGTCCATCTTTTTCGGATCCTCCTTACCCCCCTTTCCTTTCCGTTCATCTTCGGCTTTTTATTCGACTTCAAGTTCTTCTTCTTCTTCGGCTTCATTTTCATCTTCATCTAAGTTTTGAGTCTCGGGTACAAATTCTTCATCTTCGTTATCATCGTTTATAGGAAGCATGTGTTCAACATTATCTCTTGGAGATTGAGTCGGTGGACTCCGATAATCAAATGAGTTAAAAGCGTTTTGGGCTTCCGTAGGATACTCGTACACACCCGGTGCAACCATCGTGGGACCTTGTGGTAATGAAAAAAATTGTGGTGGATAATTGGGTTGGGGTTGGGTGTTGTAAAAACCCGGTTGTGTATTTTGGGCGTAAAAGAATGGAGGTTGAGAGTGTGGGGAGTAATCGTGTTGTGATTGAAATGGCACACTTGAACCACTCGATCCGCCTCGTCTACTTTGCGAGCCGCGCCCCCTCGCCTTCGAACCGGAACTCAAAACGTTTTTCTTGCCATCGCCCTTGTTTTGACTATCCATAGTATGCTTTGAGAGTATGCTTTGAGAGTATGTAAATTGGGTGATAAATGAAATGTAAAATGGTAATATTTATAATGTATTTATGTATTTATTTGGTTTTTTTAAGTTAAATGGCATTATAACCGTTAAAAACATGTTCCAGCGGTCATCTTCATGTTCAACGGTCAAATGCCAAAAGTGGTGAAGAGTCCCTGATTTGAGAGAGCCCTGCGCAGTGATAGGGGACGGCCGTGGTGTTCCCCACGCGATAAAGAGGTTCATCGCACCCTTTACCGCTTCCACCCCGTTCACCCTAATGTTTATATTTAGAGTTAACAAGAATGACAAAAAATGCGGATAAACATGTATCTTTAGTAGTAACAAGTAGAACACACTCAAAATATGGAAAAAAAAAATGACGATAAACATGTATGTATGAGTAGTAATAAGTAGAATACTCAAAATATTAAAATAAATAATCAATGGAAAAGTGCCAAACCTTAGATTGGAAGTTTAGCTAATCTTCCTATGTATTGAGATGTATGTGCAAATGCGGCTGATAGCTTATTGTATTTGATTGAAGTAAAACGACTTTATATTTATACAACTTTCAAAATCAAGTTTTTCTTTTCATAAGTTGCACCATATTGGGTTGTTATCGCCTATCAGAAATCTGTACTGTTATTTGTCTTATGGTTTTTTATGGCCCATTCTATACACACTCCCCCTAATTACTAATTACACCCCCTCCCCTATAAAACATCACATCAATTAATAATTTTGTTTTGTTTTTTAGTCTATTTTGTCCTTTAGTTAATAATAACTTTTGTTAAGTTTTTAGTTTTTTTGTCTTTTAGTTGTCTTTTTTAATCTTTTATTTAGTGATTAGTTATATATTATTATTATTATAACTAATTATTTATGCAATTACATTTATAGTAGTAATAGAAACTATAAAAAAAATAAGTGCATTCTTACAAAATTATATTATTAAACATTTTACATACCGAGCTTTAATCTACAACATAATATGTAGCAGGTTGTGCTATCCAAGAATTATACATATTTTGACGTGATTCAAATATATTCTCCCAGCCAGCTGCATCATTTTCTCTCATTAATTTCCATAGGTTGTTTGTGCTGGCAATTGGATACTCTCCTTGCAATTCTACCATTATAAAATGGTTACCATTCACGTGTGCAATTGTAATTATTTTTTTTCTGGGAACTCGTGAGGGCCTCTCCAAAGCGAAAAACAAGTAGAACATTTTTTTTGGAATTAGATGAATATAGTTGTGTATCACCTGTGATGCTTGATCTTGGTTCAACCCCATGAAGTCATAGCCTGGCGCACTTGTAGAGTTGGCGAAAGAACTTTGTCCGAAACATAGAAACATGGATAAAAAAAATTGTGGGACATGAAACATGGTACACGAAACATAGATAAAAAAAAATACACTTGGACCACTCCCATTAGCCAGTCAAACATGTCATACTCAAACCTTTGTAACCTTCAGCGTTTTATTTAAAACGCCAACAACATTTTTTTTTCAAAAAAAACGCCTAGTGTAATGGGGTGGGGGCGTTTTACGACGTTTTTTTTTTCAATTTTAATAATAATAATAATAATAATAATTCATTACTAATAGTAAATAATAATAAGAGTAAATTGCAATTTTACCCCCTGAGGTTAGGGGTGATTGGCACTCTTACCCCCCCTAAGGAAATAATTGCAATTTTACCCCCCACTGTTAACTCTTATGTAGCAACCTTACCCCCCGGCTTCAGTTTTGTTGACTGGTCTGTTGACTTGGGAGGGTATTTTGGTAATCTTACCCTATATTTATTATTATATTATTATTTTTATTATTATTGTTATTATATATATATATATGAACATTAGTGGTTCTTCTTCTTCAATATCTCTGAAGGAGACATAGGAGGTTCACCATCACAACCACCACAAATTCACCACAACTGCCACCACAATAATCACCACCACTGCCACCGCCATTCACCACCACAACCACCGCAATAATCACCTATGCCCTTCTCTCAAGATGTTTCCGTTGCAAGATGCTCCTGTTCTTCTTTCAAGGGGTTTTCAGGTTTTAATGGAGAAGATTACCGTTGGGTTCCTTCTTCAAGATTTTTCCAGTTTATAAAAGGGGGGCATGCCTTAGGGTTCTAATTGAGCAAACAGAGCCTCACGCATACATCTCTCTCGTCTTTGCTCCCGGCCGTTTCCTTTCTCTCGAGAACCTTCACCGTGTTCGGTTACCTGTGTTCGAGAGTGTGTGTGGTCGTGACCGTTCATCACCAGACGCAGATCATCTAGTTGATGATCTGCTGTGTCCGGTTTCTAGTTGACGGCTTCAGATCGCTGTTTTTCTTTCTTTCTCTAGAACAACCTGTGTAGGGATTATTCCCGGTTTAGTTCGAGAATTGTCTGTGATTTGTTTTGATCACTGTTTGCAGCAGACTCTGAGTCCGGTTGTTATCGGCAAATTGTGCCGACTCTTATTGTTCATGTAAAGACCCTTGTATCCACTTGCTGGATTTAATAAGAGGCTGTTTATAAGAATCATGTTTGATTCTGATTTGATATCTTGTTTTTGACAATATGAAAGGGATATATTATGTATTCATTTCACATACCACTCATTTTCGATCATTTTGTGTTTGATTTCCCCCAAACTCCTACACACTCTGTTTCAGGTAACTGTTGTTTGATTGTTGATTATTTTGGTTCTTCAATATAAACATTTATATCATAATTCATCAGTTCATTCAATCATTCAGTGCATTTGTTCAAGTATCTATATGGCTGAAAACAATTAGCATGAATCATCATCACCTTTATCACTAAAAACAATTAATGGATTCAAACGTCGAGCAACAGAGTGAACCGCCTTCGAAATGGTCGGAGTGGGATGAGGTTGCCGGAGATTTGATCGGAGAAGTGAGGGAATAGCCTGAGGTGTTGCATGGTTTAAGTGGTGGTTGCGGTGGTGAATGGTGGTGGCAGTGGTGGCAGTGGTGGTTGTGGTGGTGAATGGCGGTGGCAGTGGTGGCTGGAGGTGGCAGCGGTGGTGGTTGTGGTGGTGAATGGCGGCAGTGGTGGTTGAGGGTGGTGGTTGGAGGTGGCAGTGGTGGTTGTGGTGGTGAATGGCGGTGGCAATGGTGGCAGGGGGTAATATTACAAAGTAAACAAAACACAGGGGGTAAAATAAAAGGGTAAAATAGTCATTTCACCACTAAGTCAACAGATTAGTCAACAAAATTGAGTATAGGGGGTAATGTTGCGACATAAGAGTTAACAGTGGGGGGTAAAATTGCAATTACTTCCTTAGGAGGGGGGTAAGAGTGCCAATCACCCCTAACCTTAGGGGGTAAAATTGCAATTTACTCTAATAATAATAATAACAAAAAGACAAAAAAGACAATAAAATATAATAAAAAAAGACAACAAAAAGACAAAAAAAACTAAAAACAAAAAGCAAATGATTGATGGATGTGATGTTTTTATAGGGGGTGTAATTAGTAAATAGGGGGGTGCGTATAGTATCACCCTTTTTTATCTAGGTAAAAGTTTAAAACACATGTCGATATCATATACTGATACTGCAATAAACTTTTCTAATACCGACCAAAACCAAATTCCTGTCACATCGCAGTGGAATCCCACTAGTTCATATTATACTGGTTACGGATCCCTGGGTGCTTGATTTTATTAAGAAACTTATTTGGAATTTAGGGAAATGATCAAATATGAAGTTTATTTTGGCTAGGAAGTGTAGGAAGCAATATGATTAGGACATGTGGCAACATTTAAAATAAAGAAAAAGGGTATTTTAGTCAATCCAACCCTTTCTTCTTCCTTTTCAAAACCTAGTAACTTCAAAACCCACCATCTTCAACCATTTCTTCACTTTCTATCTCAATAATCACTACATTATAGTACGATTTTCATCACCAATCAATGATTCAAACACCCGATCAAAGTGTTCTTCAGCTTTTTTGAAGAAAACCCAGTTTAATTTCATAGAAAATCTCGTTTTTTCCGGTGATTTTGAAGATAATCACTCGATCCGTTCGATTCGAGCGCTGATAAGTGTTTCAATCATTCAAAATTCGTCAATTGTTGAAGAAATCACTTCGATCCATGTAAGAAATTCAATAATTTTATTTTTACGATCTGGGTTTTTGATTTAGTCATTGCGTTTTACGATCTTGGCAGGGGTCCGGGGGCAGCGCCCCTGGTAGCGGGGTCCCAGGGGCGGCAGCCCCTGACGGGGTCCAAGGGGCAGAGCCCCTGGCTGGGGTTTAGCTGTAATAAAAATGCATCAGAAAAATTAATTTTCTGTAAATTGCATTTGGAAACTGCATTCGTAAACTGCATTGGTTCAGACAGTTCACAGCACAGGCAAAACTATTGTCATGGTTCAATGCGTTTTAGAGAAAACATTTTCTTTGGTGTTTTTAGGCAATTGCGTTTTAGAACTAAAACATTTTTATGTGTTTTCTGGCCATTGCGTTTTACAAAAAAAAAAAAAAAAAAATCTTGAAGCGTTTTTGGTGCATTGCGTTTTTGGTAAAAACACTTTTTAGGTGTTTTTAGTCCATTCCGTTTTACAGAGAACACTTTCTTTTATTTTTAGTCAATTGCGTTTTAGAATTAGTCATTTTTAAGTGTTTTCTGGCCATTGCGTTTTACAAATAAGACATTTGTTTGTGTTTTTTGGTGCGTTGTGTTTTAGAAATAAGACATTTCTTTGTGTTTTCTGGCCATTGCGTTTTACAAATAAGACATTTCTTTGTGTTTTTTGGTGTATTGCGTTTTAGAAAAATGTCATTTTTAGGTTTTTTTTTTCATTGCGTTTTACGTAACTGGGGGTTTTTCTATTACGTTTTACGCAACTGGGTTTTTAATTTTTTTTTTTTTGAAAATATAGCAATAGTATACTCGTTTTAAAGATAAAAAAACGCTCGTTTTTTTGGTGCAATTTTTATAAAAAAATAATGTCGTATGAAAGAGCTATTAACGTTTAAAAAATGGGGGGAGGGGGGGAATTGGAGGAGAGAGAAACTATTGCCTTGGATTGACTAGAATGCCCCTAAACAAACTCACGCGCCTCTTTTCTTCCCTTCAATTTCCATCATTTAATCTTAGCATTTGATTAACTAAATGGATGATTAAGATCACTTTCTAGCCTTCTTAGCCAAATAAACTTACTATTGTATCTCCACCCTTGGAATTTATGAAAAGAAATCTCTAATTAAACTTTTTGAAAGGTTACGATAGATCTAGTTAACACAATATTATATTTGGTTTGTTAATATGTTAATGACGTTGGAATGTGGTGGTAGTGGTGAGTGGTTACGACCCCACGATGGTGGCGGATTTAACTCTTTTGGTTTAATCGCTTCAAAATATGAAAAAAGTTTAAGGGAATTCAATTTGAATTTAACTCCTATGTAGTTTACGTACCAAATCGATTACTAATATAATAACTGAATTTTATCCACCAACCAAAATAGCGTAGAGCCATAGTGGGTCTGGCTAAGTAGCATCCAAGTAAAAATATCTCGTTATATATTCAACTTATTCTAGATGTAATTGGGATATATATATCCAAACAAATGAAATAAAACTAGAAAAGAATTGAGGTTGTGCACGTTTCTGACTATTTGTTGTATCTATGTTAATGTCAGACTCCATTGACTTTGTCTTTCTCTTCGCCAATAACATCTTCTAGAGGTGCCACAAAGTCAGCCAATAAGAACATTCTTGCACAAAACTTATTCATATAGACATCCACCAACTACCTCATTTAATGTACAACTTATTTTCTGTTTTTGTGGAAATTGGGTTCGGAGGGTTCAAGTGAAAGACCATCACAAATGGGTTGATCGAGGTCACGTGATGATTCCATGGACCATGGGTTCACCATATAGGACGAGATGAGGAGATTGTGAACGTTTGGCAACGGACCGTTTACCAGTGGCGGATCTAGGATTCCGACCAAGGGGTAACCTTCGGATCTAGGATTCTGACCAAGGGGTAACCTTATATAAATAAGCCATAACGAAATCGAAAAAACGTCAAATTTTTCCAAAATTTACACTAATTTTTCCAAATTTTTTCCGACCAAGGGGTAACCCCGGTTACCCCTACCTCTATGGTAGATCCGCCCCTGCCGTTTACATTATATAGTAAATAAATCCTGATGACGGGGTAGCCCAAAACCAAATAAAATGACTTAGACACATTAAAGCTTAAAAGGTTAAAATGTTCAAAGGTTGAAAATCCGGGAGTTTAGATAAAACAATACGTGAACAGTAGCAAGTCACATCTCTGATTGCTTCACCAAACTCCCCAGCCGCAAAAGTAGCACGAGTCCACAGAGCACAACCTTTTATCCGCAGGTCAAAAGGCTTTAACCCCCAAAAGGGCAAAACCCCCACTGCAAGCATGTTCACTAGTCAAACAGCTTCCTCTTTGAGCGATGGTTTTCCTTATAAATGTGACACTTCATTAAGTGTGAAAAACATTCCGAGATCAGCTCCGATTCATGGCGAATCTCTGGTCATTGTTCTTGAGTGTTTGCTTCATGCAAGTCACTTTCTTTCACATTCAACACATACATTCCCTTTGCTCCCACATCCGAAACTGAACACATTTCAGTGGAGGATCTCGAGCAAATAACAAGATTAAACTAGTGAACCTCTCTCCACGTCTTGCAAACGTGGGGGGACCCCACAACCTGCGTTAGGCAAAGTTGAACCCTTCAACCCTTTTGCCTGACCAGCCCAGCTACTATCCTTGGTCTATTATTTGTTGCATCAACAAGTTGGCCCCCCCACCGTGGGGCTACGCCACTAACTTTCTTCAAAAGACCTAGTAGTGTAGCTCCGTTCTCTTGAAATTGCCATGTCGGAAAGTGAATCTCCGAGAGAGGTGAATCAAGTCCTAAATACCTCTACCCCAAGCGCTAGCCAAGCTCATGTGGCTATACCAACGTCTTTCTCGACACCGGGGAGCACTCCCGAGTTTCTCACTTTCAGCACTCCAACTCCATCCAGATCAGGGGTCCCTTCCCCTAATATCGGTGTCTCTAGTACCCCATCACATGTTGAACTTACCACTGAGGGGGTCGCCAACAATTTCCTCGTGTTGAGGTCTCTCCTCAACCAATATGTGAGTAGGGAGAGAGACAAGGGAGTGAGGATTCGTTTAGACTATGACGAGCCGGAACCAACACTATCTCCTGGACCCCCCATCCCTCCTTTTGCAAACTCACAACCTTTGGTGTCGAGGGATGAGGTTGGTCCCAGTAATCCTTCTCCAAACCCTAACCCGTATCTGTCCGCAAGGCCAAATCCTACAACATTTCCTCTCTTTTCGTCCCAACCAGCTACAAACGGTGCTCCTTTGGGCCATGAGGTGACCCTTGACCAGCTCCTACAGTCTCCAGTGACAAGTCTTCCACCCTCAACAACAACTGCATGGGAACAAGCTTTGTCCGTACTCCCTTTGGCACGAAGTGCCGTTATGAGCACTCCCATAGGAGTTAGTTGCCCAGTGGCACCCGGAAGCCTTCAAGGCTTCAACCTTATGCCCCAGATGATGGCCCAGATGATGGCCAGCTTCGCGTGGCAGCACTTTATTAATCAGGTGCTGGCCACTCAAGGGAACAACAATAATAGCAGCAACATGGGTGCAAGGGTCGAAGAAGATTTGGCCAAGCCTTACAAGCCGAGTAACCTCTCATGCTTCTCACAGCAAATAGCCGATTACGATTTTCAGACGAAGATTAAAATGCCGTCCCACATCAAGACATATGATGGGACTGAAGATCCCGAAGACCATCTTCAGATCTTTACTTGTGTTGCTAGAATAGAGAAATGGTCAAATGTTGAATGTTATTTAATGTTCATGTAAACCCTTATCGGACCAGTCAGAATCTGGTTCAATGATTTACTTGCTCGAAGTGTTCGAAGATTCGATGAACTCAGCAAAGGGTTCCTGGCCAATTTCTCCCAGCAGAGGCGATACGTCAAAGATGCTACTTTAATCTTTCAGATAAAACAAAGGGATGATGAAAGCCTTCGGGAGTTCATAGAAAGATACAAGAAGGAAGGTCTAACATATGTAGGCGCATACGAAAAGATGAGAGTGGCCGGTTTTATGAACGCCATTACATCCAAATATCTCACAAGAGATTTCAACAAATCCCTACCCAAGACCTTGGAAGAAGCTCTCGAAAGGGCTGAAGCCCACATCCGGGGAGAGGAGGCAGTAGACATTAAAGAGCAAAGGAAAAGGGGATCCAGCTGGCGAGGCAACAACCCAGCTAGAAAAAAGGGGAACTTTAACTCCTATGACAGACGCCAAAAGGGTTCAGAGCAACGAAGGTCTGAAGGCCGGAACCATTCCAACAGGGAGAAAGACGTAAGTTTCACACCCCTTACTAAGACCCCTCAAGAAATCCTTGCAACAGAAAAAGTTAAGCAAAACTTTCGGCCTCCTAGACCTCTCCCTAAAAACAGGAAGAACGAGAATTCCACCCAATATTGCTAATTTCACGAAGAAAAGGGGCACCACACCAATGATTGCTTCCAGCTTAAGAAAAGGATCGAAGAAGCCGTTAAGTTCGGGGAACTTGCTCACTTGGTGAAGGGAGTAAGGGACAAAATGGCCGAAGGAAAGGGTAAGGAAGTCAACATGGTGGATTTTGATGGAAAGGTTCCACACAAAAGGCAACGGTTGGAAGCTTGGGAGCTTCAGTGTGTTTGTTTTCCTCCAACAGAAAAACACCCTCTTTCAAACCCCCTAGTGGTTGAGGCTACTGTGGGAACATTACAAACAAGCAGAGCATACATAGACACTGGGGCTGCCACCGAAATCATGTTTGAGAAGTTTTTCAACCGTTTGATCAATGAAGAGCGTTCAAGGCTTCAACCCTCCGGGAACTCCATAAAAGGTATCGCTGACATACCTCTCAAGCCTTTAGGGCAGCTGACCCTTAATGTCTGTTTCAGCGAAGGTCAGAAGAAGAGAATCCAACCTCTCACTTTTGTAGTCATCAACATACCTTCAAATTATGATGTGATCATTGGAAGGCCGGGGCAGTGTGCATTTTACATGGCTGTGTCTGTCGGCCATGGCACTGTCAAATTTCCTACCGAGAGTGGAATCGCAACCCTTCAACCTACTCAAGAGGCCTACATGGTTGAAGGTGAAAGTTGCAAAAGTGAAGAAGACAAGCAAAGGCTAATTATAAACCCTAAGTATCCTGAGCAAAGGATAAGGGTCAATCCAAGCCTTTCACAAGAAACTCTATCATATCTTGAAAAGTTGTTGACACATTATAGTGATGTCTTTGCTTGGTGCCCGGAAGATATGACAGGCATCCCTCGAAGCATTGCTGAACATGAGTTGAAAATACCACATGATGTCAAGCCTGTTGTCCAAAAGAAGTGAAGTTTAGCACCCGAAAGAAGCTTGGCTGCATGACAAGAGGTTGAAAAGCTTGTGTCAGCCGGCATTCTCCAAGAAGTCAAGTATCAATCCTGGGTTGCAAAACCGGTCATGGTTCGAAAGCCGGATAACTCTTGGAGAATGTGTATAGACTTCAAGGATCTTAACAAGGCTTGTCCCAAAGACTGTTACCCGTTACCAGAAATCGATCTCAAGGTTGACTCCCTCATCGGTTACCCGTTCAAGTGTTTTCTTGATGCTTACAAGGGTTACCATCAAATCCTCATGAAGGAAGAAGATGAAGAGAAGATCGCCTTCCACACGGACCAACGGATCTTTTGTTACCAAAAGATGCCTTTTGGCCTCAAAAACGCTGGAGCAACCTACCATCGGCTAGTTGATAAGGCCTTCGCAAGCCAAATTGGTAGAAACATGGAGGCATATGTCGATGACTTGGTGATCAAAAACAAAACGGAATATCAAATGCTTGATTACATCCAAGAAACCTTCAAGAACCTAAGGAAGGTCAACATGAAACTTAACCCTGAAAAATGCTCATTTGGGTTTGAGGAAGGTAAGTTCCTGGGGCATATTGTGGGAAAACAAAGCATTAAGGCTAATCTAAACAAGGTGAAAGCTGTTCTTGAAACCAAACCACCACGAAGCAAAAAGGAGGTTGAAAGCTTAAACGGGAAGCTTGCAGCCTTGAAGCGTTTCACCTCAAAATTGGCTGAAAGGTCTTTACCTTTTTTTCAAAACGCTCAAGGGATGCTCCGAAAATAAGGACTTCAAATGGACTGAGGAGGCTGAAGAAGCCTTCAACCAGATGAAGCAACACCTAGCTTCCCTACCCGACATTGCAGCCCCAGAAATGGGAGAATTGATCTCGGTATACCTTTCAGTTGCTGAAGAAGCAATAAGTGCGGTCCTCACCATCGAGCGAAACAAAGTTCAGGTACCCATCTATTTCTTCAGCAAAACTCTAAAATTGGCTGAAATCAAATATCCTCCCCTGGAAAAACCTGCTCTAGCCCTAGTCCAAACAGCTAGAAGGCTTCGAAGGTATTTCCAAGCACACCCTATGCAAGTGGTCACCGACCAACCTATTAAGGGTGTGATTGAAAAACCTGAAAACTCGGGACGATTAGCCAAATGGGCAGTGGAAGTAGGTGAACATAACATCACCTATGTCCCAAGAAAAGCCATCAAAGCCCAAGTCTTGGCTGATTTCATTGTAGAATTCACAAAGCAAACAATCACTGAAGTGAACACAACTGCCACTGAACCCTCAGACCTCGAAGCCTGGAAGCTTTTTACTGATGGGGCTTCAAGCGTTGAAGGGTCAGGGGCTGGGCTCATTCTAATCAACCCAGAAGGGTTAGAATTCACATATGCTCTTCGCTTTGATTTTCAGACCACCAACAAAGAAGCTGAATACGAAGCACTGATAGCCGGCTTGAGACTGGCTAAAGAAATGAAGGTCCAAAAGCTTGAAGTGTTCACAGACTCGTTGCTGGTATCAAGCCAAGTGAATGATAGCTACATTGCAAAGGAGCCCAACATGAAGAGGTACAAAGAAAAATCCAAAGAATTGATGAACACCTTCCAAACATGTACCATCAAGCAAATTCCCAGGTCTCAAAACAAGAAAGCGGATTCCTTGAGTAAACTCGCATCTCTCACTTTCGCCCACCTTACCAAAAAGGTATTGGTAGAAGTGTTAAAAGCTCCGTCAATTGATGAGTTTGAAGTTCAGTACGTAATCACCGAAGAAGATCCAAATTGGATGACTCCAATCAAGAAATTCCTTAAAAATGGTGAATTGCCTGCTGATCAAACAGAGGCTGAAAGGGTTAAGATCAAGGCAAGGCAGTACGTATTGCAAGGTGAAATCCTTTACAAGAAGGGTTACCTTGCACCCTTGCTAAGATGTGTTGGTCCCGAGCAATGCCAGTATTTGGTCAAAGAGGTTCATGAAGGTATATGCGGAGCTCATTTTGGAGCTAGATCGGTGGTTGCTAAACTAATGAACCTTGGGTATTTTTGGCCCTCAATGCACCGAGATACCGCTGAGCAATTAAGGAAGTGTGTTTCCTGCCAAATTCATGCACTAGTCCCGGAGAGTCCCAAGCATGATCTTGTCCCAATAACCTCAGCATGGCCGTTTTATAAATGAGGGATGGACATTGTTGGTCCATTCCCACCAGCCAAAGGTGGAGTAAAATTCTTGTTGGTGGCCATAGATTATTTCACCAAGTGGCCTAAGGTTAAACCACTTGCAAAAATCACGGGCAAACAGGTCATTGACTTCGTTTGGGAAAACATTATTTGCCGTTATGGATTACCGGGAGTACTTGTCACCGACAATGGAAAGCAATTTGCCGAGAAGCCTTTCAGCGTTTGGTGCAAAGAATTCAGAATCACTCAGGTTTTCAGCTCAGTGGCATATCCACAGTCAAACGGTCAAGTTGAGAGGATGAATCGAAGCATAGTTGAAGGAATCAAAGCCAGATTGGGAAGGTACGAAAGCAATTGGCTTGAAGAATTGCCAAGTGTTCTATGGGCCATAAGAACAACCGAAAAAACAAGCCACAAAAGAACACCCTATAGCTTGGTATTTGGGTCTGAAGTCGTGATTCCAGCTGAAGTAGGAGTTGTAACACAACGAACTGTCAACATGGATCCCGAAACAAACCAAAAAGAGGCCATGTTGAACTTACAACTCCTAGAGGAAGCATGAGACCAAGCTGCAATTCAAGAGGCCAAGTACAAACAACGAATGGAAGCTTACTATAACAAAAGAGTCAAGAATGAATGTTTCAAGCCAGGAGACCTGGTGCTTAGAAACAATGAAGCTAGTAAAAAAGAGAACCAAGGAAAGCTCGGCCCAAAATGGGAAGGCCCGTATACTATCCTTGAAGCATATAAGGGTGGATCTTACAAGCTAGAGATTCAGAAGGTAAAAAGCTTCCAAGACATTAGAATGGAAAAACCTTAAAGAAGTTCCATGTCTAATCAAGAAAGATTGGTTTGTATTTCAAAAAGTTGTATTTCAAGAGTTATGATCACCTTTTGTAAAGACGATGCCTCTTGAATGAATGAAGTTGTTTTATCAAATTTGTCTTTCTATCCTAAAATCAGGTTGAGAACCTAGCAAAAAACTCCATGGCAAGGGCCATGTAAGGGGATGAGCTCCCAGGCCACATCGCTCAATAGGTTCAAGGGTTGAATGAACCTATATAAGGGGTGAGTTCCTAAATCAATACAACTCCATGAGACTTATTATTAAAAACAAAGTTGTCTCATAGACGGGTTTGAACACCCTACACCAAATGTTCCTTAAGCCTTAGAAAAATAATCAATAAACAGGCTTATGAAATCAAATTAAAATAAGAAAAATAATGAACAGGTTAGGTGCTATGCCTTCTTGTTAAAAATACCAAGGCTAAGTGACTGTAGCACTGAACCCTTTAAGGTATGAAAAACATAAAGGCAACACAAACCCAACAAAGACAAACTCACAAAGAAAAGAAATAATCTAAGGAACAATACAACAACATAAACAAAAAGGTTACAAAACTTAAAGATACAAACCAAGTCATGATACAAACCAAGTCATGAAACTAAAGCCAAGTCATGAAACTAAAGTAGTAAACAAAAGCCTTGAAGGCTTCAAGCTACATACGTGACAGCCAGAGGCCTCAAAGGCTTCAACCTATATGATAGCCAGAAGCCTTGAAGGCTTGGAACCAACCAAGCTGCCTTAACAAAAAAGGCACAAGCATAAAAAACATAACACAAGGCAAATAGTTAAACTTAGTAGCATAATAAAGGAAGCCTTAAAGACTTCCAAGCATCCAAACAAAGTTAAAACAAGTCCTAACGACTTGTAAGCTTAGAAATTGTTCAAATGGCCATACAGGCCTACCCACAACCACACAACAAGAACCTTAAGGGTTCCCGTGAAACCTAAAATTGTTTAAAGTTAACATTACAAACCACAAATTGTTTACAAAGGTGCTAAGAAAGCTATAAATGTCCATCAAGCATCAGCAGGAGGCTTGGAAGCCCCAGATCCATCACTCTTAACCTTCTTCGCTTTCTTTGACTTCTTAGCTTTCAAGCCACCATCACCACCCACTGTTGAAGCCTCCAAGCTTGCATCCTTTGAAGCAGCTGGTCTAGGGATGAGCATATGCCACCGAATACCGATCCCGATCCCGATCCCAAAATACCGATACCGTGCACTTTTCGGTATCCCGATCGGTATCCACTTTTTGGCGTTTTCGGTATCGGTACGGTACGGTATCGGTATAATACCGATACCGACCCTCAAAATACGGTATAATACCAATACCGTACCGATACCGAACCGACATGTTTCGGTATCGGTACCTAGTTTCGGTGAAATTCGGGATCGGTATTTGGCGGTATCGGTTCGGTATCGGATACCGCCTTGCTCATCCCTAAGCTGGTCCTCCTGAAAGGGTATCATCACTATCTCCCGAATAAGATCGCTTCCTTGAAAGGGAACCAAGGACTTCAGCACAAACTTTTTCATTTAGACCATCCGGCTTTAGCTCTTGCAAGATAGTAAGAGGCTTACCAAAGCAAGTAGAAACCTGATTAACATATGGGTAGGTCAGCCTCTCCATCTATTCAACGGAACCCTTGAAGACCTCAGAAGCTTCAGGACGGTATAAAGGAGACTTTTCTAAAGAATGGCCAGACTCATGAAGCTTGTAACCGGCAATGAGACCTTGATGTTTCCCCAAGTTGAGCAATTTAGTATAAACTTCACCTAGAGCGGAATTGAACTCCTTGGGGTGAAGAAGGTAAGTAACAACTTGCTGGAAACCTTGCTCAATCAGCCATTGGTTATCACTGGTGGCTTGAGCAACCAAAGCCTTCAGACCTTCCTTCTATTCATCAAAGGCTTTCTGTTGAACAGACAAAGCCTCCCTATCAGCCTTTAGCTTCAACCGATCGGCTTCGAAGCTTTTCTTAAGATCAACTATCTCAATTTCATGCCTTCTAGTCAATTCACCAAACTTTTTGACCCATGCTTATTCCTTCTCAGCAAACCCACCAATCTCTTTCTTCATCGCAGCCATCGAAGATTTCATTTTCTCCTTCTTTTTAGAAAATTCTTCATACTCATGCATCCTCTTATGAAAACGAGCAACTCCTTGAGGAAGCATGGTAGCAAGATTGCAAGTGCTTAAAATCATACGAGATAGCATCATGTCATCATCCATCTCAGCAATAGTATCATGAACCAAAGGAGGAGCAAAATGGCTCAACACATCCTCATAAACAGCAGCACCCTTAAAACTATCATCAACCTTCACAGACTAACCAGGCACATAAACCTCCTCATTCAACCCTTCAACGTCCCTGCTCGAGGAAACATGAACAGGAGTAGCCATAACCTTCTTGGTCGGAGTCTTCTTCTTGCCATGAACCACCAATTTCTTTTCCTTCTCAACATCCACATCAACACCTTGATCTTCAGAAACCTCAATGTCATCACTCAATTCCACTGGTTCAGAAGAAGTGGATTAAGGAGCACCCTTCAACAAGCGGCGAGTAGATCGACGGGTTGAAGTCTTAGGAGCAGCAGGCTTAGAAAAACCCTTAACATTGGAGACACTAACATACCCAGCATCCTCAAACCTCTGTTCTATACCCCTAGCAACAGCATCATCTCCTTCAGCGGCTTGGGCATCCGTAAAAACAACGTCAGATGTATCGTCACTCTTGATAAAGTCCAAAGAAGACATAACTGCAAAATGTTACAAAAAAAAAATAAGTCACCAAACAAAGACATTTCAAAAAAGCAAAAATAGGGAAAAAGCATACCCTAGCCATTCCTCATAAGAACCGGATCCCGGTTGGCCTTTTCCCACAATTTACTAACTCCTAACAGAACTAGCAAATGTTCAGGGAAGGGACGAACCCTTGAAGGGCACTCTTGGATGTCTTTAAGAAAAGCATCTTTCAAATCGGAGTCGGAAGGCTCTGGTTCATTGAGAACAACATCCGAGTGCCTCCACACCATTTTGAAGGGGATAATAGAATCAGAGACCCAGAAAAAGCGATCTTTCCAAGTACCAAGTGTGGTAACCATGGAAGAGATGAGACAAGTATCAACCTTGGATGTTTCAAAGGTGAACCAATCACCGTTTTTTGCCAAACGAAAAAACCGACGAAAAAGCAACAATGAAGGATCATAACCAAGGGCACGGAACAAAACCTCGAAGTGTAAAACCCTAGCCATGCCCTTCGGATGAATTTGGCCAAAAGAAACAAGGTAATACTCCAAAACAGTCAATACAAAAAGCGAAAAAGGATGACGGAGGTTAGAAAACTCAAAATGACGGCAATACAGAGCAATTGAACCAGGGGGACACTGATCAACAGATTTATCACAAGCCGGTGCAACCGGATTGAACTTAAGGCCAGTGTTGCAAAAATCGGCCTAGGCGGCCGATTAATCGGCGCCTAGGCGCTAGGCGACTACTTACTGACTAATTTTGAGCTAGTCGGCCAATTAATCGGAGTCGGTCAAAGTCGGTCAAAATCGGTCCTAGGCGGTCAAAAATCGGATTAATCGGCCTATATTAATCGGTTAAAATCGGTCAAAATCGGTCAAAATCGGTCCCAGGCGGTCCTAGGCGGTCAAAATTGGTCAGAATCAGTCAAAATCGGTCAAAATCGAACCATACTATCTGAAACTTGAAGTATTTATGTGAATTTTGAAATATTATTTTTTATATTATTGGGTATATATATATAATTTTGAAAAAATACATATAAAAATCCCAATCCGATTAATCCCTAGGCGGTACCTCACCGCCCGACTAGCGCCTAGCGCCTTCTACAACACTGCTTAAGGCCAATACCCCAATCAATACAAAAGTTCTCCACTTCCTCTTAAGTGAGGCATGAAAAACTAACGGAGAGATCTTTCCGTGCACCCATGATCAAAATAAAGAACAAAGTAAAGCAAACAGAGGAAACCGGAACTAACCTGAAAGATGGAAAGGAAATGTGGAGAAAACTTGAAGAGAAAATGAAAAACTGTTGTTTGTCTTGAATAACAAATGAAAATAAAGCCCAAATAGAAGTTATGATGGCACAACAGTCATTAACCTACTCTCTGTAAAAACCGCCGACCTATAAACTGCCACACATCAATCAAATCAGTTGTCAGTTTTTTAAATTCAAAAAATTCTCAACTGACTCCAAGCTTTCAAGCCTTCAAGCCTTTAAAGCAATAAAAGCAAATGTGTAAAAGTCAGAAGTCTTTGAGCTCACTCCCAAAAACCTCTGACTTGGGGGGCTGATGACGGGGGTAGCCCAAGACCAAATAAAATGACTTAGACACATTAAAGCTTAAAAGGTTAAAAGGTTCAAATGTTGAAAATCCGGGAGTTTAGATAAAACAATACGTGAACAGTAGCAAGTCACATTTCTGATTGCTTCACCAAACTCCCCAGCCGCAAAAGTAGCACGAGTCCATAGAGCACAACCTTTTATCCGCAGGTCAAAAGGCTTCAACCCCAAAAAGGGCAAAACCCCCACTGCAAGCATGTTCACTAGTCAAACAGCTTCCTCTTTGAGCGATGGCTTTCCCTATAAATGTGACACTTCATTAAGTGTGACAAACATTCCGAGATCAGCTCCGATTCCTGGCGAATCTCTGGTCATTGTTCTTGAGTGTTTGCTTCATGCAAGTCACTTTCTTTCACATTCAACACACACATTCCCTTTGCTCCCACATTCAAAACTGAACACATTTCAGTGGAGGATCTCGAGCAAACAAGAAGATTAAACTAGTGAACCTCTCTCCACGTCTTGCAAACGTGGGGGGACCCCACGAACTGCGTTAGGCAAAGTTGAACCCTTCAACCCTTTTGCCTGACCAGCCCAACTACTATCCTTGGTCTATTATTTGTTGCATCAACAAATCCCATTTTTTTCAAACTATATAAAATTTAAACTTCTTTTAATTTTTTCACACATTTCTTCTCCTACTCAACAAGAACATTCTTTTAAAAAAACACAAATTAAGGGTTCAAGCACTTTGTTTCCACCCGACTCAAAAACTTCTTCCGACCCTTCATATTCTACTCCTAGATTTCTTCTTGCCATGATGTTCGAAGCGGTAGAAGAACTTGAAGATACGAGACGATCAAAGAAAAAAGTTGTGCAGGATATGATCAAGAAAGGGCTTATAAAGTTCAAGCGAATGATTACTTTTTCGAAAACCCAAAGTACGTGTTGCGACATTTAAAGTGTCGCTTCGTTTAATGAAAGAGTTATTTTTAAAAATTAGGGGAGATATAGACACCAAGTTTAAATGGTTTCAAGTAGATTATAGATTATGGCGGAGGTACAAAAAGAGTTTACACATGTACAAAAATGCAAATCCGTGTAACGCCCCAAAACCCGAATGTTTATATTTGTCGTATGTCCTCATAGGACATATCATGAAGTAAATAACTAGGCTATTTAATCTAGTTAAATAGTATGGTCGAAAGTATTAAATGACGAAAGTTGTGTCAATTATGTTTTAGTGGTAAACACGAGGGACTAAAGTGGGATAATATGAAAGTTGAATTATCAACTTAAAAGAAAAGAATAACACACACAAACACACATTTGTGTGTGTTCGTGAAGCTTCAGGAGCTCCATGGGAGCCAAACCCTAAACTCAACCAAATTATCAAATTGAAGGGTGAACCGAAGCTCAAATTCACAATCAAACATGAATTATTGATCACCATTACTAGGGGATCATAAGGTATGTCTTAAATCTAAGATTGGTGATCTTGTATGAAGTGGGTTATGTTTTAATCCGTGAATCAGGATGAAATTGAGTATGAATATGTGTTAGAATCATCATATAGAACATAGATTATGTATGGTTAGGGTTAATTTGATGTTTAGAGGTGAAACCCATTAGTTATGGTGAGAATGATGATTTGAATCATCATCCATGTTTAATTCTTGTAGAAAGATTGATGTATTGTGTGGGTATGATGAATTCTTGTTAGATGAATTGGGAGAAATGTGATGATAATGTGTTTAATGTTTATTTGGGAATGATACATGTTTATTAGCAGAAGGATTTGATGAATTATGTATGAACTTAGAAGATTATGCATGAATTAGTTGTACACTGTGCTTAGGAAGTTGTATGCACACTAAGTGTAGGAAGAAATATATATAGAGTCGTCCGTATAGCCTATTATGACGATACGGATAGATGAGGATAAGCCAAGAGTTCGTATGATGAACAGTTGACTTTTGAAGGTCAACTACGCATAAGAAGCATGATTTGATTTGTTGTCGTAAAGGTAGGATTATAGGAAGTCGTATGGTACATGTTATGTCAATACGCGTTATTTGTGATGACATGATGAATTACATGAGTTTGAAAGGATATGAATTTGATTATATGTCTTATGCTTGTTAGTTGTGACTAAAGAAAGTCAAAGGTGAAATATGCGATTTATATGATCGTTAACATGTACAATTGTATATGCTAATGTGAATGTGATTTGGTGACATGAAAGTATAGGAATCATGTCGAGATGGACTCAAGCATGTAAGGCTAGCGGGTCAAGAGGAGACAAGGAAGCGGATACGAACACGGATGCATAAGATAAGTGATTTCCGTAATCACTTCTTAGTTGTTTATGTAATGTTATGTGCGACTTAATTAAGTATGATAATTGAGGTCAAATAGGAATGAGTTGTATGAAATCGATGAATTTCGCTAAGTAAATCAAATGGGTCAAGATGAGGTTTTATTGCATACCGGAAAGGTTGCATAAGTAACGACTTCGGTATGATAACCGGGTAATGGATAAAATTGTATGTAAGCATGCTAACCGAGAAACGGTGACGCGGGTTAATGGGCAAGAGGTTCGGTAGTAAATTAGAAGTAAATGAATAAACAATTTCATAGATGGAAATTGTACTATTTAATGTTCAATTACGTAATAACGAATGAATTTAACGAATACTGGGTATCGGGTGCGTAAATCCAAAGTACGACACTCCGGATAATGTAAAAGTATTATGGTCATAATGTGCATGTAAGTTTTGGGTTAAAAGGAATGAGTTATTTGATAAAAACATAAACAGGTCGAATAAATCGTAAATGAATAATAAGCCGATAGCGCGCAAGTTAAGAATTTCCTTAATCCGGATATGGGATTTCAAGTTCACATGATAGAATGTCAAATTACGAGCATGTCGGAAGAAACGGGAGGTTAAACGGGTAAACGGTTCAAAAGTTATGCGCGTTTTAGTGCGTACGGACGACGAAACAAACCTGCAGAAAAAGGCAATATCTAGAGGGCGTCGCCGACGGCCTTAGGGGCGTCGCCGACGGGGTCTACAAACTCAGTTTTTCTCCGACGCGCTATTTACCTGTCTACGTGATGTTTTAGCGACGTGACAAACCATGGGCCGTCGCCGACTCCCCCTCTCCCCATGTCCAAAAAGCTGAAAATTATTATCTAAGTTGATTTATGGGTCGTGGGCTTCGGTAGGTTAACCGTGGACTATGGCGGGCCTCCCAAACATGATTTTGAACATTCCTTTGATGATTATGGGTTATAAATCTAAGTCTAAGACCTACGTAATTAATGTATGGTTATGTACGAGGTATGCGAGAACTTGTACGTGTATATATGGTTAGGTACATCTGTAGATGTGTGTGTATATATATATATATATATATATGTATGTATGTATGAAGGTGCGTCTGAGTGTATGTATGTACGTGAAGATATAGGAACGTATGTATGTATGTGGATGTCTATGTATGTATGCATAAAGGTATGTATGAGTGTATGCAAGTACGTGAAGATGTAGGAAGGTATGTACGTATGTAAATGTGTATGTATGTGTGCATGAAGGGATGTAGGAAGGTATGTACGTATGTAGATGTGTATGTATGTATGTATGCATGATTTAGATACGTTGAGTATTAACGTTATTAATGGTGCGCCTTGAGAATGAAACGCAATGCAGGTACATGATTGAAGCCTCATCGGGGAATAGATACACAGATGAAATGCTTAAAGTTAGAAAGATAACGGAATGGGAAGTTTACATAAGTGAATCTGGTTTATACATAATGTGCACTAATGTATGAATGTATGTGGTGAGTGCAGGTTATACGAATCACGGATTATCATCACGAGGATTAGCGATCGAAGACCGAGTCACAATCTAGATTGTACGGGAATGCTGGAGTATGTAGTTTGGTAAACACAAGTGATGCTTTTATTTTGTAAAAGAGTTAATTCAAAACGAACTTTCAAGTACGTAATGAGACTTATAATGAAAAGAAATTTTATGGTACGAATTTCCGCTGCAACTTTTGTCAAATACGTGTTAGGGTCTTACAATCCGCTATTTGCCAACTCGCAACAAGTAATGTTCCTGAAGAATACGATAAATATTTAGCTATGATAAGACTTCACATGAATGTGGGGTGCAAACGAGCCGAGCTACTCGCGGGCTCGGCTCGAACAAAAGCTCGAAGAGAGCCAAGCTTAAATGAGTTCGAGACTAAAAATAAGTCCGTTTAGTAAACGAGCCCGAGCCTTGCTTATTGAGCTCGAGCCAACTTACGAGTTTAAACGACCACACTTTTTATACAATTTTTAATTATAATATATTAAATGTATATACATAATAATAACTACTATTTAAAAAAATTATGAAAAAATAACTAAATAATATGTAAGATCTACATTTAATATAAATTAATTAATAATAATAATCGAGCCGAGCTCCACCTTTAAAACTACCCATAAATTTAACGAGCTCGAGCTCGGCTCGTTTGTATTCCTACGTAAATATCTAGAACATTCTTTCAATGTGAGTATTGAGTTATACTGTATAGAGTTGCTACTAGACCGACTAGCCACGACATTACCGTACTTTTTTTAATATCTAATGGTGAGACACCTGATTATATTCTAATACAACACTGTAAGATAAATTTAGTGTGAAAGGGTAAACTTAGATATTTGACCGTCTTTCTAAAACTTCGCAAGGTATTTGCCACATCTTTTTTCTTTGAACAAATACTTATATTGTCACAAAAATGCCAACCTTTATTGAATGTTACCGCTGACATATTTCCAGTTGACATTTTAGTTTTAAAACATACGAACCACATATATCCGTTGAAACAATAAGATGCTTGTGGGCTCACAAAAGGGTTGACTGACCAAGTCCATACTAAAGTGGTTCAAAAATATCGGCTACAAAATGGCTTTTATGTAAGCGTACAATCACCCGTGCATAACGTACAATCATCTCATTGAGTCCTTTTGGCCAAGAACTCACCATTGTTGGTGGGCGAGTTAGGTCAGAAAATTACTTATATTTTACTATAGATTTTTCTCATATTTTTTTAACCCAAAAAAGAAAATTAATGAAAATCAAATATTGATATATCTTAGTAGGGTTAGAGTAAACTGAAAACTCATACGAATTATAAAAACTTAGAGAACTCGGTCTTATAAAAAGTCTTTTTCTTTTCTTTTAATTTTTTCTACCAAAAATCCTAAAAAATCAACTTTAAAAAAAAAACCCTAGTTTTTTTTTTATTTACAGCAGTCGGAAATGCTGTAAAAAGCTGATGTCATCGGAGTTTTACAACAGCTGTAAGAGGCCGAAAAACCGCTTCGATTTTTAAATTTTTTTTTACGGCCGTCTTTGTAACATTTTAATCTAAGGGTGTGAAACAAATGAGTGCAAAACTCGCACGAAAAGGCTGAGTTCTCTAAGTTCTCACAACTGGTAAGAGTTTTCCCTTAATCCAAATCCTATGATGATATGCCTATATATATCAAACCAAAGTTATCAATTTCTATACACCTATTCAAAACATGGCTTTTTCCCACTATTATCTCCTTATCTTTGCATTATGCATTCTCTACGTAGAATCAGCTGATGACCCTTCAGCACAACTTTGCAACGAAAACTCAAACATCACCACCCCTGAAATAACCAAAAACATAGATTCACTTCTAACCAAACTAGTCCAAGCCACCTCCCAATCGGGCTATAGTGCAACCACCTTCGGCACAGACCAAACCCAAGTCTTTGGTTTAGCCCAATGCCGAGGAGACGTGCCTAACGATGAGTGCTCATCTTGCATCCAAAACGCGGCAAAAGAAATAAAAACATTATGTCCAACCCGCGTTGATGCTAGGCTATGGTATGAGTATTGTTTTATAAGGTACAACACCAAAAACTTTTTTGGTAAAGTTGACACGGGGTATGGAGTGCTTTACGCTAATGTTGAAAATGTGACTGACCCCAAAACATTTAATGAGGCGCTTGGGGCGCTTATGTATCGGACAAATATGTTAGCGGCTGCGCCAGGTAGCAAAGGGGTCGGGACAGGGGAGACTAAGTTGTCGGATTTCGTGACGCTTTATGCATTGTCGCAATGTACAAGAGACTTGTCACCACTTTTGTGTAGACAATGTTTAGCCATTGCTCTTGGTCAGACTTTCTGTGCCAACAAGAAAGGGTGTAGAGTTATATATAGCAGTTGTAATATTAGATATGAATTGTATCCATTTTTCTTTCCGCTTGATGAGAAGTTGGCTCTTGAAAGCTCTTCGATCACGCACTACATGTCGGTTGTTAGAAAACCTTAAGTTTTTGGTAATGAATTTGAAGAAATGATTTCCTTTTAAGGATGCTATCAATAAATTGTTGTTTTTATGTCAAAGATCTTAATGGGTTATTTTCATGAATCTCTATTTTTTTTTTTTTTTTTGCATTGAGTGATCATCTCTAAACTACTTGCACATTAATGGATGGGGAATCATTCGACTAAAAGATCTTGTACACCAGACCAGTACTAATGGTACTACAACAAAGTGGGCTTTTAGGACATTTCATTTAGTATGTTATATTTTCTTTGAACAAGAAAGTTGAATCACTGACGGACCACTGGAGTATCATCGTGTAACCAGCAGAACACCCGATCATAATCATCTCCACTAGGCAATAATGTCTATACACCAATTCAGGAGGAAACCCAATAAATCTGGGAAAAACCCCTTTGTGGGAATCGAACCTAGGACCTAATGGTCCCTAAACCTTATCCCACCCCTGAGATGCCACTAGGCTATAATGCCAAGGACATTCAATATGTTATATATAGGATGATAATTCACTAGTGTGCAATGAGCTGGTGGTGGGTGATAAGGGAGAGACCTGGTGTTCCAAGTGACCCAAGTTTGATTCCTGGTGATGATGGGAGACTAGGCGCCGATCACTAGTTCGATCCTTGAACTAAGCGGGTTTTACCCCACGGCACTGTCGTGCCTTTGGACGAGTGTTCACGGGCTTCAGCCCTAGGTGAGGGTTTTTCCCGGTTCGGAGACAAGTGTATCCCGATGTGGTGAATTTCGTCAATAACCCATTTGAATGATTCGTTGACCGCTCAAAAAAAATTCACTAGTCTTAATTATACAGGGTAACCTAATAGGATACTTCATCCATAAGTACTACTTTACTGTACTTTACTTTTCACATTAGTTAAATTAAGGGTGGATATTTGGACACCCTCTGCGCCTATTTTCACACTTTTTGTGCCCTAGACGCCTCGTATAGGCCTATACGAGGCGTCTAAGCACTGAATTCAAGGGGGTCTCAGAGGGTGTCAGGCTCAAAGTTTAAGGAAACCTATACGAACGCTACAGACCTATACGAGGTGTCTAATCTTGGTTTTTTTTTTGGCTGAAATGAGGGGTGTTTTGGTGGGTTTTGGTGTGATTTTTTGGATAGTTTTTGAGGATGTGTTTTTTGGTTGAAATTTTTTTTGGTTTTAAAAAAAGTTTTGTTTTTTACACTATAAAAAGTTGTTGTTTTTTAAAAATCAACTATTTTAAAAATCGGCTCTTTAAATATATTATATCGATTAAATATTATAATGTTTTTAACATTTTACTTTTTTATTCTTCCGATTAAAATTTTATCTTGTTCAAATATTGTTTCCGTATTATATTCAGCGGATATATTGTTTCCGTATTATATTCAAAACATATTTTGTTTCCGTATTATCTCAATTTAAGACAACAATCATTAGGTAACCGAATAACTGAAAACAAACATAAATATGACATAGATAAGATAACTTTGTACATCCATAACAAAAATATATAAGATAAGTTTGTACATCCATAATAAAAATAAAAACAACAACATGTCTATGCATCCAAATCTAAATCCGAATCTGAATCTAGCTGCTGCGGCTGCTGCTGCTGATGTGGTGCTCGAGCCGGTGGAAGCGGTATCGGGGGTAATCCCTCTCTCTCTCGTCTATCCTGCTCGGCCCGTACCAGCCAACCTACCAAATCGTTGACCTGTCAAGCTCGGCTCGTACATCCGGATGTAGCGCAGCTCCTGGGGCATGACCTGGAAACTGAGGCGCCCCGGCAGGTGGCAGTGGCTGTGGCACCGCTGCACCGTCTACATCCTCTGGAGGCTCCTCCACGGGCACTACATCAGCAGGATCTGCAGGAGGATAAACGGGATCGAAATGCTCTGGTAGGGCCTCCTCTGTCCATATGCCCCCGTCGCGGTTTTTAAACCGCGGGCCAACGGGGAACCTCTTGATTACCCTCATCCCCCACAGCGACTGCATGCCCATCCGCGTCGGCATGACTGGCGGCGTCCGTATATGTGGGTCCTGGTGCGGTACGAGGCCCAATGAATGGGCAATGACGGTCACGTACGCCCCGCCATACAAAAATCCGCGCTCCTGCCGGTGATGGGCGGAGGCGTAGTACTAGGCTAGACCGTGTGCTAGCGCGCACGGCCTCCTATACAACAAACAATAAAGGAAAAAAAGATCTGTGTTCGTACACCACTCACGGCTGTAGCCGCGCGCTGAAATAGAAGTAACGAGCAAATGGTGCAGATACCTGCATACAGTGTTAGTGAAATACAGAAACAGAGATTAATAAACAATGCTTCAAATAACAAAAATAATTGCCGTAATAAACGTACGTACCTGTACAGTGGGTCCCTAACAAACGACACCCTCCCCTTCGACTTGTCGTGCTCCCAATGATTTCCCCCGCAATCACCTGCCAAAACCCTACAAGAGTAGGTTTGTCAACCACCACTAGCCCCGATGTGTAAACCTTAGTCTCGATCTCCCCCTGCATGTATAAACCACAATGCACCGTAAACTCTGCTAGCGTCATCGAACGCAAAACGTTAGCGAGCCTGAAAGAAACCTCAGGGGGAGAGGGAGCATCTGGGTACGGAAGCGGCACTGGGACCCCAGGAGGGTGAAATGTGAATGACGAAAGGAACTCGACCAGCAGCTCCCTATAGGTCGGCGTGTGCGCCAAATCAAAAAGACGATGCCACGGAGAATCGAGAGGTATAAACCGACGCACTCTAGCCGTCTCAGCAATCCCATCCATCGCATCCCAGTCGATCGATGCATGCGATCCAATGTGCATCCTCCTAAGCTTCTGGCAATGACGGGCGGCATCGGTGCCATCGGGAAACTCTAGATACGGACAACCCTGCAGCGTATCCAGAGGCGGCCGCTGTCTCCGTCGTGGACCCTCCTGAACCGGCTGACCCTGATGAACCGGATGAACCTGGTGAATCGGCTGACCCCCCGGCGGTGCCCCATCAAGCTCTATCTGAATGTCATCGCACTCCATAATCAATCTGCAAATAAATAACGTATACGTATAAAAACCATAATAAATAAATAATAATAATAATAACTATAATAATACTAATAATAATAATAATTAATAATAATAATAATAATAATAATAAAATAATAATACTAATAAAAAAATAATAATAAGAATAACAATAATAATAATAATATTAACAATAATAATAAATAATAATAATAATAATAATATATAAATAAATAATAATAATAATAACAATAATAATACTAATAAATAAATAATAATAACAATAACAATAATAATAATAATAATATTAACAATAATAATAATAATAATAATAATTTATAAATAATAATAATAATAATAAATAATAAATAATAATAATAATAATAATAATAATAATAATAAAAACAATAATAATAACAATAATAATAACAAAAAAAAAAGTTGCAGAGCCTCGTATAGCCCTCGTATAGGGCTATACTCGGCGTCCTGTTCTACCTGATTCATCTTCAACCTTAGATTCAAACCCCCAAACCCAACAAAAACCAAATTTCAGGGCAAACCTACGGTCTAAAGGCAAAAACGAGGCAAAAATACTAAACTACGGGATGAAATACGTACCAGTGATGCTTCAAATCTTCGAAAATACGGTCGAAATACTATCCGAGGCGTATAGAGTTGTGTGCTCCGTATGTATTTTTGTTTGGGGGTGATAACCAGCCTCGTCTAGGCCCCCCAGCCTTATACGAGGCATAGACGCCTCGTATAGACCTATACGCGTCGTCTAACCTTTTTATTAAATGACTATTTTGCCCCTGTATAGCCCACAGTATAGGCATTATTCAGGGGCAAAATGGTAATTAACCAATCCAAAAAGATATTTCTGGAATGGTTAATTACCATTTTGCCCCTGACTAAAGCCTATACTAGGGGCTTTACAGGGGCAAAATGGTCATTTGATAAACATATTTTTAATAATTAAAAAAGAAAAAGTGTAAAAGTTGCCGCCTTAGATGTATTGGTCGTATAGATATATACGCGTCGTCCATCATGTTAAATTACCTTTAAGCCCCTGTTAAAGGCCTATATTGGGGACAATCAGGGGTATATTAGTAATTAACATAAATATTTTCAAAATTCAAATTTAAAAAAAAAGAATTGTTGCCGCCCCTATAGACTACGCGTACAGGTCTATACGAATCGTCCTTTTTTAAAAAATTCAAATTTTGATTTTCAAATATTCAAAATTCAAATTTTAAAAAACCCGCTCACATAGACGACCCATATAGATCTATACGAGGCGTCTGGCAAAGGTACAATGACCTTTTAGCCCCTGATAGAAGCCTAGATTGGGGGCATATCAGGGGCAAAATGGTCTTTTGATAAATCCTATACGACGCGTCTAGGTTTATACGAGTCGTATATTTGTAATTTTTTTTAAATGTTATTAACCTATTTTAATCAATTCTAATTATAGAAAAATGATAGAAATTATAATAAAAATTATAGAAATTGTAGAAAATTATAGGAATTAAAACAAAAAAATACTATTAATTACAAAAATCATTCTTCCGTATCACTGTCGATGTAATTAAGACTAGGGTTTGATCTTGGCGGAGGATTCATTATCGATGTATACCATTCTAGACGTGGCAAGTACATATCTTCACATTGTTCCGTATGGGGTCTTCGGTGGGTCAACCATAGCCCGTGTGCTGGTGGCATTGGATAATCTCTTTCCAGCTTAACATGTATGAAGTGGTTCTCGTTAACATGTGTAAGCATTATGAATAAAGGTTGTTCATTAGCCGGAGGACTTAGTATCAGAAAGAAAGTGGAACTCGCACCCATGGTTGTCGTTAACAGGTGCACCCCGATACCGTACGTTTGTGCAATAAGAAGTCCTGCTAAGGGGAAGTCCATCCAGTGATCCTCCCCACAACCGGACACTAAATCCCAAATTAGGCCCTGACGATGCGTGTAAAAATAACCTTTATCCCATGCTTCAAATATTGGGAACCAGATCAATTCGTTCTGATCCATTTCTTGGACAAGGTCCCTTCGAATGAGCCCCCATGAACTCTGATCCATACCTAAGCCCACAGCCACAGACCGAAACCCACAATGACCGTCCGACATCACATCTCGTATGCACGAGACGTACGGATGGAACACTGGCGGAATGGCATACTTAAACTGTTTGATGATTCCCACGAACTCGTCCCCAATGATTAAATGAAAACCGTTAGCATCTCGTGTCTCTTTCTTCTTAGAACTCTTTGAACGGCTTAGGCTCGCTTTGGGTTTTTGGGACCTTATAACCGACTGTTGAGAGGCCTGTGACGGAACGTACGAGCTGTGGCGAGGTTTATCGTACTTACTTTGTCGGGAACCTTCAAAGCATGTGTTTGCATCACCGAATGAGCTTCTCCTCAATTCTTCATCTATACGAGAGGCCTCGTCCAACCTTTGTTGTACCTGCTTTGTTGTTGGTCGGCCACGAGTATTTTGTTGGACAACCGGTGGTTTCTTGGTAGATTTCTTTGGAGTCAACACCGCTTTAATCTTTGACATGAGGCTTTTTTGCTGAGCTGGGGGGGGGGGGGTGCGACTCTAATTGTTGTCTAACAATATTTAGCTCTTCGACCACGTCCACGTCATCGTCTATCAATTTACAACTTTGTAAGTTAAGTTTCAGCAAGAAGAAGTCTATGTCTTCGAGTTGAATCGGACGCTCTGCACGGTTAAAAACAACATTGTTTAAGTCACATGATTAACGGAAATATATCACACAAGTGTTGTACGTTTAACAATTATTACCTTCAAGCATGTACTTTTCTATCCTACAAGCACAGGGCAACCCACAGCTGTGCCACATTTGGCAACCACATGATGAATGAAAGCGCTCCAAGACATCTAGCTTCCTAATTGCCTCTCCCCTCAACAAGTCAAGGGCTGTATGGGATACTTTTCCAAGTAGGTGTTGAAACAACGGGTGTTTGTGGTGGGTCATTCTTTTTTCAATGCTATCTCGAAAAGTCTTCCTTATTTCACCGAACTGTGTCTCAACTATATCCTGGACACAACCAACTACACGGTCCAGTGAGCTCCTATCTAGGACGTATCTCTTTAAGTTGGCGTGTTGGCTCTCAACTCTGTTTGTGGTTCGATTACCAAAGTTGCGCCTCTTATCAGTCCACGCAAAGACGAACATCTCCTTATAGTCTTTTAGCCAGTTATCGTACACGTATTTGAAGACTCCTAAAAAGTAAAAATAATTTAATAAAATTTGCATAGGTGAGTCGTATGTTATTATAAAAACTTACTAGGACGTTTGCACTCCACAAGTCGCTTTCGCATGTTGCCCAAGTGGTACTTGTAGATGGCTATGGATGGAGACTCAATCAATGTCCCCCAGAATGACAAAAATTTCTTCCAGTCTTCGTCTGTGAAGGCACCCTTGCAGTGCTTCATAACATTCTGTTGTATGTGCCACCTGCAAAGAAGCCTGGAGACGTCTGGAAATACTTTAGCACACGCGCCCATAAGGGCTAGGTCTCTATCCGTTAAAATCACACGTGGCTCCATACATTCATCCAACATTGACTTGACCCTCTCAAGCACCCACACAAAGTTATCACCCCGTTCTTTACTAACAACGGCATGCGCGATAATAAACGATTTGTTGGTAGGCATCATACCAACAATCTGGATAAAAGGCATATTGTATATGTTTGTCTTGTACGTCGCATCGATCAGCATGACGTGGGGGAATGCACGCCACATGCATCTCGACTCCCGATGAAGAAAGAAGATCTCTGTTACGATCTCTGTTCCGGGTTCTTCCCGTGTCTCGTAAATAAAGTCGTTGTTTATCAGTATGTTGTCTAGTGACTGCATGGGAGTCAATCCTTGTCTTTGTTCGGCTCTAATCTTCGCCACAACGTTTTGAACGTCTTTCTGAACATGAAACCTGTCGGGGTCCTGCTTCTTTATCGTTTGAAATATTTTGCGCGACTCCATGTTTTGAGCTGTCAGCTGCTCGATCCGTTTCATTTCGCTTGGAGTAAACCTTCGCACAAACGCGTGGGCCGACAGGTCCTCACAAAGTTCGTGGTTATGTTCAATTTTTCCGTCTTTAATCTCCCAGGTTTCATACGGCTGGTTTCGCACAGCCAGCAGGTAAAACGGGCAACCGGTTTTTTTACTTCCGGCTTTTCTAAGTGTTGCTGTAGTCTGGTGCTCACCACCACGATCACATTCAAGCCATACCCTCCCGGTTCTTCCCCCGGTTTTCTTTGATCGACGGGTGACAATAACGAAACCATCCGTATTTGCTGTTCTTGTATCCGATTCTTTAGTTCATCTAAAGAGTTGAAAACCTGTAACATCGACAATAATAATAAATAATTTTAATAAATAAATAAATAATAATAAATAATAATAAATAAATAATAAAAATAATTAAATAATAATAAAAAAATAGTAATTAATACCTGCTTTTTTAAGTACGGACTGTCCTGGATGGGAGGTGTCTCACCACCATATCTACCATATCCACCATAACCACCATATCCACCATATCCTCCGTATCCACTGTATCCACCGTCTCCTCCGTATCCACCGTCTCCTCCGTATCCACCGTCTCCTCCGTTTTCACACCCGTATCTATAATCCGGATACCCTTGTTGCGTCGGAAAACTTGGTTGACAAGCATGGTATGAGTCATCTACAGGGGCTGTTTCATCAACAGGGGGATGCTTGTTCAAATCTAGAAACGGTCTGTTTTGTTCTCCTTGTATACTAGACACAACCCCATCTTGCTCATTAGAATCGGGAACGCCAGACTCCTCCAAAATAAACAACCGTATCATCATTAGTAAATAATAAACTAAAACAACTAATTAAAATATTTAAGCTAATAAATGTTACCGGAACGCTTTTGGCCACCCAGTTGTCGCTAGAATACTGCCCGAAGACATAGTTGTCGTCCCAGTATGATGACATTTCAACACTTCGGGATGATAAGAACACAAATGCCAATTCTTTCGAAGAAGCAGAATGAATAAAATGAAATGTTGGCGGAGGATAAAACGGAACAAGAAGAAGCAGAATGAATGACAAAGAATGCGCTGTATCTTGCACTTTATGTGAGACATAGACGCCTCGTATAGCTCTATACTACCCGTATAGCTTTAAGTCACTTGTCAAACGTATAGTCAAATCAGTCACTAAGACGCCTCGTATAGGCCTATACGAAGCGTCTTAGTGCCTTGTATCCTTCCCTCGTACAGACCTAGACTCCCCGTCTGATGTGACTGATTTGACATTGTGCTTTGGTGCAGAGCTGGTCGGAAAAGCAAACCTATACGCCTCGTATAGCTCTATACGAGGCGTCTTGGAGGGTGTGGAAATAGGAAATAAGGTGTGTAAATATGTAGACCCTAAATTAATTATACGGTTAGTCCTTGTGGATTGTCAAAACTAACACCTTTAGTTATTAAGGTATTAAGGGTCCTATTATCTTAAATATGGTTGTTAGTTATCTTGATCAATGATCATTTTAGCACCAACGCTACAAAAGAAAGTCTATTTGTGACACTTAAAACAAAGTGAATTTGTTGCAAAGAGCTATTTGCGACACACAAAATCTGTAAATTTAGTTACTCTAACTACTTTGCGACATAAATGAGCAACCATATATTGTTGCTAAATTTCCAACGGATTTTTTACATAGTATTTGAAGATGGTTATTGTTTGCTATGTACATCTTTGCCTTGTGTTGATGTTGTGACGGCCTTCGTTTCCAACATATTTGTGACGGATTTTGTTGTGGCAAGTCTACCACTATATTAGCGACTTTCTGTCATCTCAAGCTTCCATCCTAAATAGTCATTTCTGAGTGCAACTCTAATGGCGTACGTTTTATTGTTAGAATTTAGTGGGTCAAACGAGAATCCATAAATTTTTTACATTATTAGAAAACTAGATTTTCACCGATGGACATTTCTGTTTTAAAATCTGTTAGTGAAAGTCATTTCCGATGAGTATCGTTGGTGAAGCTGTATTGGTATAATGGTCATGGTAATGCTAATATCCATTGAATTACTGACAGATCACCTACGAACATGTTTCCCAACAAATCATCGACACGTTTCCTCAAGCCAAAATTATTGTTTCCCGACCCATGTTTTGTCTTCTTACCGACATAACCAACGGGCTGTTTTCGGGCTAGGTTATTGTTTGCCGATAGAAGTATCCGTTGGTAATATTATTTTATATAAAAAGTAATATTGCATATTTTTATTGCCAGTAAAATATATATAATCAAACCCAAACTGTAAATAATAAAAAAATAACAAAATTAAATAACAATTATTTGTTTTTTTTTTATAAAAATAAAAGATACATATTTAAACGGGCGGATCATCACAAGTATTAGAATCTAATGGCGTGTTGTGTGCTTCTCCCATTTGTTGGACTATTTCGGCCAACAACGTACGTACATGGTCCTCGACTTTAGCAACCTGGTGCTCTAGTTGCTGTTTAGGAAGTGTGTATGATCTCGTGTGCTACACGACGGCCCGGGCTCACCCGTAAGGGTATAAAGGAGATCGCTGGTGGACTTGAGTCTTGACCCCAAATATTCAGCCCTTCTTCCCGCTTTTGGTACAATCCACCCACAGGTTAACTACGTTAGGACCATTTAACGTGCCCGAAGGCTACTCAGCTCTACGTTTTCTAAAGATTTTGTTCTATTTAATGAAACAAAAAAAATGTTAGTTTTATAAAAAAATATTTACGCACCATTTGTATCCGATGTCCAAACAATATCAACCCCTCGTGTGTCGAGAAGTTGTATTCCCATACTTCTTGTTCCCAGTGACGGACCCATAAATTATTTACTGGATGTGCGTATGAGGTGTTCAACCATATTTCAAGGGGTGCGGTCGGGTGTTTTGCCTAAAATATACACTAATTTTTTTTTCAAGAGGTGCGGCCACCCACCCTGGCCAAAGGCTAGGTCCGCCCATGCTTGTTCCGGTTTTCTTAGTCCTTCCTAGCTAGCCTTCTCTTTCCATAGAAGTTAGGGTAATGATATAAATTAGGTCAAACCGTAAGGCAAACCGTTAGTAATGAATTTTTTATCACAAAAAACTGAAAACTAACCGCTGAAAACTTGAGATTTGAGCCGAACCAATATAAACATATAAAAGTAGATTTAAATAAATCTGTACCTGGTTGATTAACTTATTTCAATCTTTCTCCCTAACTCATGGCAGATGGTACGGAATTAAGGATGACCTCAAAGTCTGGTTTTAGATGTCCAACCCTCTTTCCCTCTGATGGGAATCAACTATGAGAGGGAAGTGAGTTATAGGTATTCTTAAGGGGCTAAAGTGTAATATTTGGGGGTATTACAAGTAATAGAGAATAAGGCCAGTTAGAGATATGATTGAGTTTGTTAGATCAATTAGGGCTCCTGCTTTGCAGTGAGAGAGGGCGTAGCCCTGGGAACACTTCGGTGTTAGCTATCTTTGTATTATCTTCTTCGATCATTCAATATAATTGCATATTTGCGTTCTTCCCTTCTTGTTTGATTAAATTCTCTATCATTGGTCCGACCCGCTACTTCTGCTCTACCACAGCTCGATCACAAATTCAACCAGACCTATCCTTTCAATTGTTCACTGATTTAAGCAGATTTCTCTAGGGTTTCAATCTATCTTCAATTTTCGGATCTGTGTCACATTCGGATCTCAGATCCAATTCGTTTCAGATCTGCTCGACCTGCCTCACCTCTACTCATCAATTTCACTGTTCTATTTCAATTTCAGTTTTCGATTTCAGATTCACCTTTCGAAATTATCACTTCAATTTCAATTGCTCAGATCTGTTTCTTTTTTCACCATGGAAACATGTACAAGTGCTAGAATCGATGCTCAGGACATTCAAATCAAACAATTACAGAGCGATGTTACAAAAATGAAATCCACGTTGAACTCGTTGGAAGAAGAACGTGCTGAGTCGGCTGAATTTCGTAAAATTCTGCTCAACTGGATGCGACAACATGAGAAGAAAGGGGAAGAAGAGTCGTTGGGATCTAGTTTTCGATCTGGATCGGTATTAGCTCAATCAGAGGTGCTGGTGTTCAGATCTGAGGAACGCTTGAGTGGCTTAAGACATTTAATGTCGACTAGCCATACAGATTCATGTTCTTCAGCTTATGATTCTAAATTGCCGACTTCAGGTACGTCAATTGTGCAATTTCAGTCTCCATGTGCACCAATTGTTGACGTCCGATCAACATCTCATGAAATTGGAGTGATATCGGGTCGTTTTCAGAGAAATTTGGGATTCGGGACTGTGGTGGGCCATGTTGTAGTGCAGACAACGATAGTGGGCCTGGACTCTCCAGATCTGGGCTCGATAGGTGGAAGACTTCATCCAGACGCTCCGTTTCTCTATTCTGCCTCACCTTCTGAGCACGTCTCTACCAAATACATGGATGTACTTTCAGATCCGGATATCTTTCCTGGTGTTTCGGTCAACTTTGTTGAAGGAGTTGGGTCGCCGGTGGCTACTGCTCCAGCGAGTTATTTTTCGGCTCCAATGTCGTCGGTCCATGACTGGAATTCAGGGTATATTCCGTTGGCAATGGTGGTGGCTACGTTCAACATTGGCGATAGACGCCTTGGTTGGAAAGGCGGCACAGTACCTTGGTTTTTTTTGTCCATATGTCACTCTTCACAATGTTATGGAGTTACTTGTTGGATCCTATCATTTATGGGTGGTGCATGGGCAGGGTCGGCCACCGGACGTCGCAGTCGATCCCAGTCTTGAGGACAAGACTGTTTCGAAGGGGGGAGTAATGATGGGAATCAACTATGAGGGGGACGTGAGTTGTAGGTATTCTTAAGGGGCTAAAGTGTAATATTTGGGGGTATTATAAGTAATAGAGAATAAGGCCAGTTAGAGATAGGATTGAGTTTGTTAGATCAATTAGGGCTCCTGCTTTGCAGTGAGAGAGGGCGTAGCCCTGGGAACACTTCGGTGTTAGCTATCTTTGTATTATCTTCTTCGATCATTCAATATAATTGCATATTTGCGTTCTTCCCTTCTTGTTTGATTCAATTCTCTATCACCCTCGATCTTGAAAGCCCTTTCACCCGCCTTCTCGTGGGTGTCCCTCAACATGTCGGAGAACCTTCTCACGCTTACCTTATCCCAAAGTCTGTGAATCGCATCATCTAGTAATGGATCCCATTAGTAATGTACATGCACACACACTCTTATTAGTCGACATTAATTATACAAAATTCACACATTTTAGTGTACTTTCAAAAACCGCTGAAAGATGATCCGAAGGTGTTCTAATGGTAATTAAAATCAAAACACCAAGGACTTGCGAACCATTCCTTCATTATACCTTTACAACTGTGGGGCACCAAGGCCTTGAAGGTGAACGATAGGGGTGCCTTGGTGGTGGTGGTGAACGAATGAAAGGGAAGGGGGCACTAGGGGCGCTTGATCCACCATGACACGCCTTACTTGGTGTGAAGTATGAAAGTCCCACTTTCTACATGGCGCACCTTTTTTTATTTTATTTTTATTTTTTTACACTTCACACTCCCACAGCAACAGTCTATTATCATTGTTGCTTATTGGTCTTGCTCCCTAGAAACGAACCTGTAGTTCCAGGTTATAGAACATGCTCGCCCTATTTTTATAGTATTCCTTTTATCTCCCAAATAGTTATGTTGAGGTATGGGCCTTGACCCAATACTGGCCCATTGTTATTGTCTTTCCCCACTCTTACCAAACTTTAGCACAAAATTCTTTGCTAACCAAATATGTAAAACTTACCTCGAAATACTGCCCCAACCCATGAAAACGATGCTTCAATTCGGGTGTTTAAACTTCCAATTAACAAAAATCAAGCCATTTCGAGCACAATTTCGAGGTAAGTTTTACATCAATCGGCTCGTATCCTCATTCTAATCAAAAGCCCTAAAACATCGGTTTGTAATTCGGAAAAAACTTAACTCCGTTAACCTATTTTAACGGCGGACTATTTTAAAAAAAAAATTGACTTTCGGATTATTATCGGCTAATAACTGACTTGGAATTATTATCGGCCAAATTAGTTAGGTGGTATTATTTATTTCCTATTCGCTTTGAATTTATAATGTTTTAAACTTTAAGTCATTGATGCCAAGAATTAGAAATGAGAGAGAGAGAAGTTTTAGCATTTTCTTTAATTGTTTACTAATAGAGATGGAACCGTTCTAGTTTATCAACTGATTATAACACTTGTTAATCATTTATAGCATGCTATTTAATTGACATGTTTAGCAAATCTCTCTAAGTATACATCGAACTTAATAAGTGTTATTAGAGCAATTTTTTTTGGAACCAATTAATCTAACGCTCAATTTCGACTATTACTTACCTCTTGATATTGTTTGTTTTGAAGTTCAACACTGTCACACCTGAAATAGGGCAAAGTGTTCCGCCCTTTCGTGGGAAGATTGGTGTCGTCTTGATCTTGTATCTATGGGCGTGTAGCTTTGCCTAGTGTATTGGTTTCCTTCTGTTTGGTGGATGTACTTATACCTGCTTAACAGTTTGTGTTAACCAGTATGATCTTTTATATATAATAATTTTCGTTGGCCGTTCAAAAAAAAAAATATAGGTTCTTAGTTCTTGTCATTTGACCCAAGACCTACGATCATGACCCATCATTTGTCCAAACCCAACCAATGGGGTGGTGGACCATTGGAAAAAGATAAAGCCTTTAAACACATAAGTTTGAGAGGGAAAAGTTTTGGATTCAAATCACAGAGACGACATAAATTAAAAGAAATTCACTGTTCAAAAAAATTGACCAAACCCAATAAATGGGGTGGTGGACCATTGAGAAAATGAAAAGTCTTTAAACACCTAAGTCTAAGTTTGGGAGGAGAAGGTTTGTGTTCAAATCACACATAAATTAAAAGAAATTCACTGTTAAAAAAATTGACCAAACTCCATTAACCCCTTCCCAAAACCCCTCTTAGACTTTTCCTTAATTGTATGGCTAATCAGTAATCACCGAAGATCATGGCATCTCCGGATTCCCCATCCCCAAGGGCGTAGCTTAGTGGGGGCCGGGGGAGGGGGTGGGGGCACCCGGCCCTCGAACTTTTCATTCAGTAGTGTCCAGTATGTAGTTTTCGTATAGAATTTTGTAGGTATATACGTTTTCGACCCCCCGGTTTTATAATTTTTAGGTATATACGTTTTCGACCCCCGGTCGGAAATTTCAAGCCTTGCCACTTCCCATACCCACACATTAATTGAGTACTCCTATAAAACCATTAAGCCTTAATCGAGACATCGAGTCATTCAATCCTCCCAATGCTCTCGAGCTTTCTATATTCTCAGGGTTACCGACTACAACTAAACGATCAAAGTCGTATTATTTTCTTTAAACCTGGACATCAATGGCCCTATATGTACATATACATTTAACTGGATTACTTTGACACATTTGTGTTTAAACAAATTTGTATAAATTATTGCTTATAAAAATATAGTTAGGTTACTATAAAAGCTGGTTGAAACTTTAGGCCATTATGAAAGCAGGTAGATGGTAAGTTGGTACATGATAGCTTATTTTGCTAAACATTGATTAAAAAGGTAAGCATATTTCAACCTTTTAATCTTGATAATAGATTAGGTTGCATTCTAACCATAAATGAATGTTACGTAGTGAGACCCATTACAACATATGTTATTCGAAACGACTTTAACTCATAGTAAATGGATAGTTTACATAACCAAATTAATAAATAATAAAATAGATTGTTTTGAGTAATATACATATTGTTTTAAATGCCCATAACAAATAATTATGATGGAAGAACAATAAACTAAGATTAATGTGATGGTGAATTGATATTTAGTGAGATGAGTATAGAATGGGATATTTAGCTTTCTATGACAACTAAATTACTAATGCAAAATAAACCTTTATTTTTTTAGAGTAACCTGCCAAATATGGTCTCTGAGGTTTGGTCACTTTAATTCAAAACTCAATTTTTTTTTGAATCTAGACCCGATGTGGTTTCAGTTTTGTTGTTATTTTCATCTAAAATCAAAATCTGGTCAGATTTTTCAGTTAACATACAATTTTTTTTGTCTTTTTCCTCTCTTTTAATGAAGGACAAAATGGTCCTTTAACGTTTTATTATAACGAATGAAAAAAATATGACCATTTTGCCTTTCATTAAAAAAATGGATGAAAAAGACAAAAAAACTGGATTGATCAGATTTTGCTTTTAGATGAAAATTGCAACAAAATTGAAACCAGAGGGACTCAAATTCAAAAGATTTGAGTTTTGGAATAAAATGAAAAATGTAACCAAACCTCAGGAACCATTTTGACAATTTACTTTTTTTTTCAAATTACTTCACCCTTACTTGCATGACACAAGTACCACTCTTTCTGTTTCGCCAGTTTTATATAATATAAAATGTGGTTTGAGAAATTAGTATGCTCTCTAGGTTGGTCAATTGAGGAGTTACGAGTATTTGGAGAGTACTCAAACATATTAAATTATAAAGAAATTAATTTTTAGGAAATTATATATATATATAGATATAGATATAGGATCCTGTACATTAATCCAGAAGTGTGAGAAGCATGAGAAGTGTATTATAACACTATATATAACACTATATAACACCATATAAACACCGTATAACACTATGTAACACCATATAACACCATATAACACTATGTAACACTATATAACAAATATAACACTATATTTTGTCTGATAGCATGTCTATGATAGATGTATAGTGTTATATTTGTTATATAGTGTTATATTGTGTTATATGATGTTATATGGTGTTATACGGTGTTTATATGGTGTTATTTAGTGTTATATATAGTGTTATAATATACACTTCTCACACTTCTGGATTAATGTACAGGATCCCTACCCTATATATATATATATACATATATATATATATATATATATATATATAGGTAAAGAATACTGTACAAATGCCCTTATCGTACATTACGTACGCGCCAATCTCAGCCGTCGGATCTTTTATCGGGCATTGAATTCGCATGTTGGTTTTTTTGTAACAATTTCGCATGTGATAATTTTTGATGAAATCGCATGTTGTTTTTTGTAACAATTTCGCATTTGATAATTTTGATGAAATAGCATGTTGTTTTTTTGTAACAATTTCGCATGTGGCAATTTTGATGAAATCGCATGTAAAAAAAAACAACATGCGAAATTGTTATAAAAAAACATGCGATTTCAATGCCGGAAGATGATCTGACGGCTGAGATTGTAGCGTACGTAATGTACGATAAGCGCATTTGTATGACACAAGTACCACTCTTTCTGTTTCGCCAGTTTTATATAATATAAAATGTGGTTTGAGAAATTAGTATGTTCTCTAGGTTGGTCGATTGAGGAGTTACGAGTATTTGGAGAGTACTCAAACATATTAAATTATAAAGAAATTAATTTTTAGGAAATTATTATATATATATACACATATATATATGAATACATATAAATTTAATTTAAACGTGGTGATACTCTTTAATTTCACTTTGCTTAATATTATTTTCCAATCGTATTTTAGTTTTGAAAGTAATCCAGCGAAATAAAAAAAGAAATAGGCGATATTGTTTTATTTCACTTTATTCATTCTTATTAAGATATATTAAATATTTAATTACAAATAAACAAAATTTACTAGTTTCTTTGTAATAGAATTTTCTGATATGGGAACTTAGTGTGTAATTTTATTTTAGCTATATATAAGGTGTAAATAACTGCCCACTATCCAAACACTCATTGTAATTTGTAAACATGGTCTTTTTCCATCAATATTTTCTTATCTTTGCACTATGCACTCTGTATGTGGAATCAGCTAACCCGATTGCACAATTCTGCAATGAATTCTCATACGCAATCACCCCTGAACTATCCCAAAACATAGATTCTGTTCTAGCCAAACTGATTCAAAACACCCCTCAAACAGGCTTTAATATTACGGAATCCGGAGATGAAGGGAAAGAAGTAAACGGGATAGCCCAATGCCGAGGAGACGTGCCCAGCCAAGAGTGCACAGCTTGTCTCCAAACCGCCGCAAAAGAAGCCAAAAAAATGTGTCCAAACCAGGTCGAGGCTTTGATATGGTATGAGTATTGCTTCTTAAGGTATGGCACTAGAAACTTAATAGAAGATGACGATATGGGCTTCAGAGTGGTTAACTATAATGTTGAATACGTGACCAACCCGAGACTTTTTAAAGAAACCCTCACAGGACTTTTTCGGAGGATAAGGAAAGTTCCGCTTGAGCCAAACAGCAAAGGGTTCGGGAAAGGAGAGGCCAAGTTGTCGGATTCTGTGACACTTTATGCAATGATTCAGTGTACACGAGAATCCGACAACATTAAGTGTGACAGGTGTTTAAATTTCGCTCAAGAACTTTTTGAATCTCTTTGTGAGGACAAGAAAGGGTGTAGAATTATATACAGTATGTGTTATGTTAGATATGAATTATATTCCTTTTTTTTCGGCACCAATAGGAAGTTATCTCTTGAAAACTCTTCAATGGCAAACTACTTGGCAGTAGCTGGAAAACCTTGAGTTTTTGGTAGTGGATTCAGAGAAGTTTGTTCCATCTTGAGAATATTATCAATATAAAATTTTTATTATGTGATGTTTATGGGATGGATCTCAGTTAGGGTTGTTCAGGAGCCGAGCCAAACCGATCGGACCTATAGTTTCGCAAATCGAATCAAAACTTGCAATGTGCAAGTATGGTTCTTCGGTCCCTTTTCCATAGAATTCTGGTAGATGGCCTAAGTATTGAGGCCTCACCTCAAAAGGTCTGTTATTTTTCCCAACAAGTGTAACTATAGCCGACGAATAAGGTACTACAACTGGTCAATAGTGACCTTCAACGCCTCGAACTGGTGCCCTTTGAACAAACTGTGGGACACCATCCATAAACTGTAGTTGATAGCCCCCAAACCGATTATTAGCTCGTTGATTCCCCGCGTTGAACCGTGGGACTCCATGTTGAACTTGATTTTGTGGAATCGGGTTCGGGATGTGATTTATGTGATTGACCTGTTGTTGTACTGGATATCCTTGATTCACATTATACCCTTCATCGTACCTATAATCCGTGTACCTCCCATCATATTGGTTTTGATAATCATCATCTTCCCAACCGGATTCCCAAGTGTGAACACTGCCTTCTCTGTGTTGGGGACCCTCATCATACCCGTGTTGATGTTGCGGTTACTTAACGCGATGAAATTCTTTAAAGTTTTCAATTTTTTTTAGTTTTCATCGTTTTCAATCACTTTCAACCTCTTCAAACTCTTATCCCAAACCTTTCCCTTCCCGGGTTTCCACATCCCCACACTTGGGTGACATTGTCCCCAATGTATCGTGCTTTTAAAAACAAAACCCGGGAATAACAACCAACTAACCCCATGAGCGACCATTTCCTAACACAAATAACATAACACATTCTGTTAGTTTAACACCACCAAATACGTTAAAACACACCAAAACAAAGAAAAATAAAATTGTTTAAATAGAGTACATAACAAAACACATATACGTGATCGATGAAGTGGATCAGCGAGTGCTCACAGGTATGATGGACCCGGTGGTCCACCATAATAACCTCCCAAGATGTCATAGAACGAGCTCATATCGAAAATATCCGCCAAACCTCCTGCTAGCGGGTCTTGCTGCTGCTGAGACGACGACTGTGGCTCCTGTTGACGCTGCTGCTGAGCCGGATACTCATAAGGTGGAGGATGAAAAGGATATGAACTCTGAAATTGTGGCTCAGAGTATTCTCTCGGCAACCACATAGAGCCATGCAACCCTCTTTCCCTCGATCTTGAAAGCCCTTTCACCTGCCTTCTCGTGGGTGTCCCTCAACATGTCGTAGAACCTTCTCACGCTTACCTTATCCCAAATTCTGTGAATCGCATCATCTAGTAATGGATCCCATTAGTAATGTACATGCACACATACTCTTAGTTAGTCGACATTAATTATACAAAATTCACACATTTTAGTGTACTTTCAAAAACCACTGAAAGATGATCCAATGGTGTTCTAATGGTAATTAAAATTAAAACACCAAGGACTTGCGAACCATTCCTTCATTATACCTTTACAACTGTGGGGCACTAAGGCCTTGAAGGTGAACGATGGAGGTGCCTTGATGGTGGTGGTGAACGAATGAAAGGGAAGGGGGCACTAGGGGCGCTTGATCCACCATAACACGCCTTACTTGGTGTGAAGTGTGAAAGTCCCACTTTCTACATGGCGCACCTTCATTTTTTTTGTACACTTCACACTCCCACAACAGAGTCTATTATCATTGTTGCTTATGGTCTTGCTCCCTAGAAACGAACCTGTAGTTCCAGGTTAGAACATGCTAACCCTATATTTTATTTTTCTTTTTATCTCCCAAATAGTTATGTTCAGGTATGGGCCTTGACCCAATACTGGCCCATTGTTCTTGTCTTTCCCCACTCTACTTTAGCACAAACATATTTAATTCGTTGCTAACCAAATTAGTTAACATGACATTTATTTAAAGTTATTTATCGATAAATGTTTTATTTCTGGAAGCAGCCTCTCTATCTCTAGGGATAGAGGTAAGGTTTCCCTACATTCCACTCTTTCCAGACGCTAACAACAACATAGCTTGCTATGTGTGGGATTTACTGGGTATGGTTGTTGTTCTATCAATAAATGTTTTACGCAATTTAAATCAAGATATTGAATTTATAATGTTTTAAACTTTAAGTGATTGCTGATGATGGAACCGTTCTAGTTTATCAACTGATTATAACACTTGTTAATCATTTATTGCATGCTATTTAATTCACAGGTTTAGCAAATAGTGTTATTAGAGCAATTTTATTTTGGAACCAATTAATCTAACGCTCAATTTCGGCTATTAGTTACCTCTTGATATTGTTTGTTTTGAGTTCAACATTGTCACACCGGAAAACTTTAAAACATTAATAATAATAATAATAACAATAATTATTATTACTATATTATTTAATTGTTACATATGTATGTTTGTATGTATATAGAAATAAAATAAATATAGGTTCTTAGTTTTGTGGTGTGGCGTATGAACGGGTGGGTTGGTGCGGATGAAGGTTAATTTTGTGGTGTGGCATCTTGTTCAAAACAGGCTGCCTACTACTGCAGAGCTGACCCAAAGAAATGTTAACATTACGGATCCGCGATGCAGGATGTGCTTAGAGGAAGACGAGATGGCTGCTCATCTTTTTGTGGGGTGCAACTTGGCACAAAAAGTCTGGGAATTTGTGGTAAAATGCTGCAAAATTAGGCTGATAATGGTCCTAGAACTAAAGGATCTGATACACATTCCAAGTGAAAACTCGGGATCGAGCAGGTGGCGTAAAGTGGTCTATTCTATCATTCAGGTGGCCATTTGGGTTCTCTGGAAGACAAGAAATGCAGCAACATTTAATCATAAGCAGCCAAGCTTGGATCGCATAAAGGAAGAAATAAAAATGTTTAGCTTTTTGTGCATTAAAAATAGGGCAAAGTGTTCCGCCCTTTCGTGGGAAGATTGGTGTCGTCTTGATCTTGTATCCATGGGCGTGTAGCTTTGCCTAGTGTATTGGCTTCCTTCTTTTTGGTGGATGTACTTATACCGGCTTAACGGTTTGAGTTAACTTGTATGATCTTTTATATATAATAAATTTTCGTTGGCCGTTCAAAAAAAGTTATGTAGGTTCTTACTTCTTAGTTCTTGTCATTTGACCCAAGACCTACGATCATGACCCATCATTTGACCAAACCCAACGAATGGGGTGGTGGACCATTGGGAAAAGGAAAAGCCCTTAAACACCTAAGTTTGGGAGGGGGAGGTTTTGGGTTCAAGTTACACAGACGACAAGAATCAAAAGAAATTCACTATTGAAAAAAAGTTGACCAAACCCAACCAATGGGGTGGTGGACCATGGGAAAAGGCAAAGCCTTTAAACACTTAAGTTTGTGAGAGGGAGGTTTTGAGTTCAAGTCACATAGACGATAGGAATTAAAAGAAATTCACTCTTCGAAAAAATTAACCAAACCCCATTAACCCCTTCCCAAAACCCCCCTTAGACATTTCCTTAATTGTATGGTTAATTAGTAATCACCGAAGATAATTTTTTTTACAGTTAATATCCAATGACTTAAGCATAAATCCGATTAATTGAGTTTATAACAATACACTTTTTCTAAAATTAATTCAAGGAATTTACATCAAGATAGAGGGTAAACGGGCAACAAGCTGCGCCGCTACCCTTTTTGAATAGTAAAACTAAGTCTTTTAAAAACTATGTCCATAGATATCGGGGTCATAACATTACTATGCATGACCCTTTGAGCTCGACTAAGAAGGTCCACAGTCTCTGGCGCCAGGAAACTAAAAGTATCAAAAGCAAATGGGATAAACACGTGTTGGTTGTCAAGGCACGTTTTCTTGTGTTTGGTCATTTTACCAGAAGCAGTCTGACCCACTGTGAAAGCACTACCCCTAAACCCACAAGCGGGGAAACCCCTGTTAGATCTACGCATGCATGTTTTCCTCCTACCCATCCAAAGACCAGAATATCGGCTGGTCGAAGGGTAGATCTCCTTTCCAACGGGTTAGTTAAGAAATTAATGGATGCCTTTTTCTTAGCAGAAATACCAGCGCGCCTAACAAGCTGCGCCGCTACCCTTTTTGAATAGTAAAACTAAGTCTTTTAAAAACTATGTCCATAGATATCGGGGTCATAACATTACTATGCATGACCCTTTGAGCTCGACTAAGAAGGTCCACAGTCTCTGGCGCCAGGAAACTAAAAGTATCAAAAGCAAATGGGATAAACACGTGTTGGTTGTCAAGGCACGTTTTCTTGTGTTTGGTCACTTTACCAGAAGCAGTCTTTAAAGCAGTCTGACCCACTGTGAAAGCACTACCCCTAAACCCACAAGCGGGGAAACCCCTGTTAGATCTACGCATGCATGTTTTCCTCCTACCCATCCAAAGACCAGAATATCGGCTGGTCGAAGGGTAGATCTCCTTTCCAACGGGTTAGTTAAGAAATTAATGGATGCCTTTTTCTTAGCAGAAATACCAGCGCGCCTAACAAGCTGCGCCGCTACCCTTTTTGAATAGTAAAACTAAGTCTTTTAAAAACTATGTCCATAGATATCGGGGTCATAACATTACTATGCATGACCCTTTGAGCTCGACTAAGAAGGTCCACAGTCTCTGGCGCCAGGAAACTAAAAGTATCAAAAGCAAATGGGATAAACACGTGTTGGTTGTCAAGGCACGTTTTCTTGTGTTTGGTCACTTTACCAGAAGCAGTCTTTAAAGCAGTCTGACCCACTGTGAAAGCACTACCCCTAAACCCACAAGCGGGGAAACCCCTGTTAGATCTACGCATGCATGTTTTCCTCCTACCCATCCAAAGACCAGAATATCGGCTGGTCGAAGGGTAGATCTCCTTTCCAACGGGTTAGTTAAGAAATTAATGGATGCCTTTTTCTTAGCAGAAATACCAGCGCGCCTAAATATGTTAAAAAGGACATCCCTAACCAAATCATCTCGGTATTTGAACCCTGTTAGCTCTCTACAATGAACTGCATGCTCCCAAAAAAAATCCAAGCACGCCTTATGACAAACATGGCATACCCCATCAACAAGAAATAAAGGAATCATGAGGCGATACTTAAGGATAGTGATGACGGGGGTAGCCCAAATCTCAATAAAATGACTAATATACATAACAGCTTAAAAGGTTAAAAGGTTGAGAGGTTCAATACGCGCGAACTCAGGAGAACAGTAAAAACGACAAGCACAGTGTCCGGTCACATCAACACTTAACGCGTGAACCATTTCTGCACAGACAAAACATGTGCACAGAGAACACCCTTTTGTCCGCAGGTCCAAACCCTTTAACCCCTAAAAGGGTAAGCCCCTCACTGCAAGCCAGGTTTACTAGTTAAAGGTTTCCCCTTTGAGAAACCTCTTCCCCTATAAATTGCAGCCCATGTTAAGCATATGGGATACCCCAGGATCAGCAGATATCACTCTAACTCTCTGATTCTTCCTCTCCCTCTTGAGAACCAGCTTCATGCTTGCTTCTCTTCTTCTTCTCCCATGAGAACTTGCTTCTTACAAGTTCTCTTCTTCACACTAAATAATTCATCTTCTCCAACGATCGCTTTCTGGGCTGATTTTTAATCAGCTCAAGATCTAAGGAAGATAACAACAATACTAGTGAACCTCTCTCCATGTCTTGCAAACGTGGGGGGACCCCACGACCTGCGTTAGGCTAATCGAATCCCTAAACCCTTTTACCCTGGAGATATCGCTACTATCTTTGGTCTATTATTTGTTGCATCAACAAGTTGGCGCCCACCGTGGGGCAACGCCGCTTACTTTATCTTAAAGACCAGTTGTGTAGCTCCATTTTTCTATTTACATCATGTCTGAAAGCGAATCTCCTGGTAAATCGGGTGCCTAACCACACCAATTTAACACCAAATTCTAGTCGGATCTCACTGGTTAGATCTACACCTCTCTCTACTCCAGGAAGTACTCCAACGGGAACTTTTTCCCGGAGTTCACCTCTTTTCATACACCAACCCCATCCCAATCAGGGGTTGCATCTTCTCAAATCGGTGCAATGCGTACATCGAAATTCATATAACTAACACCCGAGGGAGTAGCTAGAAATTTCTCACAACTGAGATCTTTTCTCAACTAGCATGTGAGCCTAGAAAGGAAGAAAAGGGTAAGAATAAGACTAAATTATGAGAAGTCTAAACCCTCATTAACACCTGGCCCTCCATCTCTTCCTTTTAGCAGCTCACGTTCAGCCACGTCTTACATTAAAGCTGGCCCTAGTGTGACAGACCAACCACTCAAGCCCTTTAGCTTTTGGGGAGGCCTAGTCCAACCGTTTTTCCCTTATTTACCTCCCAACCCGTTACAGCCGGTGCACCTATTGAGCATGAAACCACTCTTGATCAATTATGGCAGTCACCAGCTTCAGGTGTTCCTCCTCCCATTGCTACTTCGTGGCCACCCTGTCTTTAGCTCGAGGTACGGTCACAAGCACATCCATGGGAATGCCTTATACAGTACCATCAGAAAGCCTTCAAGGCTTTAACCTTATGACCCAGCTGATGACACAGATGATAACATCTTTTATGATTACCATCAGAAAGCCTTTAAGGCTCTAACCTTATGACCTAGCTGGTGACATGGATGATAGCATGATTTCCTTTGCAGCACGTAAAAGCTGGATGATGACACAGAAAGCCTTCAAGGCTTTAACCTTAACTTCATCAACCAAGTGCCAACCACTTACCAGGGTACCTCAAGCGGTAGCCCAGCTTCAAGGGTAGTAAAATACCTCTCAAAACCTTACAAGCCCAATGACTTATCTTGCTTCTCCCAACATATTGTTGAGTACGAGTTGCAAACCCAGATAAAGATGCCATCACAGTACTGAAGACTACCTCCAAATCTTCGTCGGAACTGCAAGAATTGAAAAATGACCCAACTCCGAATGTTGTCTCATGTTCAAGCAAACCCTTGAAGGGTCTTCACGCATATGGTTCAATGACCTTCCTGGACGAAGCGTTCAGGCCTTTGACAATCTTAGCAAAAGTTCCCTATAAAAACATAGGTATGCCAAGAACGCCACGATAATCTTCCAGATCAAACAACGTGATGATGAAAGTCTCAGAGACTTCATCGAAAGTTACAAGAAGAAAGGCTTAACTTACACCGATGAAAAGATTAGGGTTGCAGGGTTCATGAATGTTATAAATTCCAATTATCTCACAAGAGACTTCAATAAATGCCTGCCCAAAACCCGTGAAGAAACACTCGAAAGGGCTGAAACCCACATTCGAGGAGAATAAGCTGTAGACATCAAAGAAAAAAAAAAGAGAACTCTTAACTGGAGCTTCCAGTATGGCTCTTATGACAAATGGTTCAAAGGTTCAGATTCTTGAAGGCCTGAAGGCCGGAACCCTCCAAGCCGAGAAAAAACCATAAACTTTACAGCCTTAACCAAGGCTCCATAAGAGATCTTGGCAACCGAAGAGGTAAAACACAGCTTCCGCCCTCCTCCACCTTTACCAAAAAACAAAAGATTGAAAAAATTAAACCAGTATTGTGAGTTTCACGAATAGAAAGGTCACCATACCAATAATTGTTTCCAACTCAAAAAGAGGATCTAAAAAGCCGTCAAGTCCGAACTGGCTCACTTGGTTAAAGGGGTCAAGGACAAAATGGTTGAAGAAAAAAGTAGGAAGTGAACATGGTCGACCTTAAAAACAAAGCTTCCCACAAACGCCATCATTTCAAGGCATGGGAACATCAATATGTTTGCTTCCCACCACCAGAAGGAGAGTTACTTTCAAACCCTCTGGTGATGGAAGCCAACATATGATCCATCAAGACACAAAAGGCTTACATTGACACCGGTGCAACCACCAAAGTCATGCTTGAGAAATGCTTTAACCCTCTCAGCAACGATGAACGTTCAAAGCTTCAACAGTTTGGATCCTCCATCGAAGGTATCGTAGGCATACCTATCAAGCCTTTAGGCCAAATAACCCATAATGTTTGTTCAACGAGAGAACAAAAGGACGAACCGAACAAATCACTTTTGAGGTGATCAATATCCTTTCCAACTATGATATCATCACAGGAAGGCCAGAGCAAAGTGTGTTCGGAATAGCAGTATCAGTTGGTCAAGGCACTGTGAAGTTTCCCACTGAAAAAGGGATAGCAACCCTTCAACCTACCCAAGAGACTTTTGTGGTTGAATGGGAAAGCTTAAGAAAGAACAAAGACAATGAACAAGGGCTGATCATAAACCCAAAATATCCTTAGCAAAGGACAAGGGTGAACACTAACCTCTCTAAAGAAACCCTCTCGTACCTTGAGAAGTTGCTCTTGCACTATGTTGATATATTTGCTTGGTGCCCAGAAGATATGACCGGCATCCCTCGTAGCATTATTGAAACATGAGTTATGGATCCCACCTGATAATAAGCCCATCATACAAAAGATGGAAAAGCTAGTTATAACAGGAATCCTTCGAGAGGTTAAGTATCAATCATAGGTGGCCAATCCCGTAATGGTTCGAAAACCCGACAAGTCTTGGAGAATGTATATCGATTTTAAAGACTTGAACAAAGCATGCCCAAAGAATTGCAACCCGCTGCCCCAGATAGACCTGAAGGATAACTCACTCACAGGCTTCCCGTTCAAGTGTTTTCTTGACGCCTAAAAGGGTTACCATCAGATCCTAATGAAAAAAGAATATTAAGAAAAACCACATTCCACACTGATAAAGATATATCTTGCTATCAAAAAAATACCTTTTGATTTAAGAAATGTAGGTGCCACTTATCAACGTCTGGTTGACAAAGCGTTTGCCAGATAAATCGGCAAGAACATTAAAGCTTATGTTGACGATTTGGTGATCAAGAGCAAAACAGAATACCAAATGCTCGATAACATACAAGAAACCTTCCAAAACTCGAGAAATATCAACATGAAGCTTAAACCAGTCAAGTGCTCATTTGTAGGGCATATCATGGGGAAACAAAGCATAAAATCCAACCCTCAAGGGATGTGATAACAAGAAAGACTTTCGATGGAAAGCTTACAGCTTTGAAGCGTTTCACCTCAAAAGGAAGCCTTCAACCAAATGAAGCAACACTTGGCTTCACTCCCAGCCATTTTGGCTCCGGAAACAGGAGAAACAATCTCTGTCTATCCACTCGGTTGCTGAAGAAGCCATAAATACGGTCCTGACCATCGAACGAAACAAAGTTCAAATACCAGTTTACTTTTTCAGCAAAACTCTAAAGCTAGCAAAGACCAAGTATCCTCCTTTGGAAAAACTTGCTCTAGCCCTAGTCCAAATAGCAGAAGGCTTCGAAGGTATCTTCAGGCACACCTAATACAAGTAGTCATTGATCAACCTATCAGGAATGTGCTTGAAAAACCAGAAATATTTGGACGGCTAGCCAAATGTCCTGTTGAACTAGGTGAACATAAAATCACTTATGTTCCAAGAAAAGCTCTCAAAGCTCAAATCTTGGCTGACTCACCTTGTAAGTCCCTAAAGAAGCCATAACAGAAGTTAATACAACCACCGCTGAACCCTTCAACCCCGATACCTGGAAGCTTTTTACCAACAAGGCTTCTAGTATCGAAGGTTCAGGGGCTGGTCTAGTTTTAATCAACCCTGATGGGTTAGAATTTACGTATGCTTTTCGACTTGAATTTCATGCCACCAACAATGAAGCCGAGTACGAAGCATTTATCACTGGGCTAAAACTAGCCAAAGAAATGGGGGCCCAAAAGCTTCAAGCCATCACAGACTCCTTACTTGTCTCAAGTCAAGCAAATGACAGCCACGTAACAAAAGAGCCAAACATGAAGAAATACCATGATAAATCAAAGGAACTGATGAACACATTCCAAACATGTACCATCAAACAAGTTCCAAGATCCCAAAACAAGAGATATGATGTCTTAAGCAAGCTTGCATCTCTCACATTCACCCATCTCACCAAGAAGGTACTAGTCGAAATATTGAAAACCTCATCAATTCAAGAACTTGAGGTTCAAGATGTGATCACTGAAGAAGGGCCAAATTGGATGACTCCAATTGAAAAGTTTCTCAATAATTATGAATTATCCAATGACCAGATAGAGGCTGAAAGGGTTCACATAAAATCATGGCAGTATATGTTGCAAGGAGAAATTATTTACAAAAAAGGTTACCTTGCACCACTACTCCGACGTGTTAGCCCAAAACAAAGCCAACATCTGATCAAGGAAGTACACGAGGGAATATGCGGGGCTCATTATGGTCCAAGATCTGTAAACCTTCGATACTTATGACCCTCTATGCACCAAGATACCACTGAACAATTATGAATATGTGAATACTGCCAGATACACGCACCGGTACCCAAAAGTCCTAAACACGATCTCGTTCCCATCCCTCAGCTTGGCCACTCCACAAATGGGAAATGGATATTGTCGGTCCATTCCCACCGGCCAAAGGAGGAGTGAAATTTTTATTGGCCGCCGTAGATTATTTCACAAAGTGGCTAGAAGTCAATCCGCTAGGAAAAATCTCAGGCAAACAAGTCATTGACTTTGTATGGAAAAACATCACTTGCCGCTTTGGGCTTCCAAGGGTACTTATCGCAGATAATGGCAAACAGTTTGCCGAGAAGCCTTTTAGCTCATGGTGCAAAGAGTTCAGAATCACACAAGCGTTTAGCTCAGTGGCCTATCCCCAATCAAACAGCCAGATTGAAAGAACAAACCAAAACATTGTGAAGGGGATACAAACAAGATTGGGAAGACATGATACTCAGTGCTTGAAGACCTTCCCAAAGACTTGTGGGCAATTCAAATAACCGAAAAAACAAGCCACAAGAAAACACTTTATAGCTTGTTATTTGGGTTAGAAGCTTTCATCCCGACAGAAATAGGAGTTACCACACAACGAACACTCAACGTTAACCTTGAGGCAAAATAGGCTGAAACCATGCTAAACCAGGAACTCCTAGAAGAAGCCCGTGACCAAGCCTCTATAAAGAAAGCCAAATATAAGCAAAAGATGGAAGCTTATCACAACACTCGAGTGAAACATGAACGATTCAAACCTGGAAGACTTGGTCCTCCATAACAACGAAGCAAGGAAGAAAGAAAATCAAGCCAAACGTGGTCCCAAATGAGAAGGGCCATACACCATTCTCGAAAAAGCACAAAAGAGGATCATACAAGCTTGCCGATACACAAGGCAAAAAGCTTCCTTGTCACCGTAATGGCAAAAACCTTAAAAGGTTCCATGTGTGGACAGAATGTTCTATGTTCCATCTTTCCTTCGTAATCAAAGTGCACCTTTTATAAATAAATGATGATTTTTTTTCTATCAAAATTTGTCTTTTCTATCCTATAATCAGGTTGAGAACCTAGCAAAACACTCCATGGCAAGGGCCATGTAAGGGGATGAGCTCCCAGGCCACATCGCTCAATAGGTTCAAGGGTTAAATGGACCTATATACGGGGTGAGTTCCTAAATCAATCCAACTCCATGAGACCGTTGAACAACTTTAACTTGTCTCATAGACGGGTCTGAACAGCCTTCACCAAATGTTCCTTAAGCCTTAGAAAGTTTTCCTAAAAAGCAGACCATAACCAACAGGCTTACGAACCAAGATCAAACTAAGGAAAATGATAAATAGGATAAGTGCTATGTCTTCTTGTTAAAAATACCAAGGCTAAGTGACTGCAGCACTGAACCCTTCAAGGTATAAATAACATAAAGACAACACAAAACCAACAAAGACAATTCGCTAGACATAAACACAACAATACAAGGTTGTATGCAACTTGGTGACAAAGTACAAAGTAAAACACCAAGTCACAAACAGCAAACGACAACCGGAAGCCTCGAAGGCTTTAAGATACAAGTATCTAACCAAGCTGTCTTACAAAAACATACAGCAACATTAAAAAATCATCAACACATAAGGAAAGAGTGGAATAAAGCACTAAACACATCGGTTTTAAACACAAGGCCTCAAGGGCCATAAACTTAACATATTGATCAAAAGCCTTGAAGGCTACCAACTACCAAAGGAAACCTTAAGGGTTCCCCTAAAACCTACTTGTGCACAACACATCACATAACATTGTTTAAGGTGCTAAGAAAGCTACGAATAAAGTCAAAGTGTTTTTAGCTAGCAGCATCAGAAACGACAGTCTTTGTTGCACCCGCTTCACCACACTTAGACTTTTTGGCGTTCTTCTTTTTTACCCCACCTTTACCTGCTACCTCAGAAGCTTCAAGGCTTGTATCCTTCAAGCCTTCACCACCATCAGAGAACGTCTCTTCACTATCATCAGAGCATGAGCGCTTCTTGGAAAGAGAGTTCAACACTTTACCACACACAACCTCATTAAGGCCAGTAGGTTACAACTCCTGCAAGACAGAAAGAGGCTTACCAAAACACTTGGAAACCTCACCCACATAAGGGTAAGTCAAGTATTCCATCTTCAAAACAGTTTCTTTGAAGACATCAAAGGCCTTAGGTTGAAAAAGAGAAATATTTTGCTGAGTCTACCTTGATTCACATGCCTTAAAACCAGCAAATAAACCTTGAGCAAGAAGCTGGCTGTACGAATCACCCAAGGCACTATTGAACTCCGATGAATGAAGAAGGTATGTAACCACTTGCTGGAATCCATGTTCAATTAACCATTTGTTATCACTAGTCGCATGGGCTAGTGAAGCTTTCAACCTATCTTTCTCTTCCAAGAAAGCCTACTTCTGAACCTCCAAAGCAGCCCTATCAACCCTGACTTGAACCCTGTCAGCTTCCAAGCGTTTTTCCAACTCAACCATTTCAGTCTTGTGCTGGGAAGAAAGCTCATCAATCCTCAACATCAACTTTTCTCCCTCCCAGCATAACCCTCTGCCTCATTCTTTAGAGTAGCTAGTGAAGCCTTCATCGCATCCCTCTTCTTTGAGAAGACATCATATTCTCGTATCCTCTTGCGAAATCAGGATACACCCCCTGGAAGCAAGGCAACAAGGTTACAAGCACCCATTACCATTTTTCGAAATCATCAGGTCATCATCCATAGACGAGCAAGAACCTCGAACAACAAGAGAATCAAAGTGGGTAAGAACATCCTCACAAACGGATGAAGGCTTGAAGCTGTCACCAACTGTGACCTTCCAATCCGGCCCATAAACCTCCCATGGATTAACATTGGTGGAACCTTCACCACCCTTCCCAGAACCCTTCAACCTCACAGCCTTTTTACCCGCCAAACCACCAAGGGCCGTCCCTTGTCCTTTTTTGATTTTCCCCAACCCCAACTTCTAAATCATCTGAAGCCTCTATGTCACTACTTAGTTCCACCGGCTCAGAAGCCGATGGTTGGTCAGCAGTCTTTATCAAACAACAGCTCGAACGACGAGTAGAGACTTTGGAAGCAACAACTTTGGTGAAACCCTTGACATTGGGAACGTTCACATAGCCTGAACCCTCAAACCTATGGTCAATGCCCCTAACAACAACATCTTCGCCGGATGTAGCCTCGGTATCTCCAAACACAACATCAGATGTGTCATCGCTCTTGATAAAGTCTAAGGCAAACATAACTGCAACAAATAAAATATAACATAAGCAGAAAATAAAAAATATCATACCTTGATCATCTTTCACGAGCACAGGGTCACGATCCGGATTGTCCCACAACTTGCTAACATCCATCAGCACTAAAAGATGTTCGGGAAAGGGACAAAGCCTGGAAGGACACCCCCTAATAAACTTCAATAACCATCTATCTCCTGTTTGAAAGATTCAAGCTCATTCAAAACATCATAAGGATGCCTCCAAACAAGCCTGAAAAGAACAATGGACTCAGAAATCCAGGAAAATCGGTCCTTCCAAGAACCAAGGGTAGTAACCATAGACGAAATTAAACACACATCAACCTGAGATGTTTCAAAGGTAAAACAATCGCCGTTCTTGGCTAACTGGAAGAAACGGCGGAACAACAACAACGATGGGCCATACCCTATCACTGGAGACAAAACATCAAAGTCTATAACCCTAACAAGACCTTAAGGGTATAACTGACCAAACGACACACGATAATACTCTAAAACATTCAGAACAAAGACCGAAAACGGATGACGCAAGTTGGAAAACTCAGCAATAAAGAGCAATCGAACTACGGGACACTAATCGATCGATTTGCCAAAACCCAGAGCCACCGGATTAAACTTTAGATCGAACCCCTTTCTTTACAAAAAGCCTCAACTTCCTCTTAAGTAAGACAAGTTGAAGCCTTTAAAGCCTTCAAGCCTTAAAGCCTTCAAGCCTTAAAACCTTGAAGCCTATCACATCTACTATCATTCCGAAATTCAAATCTCAAAACACAAACACCTTAAAGGCTTGAAGCCTTTAAGCAATAAAAAATAATGTGTAAAAGTCAGAAGCATTTGAGCTTACATCCCAAACACCTCAGACTTGGGGGGCTGATGACGGGGGTAGCCCAAATCTCAATAAAATGACTAATATACATAACAACTTAAAAGGTTAAAAGGTTGAGAGGTTCAATACGCGCGAACTCAGGAGAACAGTAAAAAGGACAAGCACAGTGTCCGGTCACATCAACACTTAACGTGTGAACCATTTCTGCACAGACAGAACATGTGCACAGAGAACACCCTTTTGTCCGCAGGTCCAAACCCTTTAACCCCTAAAAGGGTAAGCCCCTCACTGCAAGCCAGGTTTACTAGTTAAAGGTTTCCCCTTTGAGAAACCTCTTCCCCTATAAATTGCAGCCCATGTTAAGCATATGGGATACCCCAGGATCAGCAGATATCACTCTAACTCTTTGATTCTTCCACTCCCTCTTGAGAACCAGCTTCATGCTTGCTTCTCTTCTTCTTCTTCTTCCATGAGAACTTGTTTCTTACAAGTTCTCTTCTTCACACTAAATAATTCATCTTCTCCAACGATCGCTTTCTGGGCTGATTTTTAATCAGCTCAAGATCTAAGGAAGATAACAACAATACTAGTGAACCTCTCTCCATGTCTTGCAAACGTGGGGGGGACCCCACGACCTGCGTTAGGCTAATCGAACCCCCGAACCCTTTTACCCTGGAGATATCGCTACTATCTTTGGTCTATTATTTGTTGCATCAACAGATAGTAAGGTACTCCACATGCGACATATGTTGGCCCTCATCTATAGGTATAGCAAGAAGAAAAATCTTGAGCATGTGATGCTCGTAGACACTTAAAAACGGCTTTTTGTCTAACGGTCAAGTCAAACTATACTTTGATGTCACGGGATCTCTGAATTCCCCATCCCCACACATTAATTGAGTACTCCTATAAAACCATTCAGCCTTAATCAAGACATCGAGTCATTCAATCCTCCCAATGTTCTCGAGCTTTTTATATTCTCACACCGACTACAACTAAAGAATCAAAGTCACATACTATTTTCTTTAAACCTGGACATCAATGGCCTATATGTACATATACATTTTAACTGAACTAGTTAAATTTCCGCCCGCGCGTTGCGGCGGGGACCCAATGACTGCAAAACGCGTCTCAGTAATGGCAAGCAGATACCGAATATCAAAACATAAATAAAAATGTCGTGAAAAGGATAGTCAATCTGTCCAAAAAAGCGATTTTAAACAACCTAATATATAATAATAGGACCCACACATCCTACACATTGGAAATTCGGTTGTTTTCATTTCAGTTATTACGGTGCTAACACGTTAAAATATGTATGAGCTCGGTACCGGTAACGGCACTAAAAGTACCGATCCGGAAAATCATCCAAATTAGGTATCGACACCGAAAATGCTCGGTACAATACGGTATGGTATTTGAAGGTAAAAATCAATAAATATAGTTATGGTGCTAGACCGGTGTCGAATCGAAAATAACGATTTTGAAAACGCCAAAAGGTGGGTACCAAATTGGTACCGAAAATGATTTGGTATAGTAAATTTGGTACCGATACGATACCGGTTTGATTACAGGATTTGATACGATTTGCTCATCAATAATCTAAATATCCAAGTTAATTTTACATGCTACATTCAAATGAAATACAGTTTACTTACTGTGTGTATGAAAAGTAATCTAAACTGTGCAATTACTTGCATTGCTACGTTGCTATAGGATTTGATGAGCCCGGTTCCAACCGGTACCGAAAATACCGTTACCGATATTCCCAAAAGTGGGTACCGGTACCGAATATACCTGGTACAGTACGGCTTGATACAGTCGGTACTGGTACGGCACCGGTATTTGAGGGTAAAACCCGATGAATACCGGTGCCAAACGGATACCAAAAATACACTAAGTTTGGTAAATTTGATACTAGTACCGGTACCCGATACTATTCATTCATTTCTATTTTTCTTCATTAATTTCTCTTTTTAATATTTATATTTATTTATTACTGATTACTGTTCATTTACTTCGTTTTTTAATATGTAAATCATTAATTTCTCTTTTTAATATTTATATTTATTTATTACTGATTACTGTTCATTTACTTCGTTTTTTAATATATAGGTAAATTACTTTGACACATTTGTGTTTAAACAAATTTGTATACAATTATTGCTTATTAAAATATAGTTAGGTTACTATAAAAGCAGGTTGATACTTTAGGCCATTATGAAAGCAGGTAGATGGTAAGTTACATGATAGCTTATTTTGCTAAACATTGATTAAAGAGGTAAGCATATTTCAACCTTTTAATCTTGATAATAGATTAGGTGGCATTCTAACCATAAAAGAATGTTACGTACTGAGAGCCATTACAACATATGTTATTCGAAACGACTTTAACTCATAGTAAATGGATAGTTTACATAACCAAATTAATAAATAATAAAATAGATTGTTTTGAGTAATATACATATTGTTTTAAATGCCCATAACAAATAATTATCATGGAAGAACAATAAACTAAGATTAATGTGATGGTGAATTGATATTTAGTGAGATGAGTATAGAATGGGATATTTAGCTTTCTATGACAACTAAATTACTAATGCAAAATAAACCTTTATTTTTTTAGAGTAAACTGCCAAATATGGTCCCTGAGATTTGGTCACTTTAATTCAAAACTCAAATGTTTTTGAATCTGGACCCGATGTGGTTTTAATTTTGTTGTTATTTTCATCTAAAATCAAAATCTGGTCAGATTTTTCAGTTAACATACAATTTTTTTTTTGTCTTTTTCCTCTCTTTTAATGAAGGACAAAATGGTTTTTTAACGTTTTATTATAACAAATGAAAAAAATATGACCATTTTGCCTTTCATTAAAATAGATGAAAAAGACAAAAAAACTGGATTGATCAGATTTTGCTTTTAGATGAAAATTGCAACAAAATTGAAATCAGAGGGACTCAAATTCAAAAGATTTGAGTTTTGGAATAAAATGGCAAAAGTAACCAAACCTCAGGAACCATTTTGACAGTTTAATCTTTTTTTTTTAAATTACTTCACCCTTACCTTGCATGACACAAGTACCACTCTTTCTATTTCGCCAGTTTTATATAATATAAAATGTGGTTTGAGAAATTAGTATGTTCACTAGGTTGGTCGATTGCGGAGTTACGAGTATTTGGAGAGTACTCAAACATATTAAATTATAAAGAAATTAATTTTTAGGAAATTATTATATATATATATATATATACACATATATATGAATACATATAAATTTAAACGTGGTGATACTCTTTAATTTCACTTTGCTTAATATTATTTTCCAATCGTATTTTAGTTTTGAAAGTAATCCAGCGAAATAAAAAAAGAAATAGGCGATATTGTTTTATTTCACTTTATTCATTCTTATTAAGATATATTAAATATTTAATTACAAATAAACAAAATTTACTTGTTTCTTTTTTAGTGTGTAATTTTAGCTATATATAAAGTATAAATAACTGAAACTGCCCACTATCCAAACACTCATTGTAATTTGTAAACATGGTCTTTTTCCATCAATATTTTCTTATCTTTGCACTATGCACTCTCTATGTGGAATCAGCAAACCCGATTGCACAATTCTGCAATGAATTCTCATACGCAATCACCCCTGAACTATCCCAAAACATAGATTCTGTTCTAGCCAAACTGATTCAAAACACCCCTCAAACAGGCTTTAATATTACGGAATCCGGAGATGAAGGGAAAGAAGTAAACGGGATAGCCCAATGCCGAGGAGACGTGCCCAGCCAAGAGTGCACAACTTGTCTCCAAACCGCCGCAAAAGAAGCCAAAAAAATGTGTCCAAACCAGGTCGAGGCTTTGATATGGTATGAGTATTGCTTCTTAAGGTATGGCACTAGAAACTTAATAGAAGATGACGATATGGGCTTCAGAGTGGTTCACTATAATGTTGAATACGTGACCAATCCGAGACTTTTTAAAGAAACCCTCACAGGACTTTTTCAGAGGATAAGGAAAGTTCCGCTTGAGCCAAATAGCAAAGGGTTCGGGAAAGGAGAGGCCAAATTGTCGGATTCTGTGACACTTTATGTAATGATTCAGTGTACAAGAGAATCCGGCAACATTAAGTGTGAAAGGTGTTTAAATTACGTTGAAGGACGTTTTAAATCTCTTTGTGAGGACAAGAAAGGGTGTAGAATTATATACAGTATGTGTTATGTTAGATATGAATTATATTCCTTTTTTTTCGGCACCGATAAGAAGTTATCTCTTGAAAACTCTTCAATGGCAAACTACTTGGCAGTAGTTGGAAAACCTTGAGTTTTTGGTAGTGGATTCGGAGAAGTTTGTTCCATCTTGAGAATATTATCAATATAATAAATTTTATTATGTGATGTGTTTATGGGATGGATCTCTATTAGGGCTGTTCAGGAGCCGAGCCAAATCGAGCGGACCTTTGTTTATGATTGGCACATTTACAAACCGAACCGAGCAGAGCGACTCCTTTAAAACCGAGCATTAAATCAAGCAAGCATTTTCCGAGTAGTGAATATTCTGAGCGAGCGTCGAGCGAATTTCGAGCAATTTTGACAACTGTGTCGCACGATTTAAATTTGCGAAGAGAGATAGTGACAATGTTGGGTCTCAAGTTTTTATGTCTATAAAACAGGCGCATTTCATGCATAATATTTTTCTTATAAATAACAATGTTGTGGCTGAAAAGGCGATATTCATATTACACGAATAATGGTGTTGAGAACAGGAGACGATCGACTTAGGGTAACTGATCGGAGAGTCGCGCTCCGGCCAAAGATAATATTTATAGTCCCAAATTACCCTTAACAATGTGTTAGTAGTAGTAAGGGGTCGAACCACGAAGAGTTTGGGCTTTGCGTATAGACGTGATTAATTGTTGATATTGTCACACTTTGTATGAAGCTTGCTTTGAAATTGATTAATTTGTTTGTTTTGTAAAGATATGTTGGATTAGACCGACAAGTTTAATGTTAAAGTGATTAAAAACTAAAACTTGAATGCTTGTGATTACACGAAAACTTGCTTAATGGTTTAAACAATAATGGAGAACAAGGTTCACACCCTGTTCGATAATCACAAGACCTAAGGCTTCTACACGGTTTAAATTGATTTAATTGAATTAATCGATTAACGAGTTTAGTGTCACGTGGCTTAGGTGCCAAATGCTATAAACGTTACAAAGAACGGACCGCGGTGCACTTCTTTACCAAGAACATGTAAATCCTAACTTAAAATAAGGCATAATTGCACATGAACATTTCGCAAAGTCAAATTTTATAATCACTCGACGATTTACGAATTCGAAACAAATGCAAGACAATTATCAAAAGTTTCAAATACTTAAACGCAACTTGTCACAAAATCAACTAAACATAAATGTATAAACCCTAGAAATCTTACAAAAATTTACACCGGGGTGAAACCCGAAGAGACTAGCCGCACATGGTGAATGGAACACGATCACCGGATGATGAAATCTTGAACCTAAACATCTTGAAGATGTTGAATGGATTGAAAATGAGATGATGATGATGATGGTAGTGAATTAGGGTTATGATCGAAAGGATGATGAATGGATGATTGGGAGTGATTGAGAGTGAAGGTTGGGGTTTCTTGGCTTCAAAGTGAGGTTCAAAACTCCAAAATTCCGTAACTCCCTTGAAAATACCCAAAACTCATGATATAACCCATCACCCACATTGAAAATTGGAAAATCAGCCTTTAGTAGCAGGCAAGGGCGTTGCCGACGGCCCACTAGGGCGTCGCTGACGACCCGTAGTTTGTTAAAATTCTCCCGACGGCTTATAACACTGCCTACTAGCAATTTCTCCTAACGACCATATCTCAAGGGTATCGCCGACGACACAGGAGGGCATCGGTGACGGCTCACCCATTTCCGGTTTTCTGTTTTGTCCGGTTAGAACACGTGCCCGCTGTAACACCTCGTAAAATCACATCCAATGATGTATTGACACGTGTAATGAACCCTAATAAAGTCAAACGTTGAATTTAAGGGACTAATTTTGAAAAAATAAAAAACTTTGATTATGGAAGGACTGGAAGTGTTATCATGCTAAAATAAGTCTCTGAATAACCTCTTACGGTATTTATATTCACAAATGAGCCACTTATTGATCAAGAGTAGGCGTTTGCGTAATTAATTGAAAGTTTGTGCGACGAAGGGTTAAAAGCGTCAACTTGTAATTCTTACCTCTGAGTGACCTTTTAACAAACCAAGAGCTTCGTGATGGTCGATTATACTCTCGGGGATGCCAAATATTGGCCATCTAAGACTTTTATGCCTTTAAGGGGTTAAAAGCGTCAATATGTTTAATTATACCTCTGAATGACCTTTCTACGAACCCGAAGCATTATGATGTATTATAATATTCTCAAGAATTCCTAATATGGATTAGATAAGGCTTCGATGCTAATAAACGATGATATGCGCAAGTTTGCGCATTAGAGGGACTCTTTGCGTCAAACTGCAAACGTATGCTGATTCGTATGGTATCGAACCTTCCGGAATATGATCATAAGTTAAAAATGCCCTAAATATCCTTTACATAGCTTAGAAATAGGCTTAGAGGTGTTTGGTGCGCAAAAATAAACTTATTTGATCAACAGGGACTAAAAGCGTCAAAAAGTGCATAAGTTTGCATTTTCGCGCATATCTTACGTTCTTAATATATCCGGACATCCAAAAATTTATGTAATCATAAAAATATTTTATTGTAGTGATTAGCATGATAAAATTTCATTCATCGCGTAATTTGGATCGTTTTTCGCATCCGTTCGTGTTTCGTCGTAATTAAACGAACAACGCAACCGTACGGCTAAACGAACCAACATCCGACATATTTTTGAGCATGTTTTATGTTCCCTATGTTTAGGCATCATTGTAGAGCCTTGAAAATGGCTTAACGGGCCTTAAATGGGTCAGAAATGGCATTTATCTAGTGTAGGGACCAAAGCTGCATTTGCAGCAAACTTATGAACTGAGCAGACCTCAGTCGCGGGCTGATGTGTTCAAAATGCAACATATAAATTTCATCAATTGTGGCATAAAACTAACCCTTTTTAGTACTAATGTTGGAAAAAGTGTGCTTTTGTCTTCCTTTTGTATTTTCAGGATTAAATGAGCTCAAATTAGCAAAAGAAGCAAAAATATATCAAAATCTAACATAAATACAAGAAAAGGAACAAGACGTGATATGCCCGACCCCACGACAACATCTTCCCAAGCAAAACAAGATAACAAAAGACTGAACACGCCCCGTGCTCAGCCAGCACGGGGGCGTGCCCAAGTGTCAGCAGAAAAGACAAAGTGGTAGAAGCTTCTATTGCCCACCACGGGGCCGTGCTCAGCGGACACGGGGCCGTGGTCAACTATAAGATTCGCACAATCTAGGCAAATCTTCATAGTACAAAGATTCTTCTGCACACGGGGTCGTGCTCAGCGGACACGGGGGCGTGGTCAACTAATAAGACAAGCTGCAATAAATGAAGAAAGAGAAGGATGTGGACACGGGGCCGTGCCCACTGGACACGGGGCCGTGCCCGAGCTTCTGTTCAGCCGATAAATAGGAGTGCTTGGCTCAAGCTCAAACCATCCCTTGGCACACCACCTCTCTCACACTTCACCCACCACCCACCACCCACCACCACCATAACACCATCATCCACCACCATCATCCATTGTCCATCGTAGAGTGTGTGAGTCGTCTCGGGATCCAAGATTGATCGTAAGAGTTCTTGACAATCAAGGCCATGTTTGCCTAAGTCTCTTACATCACTTGGTGAAGACAAAGTGTCTAGTGTAATACTTTTTATTTCTAATCTTTTCGCACTTTTTATTTGGTTTTGTATTAATGACTTTAATAACTAGTTGCTTATGTTGAAGGTGATCTTTCCTTATCGTTTGTCCGTGGTGTCTTGGCATTATTTTACTGTCTATATAAAATAAAAGATTTTCACCATTCATATCTCCACGGTCTATATGGAGGTATGTTGGCTACCTGGTCGGGGGTTAAGGGAACGGTTTGGTAAAGGTCTTGCCATTGTTCAGCGTTTAGAGGTCCTGCAATGGACCTGGGTCAAATTTAGTAGGACCTCCTTCAATACTTAACGGTATTGGATGGCGGGGGTCCAAACTCTTTTATCCCCTCATAAGTTAACTACTATTAATACTATAACCCGACTATTTAGGACTGTATCCCTGCTGACTCAGACTACTTAGTCGAGGGTGACGTCACCTCCAAAAGAGGGGCCTACCATAATTTGCATTAATAACTTAATTAATTATCTTCCAATAATCCACCCTTTTAGGATTGTATCCTTGCTGACTCAAACTACTGGGGTGAGGGTAACGTCACCTTCAAAAGAGGGGCCTACTACAATAACTAAGATAATATCTTAAAATAGTGCAAAAGTGCGGAAATAATCAAAGGTTACACTAGATACGAGTCGGAACCAAGTGATTCATCTTGTCTATCTGTTTTTCCTTTTTATTTTCTTTTTCAGCATTTTTAGTTAGTTTTTATTTTTCTTAGCTTAAAACATTTTTTCTAAACTTTTTATTTTGATTAGACGTTGAGGATAAACCGGTACTAAAAGCTCTTGTGTCTTTGGACGACCTCGGTATCTTACCAACACTATACTACGCTCACGATGGGTGCACTTGCCCATATGTGTGTCTAGTGTTAGTAAATATCGTGTTTTATAAATTTAAAACTTGACTAAAAAAGTGTTAAAGGGGCTTAAAATATACACCTAATATATATAACACTCGACACCCATCAAGTTTTTGGCGCCGCTGCCGGGGACACAAGGATTTTAAGAAAGTTAGGAATCAACGGCCTAATCTTTTTTCTTATTTTTCATTTTTTTTAGGATTTTTCTTAATTTTTTAGCTTCTGCAAAACTCAGCACGGGCCGTGCCCGCTGAACACGCCCCGTGCCCAATCATCGGAACTGGCAATCCTGTTTTAAGTCAGACAGTACGCTGAACACGGGGCCGTGCCCACTCAACACGCCCCCGTGCCCAAGTTTCAGTTACTGAGAACAGAACCGTAAGATCCCGACGGTTGGTAATTTCTGACACAAACATGAGTGATACTGATACTTTTTACTTTCGGCACTCTTATGGTACTATGTGGTGTCAATTATGTGGTGGTAACCATAAAGAATTAGAATGCTTTTTTCTAAATTATAAACCCCCACTATATAGACCCATCGTTTCCTAGTATCCTTAAGAGGGGCGAAAGTAAAAATAATCCTTATCTCTCCCTCGAATGCTCCCAACCGGATATTCTAGGAGAAATGCTTCTCGATGAATTATTTCAACTAGAAGATCTAATTATTAATTGGTTAAAAGAACTTAGGAAAGATTTCAATAATCTTTTCCAAGACGACAACCAAGAAGAAGGGTTGGAAACGCATTCAAACAACTTCATTGTTTCCAATGATACTTCTAACTCTAGTGAGGACTTGAGCGATAGTCGTCCCTGTGTCGATTGTGTCGTGAAGGACTCCCCATCGACTTCGTTCGATGCATACATAGACCTGAGCGATTCGACATACACCTTCTTTAACGAGAGCCCGGAAAAGGGTTGGACTTGTCCACCTACATATAGCATAGGAATCACCCTCACCGACAACATCTTGCGTTCTCGTCTTAATCTAGATCAATTAAGGTATCTTAGGCACTTTGGGGTTGTTCCATCCAGTAAGGAACCACCCGATCCGGGAAAGTTCCTTGAAAATAGACGAATTCCTTAAGACAGCTTCTAGACACGGGGCCGTGTCCAGGTCAGCACGCCCCCGTGTCCACCCAAAGATTCCCTTCTGATTTTGTCAGAATGCGGACAAAAATGTGTCAGGATTCCATCTGCACACGGGGCCGTGTCCAGCCAACACGGGGCCGTGCGCAACATACTGTCGTTTTCTATAAATGCAGCCAAGAATCCTGCACATTTGAACCATTCCAGGGACAGAGATTTGAGGAATATTCTCACATACCATCCTAGGTATTTTCTAAAAGAAGTTTCTTAACTATCTTCTTGTCCTTTCCTCTTTTATCCACTTTCATCTTCTTCAATTTTCCTCATACTTCCATTAAAGCTTGAAACTTCCATAATTTCAAGCCTTATTGAGATGTTTGTTAGATTTTGTTCATGGAATCTTGTTAAAAATAAGTTCTATAACAATGTTTTAAATTGTTTAAGTTCAAAAACGCTTCAAAAATAATAAAAACAATTTGAAACCCCAAGATTCCTTGTTCATAAATCCTGCAGATATCTGAACACGGGGCCGTGTCCGAAGTACTGGATCCATAAAATTGAACTCTTTTCGGTATGTTTTCTCAGAATGGCAAGCAGAACAAGCGGGAACTCTTCGTCGCATTCCAGAAACAACCTGTCACGACCCCCGACCCGGTTTTACCCGTTTCAGGAGCCGTGGGACAGAAATCCCGTGGTATTTAATTAACAGCGGAAGTTTCTTCAGGATCTTTTTAAAACTGAAATATTTCCCGATTATTTTATTTCACAATTCGGGATAAAACCCGGTAATTTACAATATTGAGATTTCACGAAGAAATCTTTTATTTTACAAAACATGTTTCTTTATTTTATACTGAGCCACTTTCTTAAGCTGATGTGCTTCACGGCACTTTTCCTGGATCACAACAGATCACCTGAAACATGTTTGAAAAAGGTTTTGTCAGCGGGAAATACTGAGTGAATCATTCTATTTACATAAAACGACCTGTTTGTTATAATTTACAGTATTAAGAGCGATTACAATGTCTCTATCTTTTAAATTAACTGATCCAGTTGTCACGTGACCAGACTTGTGACTGTGGACATATCACTTGTTGGGACCGTTCACCCACAAATGATAAATAATTAGTAGCTATGTGCACATCCCCCCACATACTGGCAGTAATTTCAGATAACAAAGACTTAATCCCTGTAACTATAACTTTGAAAATAAACTTGCTTTTGTAAATAAATTTGATAAAAAGAGAATGACTCACATTGCAGATTTAACAGAGCTTATCCTACTGATTAGCCTTGATAACCTAGTTTAAATAATCAGGCACACAAACTAGGTTAGTAACTTAATACAGCATTTACGATAACTCACGAGATTAAAACCTTCACAACGAATGACAAAGTGCGATACTTAAACATCCATCGATTTAACGACGAATGACAAAGCATAAACCCTAATGTGGGCAGCACTTAAACATCCATTGGATAGTTTAATCAATCGGACATTGAATTGTAGCAGCGATCGAGTTATTACCCTGAATTGTGGCAGCACTTCGTGATCAGTGTGTGTTTTTGTAGTGATTATACTATAACTCAGCGTACAATTCGAAATTGAACGTCGAACGAACACTCAATTGCATGAAACAGACCCTACTATTTATACGTGAAATTGGTTTCTCCCGCGTGTCGCGGGAGATGTTGCTGAATGTAACAACCCTCATTAAAAGTCCTATTTATTTTATTATTTTATCCAATAGGAAACCCTAATTAAGACACCCAAGTGATTCTACACAAACCCTAAAATTATCAGAACAATCAGAATCAGGATCAGGGCCCCTAAAACTCAGGGGGGCATTCCCTACTCAACGATTATCCATTTATCTCGCTGTCTAAAACAAAGTTCGAGAAACTGTCAACTCACCTGCACTTCAAACACACGTGGCAAGAGAATAAGAAAAAGGTATCCCTTACGGACCGTAAGGGTTTATGCTTACGGTCCGTAAGCATGTCTAATTTCGGGTATAAATAGCAGGCTTTGGGACTGGCTTCTGTGCGTTCGTTCGACGATAAGATTCGACTCTGGCACGGAGTTATCGTCTGATTACTACCAAAAAACACTAATTAGTATAGCGGGGTGCTGCCGCAAACAGGGTATTAACTCGATCGCTGCTACGATTCAATGTACGATCGATTAAACTATCCAATGGATGTTTAAGTGCTGCTCAAACTTGGGTTATGCTTTGTCATTAGTCGTGATTCCGACAGGATGTTTGAGTACCACCCGAACTCGGGGAATACTCTGTCATTCGTTGTGAATCCGATGGATGTTTAAGTATTGCACTTTGTCATTTATTGTGAGGGTTTTATCTCGTGAGTTATCGTAAATGCTGTATTAGTTACTTACCTAGTTTGTATGCAATAGGTTACAAGGCTAAATCAATAGGCCAAGCTCTGCTCAAATTAAATCTGCAATATATCAAGGCTTATCTGTAGACTAAGCTTTGCCCGTAGAAATCTGCACTGTGAGTTCATTTCTCTTTTCTCACCGTTTGTGAGTCCATTCTCTTTTCTCACAGTTTTATCACCTTTTTGTGATACAATTATATTTACAAATGTTTTCCAAATTCATAAAGGTTTACCTGTTATACTTACAGTAATTAAATTTTTATATTCTATAATAACTGCTGGTTTGGGAGGTTTTATACATTATTTAATCCTCGTTACTATTAGCCAAAAAGTTAGCTAATAATAGCATGACCACAATCACAGTGGGAATCATGCCACAGTAGCCATAGCTTATAACTAATATTATTTTAACATTAAATCGTTAATAAATTTAATGTATGTTTAAAATAAATCTAAATGGTGTATACCATAATAAAATAGTCAAATATAATGTATTCTACTATACGAAGATTATATTGTTAGTCACGTTAATATATCAAATAATGATATTACAATTATTTAATTAACATATTATATTTGATAAGTTATAGTAATTTGACATAAAATGATATATGTCGTTTTCTGGGTTAAATGGTTTTGTGCCATAAGTAATATATTTGACAAAGTAATGTCACGGGACACAATTAAGTCCAGAGTCACTAGTTGAGAGAATGATCAACAGTGACATGTTTAAAGGCACTAGTTGAGAGAATGATCAACAGTGTTATGACTAGAATCACTAGTTGAAAGACTGATCAACAGTGATATGACCAGAGTCACTAGTTGAAAGAATGATGAACAGTGATATGACCATCATCACAGGAATCGCCTAGTGACAGATAAAGTGAATAATAGTAAAATATAATTACTTGATAAATTCATTATTGGACGAAAGTGAGCCAATGAGTGATATGATTACTGTCACCTTGGAACTGCCACCATGTGACAAATACTGATTGAGTGGGTAAATATAAATGAATATAAAAACCTTAATGCTGTAAGGTATAATAATATATTTTATAAAAATAGAATGAACTCACTCAGTATTTTCGCTGACAAAACCTTTTTCAAACATATTTCAGGTAATTACAGTGGATTGGAGTAAGAGTTGGATACGGCACTGAAAGGCTTCAAGAAGTGGCTTATTTTATTAATTAAATCAAATTAAGAAATATTGTTTTATGTAACCAAATTTATCTTATTAAAAAGCTACCTGTGTAAAAATAAATAAAATCCGGTGTTTCTAAACTCTGATATTTTTCCTAACTCACGGTCCTGATGAAATATCCGTTGCAACGTTTTCAAAATAATTACCGGTACCACTGGGCTGTTCGCGACTCCCGATTCCGTCCAGGGTGGGTCGGGGGTCGTGACACATGACCTGATCATCTTTAGCACATTTACTTATTGCAATTACTGCTTCAGTTTTCTCTAACCAACGCAGTGATGCAGTTGCTCCTTCATTGCCTGCAAATTCAGTGGGTTTACAAGCAAGAAATTCTTTGAAAGTGCAACCAGGCGTTGCAGTTTTCATTTTCTTAGGTAATGGAGCTTTATGTGGTTCCCCATTATGATTAACATGATCATTGCCTCTGTTTACACTATTACTGAAGTTATCTTCAGAAATACATTTACTAGGAACGATTTGTTGTGGTTCGATTGGATTCTTTACAGCAGCAACGATGGCTGGAATAGCATTAGCTATCCCTTGAGTAACAATATTTTCGATATCTTGTCCAGTCATATATTGATCTCCTGGATGTTGCTCAGACTGATTAACCTCATTTACTGGTTCATTACCAATGTTTGCCATCTGATAATTAATTTTATATAAATAATTAGTATAAATAAAAATATAATAAAATAGTTGGCACATAATCACATTAACATGTATAATAAAAAATTATCGATTTCACAAGTTTCATTTTTATATATTATATTATGCCTCGTACACACGATTATCATACAACGTTTTATTGTTAAGTTATTACACATACTGGTTATTATGATTATTTATTAACAAATATTCCTGCAAAATCCCATTATCTGGTCAGCTAATTTCTTAAAAACGACGCTCCCTTTCATCATACTTCGATGTAACTCTTTCTCCCACATCCCTAATCCGATTTCCTGCATCAATTAACTCTTCGCCCCAAAGACGAAGTTCAGCCAGATTCTCCGGGCTCATAGTTGGATATAGTGGAGGTTCTGGGTCAATTTGTGGGAAAAATGTATCAGGATTGTTTAAAAGATTTTGGTATTGCCAATCAGTTGTCCACCATTCATCTAATTCTACTGGTAGTGGTTGAGGTTGGACAATAGGATCTGGAATAGCAGGTTCCAGATTGATTGGGATTGGAACTTCTAATGGATAGTGAAAAAGATCTTCTTCAGTAAGGATAAGGTTTGGATTAGCTGGTTCAAGGTTTCCATCGACAGGTCCGATGAGGTCACTAATTACTAGTTTATGATCTAAAACTTCCCAAGGAGTCATTTTCTGTTTCTGTCTAGAACTTTCTCCGACTTCTCTTTCTGTTTGCTTAAAACTCTTTTCAGCTTCTATCTCTACTTGATTAATATTTTCCTCAATTTCTATCCCTTTTCCTTTGTCTTTTGGTTCTTCAGTTTTAGTAACCTTTCTTGTTGCTGGCTTTTTCCTTCGTACACGCATCCAGCCCACAAATCTGCTTCTTTTCTTGGTTTTAGGTTTTGCCAGTGGTTTGGATTGAAATTCCATGGGTTCTTCTTTATCAGCGAAGTAACCAGTGAATTCCTTGGAAACTTCTATCTTAACGGGATAGAGGTTAAGATTTTCTAAACCTTCAGATATCTCATTCATGCTGTTTAGCATATATGCAAAATACATACCAAATGTTAAAATAAAATAACAAAATTTTATAGATAGCCCGTAAATATTATTGCATACATAAAACAACTGACAAGTAAATTATACTACGATTTACTGTAAACTTATTTATTTACTAAATAAGGTTTCTGGAACATAAAAGTGCTAAAACTTTTGAGTATTTAGAGATTTGCATTTTCTGCTACTGTGGCTAGCATATAAAGATTTGCCCATTTCTCATCTAGTTTGTCCTCCCAAGGTGATTTATTGATTAAGTCCTGGGTTTCTTGTTTAACTTTCTTCTCTCAGTTTTTCCTTATTTCCTCCTGACTTTTCCTAATAATCAAACTTCTTTTATTAGGAGAAAGTGGTTCTTCATAATGTGCCTTACGGACAAATATTCCTTCTTCAGGAATTACATAAGGTTTTGTTTGGGATGAACTTCCCTTCTCGTTGGATGACCAATCTAGTTTAAGATAGATGTTGACAGCTTTTGTTTACCCATACTGTAATTAACAAATAATCAGTTAATAAAACACATAATCACATACTTGGCAATCAGTAAAATTAAGTATTTCTAAATACTTAATAGGCTTAAATCAGTGGCTCTGATACCACCTTATTTCTGTCACGACCCCCGACCCGGTTTTACCCGTTTCAGGAGCCGCGGGACAGAAATCCCGTGGTATTTAATTAACAGCGGAAGTTTCTTCAGGATCTTTTTAAAACTGAAATATTTCCCGATTATTTTATTTCACAATTCGGGATAAAACCCGGTAATTTACAATATTGAGATTTCACGAAGAAATCTTTTATTTTACAAAACATGTTTCTTTATTTTATACTGAGCCACTTTCTTAAGCTGATAGTGCTTCACGGCACTTTTCCTGGATCACAACAGATCACCTGAAACATGTTTGAAAAAGGTTTTGTCAGCGGGAAATACTGAGTGAATCATTCTATTTACATAAAACGACCTGTTTGTTATAATTTACAGTATTAAGAGCGATTACAATGTCTCTATCTTTTAAATTAACTGATCCAGTTGTCACTTGACCGGACTTGTGACTGTGGACATATCACTTGTTGGGACCGTTCACCCACAAATGATAAATAATTAGTAGCTATGTGCACATCCCCCCACATACTGGCAGTAATTTCAGATAACAAAGACTTAATCCCTGTAACTATAACTTTGAAAATAAACTTGCTTTTGTAAATAAATTTGATAAAAAGAGAATGACTCACATTGCAGATTTAACAGAGCTTATCCTACTGATTAGCCTTGATAACCTAGTTTAAATAATCATGCACACAAACTAGGTTAGTAACTTAATACAGCATTTACGATAACTCACGAGATTAAAGCCTTCACAACGAATGACAAAGTGCGATACTTAAAACGTCCATCGATTTAACGACGAATGACAAAGCATAAACCCTAATGTGGGCAGCACTTAAACATTCATTGGATAGTTTAATCAATCGGACATTGAATCGTAGCAGCGATCGAGTTATTACCCTGAATTGTGGCAGCACTTCATGATCAGTGTGTGTTTTTGTAGTGATTATACTATAACTCAGCGTACAATTCGAAATTGAACGTCGAACGAACACTCAATTGCATGAAACAGACCCTACTATTTATACGTGAAATTGGTTTCCCCCGCGTGTCGCGGGAGATGTTGCTGATCCTGTCGCGACTCGCCTGGGGTGTCAATCTACCCTAGGGTAGCCTTGTCACTAGTATAGGCCTGCTGAGTCGACATTTCGTTAATTCTCATTTTTGACAGCGTTTTCAGTAGATAACTATAACTAGGGTTTACCCCCCCTTAGTTTTAGGGGCCCTAATCATGATTCCAAATGTTCTGAAAATTTTAGGGATTATACAAAATCACTTGGGTTTCTCAATTAAGGTTTCCTATTGGACAGTTTAATTAAATAAATATAACTTTTGATGAGAGTTGTTACATTCTCCCCACCTTAATAAAAATCTCGTCCTCGAGATTTACTGGAATAAGTGAGGATACTTTCGCTTCATTTCTGATTCCAGCTCCCAAGTATATTCAGCTCCTCTCTTTGAATCCCATCTGACTTTGATTAAACTAGTCGTTTGTGTTTGAGAAACTTGATCTTTCGATCCTCAATTTGAAGAGGTTTCTCAACAAATTTCAATTTTTCGTTTACCTTTATATCTCGAAGAGGTACTACCAGTGATTCATCTGATAAGCATTTCTTGAGATTGGATACATGAAATACATCATGTACTCCTGCTAATTCTTCTGGTAGTTGTAAACGATAAGCAACTGGTCCTATACGTTGGATCACTGAAAAATGGTCCTACGTACCTTGGACTTAACTTTCCTTTCTTTCCGAATCTAACTACTCCTTTCCAAGGAGAAACTTTCAATAGTACTTTGTCTCCTACTTGGAATTCTAACGGCTTGCATCTATTGTCTGCATAACTTTTCTGGCGATCTCGAGCCGTCTTCAGTCTTTCCTTGATTTGAGTAATCTTATCAGTCGTCTCTTGCACTATTTCAGGACCTGACAATTGATTTTCTCCTATTTCTGCCCAACAAACTGGAGTTCTGCACTTTCTTCCATACAGTGCTTCAAATGGGGCGGTTTCAATACTTGAATGATAGCTATTGTTATAGGAGAATTCAATTAATGGTAAATGATCATCCCAATTCCCACCAAAATCTATTACACATGCTCTGAGCATGTCTTCTAGAGTTTGGATCGTCCTTTCACTCTGTCCATCTGTTTGTGGATGATATGCAGTGCTCAGATTTAATCGAGTTCCCATAGCTTGCTGGAAGCTTTTCCAGAAATGAGAAGTAAAACGACTATCCCTATCCGAAACAATGGAGAGTGGAACTCCATGTAAGGATACAACTTCATCTACATACAATTTTTCCAACCTTTCCATACTAAAGGTTTCTTTCATTGGTAAAAAGTGAGCTGATTTGGTTAATCGATCCACAATTACCCAAATCGCATCGTTACCTTTTCTGGTTTTGGATAACTTAGTAACAAAATCCATTGTTATAAGTTCCCATTTCCATACTGGCATTTCTAATTGTTGTAGTAATCCTGAAGGTTTCTGATGTTCTGCCTTAACTTGTGAACAAGTGAGACATTTAGAAACATATTGCGCTATATCCTTTTTCATTCTTATCCACCAAAAGTTCTTTCTTAAATCTTGGTACATTTTATTGTTTCCTGGGTGCATAGTATACCTAGATTTATGAGCTTCTTCTAAAATCTTAGGTCTTAAGTCTCCCTGCTTAGGTACCCAAATTCTACTTTTGTGGAATCTCCAAACTCCATCTACTCCTTGTTCTAATTCCTTGATTCGTCCCTTCATTCCTTCAGCATCATCCTTGATTGCTGTAGTTTGAACATTTTTCAATTGTTCCATTAAATCTAATTGTAGATTTAATCAGAGAGCACGAACCCGTCGTTGTTTCTCATAATACTTACGACTTAAGGCATCTGCAACTACATTTGCCTTTCCTTCATGATACTGAATATCACAGTCGTAGTCACTTAGTATTTCCATCCATCTCCTTTGCCTCATGTTTAACTCTTTTTGCCCAAATATATATCTTAAACTTTTGTGGTCTGTGTAGACAGTAAATTTACTTCCGTAAAGATAATGTCTCCAAATCTTAAGGGAAAAAATTACGGCTCCTAATTCTAAATCATGAGTCGTATAGTTTTCTTCGTGCTTTTTCAATTGCCTTGAAGCATATGCAATCACCTTTTTGCGTTGCATAAGCACACATCCATATCCTAATTTTGAAGCATCACAATATACCTCAAAATCTTCAGTTCCTTCTGGTAAGGCTAAGATTGGTGCATTTGTTAATTTCTGCTTTAATATTCTAAAGGCTTCTTCTTGCTTTGGTCCCCATTCAAACTTAACCGCTTTACAGGTTAGCTTAGTTAATGGTACGGCTATTTTGGAAAAATCCTTAATAAACCGTCTATAATACCCAGCTAAACCTATAAAACTTCTTATTTCCATTGCTGTTTGTGGAACCTTCCATTTGGTAATTGCCTCTATCTTAGCAGGATCTACGTGAATACCTTCGTGATTCACCATGTGTCATAAGAATTGCACTTCTTGCAACCAAAATTCACACTTCGAGAATTTGGCATAATGCTTTTCTTTTCTTAACAAAGTTAAGAGTGCATGAAGGTGTTCACAATGCTCTGTCTGACTTTTGGAATAAATAAGTATATCGTCTATGAAGACAATTACAAATTTATCCAAATATGGTTTACAGATCCTATTCATCATGTCCATGAATGCAGCAGGTGCATTTGTTAACCCAAAGGGCATGACTGTAAACTCATAATGACCATACCTAGTTCTGAAAGCAGTTTTAGGTATGTCTTCTTCTTGTACCTTCAATTGATGATATCCGGAGCGTAAATCTATCTTAGAAAAATATCTATCCCCCTGAAGTTGATCAAACAGATCATCAATCCTAGGTAATGGATATCGATTCTTAATTGTAACCTTATTCAGTTCTCTATAATCGATACACATTCTCATTGAACCATCCTTTTTCTTTACAAACAACACTGGCGCTCCCCAAGGGGATGAGCTAGGTTGTATGAATCCTTTACTTAGTAATTCATCTAATTGCGTTTTTAGTTCTAACATTTCTGTGGGTGCTAACCGATAAGGTGCCTTGGCTATCGGTGTAGTTCCTGGAATTAGATGAATCCTAAATTCTACTTCCCTATCCGGAGGTAATCCTGGTAAATCTTCTGGGAATATATCTGGATATTCTGAGACTACAGGAATTTCCTTAAGATCTTTACCCTTAGTACTAATGATTACCGAAATCATATACACTATTCCTTGTTTTCGTTCATAATTAGCAACTTTCATTACTGATATGAACTTCATGGGCTTACGTGGTTTATCTCAGGTAATCTTGATTACTTCTCCGGTGGATGATTGAATTTCTATGGAATTCTGATCACAAAGAATTCTAGCATGGTTGGCTACTAACCAATCCATTCCTAATACAACATCAAACTCAGCTAAATTCATCGGCAATAGTTTTGCAGAGAATGTATGTCCTAAAATTTCTATGTTTTCTTCTTGCAAAACTTTATCTATTTTAACTGAATTTCCGTCTGCCGTTTCAACTGTAAAACTCTGCCTAATATTGGTTAAAGGTAATTTAAGAGCTTGGCAGAATGAAGTATTTATAAAACTTTGGTTTGCACCAGAGTCAGATAATACTTTGGCGTAAACGTTGTGAACTAAGAACGTACCCGCTATCACATCTGGGATGAGTTCTGCTTCTTGAGTGGTCAGCTGAAATGCCCTAGCATTCTTCTTAATAGTTCCGTCGGTTGCCTTGGTTTTGTTGTCTGCTGGTTTGATTAATTTAGGACATTCTGTTTTGAAATGTCCTGCCTCTCCAAAATTGTAACAAATTATGGATTTCTTCCTGCAATTTTCTTCACGATGCCCTACAGTTTTGCAAAAATTGCAATATACTTTGCATTTTCCAAAATGTTTCTTTTTGCAATTTTGACAGAACGGCAAGGTTGAAGATTGCCCTGTTCCTTTTCTCTTGAAGCTGTTATTATTACCCGTACGAAATCCTTGGGTAATTTTATGAGCCAGTTCCTTCTTTCTCTTTTCATCTTGTGTGCGTACCAATTCATCGGTTAGGGTATTAGCTAATTCCACAGCATCGTCAATAGTGCGAGGTCTCGCAGCTTTAACGATATTGCGGATTTCACTAATCAGTCCCCAAATGTAGCGAGAAATGAGTACCGGTTCTGGCGAAGCCAGCGTTGGTACCACTCTAGCATACTCAAAGAATGTCGAAGTATAACCGCGACAATCTACACCCATCATCCGATGATTTAGGAACTTATTTGTCATCTGTTCCTTTTCATACTCGGGACAGAATTTTCTTTCTACAAAACCCTTAACTTCTTCCTAAGTCATGGCATAAGGTATCATTCTTCCTTTTGATTGTAACACAGTGTTCCACCATTCGAGTGCTCCTTCCTTGAAGATATTTGATGCGTACATGATGTAACAACCCTCATTAAAAGTCCTATTTATTTTATTATTTTATCCAATAGGAAACCCTAATTAAGAAACCCAAGTGATTCTACACAAACCCTAAAATTATCAATCAGAATCAGGATCAGGGCCCCTAAAACTCAGGGGGGGCATTCCCTACTCAACGATTATCCATTTATCTCGCTGTCTAAAACAAAGTTCGAGAAACTGTCAACTCACCTGCACTTCAAACACACGTGGCAAGAGAATAAGAAAAAGGTATCCCTTACGGACCGTAAGGGTTTATGCTTACGGTCCGTAAGCATGTCTAATTTCGGGTATAAATAGTAGGCTTTGGGACTGGCTTCTGTGCGTTCGTTCGACAATAAAATTCGACTATGGCACGGAGTTATCGTCTGATTACTACCAAAAAACACTAATTAGTATAGCGGGGTGCTGCCGCAAACAGGGTATTAACTCGATCGCTGCTACGATTCAATGTCCGATCGATTAAACTATCCAATGGATGTTTAAGTGCTGCTCAAACTTGGGTTATGCTTTGTCATTAGTCGTGATTCCGACAGGATGTTTGAGTACCACCCGAACTCAGGGAATACTCTGTCATTCGTTGTGAATCCGATGGATGTTTAAGTATTGCACTTTGTCATTTGTTGTGAGGGTTTTATCTCGTGAGTTATCGTAAATGCTGTATTAGTTACTTACCTAGTTTGTATGCATTAGGTTACAAGGCTAAATCAATAGGCTAAGCTCTGCTCAAATTAAATCTGCAATATATCAAGGCTTATCTGTAGACTAAGCTTTGCCCGTAGAAATCTGCACTGTGAGTTCATTTCTCTTTTCTCACCGTTTGTGAGTCCATTCTCTTTTCTCACAGTTTTATCACCTTTTTGTGATACAATTATATTTACAAATGTTTTCCAAATTCATAAAGGTTTATCTGTTATACTTACAGTAATTAAAATTTTATATTCTATAATAACTGCTGGTATGGGAGGTTTTATACATTATTTAATCCTCGTTACTATTAGCCAAAAAGTTAGCTAATAATAGCATGACCACAATCACAGTGGGAATCATGCCACAGTAGCCATAGCTTATAACTAATATTGTTTTAACATTAAATCGTTAATAAATTTAATGTATGTTTAAAATAAATCTAAATGGTGTATACCATAATAAAATAGTCAAATATAATGTATTCTACTATACGAAGATTATATTGTTAGTCACGTTAATATATCAAATAATGATATTACAATTATTTAATTAACATATTATATTTGATAAGTTATAGTAATTTGACATAAAATGATATATGTCGTTTTCTGGGTTAAATGGTTTTGTGCCATAGGTAATATATTTGACAAAGTAATGTCACGGGACACAATTAAGTCCAGAGTCACTAGTTGAGAGAATGATCAATAGTGACATGTTTAAAGGCACTAGTTGAGAGAATGATCAACAGTGTTATGACTAGAATCACTAGTTGAAAGAATGATCAACAGTGATATGACCAGAGTCACTAGTTGAAAGAATGATCAACAGTGATATGACCATCATCACAGGAATCGCCTAGTGACAGATAAAGTGAATAATAGTAAAATATAATTACTTGATAAATTCACTATTGGACGAAAGTGAGCCAATGAGTGATATGATTACTGTCACCTTGGAACTGCCACCAGGTGACAAATACTGATTGAGTGGGTAAATATAAATGAATATAAAAACCTTAATGCTGTAAGGTATACTAATATATTTTATAAAAATAGAATGAACTCACTCAGTATTTTCGCTGACAAAACCTTTTTCAAACATATTTCAGGTAATTACAGTGGATTGGAGTAAGAGTTGGATACGGCACTGAAAGGCTTCAAGAACTGGCTTATTTTATTAATTAAATCAAATTAAGAAATATTGTTTTATGTAACCAAATTTATCTTATTAAAAAGCTACCTTTGTAAAAATAAATAAAATCCGGTGTTTCTAAACTCTGATAATTTTCCTAACTCACGGTCCTGATGAAATATCCGCTGCAACGTTTTCAAAATAATCACCGGTACCACTGGGCTGTTCGCGACTCCCGATTCCGTCCAGGGTGGGTCGGGGGTCGTGACAGAAGGTGGTATCAGAGCCACTTGCTTAAAGCTATTTAGGTGTTCTTTTAATACCTAAACTTAAAAGTTAGGAAACTGATACAAATTAACATATGTGTTATATATGAATATATATATGTCGATATGCACATATAATATCCTGAAAGTATTGTTTGTTTTAATTATTCTGTGATATTAATAAGTGAAAATGTTTGTACTTCAGATGTCAATTGAAGTACCACATAATCCAGAAGCTCATGCTAATAATGAAAATCCTTTGGATAAAAATGCTATAGAAAATCTAATAGCTCAAGGAATAGCTAATGCTTTACCTTTAATAATTAAAGCTGTTAAAAACCCCGTAGAACCTACCAAAGTTGTGAATAGCAAGCATACCCGTGACGACAGTTTTAACCATAGTGTCAATGGAGGTAATGATGATATTATCAAAACCCCATTTCCCAAGAAAAGGAAGGCGATGACTCTCGGGTGTACCTACAAAGAATTTCTAGCTTGTAAACCAACTGAGTTCGCCGGCAGTGAAGGAGCCACGGCTGCTCTGCGATGGTTGGAAAAGACGGAAGCTGTTCTTACAATCAGCAAATGTGCCGAAGAAGATAAGGTGATGTATGCATCTAACCTCTTCAAGGAAGAAGCCTTAGAATGGTGGAAAACAATTCTTCAGGCAAAAGGAAGTAACATGGCTTATGCCATGAACTGGGAAAAATTCAAGGAAATGATAGAAAGGAAATTTTGTCCTCCTTATGAAAAGGAACGAATAGCTAACAAGTTCCTAAATCATAAAATGATAGATGTAAATTGTCGTGAATATACGACAACGTTCTTCGAATATGCAAGAATGGTACCAACTCTGGCTTCGCCAGAACCCGTACTAATTTCTCTTTATATTTGGGGATTAATTAGCGAAATCCGAGACATAGTCAAGGCCATTAGACCACAAACTATTGAAGAAGCAGTCGAACTAGCTAACATGTTGACAGATGGAATAATTCGCACAAGAGAAGAAAATAAGAAAAAAGAGTTAGCCCAGAGAATTTTCCAAGAATTTAAGAAGACAGGAACTGAATTGTCACTGGAACAACCTATCTGCAGAAACTGTAACAAAAAGCATTCAGGAAGATGTCGTTTTAGGAGAACACCCTACTGTGACTTCTGCAAGATGACCGGGCATATAGAGGAAGAGTGTAGAAGGAAAACTAGTGTTTGTTTCAATTGCGGAGAGACGGGACACATCAAACCATATTGCCCAAAACTGACCAAAGCATCCGACAACAAGGCCAGAACAACAGACGGAGCTAAGAAGAACGCGCGAGCATTCGTACTTACTACGCAAGAAGCAGAAATGATTCTAGACGTAATCGCTGATATGTAATATCTAAGTTAAGTTATTATTTAACCCTAATATAAATAGAAGTTTTTAAATAAATACATTCTGTCAAGTACTTCATCTATTCAAAACCATAACAGACTTGTTTGGTTTTCACTTTCACCAAATCATTTATTTGGTCACGATCACCTTGTGGTGACGTTTTCACAAATTTGAAGCTTGTGCTAATCTCGTTGCACACGGGTTTAATTATTTATTTATATTGAATCCGCTTTGTTGGTGTATTCAATCTTAACACAATCATGTGCTAAGATAATGATACACAAATTCATTTCATATTTCAGTGTATCTCTTAAGGATTTTTATATCAGCAATCGAGCGCTTCGTAATCTTTATTGTTTTATCATCTTTGATCGAAAAACATTATTATTTCAATTTCGATCAAAAATCCTCCTAGATTTATTTGAAGCATTCGGACTTACTTCATTTGATTTAAAGCATGGTGAAACTCATTTGATTCACCGCTACTATTTCCAATTACTATGACACCTTGTGGTGGCATTTTCTTTAATTTGTAGCTTGAGCTATTCGCATTTTCACACCTGATGTAAGGATTTATTTATTTCCTTTTTGTTATCTTAAACAATCTTAATACAATTATGTGTTAAGATAAGAGTACACAAATTCATATCATATTCCGGTGTACCTCTTAACGTTTCTTTCATCATTTATCGAAAATTCTATAATATTCATTTGGTTTTTTTCATTTGAAAATCCTATTCGAAATGAATATCCAAATTTACTTCATTAAAGCTTTCAGTTGATTACACGGTGAAATTGTTCGGTCACCGTAATTATTGAATTATTTCAATCATTACGACACCTTGCGGCGTCGTTATAAACTTGTAGCTTGGGCTAATCATAATCATACGAACCATTCAAAACCACGTATGTCTTTCATTTGACTCATCATTGAAAGTAGTCTTAATGCAATTATGTATTAAGACAATGATACACTAAACTCTGTTGTATTTCGGTGTATCCTTGCAAATTCAATAATGTCAACACACTGATTTTTCTCTTGTTATGATTCGATAGTTGACAATCATTTTCGTGCTTCTATTACATTTGAGCTTGTTGATTCTGAGTCTTCCTCAGTTGACAATCAAAATAAGTTTTCTTTTGATTCTAAAACTCATTTACAACTTGTAAACATTCAATTTAGATATCTATTTGATCGTATATCTTTTGGCTTGAACCTAGTCAGATTGGAAATTATATCATTTTATCTCATCCGTTTGACATCGATTTCTTGAAACAGTTCAGTTGAACCATTGAGTCCTATTTATTGTATAACTCTTATTCACAAAATTTGATATTTAAATCTGTGTCATTTTGTTGACTAAAATATGACATAAATCAAAAAGAAATATCATAACCCAAAATACACTTGGGAGCTGGAATCTGAGATTAAGAAAAAAGTATTCCTACTTATTAAGGTGGGGAGAATGTAACAACCCTCATTAAAAGTCCTATTTATTTTATTATTTTATCCAATAGGAAACCCTAATTAAGACACCCAAGTGATTCTACACAAATCCTAAAATTATCAGAACAATCAGAATCAGGATCAGGGCCCCTAAAACTCAGGGGGGGCATTCCCTACTCAACGATTATCCATTTATCTCGCTGTCTAAAACAAAGTTCGAGAAACTGTCAACTCACCTGCACTTCAAACACACGTGGCAAGAGAATAAGAAAAAGGTATCCCTTACGGACCGTAAGGGTTTATGCTTACGGTCCGTAAGAATGTCTAATTTCGGGTATAAATAGCAGGCTTTGGGACTGGCTTCTGTGCGTTCGTTCGACGATAAAATTCGACTCTGGCACGGAGTTATCGTCTGATTACTACCAAAAAACACTAATTAGTATAGCGGGGTGCTGCCGCAAACAGGGTATTAACTCGATCGCTGCTACGATTCAATGTCCGATCGATTAAACTATCCAATGGATGTTTAAGTGCTGCTCAAACTTGGGTTATGCTTTGTCATAAGTCGTGATTCCGACAGGATGTTTGAGTACCACCCAAACACGGGGAATACTCTGTCATTCGTTATGAATCCGATGGATGTTTAAGTATTGCACTTTGTCATTTGTTGTGAGGGTTTTATCTCGTGAGTTATCGTAAATGCTGTATTAGTTACTTACCTAGTTTGTATGCATTAGGTTACAAGGCTAAATCAATAGGCTAAGCTCTGCTCAAATTAAATCTGCAATATATCAAGGCTTATCTGTAGACTAAGCTTTGCCCGTAGAAATCTGCACTGTGAGTTCATTTCTCTTTTCTCACCGTTTGTGAGTCCATTCTCTTTTCTCACAGTTTTATCACCTTTTTGTGATACAATTATATTTACAAATGTTTTCCAAATTCATAAAGGTTTATCTGTTATACTTACAGTAATTAAATTTTTATATTCTATAATAACTGCTGGTATGGGAGGTTTTATACATTATTTAATCCTCGTTACTATTAGCCAAAAAGTTAGCTAATAATAGCATGACCACAATCACAGTGGGAATCATGCCACAGTAGCCATAGCTTATAACTAATATTATTTTAACATTAAATCGTTAATAAATTTAATGTATGTTTAAAATAAATCTAAATGGTGTATACCATAATAAAATAGTCAAATATAATGTATTCTACTATACGAAGATTATATTGTTAGTCACGTTAATATATCAAATAATGATATTACAATTATTTAATTAACATATTATATTTGATAAGTTATAGTAATTTGACATAAAATGATATATGTCGTTTTCTGGGTTAAATGGTTTTGTGCCATAAGTAATATATTTGACAAAGTAATGTCACGGGACACAATTAAGTCCAGAGTCACTAGTTGAGAGAATGATCAACAGTGACATGTTTAAAGGCACTAGTTGAGAGAATGATCAACAGTGTTATGACTAGAATCACTAGTTGAAAGAATGATCAACAGTGATATGACCAGAGTCACTAGTTGAAAGAATGATCAACAGTGATATGACCATCATCACAGGAATCGCCTAGTGACAGATAAAGTGAATAATAGTAAAATATAATTACTTGATAAATTCACTATTGGACGAAAGTGAGCCAATGAGTGATATGATTACTGTCACCTTGGAACTGCCACCATGTGACAAATACTGATTGAGTGGGTAAATATAAATGAATATAAAAACCTTAATGCTGTAAGGTATAATAATATATTTTATAAAAATAGAATGAACTCACTCAGTATTTTCGCTGACAAAACCTTTTTCAAACATATTTCAGGTAATTACAGTGCATTGGAGTAAGAGTTGGATACGGCACTGAAAGGCTTCAAGAAGTGGCTTATTTTATTAATTAAATCAAATTAAGAAATATTGTTTTATGTAACCAAATTTATCTTATTAAAAAGGTACCTTTGTAAAAATAAATAAAATCCGGTGTTTCTAAACTCTGATATTTTTCCTAACTCACGGTCCTGATGAAATATCCGTTGCAACGTTTTCAAAATAATCACCGGTACCACTGGGCTGTTCGCGACTCCCGATTCCGTCCAGGGTGGGTCGGGGGTCGTGACACATGACCTGATCATCTTTAGCACATTTACTTATTGCAATTACTGCTTCAGTTTTCTCTAACCGACGCAGTGATGCAGTTGCTCCTTCATTGCCTGCAAATTCAGTGGGTTTACAAGCAAGAAATTCTTTGAAAGTGCAACCAGGCATTGCAGTTTTCATTTTCTTAGGTAATGGAGCTTTATGTGGTTCCCCATTATGATTAACATGATCATTGCCTCTGTTTACACTATTACTGAAGTTATCTTCAGAAATACATTTACTAGGAACGATTTGTTGTGGTTCGATTGGATTCTTTACAGCAGCAACGATGGCTGGAATAGCATTAGCTATCCCTTGAGTAACAATATTTTCGATATCTTGTCTAGTCATATATTGATCTCCTGGATGTTGCTCAGACTGATTAACCTCATTTATTGGTTCATTACCAATGTTTGCCATCTGATAATTAATTTTATATAAATAATTAGTATAAATAAAAATATAATAAAATAGTTGGCACATAATCACATTAACATGTATAATAAAAAATTATCGATTTCACAAGTTTCATTTTTATATATTATATTATGCCTCGTACACACGATTATCATACAACGTTTTATTGTTAAGTTATTACACATACTGGTTATTATGATTATTTATTAACAAATATTCCTGCAAAATCCCATTATCTGGTCAGCTAATTTCTTAAAAACGACGCTCCCTTTCGTCATACTTCCATGTAACTCTTTCTCCCACATCCCTAATCCGATTTCCTGCATCAATTAACTCTTCGCCCCAAAGACGAAGTTCAGCCAGATTCTCCGGGCTCATAGTTGGATATAGTGGAGGTTCTGGGTCAACTTGTGGGAAAAATGTATCAGGATTGTTTAAAAGATTTTGGTATTGCCAATCAGTTGTCCACCATTCATCTAATTCTACTGGTAGTGGTTGAGGTTGGACAATAGGATCTAGAATAGCAGGTTCCAGATTGATTGGGATTGGAACTTCTAATGGATAGTGAAAAAGATCTTTTTCAGTAAAGATAAGGTTTGGATTAGCTGGTTCAAGGTTTCCATCGGCAGGTCCGATGAGGTCACTCATTACTAGTTTATGATCTAAAACTTCCCAGGGAGTCATTTTCTGTTTCTGTCTAGAACTTTCTCCGACTTCTCTTTCTGTTTGCTTAAAACTCTTTTCAGCTTCTATCTCTACTTGATTAATATTTTCCTCAATTTCTATCCCTTTTCCTTTGTCTTTTGGTTCTTCAGTTTTAGTAACCTTTCTTGTTGCTGGCTTTTTCCTTCGTACATGCCTCCAGCCCACAAATCTGCTTCTTTTCTTGGTTTTAGGTTTTGCCAGTGGTTTGGATTGAAATTCCATGGGTTCTTCTTTATCAGCGAAGTAACCGGTGAATTCCTTGGAAACTTCTATCTTAACGGGATAGAGGTTAAGATTTTCTAAACCTTCAGATATCTCATTCATGCTGTTTAGCATATATGCAAAATACATACCAAATGTTAAAATAAAGAGTAAACTGCCATTTTGGTCCATGTGGTTTAGGCATTTTTGCCATTTTAGTCCAAATCTCAAACTTTTTAAATCTGGGTCCCTATGGTTTCACTTTTATTGCCATTTTAGTCCAAAATTCAAAATCCCTCTTTTTTTGATTGTTCCAAAAAGTTTGAGATTTAGACTAAAATGGCAATAAAAGTGAAACCACAAGGACCAAAATGGCAGTTTACTCTTAATTTTGGACTAAAATGGCAATAAAAGTGAAACCATAGGGACCCAGATTTAAAAAGTTTGAGATTTGGACTAAAATGGCAAAAATGCCTAAACCACAGGGACCAAAATGGCAGTTTACTCTAAAATAAATTAACAAAATTTTATAGATAACCCGTAAATATTATTGCATACATAAAACAACTGACAAGTAAATTATACTACGATTTACTGTAAACTTATTTATTTACTAAATAAGGTTTCTGGAACATAAAAGTGCTAAAACTTTTGAGTATTTAGAGATTTGCATTTTCTGCTACTGTGGCTAGCATATAAAGATTTGCCCATTTCTCATCTAATTTGTCCTCCCAAGGTGATTTATTGATTAAGTCCTGGGTTTCTTGTTTAACTTTCTTCTCTCAGTTTTTCCTTATTTCCTCCTGACTTTTCCTAATAATCAAACTTCTTTTATTAGGAGAAAGTGGTTCTTCATAATGTGCCTTACGGACAAATATTCCTTCTTCAGGAATTACATAAGGTTTTGTTTGGGATGAACTTCCCTTCTCGTTGGATGACCTATCTAGTTTAAGATAGATGTTGACAGCTTTTGTTTACCCATACTGTAATTAACAAATAATCAGTTAATAAAACACATAATCACATACTTGGCAATTAGTAAAATTAAGTATTTCTAAATACTTAATAGGCTTAAATCAGTGGCTCTGATACCACCTTATTTCTGTCACGACCCCCGACCCGGTTTTACCCGTTTCAGGAGCCGCGGGACAGAAATCCCGTGGTATTTAATTAACAGCGGAAGTTTCTTCAGGATCTTTTTAAAACTGAAATATTTCCCGATTATTTTATTTCACAATTCGGGATAAAACCCGGTAATTTACAATATTGAGATTTCACGAAGAAATCTTTTATTTTACAAAACATGTTTCTTTATTTTATACTGAGCCACTTTCTTAAGCTGATAGTGCTTCACGACACTTTTCCTGGATCACAACAGATCACCTGAAACATGTTTGAAAAAGGTTTTGTCAGCGGGAAATACTGAGTGAATCATTCTATTTACATAAAACGACCTGTTTGTTATAATTTACAGTATTAAGAGCGATTACAATGTCTCTATCTTTTAAATTAACTGATCCAGTTGTCACTTGACCGGACTTGTGACTGTGGACATATCACTTGTTGGGACCGTTCACCCACAAATGATAAATAATTAGTAGCTATGTGCACATCCCCCCACATACTGGCAGTAATTTCAGATAACAAAGACTTAATCCCTGTAACTATAACTTTGAAAATAAACTTGCTTTTGTAAATAAATTTGATAAAAAGAGAATGACTCACATTGCAGATTTAACAGAGCTTATCCTACTGATTAGCCTTGATAACCTAGTTTAAATAATCAGGCACACAAACTAGGTTAGTAACTTAATACAACATTTACGATAACTCACGAGATTAAAACCTTCACAACGAATGACAAAGTGCGATACTTAAACATCCATCGATTTAACGACGAATGACAAAGCATAAACCCTAATGTGGGCAGCACTTAAACATCCATTGGATAGTTTAATCAATCGGACATTGAATCGTAGCAGCGATCGAGTTATTACCCTGAATTGTGGCAGCACTTCGTGATCAGTGTGTGTTTTTGTAGTGATTATACTATAACTCAGCGTACAATTCGAAATTGAACGTCAAACGAACACTCAATTGCATGAAACAGACCCTACTATTTATACGTGAAATTGGTTTCTCCCGCGTGTCACGGGAGATGTTGCTGATCCTGTCGCGACTCGCCTGGGGTGTCAATCTACCCTAGGGTAGCCTTATCACTAGTATAGGCCCGCTGAGTCGACATTTCGTTAATTCTCATTTTTGACAGCGTTTTCAGTAGATAACTATAACTAGGGTTTACCCCCCCTTAGTTTTAGGGATTATACAGAATCACTTGGGTTTCTCAATTAAGGTTTCCTATTGGACAGTTTAATTAAATAAATATAAATTTTGATGAGAGTTGTTACACAACCCGCAGGGGAGAAGATCATCAACGGTTGAAGATTCTCTTGTAAACTATGTTTACGCCTTAAGAGAGGCCCTTGATGAAGTAACAAGTGTGGAAGAGGCATTGGTCGACCGCATTAATCATTTGACGGTGGGACTAGAAGGATGTCTTCGGGAAGTCAACCTTTTGCACCAAAGGTTGAACATTCTCGCCTCTCCTCCTTTGGTACCGATTATCACCCAAAGGGCATGGAATGTGGTACCGGAAGTCATCATTCCGGCCGAATGGTACGCCCTACATCCGGAGCCTCCTCGAGACGTACTACAAGGGGTTCCGATTGGTGTCGCTCCTCCTCCACAAGATGTCGAGGAACATGAAGTCGCCTCCCTTCTCCCGTGGGAGATAGAAGAATGGCTCTAGAGACATCTAAGGGACACCGTTCGGCTTGGAGTTCTACAAGACTTTTAGACCGGAAATCTATTTCCGGAATTTTGGTTCTTATTGTAGAAGTAGGGCTCCTTAGGAAGATTTTACGGATCACTTGACCTATTAGGACTTTTAACTTTTATTTTCTATTTTATTTTTCATTTTTAGGACTAGTATGTAACTCTCTATGACGTAATGAATGATGGTTTTTAGTTAATTTGGTGTTTGGATAGTGTTGAAATGAATAAAACACACTTGAGATGACAAAGGGTGTTATTTTTCATTTTTAGGACTAGTATGTAACTCTCTAGGGGCTGCCAACTGATTTTAAAGATGGTATTACACCTGTTTTGATCTGGTTAACCCACTTTAACACTTGTCACGATCCTACGTGATCCCGAAAACTATATATAGCGCCTTGTTCATTCATTTCATTTCACCCATTTCTTGAAGTTCTTGCTCTCTAACTCAAATCTGAGGATCCTGATCATTGGGAACCTCCTTTTGAGTTCTTTTCAGTCCATTGGACCCTTGGTAAGTGCCCTCTTATGGCTAGTTTGTTTTATTTGGCGATTAAAGCCGAAAAGTCAAGCGTTTACGATAAACGCTTTGACTTTTAAACGGTCGAGCCGTTGTTCGCATCGAACATGGCTACGTGATCGTAATTAGGTAGGTATTAAACCCTCAAAAGGACACCTCCTAATTACCACGTTTGCTTAGTTAATTGTCGGGTCAAAGTAATTATAATAAAAGTCAAACGAATAGTTTTTAAATGAAATTCATAACTATTGATGTAAACGAAATAAAATCAGTTTTATCACTTTAATAACTTGGTAAATATTAATTGAACATGTCTAGGCATGTTCAACCTGACAATTCTGAGTTTAGGCTCGGTTCGGAACCGAAAGTCGCAAAATTTGACTTTTGCTTCGACTTTCAGTTCTGACCCAATTTAACTTAGTTTAGTTATGCCTTAGGATTCCTTTAGGACCATATTATATGTTAGTATAACCCTCTGAGGTTATACAACATGGTTCCATAGAAATCCTAGTTCTTTGCATTTTCCGTTAAATGCTTAAAAGTTGACCATTATGCCCTTTTGATATTAAAACAAGATTTTTGAAAATGTGAGATGACAAAACCTTTATTACTGATTTATAAACATGTCCTAAAAATTTGACATCAGTTTGAGGTCTAAATTAGGAGTTATGCTCAATATCGTAAATTGAACCCTTTTTATTAATTAAACGGAATTTTTGGCATAAAACCTATTTAAACCCAAATTTTGACACCAAACTTTCTACCCACTGTTAAGATATAATATTTAGAGAGTTTTGGAAATTTTTATTAAATTTTAAACTGATCATAACATAGGGTTCTTGCATTGATTCGGTAATTGACGGTTACGCCCTTTTTACTAATAAAATGAGTTTTACACATCCTTTACATACCAAACCTTTTTCTACTGATTTTATATATTAAATAAGTTATTTTAAACAGTAAAGGCTGATCAAAATCTCAGATTTCCTTAACTAACCCGAATACCGCCAAATACCGACCTTTATGCGATTTAGGCGCATAGTATGGTTTAAAACCATATTTGGCACCTAAGGCTTGATACCTACTGATGTTATGAATAAATTTTTATAATTTAGTAGTAAGTAAAAGTTTTGAACTCAGATTTCCAAATTTGACCCTTAAAGCCTATGTGAAATGACCAAAATGCCCCTATGGTGCATAGCTTGGTCATAAATGATAAATTTCACATATATATGATATCTTACTGATATAACTTATTAAAATAAATATTTTTACTGATCATTTTAGACCAGAACCGCATATTGCTATTTAACCTCTTTTATAATCTTTAAAATGACCAAAATACCCCTACGGGGCTTAAATTGTTTTTAGATTCGTTTGGGGCATAATGGAAGATATCCTACTGATATCACAACATATTAAAAGCATATTAACTTGTGGAACTTGTTCATGACTCTTTTGGTTACCCGTTATTCACTTTTCGCGTTCGGTACGGTTTATGTAACTAGTTTGCATAAATTAACCGAAACGGGTCAAACCTTATCATTTTTGCTTCAAAATCCAGAATGTGTTTAGTTTAACCATATTATACAAGTCTTCATACTTGTCGGGTCTAAATCACATTCTAATTCGGTCTTCGCTGAATCTTGCGTTTTGAGCTGTAAACCCTTTCTTAAAACTAACCGGTCTAAGTTAAGACTTAAATAAGACCCGTTAGAAATCTAATAGGTTATTAAAACCTTCATTCCATATTGAGAGCCCCAGTAGAGGTACTTGTGCTTGCTGATTTGAATATACGGCTAAGAATAAAATTACATTTTAGTTCAGGTAAATACTTTTGACTTATTTTCCCCATACGAGCTTGGGATACGGTATTATAATAATACCGCTTGGTCGGGTATTGAATGTTTAATCGATTAGTGGTTAAATTATTGAGGTAACCCGTTTTAATCTGTCTTGTTTGAAATAAAGCCTTTGGGGGTTAATGACCATGTCCCGGATATCCTTGGCATCATTATTAATAAATGGCCACGTCTTAAGCACGGGGTGTAGGCATACACCTGACAGTTGCGTTAGAAAAACGGTATCTCACTCTCTTGTGGGCCTATACTTGTGGTGTGTCTGTTAATCTTGACTCGGCTTCTATATCGGGCCCTGAATGTATAACGAACATACAAATCTGTATACAAGATTATTTTTATATAATTGTCCCAAGTTATAAAAGGATATTTGTGCCTTGTGCATTTAAATTAATTTTTCATAAATGTTTTCAAAAGAGTCAGTTAATTGTATTTACCAGTGTAAACTGACGTATTTTCCAAAAAGATTAAGTAACAGGTACCGTACGTAATTGGCTGGGAGATCAGGGCGTTAATAAGGAATCTTGCAAGTTCTAAACGTCTAAAGTCTGTTGAACAGTGTTTAGTTTTCCTTTTTAAGATCCGCCTGTGGATCCATATGCAACCGTTGTGTAATACTTTATTATACTTTCGAATCGGTTTGTATTATTATTACTTTAGACTTCCGCTGTGCATTGAACTGTGATTATTTGACTTTAATGATATCAACTACGTCACGATACTCCCCACCGGGTCCACCGGTAATACGTGGAAATATCGGGGTGTGACAGGTTGGTATCAGAGCCAACATTGAGTGAATTAAACACTAGCCTTTTGTGTTTAATCTCAATGACACAGTAGCACATTCCTTGACTTCCGAGTCTAGACATGAACTAGGAATAATCTCATCCCTGTTATATGTACACATTGTTTTTTATATTTATGCATCTCAGGATCGTGTCGTCGAGCAAGGCTGCCATTGGTGGAGGCCCTCCAAATCCGAAGTGTAAGAATGTAAAGCTTCGTACTACAGCTCGAATAAGCGTACGGCCAGTATGGAGAAAGGACCTTTTGAACCCATTAGCCATATTTCAAACTTTGTACCCAAGACTTTTGAAACTTCAAATGAGAAGCCAACATCGGAGGAGTTCATACCAGCTGTCCCTGAAATTCCTGCTCCAAAGATAATACCTATGGACCCAAAGGACTCATATTTCTTACCTCCAAGTCTTGGAATCCCAAACTTGGATTATACTTGTCCTGAACTTATTCATGATTCATATTATTCATTAACCATAAAATCCTTGGATTCCACTTTTGCAAGAATTCCTAATTTAGAAGATTTTGACCACCCACAAAAACCTTCAGTACCCATACCGCACTCAGGGAACCAGGGAGAAAACTTTCAGAATTAGAATGAAGAAGGAACTTCCTTGTTATATTTCATTTCTATAGTAGTCCCTATAAGGACATATATATCTTTTAGTCCCTATGTGGGCAAATTCTTGTTTAAAAGTTCCGTTTAGGGCATCTATGTACTTTTTCCATTTAATGGAATGTTTTAATTTAAAGTTTTATTTGTCCTTATATGTATGAATATAACATATAAAATAAATCAAAATATCATTCCTTTTGTAATTGATCTGCCATTGAATATTGAAAGAAAATCTTGAAGGTATAACCTAGCCTATATGTCATTTTAGACATGGCCTAGATGGTAAAACCTTTTTAAGATTTAAACCCTTGTTAACATCTGAAAACATGTTAGCACTCCTGGCAAATGTGATTCGATAAAATCACACAAGTCATCCTTATATTGGATCCTTCCAATTTCTTATCTAGCCTAGTGATTTAGAAATCATGGCTCAAATCATCAGATAAGATGATCATATCATAAACATCCCTTAGTGATGAAATGCCTACGGGCTATATCTATTGTCCTAAAAGAGAAAAGACAGTTGTAGTCTTTGACTCTCTGTCAAGAAAGGTAATGAACTGTGTTTAAACCTTAATGCCTCGATCCTATAAGGTCATGGCTTATAAATTCAAAACTGTCCTCGTGACAAGGCCTTTTGTGCCATTTCAATATCATTAATAGTTTATAACTGGGATAAAATATAATAAAAATTTAAATAAATTAAATTAACCAATATGGCTTAAAATTTCCATGGTTAATGAATTGCTATAAATGACAATTCCATAATAGACTTCTGAATAAATCATTGCCAATATTTATGTAGCAATCAAGCTACATGGCTGGATCAGATAAGTTTAGCAGCCACCCGAGGGAGAATAATGATACTACTAGAGTTAATATAACTGATGCAGAACTGCAGGCCTTAATAGATAATGCCGTTACTCGAGCTCTTGACAGACAGTATAATGAATCAAGTGGTACAAGCACCAAGACCCAGTCTGTACCTCATGCAAAACCACCTTCCCAAACGCATGTATCTCATAAGGACAATTCTCATCACTCATCGAATCAGAGGAGTGTTCCGTCTAGATAGGTTGTGCTTAATCAAGGGCCATATGTTAAAACCTGTTCATATAAATATTTTGTCTCCTGCAAGCCCAGAGACTTCACAGGAGAAAAGGGAGCCATCGATTGCATGACGTGGCTCGATGAGATGGACACCGTTGTTGATATTAGTGGATGTGCAGAGGAAGACATTATGAAGTTTGTTTCACAATCTTTTAAAGGAGAAGCTCTAGCTTGGTGGAGGTCACTAATCCAAGCTATAGGGAAGATCCCGTTGTACAACTTGATTTGGGATCAATTTGTTGCTCTTATCAAAGAAAATTTCTGTCCTCAACATGAAGTTGAGAAAATTGAGACTGATTTCTTGACATTGGTAATGAAGAACTTAGATTGTCAGGAATATCTTACAAGTTTCAATACCATGTCTCGATTGGTTCCTTACTTGATCACACCGGAACCGAAGCGTATAGCTCGTTTTATTGGGGGTCTAGCCCCAGAAATCAAGGCAAGTGTAAAAGCATCGAGACCTACCACGTTCAGGTCAGCGGCAGATCTATCACTATCTCTCACACTTGATGTGGTCAGAAACAAGGCTGACAGAGCTTCTGATGAAGGAAAGCATAAAAGGGAGGATGAGAATTCTCATCGCTCTGATAAGAAGAAAAAGGGGGACTCTGATCATAAGAAGAGTTCCGGGTTTAAGAAGGACAACCAGCAGTCGGGTGAAAAGACCAGGTGCAAAACCTGTAGGAAATACCACCTCGGGAAATGCAGATTTGAATCTCTACCTCTACCTTGTGGGATCTGCAAGTCTAAGGAACATAAAACCTTGGATTGCAAGAAATTGAAAGATGCAACCTGTTGTGGTTGCAACGAGAAGGGGCATATCAAGACTAACTGCCCTAAGAATCAAAAGAAGCCTGAAGAGGCCAAGAAAACAAACGCGTGAGTCTTCCAGATAAACACCCAGGAGGCAGTACAGAAAGATAACATCATAACAGGTACCTTTCCTTATCAATGATGTTTATGCGGGAATTTGTTTGATTCTAGCGCAGATAAGCCTATTGTGGACAATAAATGTTGTAAAATGTTGTATCCGCCTGTTAGGACTCTAGACATATAACGCGAGGTAGAATTTGTAGGATCGAGGTTTCGACCTAACGAGTCGATCAGAAGAGTTCTAATCCAAACCAAAGGCGGAATTCAATGATTTGGACATGATTGCAGCTTGTTTAACACTAGGAATCACTTTAACTGTCGTTAGGATTGATTTGAAAGCTATTACAGATCGTACGACACTTTGGCAGCACCTCAGCTTCGGAATCAGAATCTTACAAATGAAGAACCAGGCTCAGCTATTTATAGGGAAACCAGTCCTCACGAACCAGCATAAACCACTTCGTGCGAAGTGGTCACTTCATGTGAACTGGCTCTGCCAGTTCGTGCGAACTGGACTGTATCCTCTAAAATCCTGTTTTCTAGCCTATCGAGCTCTGGTTTATCCTATCTAGTTACATGACTCGATACAAGATGAAGTCAACAGACATATGCACCAACAGACTCCCCCTTGGATGTTGACGAGTCTTCAGTGTATTGAGTCTTCAGTCTTGATCGGTCTTGTCGTTCTTTCCAAAGTATCTTACACTGTAAGAATCTTTCAAACTCTCTTCTCTTCCTATAATCTCAACCCTGGCCCTATTAAACTTTCAGCATCAGCAGCTTCTTTCTCAAGCTTTGTCCAAGAATCTTAGTCTGGCTCTCTAGCATTCAGACTCCTCCTTACTCTGAAATCTTCAATCTTCAGACTCCGCTTTGCTAACAGACTCCCCCTTAAGTTGTTCCGGGATCGCAGTCTGACATAGCTTTCGTTCTAAGATCGTGTCCTGGCTTAAACTCTGCTCAGGCTTAGACACGGGGATCTTCACAGGTTCAGAAACATCTCATGGCTTTCCTTAGCAACAGGATCTGAAACCTGGCAACCTGCTTAAAACTCTACCCAACAATAAATTTCTCAATTTTAAGATTTAACAAATTTAGAAACCTCTTGCAAATAACATTCAAAAATAGTTATATCAAGTTCAAATTAATGACCTTGATTAACCACTTGAAGGAATATTGATACAACAAGTCAATACAATCATTGATCATTTTTCAATTTTTCTTTTCTCAAAACAATCACCCAACTTGTTGTTGTTCATCATGTTTAGCACTTGGAATTTTGAAAACCAACTTTTCAACATCAGTTGTCGAAAATAAGATGAAATAAAATCTTTTTGATTTTTCAAAATTTTATGCTAAACCACATTCTTTTTGGATTTTTTTCTTTTAATGAAATGCAGTAAAGAAATATTTACAAACAATATTTTTGTGAGTTTGTGTAAGAGGATCATATCAGTTTATGAGACAAATCACTAACACCGTTGACCTTTTTAGACTTTAAGTTCTAAACGATTCACTTAGATTGTCAGTATACTGATCCACTTAAATTTTCACACAAAGTTCAATTGATTCGAGATACGAGATTAATGTTTTAAGCACTTAAACTTATTCGCGTGTCCCACCTCAGAATATACTCTCGTATCCAGACTTCTATATTCAGTCTTACAGGTGAATGTACACTAATGATATCTGTAAACGGGTAATGCGAGACCATGAGAGCTCAGGTTAGAACTTTCGTTCAGACAAAAAGATGATGGCTCGACTTTAGGTGTGTCCCGTTTGGGGATCTTTTCTTCAACAACACATGATTAGCATTTTTCAATGTTTCATCATTTTTTATGCTGAGGGTGGGCTTTATGATTAAAGCAGTGCAAAGTATTATACGAGGACTAGGCTATTGCTTCCACAAAATCAGAAGTCCTGGTATAATACCCCAGATATCATCACGTACAAAGACTTAGTATGTCAGAAATAGAAATTCTTTCAAACAAGATTTCAGGGGTTACCTATATATCCGAGAGATGTTCCCCACGAAATAAGTAAGTAATGATATTTAGGTTTATATCTCGAAAACAATCTATTGAATGTGTAAAAACCTACTGGCATATCATCAATGAGACCGTTTATCACATTTGACTTTCTAATTCTTTAGCATGCTGTGATAGTCCACTGATGTACTATCATATCCTCATTTTCACAACAAAACTCATTTTAATTTTTCTAATGTTTTTGTATTTTTAGATTTTATCATTTTTTTGAATTTTTCAAATTTTCAAAATTTCTAAATTTTTTACTCCCCCTAAAATAAAAAATATGTTTCAACTTTTTGATTTTACGAGAAAATTTGAAAGTAAACGCAATAAACTGTACAAAATAAAGTGATAAACTGATGTAAATTGCTTCAATTCGCCATTCATTTGGCATAAACAATCAGAACTCCCCCTGACAACAAACTATTTTCCCATTATGATTTCAAAACACTTAAGTTTGTTTTAATCAAAATGGTTTTTCCGGAAAATTAGTTTTGTTTGTCATTTAACAAACATGGGGTTATCATCACATTGTTCTTTCAACCACTTCTAAAAATTTAACACTTAACATTTTTCAAACATAATACCACTTGTAAGAAAGTTAAATCAAGTACAACTTAATGTCCTTGATTAAAGAATGATGCCGATTCATGCTCCACGATTACCAACTTGGGAGATCAGACAAGTCAGGATTTTACTTCTTAAAAAATTTCACTCATGCCTGAGGAATCATGGGTGAACCATCCTCATTCGGTTTAACAATTTTTGATTCATAAAACTCTTTTACTCCTTTAACCTTCCCATCAGCCATCTTCCCAAAATTATGTAACACTTTACCATTGAATGCTTTTTCAGCATCAAATTCTTCCTTATCAGAGAAGAATTGATCTGAAATCTCATTCTTATCAACTTTTGATTTCAAGTTTCTGTTTGACAATGGTGGAAAGTTTTCATCATCCATTGTTGGAACGGAATTCTCATCACTTGACACAACAAATGGCTCCTCTGACTTTGACGAGTCAGATTCATTGCCAGAATCAACCTCTGATTCTTTAACAACCCATTTTTGTTTGTTTAAATTTGCTCTTCTTTTGTAAAAATGATTCGAACTTTCACCAATTTCGAAAGTTGAATTTTTGAACATTTTAAATTTCTCTTTTGGTTGTTTCTTTTCATCAACACATTTCTCTTTCAATTTAGAGTAAGAAGAAACTCCCTATTTTGTGTTAGTGGACGTTGGGCAATCCCAAGCAATATGTCCAACCTCTTGACATCTGTAACAGGTTCTTCTTTCAACTCTCTGTTCAGATTCTTTCAACATATTCTTTTTTCTTTCAGCGAGAAACTCCTTGTTTGATTGTTTCCAGAATGGTTTCTCCTTCTCCTCTTCTGAACTTGTTCTTGAAACAAATTTAGTTTTTGTTTTATAAATTTTCTCATTTTTATGATTTTCGGGTGGAATAAAACCTAAACCTTTCTTTTGAAATTACTGTTATGGTTTGGTTTCTTTTGATAACCAGAACCAGAACTGTAACCTTTTTTCTTGTTCAATCTTTGTTGAACTCTTGAAGTGTATTTTTTAGGTTTTTTAGTAAGATTTACATCTTTTATTTCAGAAATATTAATTTCTGTTAATTTGAAAACATTGTTAATCATTTCAGTTTTGACACTTCTTATTGGAAATTCTTCATCAAAAAATAATTTGTCAGAATCATTCAAAGTATATGCTACTTTGAATGTTTCGTCATTCAAATTATTTTTTGACATCAGAAAATCTTTATTGTAAACCCTTTTGACTGGTGACTTCGAGTTTTTGTCTGACGAACTCGAATTTTCAGATTTAGACTCTGACTTTGACTCTTCATCCTTATCCAACACCTGATCGGCCACTTTCTTAATCAACTCGGACTCATGATCAGTGTCAGACACTGTGAATGTGACATCAATATCATCTGGCAATCCATCGATAGACTCGGATTTCAGATTCAGATTGAGTGCTTTTTCCACCTTTTCAAAGTCTCGGGGGTATAGCCATCCCACATTGGATTTGGAACTCTGTTATACTTCAAACCAGTTTTCTTACCAGAATTTCCTTCATCATCTGCAAACTTATGAGCTACCACGGTAGGATAGATGCTATCAATAACATACTCAGAACTTTGATAACTACGAAGTAAATTGTTCACACTTTCGGTTTCAATCTTCATTGTTGCCAATTCTTGTTTCAGCTCAGCATTCATCTCAATATATCCATTGATTGCTCTTTGCTTTTAAAGAACTGTTGCTTTCAGAAGATTCTTCATCTGAACATCTTCATCACAAGCTCCTTTGTACAAGTTCACTTTGCTGCTAAGGAGATCATATGATTCCCTTATGCTTCTCACATTGTGCAGCAAGTTCTCTTTGAGCTTCTCCAATTCAACCAACTTTGTATCTTTCTCAGCACAATCTTTGCAAGGTACTAAACACTTAGCACAAGGTTGTTCAACCTCTACAATCTTTTCAACTTCAACTATTTTCTCGACTTCAACAATTTTTTCAATTTCAATGATTTTTTCAACTTCAACAATTTTTTCAACTATTTTTTTCCAACACCTTTTCAATCACATTCGGTTCTGTCTCAACTTCTATCTTCACTTCACTCTCTTCAACCTTGACCTTCTCTGTCGATGTTTCTTCAACTTTTGCCTTTTCTTCAGCAATCCTTCTTGCTTCAATTTCTTCTTCAACCACCCTTCTTGCTTCCATTTCTCTCTTCAGTCTAGCAGCCCTTTTCTCTTTCAACATCTCGATTTTATCTGCAAAAAAAAAAAAACAAATTAAAACTATAAGAATCCAATTGTCTTCTAGCTTTATTAATATACTCTTCCTCATCATCAGTGTCTGCATCACTTCCTAATGACTTAAAAATCGGTTGTCTTCTGGGACTTTTCTTAGATTTGACTGATTCTTCTCCTGAGGTTGAGTCTTCAAAGATTTGAGCAACAAATGCTTTAGAAACTGAAGGTATAGGAGGAACATAATTATCCCAATTGAAACCTTCCGGAAGCTTTTCATCGTATTGGTCTAACAGACCATAACAAGCTCTATGCTTTGATTCTTCAATAGTACGTGAGGGTGAAGATTGTTGTTGATATGGTTGTTGAGCAACCTGATGATAAATTGCTTTTCTATGATAATCATTGTTTCTGAATGGATCTTGTCTTCCGGTTGCTTCCCTGTTTGTACACTCTCGTTTAAAATGCCCTTTTTCTCAGCAACGAAAACTAGTAACCTTCGATTTGTCAAAACCTAAATGAGATGTAGCAGCTTCACGAAGATCATCTCTTCCGGTGATTTGTTTAAACTTTTCTGCTCTTCTCAAAACCTAAATGAGATGTAGCAGCTTCACGAAGTTCCTCAGAAGCAATCTAGTCATAATCTTCTTTAGTGAGCATCGGATTGCCAATTCGTCCGACAACCAAACTTTCATATGACTCTAACATAGTAACAAGAGATGCCATGTGTTGCTTTGCAATTTCTGGAGAAATTTTTTGACTATTTTGAATATATAATGCAACATTGCATTGCAATACTTGACCATTAAAGTTTGTTGAACTTTGTGGTTGAGAACTTGGTGTTGAGAAATTTGGTTCAAATCTTGAATAAGATGAAGAATATCCACCACTCTGAGTTGTAGTGCTAGCATTTGTTCCGGAAGTACCATCAGCACTGAAAGCAGTCTGAATCTTTGGACTCGAAGTAGTCTCAACTTTGCTTCCTCTATAGTATAGACTAACATCTTGTTGAACACCCAGATTCTTCATGATAGCAGTTTTCTGAACAGCCAATTCATGTTCTTCAAGCTTCTGAATGAACTTACACAAATTCATATCTTCAGATTGTTGGTTATGCTTTAAAATAAACAAATATGTTCCCCATTGATTCTGTGGTAACGCATCGGCTAGCTTATCAACTCATTCATCATCTTCTTTCTTGATGTCCAATCTTTTCATTTCGTGGACAAGATGACAATATCTCTCAATAATCGTTCTTGTTGTTTCACCTTCAAAAGCTGTAAACATATCAAAAGATTTTTTTAGTAATGCACCTTTATTTTTAATCATCTCAGCACTTCCCTTAAACTTTTTAACCAACGCTAACCAAATTGATCTAGCAGTTCCCTCATGTTGAAGCAAAACGAAAATTTCTTCTTTTACCGCTTGTTGGAGAATGCTAATCATCATTTTTTCACTAGTGTATCTTAATTTTTCATTTGGTGTAAATTCACTTAATGGTTTTTCATTTTCAAGATCATCTTTCGGTCTAACGTAATCTTTCTATATCAAAACCCATGCATCAAACTTATTTGCTTGCACCCAGTTTTCAAAACGATCTTGCCATCCTTTAAAGTCCTCAATGTACATAAGCTTTGGAGGCTTTTGGAAAGTTCCCGTTTCATTTTCGATTCCAACAGTTTCGGCAACGGTAACAGGTGTAGCCGGGGTAGTAGCAAACGCATTGTAAAATTCAGTATCCATGTTTCGGTGTTGAAAGATTTTCAATTTCAGAAATACTAAACGATCTGAAGTTCAAAACGAACTGAGTTCAAACGAACTGGTTCAAACGAACTGGTTACACTTCATGCGAACTGAGGACCTTCCAAACGACCTGAACTGGTTTTTACTCAAACCGTACGAACTGGAGGTCACGTGCGAACTGATCAAGACTCAAACTCGTGCGAACTGGACTTTAACCAAATCATGCGAACTGAATGTTTATCAATCCGTGCGAACTGAAAGTTTATCAATCAGTGCGAACTGAAAGCCAAACTGTGCGAAGTGGATGCTCTTGGTGTGACCTGAGTTCAAACCGCGTGAAGTGAACCTATTTCATGCGACCTGGATCCTCAGGTCGTGCGAACTGATGATATATCGAATGATCGAAAGGTTTTTTGACAAATTGATCAAGTTTTAGGCTGAATTAGGGTCTGATAAGTTCATAGATTGTTTAAAACAATGTTTCGCGTGTTATATGTGAAAATCAGGCAATTTTAACCGTGAAATCGTTCTGATTTTGAAGAAAATGTGTAGAAGATAAGTAGAAATGAGTAGAAATCATAAATTTTTGAAGAAAAAAAGCTGAAATGGTAAGAACTCTTCCTCTTGAGCTCTGATACCACTTGTAGGATCGAGGTTTCGACCTAACGAGTCGATCAGAAGAGTTCTAATCCAAACCAAAGGTGGAATTCAATGATTCGGACATGATTATAGCTTGTTTAACACTAGGAATCACTTTAACTATCGTTAGGATTGATTTGAAAGCTATTACAGATCGTACGGCACTTCGGCAGCACCTCAGCTCCGAAATCAGAATCTTACAAATGAAGAACCAGGCTCAGCTATTTATAGGGAAACCAGTCCTCACGAACCAGCACAAACCACTTCGTGCGAAGTGGTCACTTCGTGCAAACTGGCTCTGCCAATTCGTGCGAACTGGACTGTATCCTCTAAAATCCTGTTTTCTAGCCAATCGAGCTTTGGTTTATCCTATCTAGTTACATGACTCGATACAAGATGAAGTCAACAGACATATGCACCAACAGAATTGGCCGATGATACTTTAAAGACTGCTTCAACAAATTTAGATGGATGCTTTATATCCATTAGGAATCACTCTTTTCAAATATCCTTATGGCAAGCTTTCAAGCTATCCAAGATCATCAATATGATCCAGACAGATGTGACATTTTGATCATCTGTCAAAAAGGTGATAGACTAGGTCCAAACCTTAAATGCCATTGATGGTCTTTTTATGGCCTAGGCTAAATATAATTAATATATATATTTAAATAACATTCATTAAGAATGTTCGTACTATAGTAGCCTGTATGATACTATGGTTTACGTTAGGTCATCAGGATGATGAATAGCTGTTTTAGTGCAACTAAGTGATTGTTTCATTTGGTGTTAGGGACCCAATTCTCGAGTATGACAAACTCGGATAAGACAGCCGTCGATCGCGTCATGGATGATGCGACACATGCTAATGATGCAACAATTGTGAACCTCAGAATTAACAAAGATGTTCTCCAAGCTATGATTGACGCAGCTGTTGGAAAAGCTGTGAGAAAGGTCGTGAAAAAGTTCAAAGAACCAATGCTACTTGCTCCAAATCCCAATTAAAACTGCACTTCCTTACTCACGAGAAGGATCTTGTTCATGCCTCGGATGCGAAGAATGAACTAAAAATGAAAAAAGGAGAAAGATAACTCCCATACTTCTAAGAAAAAGGGTAAGTTTGAGCTTAAGGAGAACAAACAAAAGTCCAACAAGAAACCTGTATGCAAGACCTGCAAGAAGCGCCATCTAGGGAAGTGCAGGTTCGAATCAAAATCCCAATCGCAGCCTAGGGCTTGTGTGATCTGCAAATCAAGAGAGCATAAAATGTTGGATTGCAAGGACATAAAGGATGCAGTCTGCTTCAGCTCTAACGAGAAAGGTCACATCAAGACTACGTTCCCTAAATCTGTCAAGGGAGGTGCGGCTAAGGATAGAAAGCCTAAGAATTAAAGCGCTTAAGCTCTCCCGATAAAGGCCTGAGGCAGTTCATATCAATAGTAACAACATGTACATTCCTTATCATTTATCAGTAATATAAATGCTAAGAGTTCTGTTTTGATTTGGATACCAATAAATACTTCATAAATTGTAAGTATAACAAACTTTTAAAATCTTCCATAAAAACCCCAGAGATTAAGTGTAAGGTAAAATTTATAGATGAGAATCGTAGGAACCATTTCTTCTGTTCCTGTCAGAAATCTTCATTCGTAAAATTCTAGAGTACTCTCTCTCCAGATGGAATACGTCAGTATATGTTAGTTGTTATCTCATTTATTTCTATCAATTGCGAATACCGGACTGTATGATGAACGTGCCATATGAGGATTTGTGTATCTTGATATGTTCCATGGATTGCTTCCATGCCTGATCAGTATGGGGGTTTAATGCATGGAACAACTAAGATATGCCAATGGTCATGTGGTACTAAAGTCAGCTAATGGTATTCAAAGAAGATATCCTGAATGGAATTGTCCAAGTAAGTGTCTCTAATTAAGGAATCCGTGGACTCGTAAAGAAAATGTGTCATTTGTCTGACACAGGCAAAGATAGTAGAACCGGGGCTTGAGATTTGGGAAATCTTTGTAATCTCCTTGCATCTTGACTAATTTCTCCAAAGAAGTACCCTGTTTACCTCCTAAGCCAAGAAGAGTTAAGATTAATACCTCGCTTAGAGTTGCATCTATTGAAAAGCCCCATATCGGTTAAGTACCAACGAAATGGAATAACTAAGAGTCAATCAGAAAAGCTTTTAGAGAGGATTTCATAAAAGCCTAAATCAAAATTATGGGAGCTCCAGTATTATTAAATTAGAAAGACGGTTCATTTTGCTTATGCATTGTTTACTGCAACCCTACTTAGGCAACAATTAAGAATCGACATCAGCTGCCCAGGATCATTGATTTGTTCGACTAGCTGTAAGGATTAGCTATTCCTTAAGATTGGTTTTAAGCAGTAGGTGGAATAACCATCTCACCTTAAATAAGCTATTTTATAACTAATAGTCGATATATAAGTATCAAGGCTGCTCCTTGGGAGACCATGTATAGATGGAATGTCAAACGTCCGTTTGGTGGACGGAACTTTGGTAAGTCCAATTATCAGGTTCTGAAAGTTGCCTTGGAAACAAAGAATAATATCATACCAATTTGTAATCGTCTGAAAATTTCCAGTAATCGGCGGAAAATCAAGGATTGATGAAAGTCGCAATCCTCTTAAGTCCTTAATAAGGAATAAGGTTCAATTAAAGGTATAATCCTAAGAAGGGTGTGCTGAATTTTTAATTTATCGGGCTAGTTAAGCTCTGAATACATAGAATCATTCGAGGACTCGAAAGTGACAAGATCGGTAGCTTATAAGCTAAAACTTACCTGAGGAGCTTGATGGAAATCAATGTGTCCCACACTAGTGATTTAATGATATGTTTCGCCGATAAGTCAAGAAGCATTATTACATAATGATATGCAGATTTATGGTTTGTTTAGAGACCCGTATCGATTAAGGATCGACAGGTTAAGAAGCTCCGAAAGAAAGTATGTACCTATTGTATAGGTCAACTGAGATGCCCTTAGAGGCCCAAATATGCTATGGAAGTTAAGTCCATGATACGTCAGAAAGTACTTCCATTATTTTAGCAAATATCGAGGTCGAGATTTCTTTTAAGGGGGTGAGGATGTAACACCTCGTAATATCACGTCCAATGATGTATTGACACGTGTAATGAACCCTAATAAAGTCAAACGTTGGATTTAAGGGACTAATTTTGTGAAAAATCAAAAAAATTGATTATGGAAGGACTGAAAGTGTTATCATGCTAAAATAAGTCTTTGAATAACCTCTTACGGTATTTATATTCACAAATGAGCCACTTGTTGATCAAGAGTAGCCGTTTGCGTAATTAATTGAAAGTTTGCGCGATGAAGGGTTAAAAGCATCAAGATGTTAATTCTTACCTCTGAGTGACCTTTTAACAAACCAAGAGCTTCTTGATGGTTGATTATACTCTCGGGGATGCCAAATATTGGCCATCTAAGGCTTTTATGCCTTTAAGCGACGTTACGTGCAACTTTGCAAGTTTAAGGGGTTAAAAGCGTCAATATGTTTAATTATACCTCTGAATGGCCTTTCTACGAACCCGAAGCGTTATGATGTTTTATAATATTCTCAAGAATGCCTAATATGGATTAGATAAGGCTTGGATGCTATTAAACGATGATATGCGCAAGTTTGCGCATTAGAGGGACTCTTTGCGTCAACCTGCAAAAGTATACTGACTCGTATGGTATCGAACCTTCCAGAATATGATAGTAAGTTAAACATTCCCTAAATATCCTTTACATATCTTAGAAACAGGCTTAGAGGTGTTTGGTGCGCAAAAATAAACTTATTTGATCAACAGGGACTAAAAGCATCAAAAAGTGCATAAGTTTGCATTTTCGCGCATATCTTAGGTTCTGAATATATCCGGACATCCAAAAATTTATGTAATCATTAAAATATTTTATTTTAGTGATTGGCATGATAAAATTTCATTCGTCGCGTAATTTGGATCGTTTTTCGCATCCGTTCGTGTTTCGTCGTAATTAAACGAACAACGCAACCGTACGGCCAAACGAACCGACATCCGACATATTTTTTAGCATCTTTTATGTTCCCTATGTTTAGGCATCATTGTAGAGCCTTGAAAATGGCTTGACGGGCCTTAAATGGGTCAGAAATGGCATTTATCTAGTGCAGGGACCAAAGCTGCATTTGCAGCAAACTTATGAACTGAGCAGACCTCGGTCGCGGGCCGCGTAAGCTTGGCCTGAGGCCTACGCAGGCCGCCAGTGACCAGATCTGCAGTATTTTTTTATTTTATAGATTTTCTTGGCTGTTCTCCACTTATATCAAACCCATGTGCTCATATCTCGACTCTAGGGGCTACCAACTGATTTTAAAGATGGTATTACACCTGTTTTGATCTGGTTAACCCACTTTAACACTTGTCACGGTCCTATGCGATCCCAAAAACTATATATAAGGCCTTGTTCATTCATTTCATTTCACCCATTTCTTGAAGTTCTTGCTCTCTAACTCAAATCTGAGGATCCTGATCATTGGGAACCTCCTTTTGAGTTCTTTTCAGTCCATTGGACCCTTTGTAAGTGCCCTCTTATGGCTAGTTTGTTTTATTTGGCGATTAAAGCCAAAAAGTCAAGCGTTTATGATAAACGCTTTTACTTTTAAACGGTCAAGCCGTTGTTCGCAACGAACATGGCTACGTGATCGTAATTAGGTAGATATTAAACCCTCAAAAGGGCACCTCCTAATTACCATGTTTGCTTAGTTAATTGTTGGGTCAAAGTAATTAAAATAAAAGTCAAACGAGTCGTTTTTAAATGAAATTCATAACTAATGATGTAAAGGCAATAAAATCAGTTTTGTCACTTTAATAACTTGGTAAATATTAATTGAACATGTCTAGGCATGTTCAACCCGACAATTCTGAGTTTAGGCTCGGTTCAGAACCGAAAGTAGCAAAATTTGACTTTTGCTTTGACTTTCAGTTCTGACCCGATTTAGCTTAGTTTAGTTATGCCTTAGGATTCCTTTAGGACCATATTATAGGTTAGTATAACCCTCTGAGGTTATACAACATGCTTCCATAGAAATCCTAGTTCTTTGCATGTTCCGTTAAATGCTTAAAAGTTGACCATTATGCCCTTTTGATATTAAAACAAGATTTTTGAAAAATGTGAGAGGACAAAAACCTTTATTATTAATTTATAAACATGTCCTAAGAATTTGACATCAGTTTGAGGTCTAAATTAGGAGTTATGCTCAATATCGTAAATTGAACCCTTTTTATTAATTAAACGGAATTTTTGGCATAAAACCTATTTAAACCCAAATTTTGACTCCAAAATTTCTACCCACTGTTAAGATATAACATTTAGGTATTTTTTGGAAATTTTTATTAAATTTTAAACTGATCATAACATAGGGTTCTTGCATTGATTCGGTAATTGACGGTTATGCCCTTTTTACTAATAAAAGGAGTTTTACACATCCTTTGCATACCGAACCTTTTTCTACTGATTTTATATATTAAATAAGTTATTTTAAATAGTAAAGGCTGATCAAAATCTCAGATTTCCTTAATTAACCCGAATACCGCCAAATACCGACTTTTATGCGATTTAGGCGCATAGTATGGGTTAAAACCATATTTGGCACCTAAGGCTTGATACCTACTGATGTTATGAATAAATTTATTCATACTTTAACAGTAAGTAAAAGTTTTGAACTCAGATTTCCAAATTTGACCCTTAAAGCCTATGTGAAATGACCAAAATGCCCCTAAGGTGCATAGCTTAGTCATAAATGATAAATTTCACATATATATGATATCTTACTGATATAACTTATTAAAATAAATATTTTTACTGATCATTTTAGACTAGAACCGCAGATTGCTATTTAACCTCTTTTATAATCTTTAAAATGACCAAAATACCCCTAAGGGGCTTAAATTGATTTTAGATTCGTTTGGGGCATAATGGAAGATATCCTACTGATATCACAACATATTAAAAGCATATTAACTTGTGGAACTTGTTCATGACTCTTTTGGTTACCCGTTATGCACTTTTCGCGTTCGGTACGGTTTATGTAACTAGTTTGCATAAATTAACCGAAATGGGTCAAACCTTATCATTTTTGCTTCAAAATCCAGAATGTGTTTAGTTTACCCATATTATACAAGTCTTCATACTTGTCGGGTCTAAATCACATTCTAATCCGGTCTTCGCTTAATCTTGCGTTTTGAGCCATAAACCCTTCCTTAAAACTAACCGGTCTAAGTTAAGACTTAAATAAGACCCGTTAGAAATCTAATAGGTTATTAAAACCTTCGTTCCAGGTTGAGAGCCCCAGTAGAGGTACTTGAGCTTGCTGATTTGAATATACGACTGAGAATAAAATTACATTTTAGCTCAGGTAAATACTTTTGACTTATTTTCCCTATACGGGCTTGGGATACGGTATTATAATAATACCGCTTGGTCGGGTATTGAATGTTTAATCGATTAGTGGTTAAATTATTGAGGTAACCCGTTTTAATCTGTCTTGTTTGAAATAAAGCCTTTGGGGCTTAATGACCATGTCCCGGATATCCTTGGCATCATTATTAAGAAATAGCCACGTCTTAAGCATGGGGTGTAGGCATACACCTGACAGTTGCGTAGGAAAAACGGTATCTCACTCTCTTATGGGCCTATACTTGTGGTGTGTCAGTTAATCTTGACTCGGTTTCTATATCGGGCCCTGAATGTATAACGAACATATAAATCTGTATACAAGATTATTTTTATATAATTGTCCCAAGTTATAAAAGGATATTTGTGCCTTGTGCATTTAAATCAATTTTTCATAAATGTTTTCAAAAGAGTCAGTTAATTGTATTTACCAGTGTAAACTGACGTATTTTCTAAAAAAATTAAGTGACAGGTATTGTACGTAATTGGCTGGGAGCTCAGGGCGTTAATAAGGAATCTTGCAAGTTCTAAACGTCTAAAGTCTGTTGAACAGTGTTTATTTTTCTGTTTTAAGATCCGCCTATGGATCCATATACAACCGTTGTGTAATACTTTATTATACTTTCGAATTGGTTTGTATTATTATTACTTTAGACTTCCACTGTGCATTGAACTGTGGTTATTTGACTTTGATGATATCAACTACGTCACGATACTCCCCACCGGGTCCACCGGTAATACGTGGAAATATCGGTGTGTGACACCCGCATAGGCTTGCAACTCAATCATTTTCCACCACTGAACACGACTACTAAGCACAAGTCAAAAGGTCTTTAAGGGTTGTAATGGGGCTAAGCTAAGGGTGTGGAATAGAATATTTTAAAAGTGGCTAACGTGATGAAAACTCGACTTTTATTACAAAGACTACCAAACAACTAACTACGAATATCAAACTACAAGGCAACATTTTCCTCCTTTTATTCAACAAACTACAAACACATATTTTTGTGCCTTTTCACAATGATTTTCTGAATTTTTCGATTTTTTTTCAAATAAACAACAACTTTACAAACAAGCTAATCCTCAAATCGAATTTTCATCACACGGGTTAAAAAAATAACAAGGTTTAATGGTCAAAGGCGAAATGGGTTGGTCAAATGAAAGCTTTAGGCTCAAAGTTGGCTACTAAGGGATTGATTTTGGGTAAGGGTAAGATAAATGGTGTAAAAAGAAGAGGTTTACCTAATCCCTTAATCATTCTTGTGCTCATATTCGGTCTATGGTCTCAAACGCATCAAAAATTGCAAGTTCTACAATACGCGACTAATGGCACACTTAAACAAATATATATATATATATATATATATATATATATATATATGATGTGTAAAAGTGGCTCAAAATCTCACGTAAGAAAGGTATATGATGCGTGTGAAGTGTGTATATAAGTTTAAGTATATTTTAAGCCCTTTTACACTTTTTAGCCAAGTTTTAAATTTATAAAACACGATATTTACTAACACTAAACACACATATGGGCAAGTGCACCCATCGTGAGCGTAGTATGGTGTTGGTAAGATACCGAGGTCGTCCAAGGACACAAGAACTTTTAATACCGGTTTATCCTCAACGTCTAATCAAATCAAAAGTTTAGAAAAAGGTTTTAAACTAGAAAAATAAAAACTAACTAAAATGCTGAAAAATAACAATAAAAGAAAAAACAGATAGACAAGATGAATCACTTGGCTCCGACTCGTGTTTAGTGTAACCTTTGACTATTTCCGCACTTTTGCACTATTTAAGAGATTATCTTAGTTATTGTAGTAGGCCCCTCTTTTGAATGTGACGTTACCCTCAACCCAGTAGTTTGAGTTAGCAAGGATACAATCCTAAAGGTTCGGATTATTGAAAGATAATTAATTAAGTTATTAATGCGTATTGTGGTAGGCCACTCTTTTGAAGGTGACGTTACCCTCGGCTAAGTAGTCTGAGTCAGCAGTGATACAGTCCTAAGTAGCCGGGTTAAAGTATTAATAGTAGCTTACATATGAGGGGATCAAACAGTTTGGACCCCTGCCATCCAATACCGGTGGGTATTGAAGGAGATCCTACTAAATTTGACCCAGGTCCTTGCAGGATCTATACACTGAACAAGGCAAGACTCTTACCAAACCGTTCCCTTAACACCCGACCAGGTAGCCAACTTACCTCCATATAGACCGTGGAGATATGAATGGTGAAAATATTTTATTTTATATAGACAGTAAAATAATGCCAAGACACCACGGACAAACGATAAGGAAGAATCACCTTCAACATAAGAAACTAGTTATTAAAGTCATTAATACATAACCAAGTAAAAAGTGCGAAAAGATTAAAAATAAAAAGTATTACACTAGACACTTTGTCTTCACCAAGTGATGTAAGAGACTTAGGCAAACATGGCCTTGATTGTCAAGAACTCTTACGATCAATCTTGGATCCCAAGACGACTCACACACTCTATGATGGACAATGGATGATGGTGGTGGATGATGGTGTTGTGATGGTGGTGGGTGGTGGGTGAAGTGTGAGAGAGGTGGTGTGCTAAGGGATGGTTTGCAAATGAGCCAAGCACCCCTATTTATAGCCTGAACAGTAGCTCGGGCACGGCCCCGTGCCCATCCTCCTTCTCTGTCTTCATTAATTGCTCTTGTCTGCATTAGTTGACCACGGCCCCGTGTCCGCTGGGCACGACCCCGTGTGCAGAAGCGTATCTGTACTATCAAGATTTGCCTGGATTATGCGAATCTTATAGTTGACCACGGCCCCGTGTCAGCTGAGCACGGCCCCGTGGTAGGCAATAGAAGCTTCTACAGCTTTGTCTTTTATGCTGACACTTCGGCACGCCCCCGTGTTCACTGAGCACGGGGCGTGTTCAGCCTTCTGTTCTCTTGTTTTTCTTGGGAAGATGCTTTCGGGGAGGTCGGGCATGCCACGTTTGTTCCTTTTCTTGTATTTATGTTAGATTTAGCTGCCTTTTTGCTTCTTTTGTTAATTTGAGCTCATTTAATCTCGAAAATACAAAAGGAAGACAAAAACACACTTTTTCCAACATTAGTACTAAAAAAGGGTTAGTTTTATGCCACAATTGATGTAATTTATATGTTGCATTTTGTGCACATCAAATACCCCCACACTTTAATCTTTTCTTGTCCTCAAGCAAAACTCTTTATAATGTGGCTTTTCACTCCCAAATGGAATGGGTAGAAGAGAAGGTTTTTGGGCTTGTCATAGAGTGTCGGGATTTCCAAGATTCTTTATTAGGTTTTATTTTTATTTATTTACAATCCTATTCGTCATGATTTATTTAAAATATTACATAAGATAAATTACTTATTAGGGCATAACATGCCTTTTTTTAAAATTATATTTATATACAAGTTCACATACCTCACGGGGGATCACTCAACACTCGGCCGAAGATGTATTTTAGTGGATCACTCGAGAGTGGCATGGAACTTACTCCTACCATAGGCTTGCCAAGCAATCAATCCTCCTCCTATTTAACTATATACCTTTGTAAATATCAAGAGGACTTTTTGGGTGAAGGGTTAGGCTTGGGTTAAAGGTAGGTGGTTGGGTTAGTGGTTAGTAGAAAAGGGCGAAAAGCGTAAAAAGCATCGGTTTTCGTAAGACTTTTTTTTTTCAATTTTTATTTTGATGAAGCCATTATTCAAACAAAGTTATTTTTGATGAACTTTCTTGTTTATTTCTTTTGCTTCATCATCAACATTATTTTTTTTATTTTTTTATTAAAGTCATACGAAAAACCGAGCTTGTTACTAAAACAAAGGGTTTAAAAATAAAAAGGGTTTTGGTAGGTGAAAGGGTGTTTGTTTTTGGGTTAAGAAATGAAAAGGTTTAGGCTCAAAGGGGTTAACTAGGGGGATTTTGGGTAGGTGGTAAAAAAAATATAATGGTGTAGAAATAAAAGGGTTAGTCCTAATGCCTCCATCATTTACTTACTCGGGTTTAAGTTGGTAAGGACCGGGAATGTATCTTCGTGGCAAGTTCTAGAGTTGTAAGAACCAAGCGGCTATTCACACAAGAAACGAAAAATGAGCATTTAGTTTAAAGATATGTATTTGTATGCTCAATAAAGGCTCAAAACTCACTTTTGTGGGAATGAGTTTTTATGTGATCAAGTATATATAATTAAATTTTAACTAAACTTGTCATGCCTTTTCATAATTTTCTTATGTTGGTTCTTTTTATCACGACGCTATCGGTTGTAAATTTGTAAAAATATAACCTTTTTTTTCTTAAATTTTGAAATTCCCAAATTAAACCTAGACAAGTAAAAAAACGAAAAATTTTGAAATTTTTTTTTGGGGTGATTAGCGGTTCCAATAGAGTTTTGTGTAAGGCTTGTAATTAGGACTTGCAAGATTCAAAGTTTTAGCATCCCCCCCACACTTAAATTACACATTGTCCTCAATGTGTCCCAAAAATAAGTTTTTAGGTTGATTGAATGTGTATAAAGGTGTGAAAAAGCAAAATTTTATGTTACTGAGCGTCTGGACACGGCCCCGTGTTGTCCGGGCACGGCCCCGTGTTCAGTTGCCAGTAACAAAAAGTTGTAAGAAGAAACAGAAGCCTGGACACGGGGGCATGTTGGTTGAACACGGCTGTAACACCTCGTAAAATCGTGTCTAATGATGTGGTGACACGTGTAATGAATCCTAATAAAGTCAAACGTTGACTATGAGGGACTATTTTCATCAAAATCGAAAACTTCAATTTTAGAAGGACTGGAAGTGTCAACATGCTTAAACTAAGCCTCTGAGTGACCTTATACCGTGTTCGTATTCTCAAATGGGCCAATTGTTGGACAAGAGGAGCCGTTTGTGGAATTATGTAAAAGTTTGCGCTTCGAAGGGTTAAAAGTGTCAACATGTTAATTCTTACCTCTGAGTAACCTTTTAACAAACCGAGATCTTCATTATGTTTCATCATATTCTCGGGAATGCCAAATATTGGCTATGTAAGGCTTTTATGCCAATAAGTGAAGTTATGCGCAAGTTTGTAAGTTAGAGGGGTTAAAAGCGTCAACATGTTTAATTATACCTCTGAATGACCTTTTAACTAACCCGAAGCATCGTGTTGTATTATGATACTCTCAAGAATGCCTCACATGGACTAGATAAGGCTTCGATGCTATTAAACGATGATATGCGCAAGTTTGCGCATTAGAAGGACCAAAAGCGTCAACTTTTGAATCTACACCTCTCGGGGACCTTTTAAGCGAACCGGAGCGTGGTAATAATTGGACATACATTTGGGGATGCCCATTATGGGCTATAGAAGGCTTGGATATTATTAAACGTCATTTCACGCTACTTTGCGCAATTAAGGGACTAATTGCGTCAAACTACAAAAGTAGGTCGAATCGTTTGATAACGGACCTTCCGGATTATATCCATGAGTTAAACATACCCTATTTATCCTTTATATGGCTTAGATATAGGCTTAGAGGTGTTTGGTGCGCAAAAATAAACTTTTATGTCATACAGGGACTAAAAGTGTCAAAAAGTGCACAAGTTTGCACTTTCGCGCATATCTCACATTCTGAATATCTCCGGAAACCCAAAAATTTATGTAAGCACTAAAATATTTTATTTTAGTGTTTGGCTTGATAAAATTCCATTCGTCGCGTCGTTTAGATTGTTTTTCGCGTCCGTCCGCGTTTCGTCGTAATTAGACGAACAACGTAACCGTACGACCAAACGAACCGACATCCGACATGTTTTTGAGCATGGTTGAAGTTAAATATACTTTAACTTCCTTATAGAGCTTAAAAATAGGGTTAGCGGGTGTTAGATGTGCCAAAACTCAACAATACGCGTTCAGGGGCCAAAACTGCCAACTAATGAAACTTTGTGATTTCAGACCAGGTCCTTACAAACCGTTTAGGTAAAAAGTCAAACTTGGCAGTTTAGTGCATATTAAATAAAACCATAGATGCAGAGGTTATAAATTATATTTTAACACTCTAATAACTTGGTAATGATTATTAAAACATGTCTAATCTGGTCCAACTCGACAATTCTAAGTTTAGGGTCGATTCACAACCGAAAGTCGCAAGAGCTTGACCTTGCTTTGACTTTTCAGTTCTGACCCGATTAAGCTTGATTCTTCCATGTTTTAAGTTTCCATTAGGACCATATTATTCAGTAGTATAACCCTCTGGAGTTATATTGCATGGTTCCTTGTGGTTTGAATTATACGCTAGTTTCCGCTATTATGCTTATAAACTCCCATTTTGCCCTTTTGACATAAGAATGAGATTTTTAGAAATGTGAGAGGACAAAAAACCTTTGTTACTGATATATAAGCTTGTCCCGAAAATTTGACATCAGTTCTTGGTCCCAAATAGGAGTTATGCTCGATATCGTAATTAGAAGCTTTTAACTAAGTAAATTGCGATATCTTGTATAAAGCATGTTTAAACTTGGATTTTGACCCAAAACTCATTACCTACTGTTAAGATATTATTTTTAGGAATTGTTGGAGTTATTGATCAGATTATAAACTGATCATGTCATAGAGTTCATGTATTATTCGGTAAATGATGATAATACCCTTTTCATGCATAAGATGAGATTTACAAATGATTTGAATGCCAAACCTTTTCCTACTGATTTCATATATTAAATAAGTTATTTTGAGCATTCAAAATTGATCAAAATCTCATATTTCCATAAAACCCCTTAATTATCGTCAATTAGCGATTTTACGCTATTTAGGTGCATAGTATGGTTTTAAACCATAATTAACACCTAAGACTTGTTACCTACTGAATTTTTAAACAAATTTTAATATTATTTCAGTAGGCATAAGTCGTGAACTCAGACTTCCAAAAATGCCCGTAAAAGCATATGTGAAATGACCAAAATACCCTTTCGGGGCATAGTTTGGCCATAAATGGTAAACCTCACATATGTATGATATCTTACTGATGTAATGAGATAAATTAAATATTTTTACTGATTAGAAAGGACCAGAACTACAGTTTGTCATAAAATCTCTTTTAAAAGTATTAAAATTACCAAAATGCCCTTACGGGACTTAAAATGGTTTTAAATACTTTTTGGGCATATATGTTGACATCCTACTGATGTATTATCATATTCTAAGCATAATAACATATGGAACTTGTATATGATTCATTTGGTTACCCGTTACGCATTCTACGCGTTCGGATCGGTTTATGTAACTAGTTTACGTATGTTTGCCGAAATGGGTTTAACCTTTTCGTTTTTATCTCAAAATCCGGAATGTGTTTAGTTTACCCATAATATACAAGTATCCAAACTTGTTGGGTCTAAATAACATTCTATTCCGGTTATCGCTTAATCTAGCATATAGTACAACTTTAGATACTTTAAGCTAGCCGGTCTAAGTCTGCGACTTAAATAAAGACCGTTAGCATTCTGAATTGGTTATATATTACCATCACTCCAGACTAGAGCCACCCGGTAAAAGCTACCTGTATTTAGATAGATTGGATACGACTGAGTTATTTTGCTGTGAATCAAGTATTAGCTCAGGTAAATACTTTTAACTTATTTTCCCTTATACGGGCTTGGGATACGGTAGATTAATACCGCTTGGTCGGGTGTGGATCAATCAAATGCCGGATTGTGGCTAGTAAATCCACAAAACCTGTTTTGATACTGTTCTGTTGATGACTTAAACATTGGGGGTTAACGACCGTGTCCTGGATATATCCTTGGCTCATTCATTTATAAATGGCCACGACTTATGCACAGGGTGTAGGCATACACCGAAAAGATGTCAATAATAAATTATTAATTTCCCACAAGTTGGGGATAACTCCTTTATGGGTTTTAAAAGTGGTGTGTCGTTTAATCATGTCTCAGTCTCTGTACTGGGCCCCAGATGTTCGGTAAACATGTAATTCAGTATACAAGATTTTTATTAAGAATTGTCCCAAGTTATAAAAGGTCTTGTGCCTTGTGCACTTAAATCAATTTTCTTAAACTCTTTTCAAATGAGTCGGTTAAATTATATTTACCAGTGAAAACTGACGTATTTTCAAAAGGCTAAGTGGCAGGTACTACTCGTAATAGGCTGGGAGTTGCTCGGTGTCAAAAAAGAGGATCTTGCAAATCCTTAAAGATGCCATAAAGTCTGCTAAGCTTCATTTTAAACATTCTGTAATGATCCTCCTGTGGATTTGATATTACAGACTCGTCTATAATAAATACTTTGATATTTTCAGACATTTGAGTTTGTAATAATATTTTATATCCTAAGACTTCCGCTGTGCTATTCTGTGTGTGTTTGACCATGATGATATCAACTACGTCACGATACCCCACCGGGCCCACCGGTGATATGTGGAAATATCGGGGTGTGACAGGTTGGTATCAGAGCCAACATTGAGTGAATTAAACACTAGTCTTTTGTGTTTAATCTCAATGACACAATAGCATATTCCCTAGACCTTTTGAGTCTAGACTTAACATAGGAATGCTCTCATCCCTATTAAGTAAACATTGTTTTCGATTTTATGTATTTTGAATAGGTCGCCAAGCAAGGAAGCCGTTGAATAGAGATTTTCCTCATCCGAAGCCAAGGAATACCAAGCTTCACCATACGGCTAGAATAAGCGTGCGACCGGTTTGGAGGAAGAACTTTAGAGATTCATTCCCAAAACCAAACCCATTTGATCTGGAATCAGACTTCAGAGTCCATACCGGAGGTCCCTGAGGCTCAAAATTTTAAAGTCTGTACCAGTGGAGTCTATACCAGGTGGTCCCTGAGACTCCCATTTTTGTCAATGACCCTTGTTTCTTACCTTCAAGTGTGGAATTCCAGACTTGGATTATATCAGTCAAAATGCAATCCGTGATCCATATCATTCTTTAACCATTGAATCCTTGAATTCTACTTCTGTAACGGATCCTGATTGGAATATCTACGTTATTCACTGAGGTCTTTTGTACCTTCACCATGTATAGTAAACCCAGAAGAGAAACAATCGAATGGAGCAAGGAAAGCGTTAGAGAATCCTTCTTTCATAAATTCTTTTAAGTCCTTATAAGGACCCATCTCTTTTATTTAGTCCCTGTGTGGACATACCTTCGACTTAAGACCCTATATGGGCATTTGCTATTTAGTCCTCTCCTGGACTTGATATCTCGATATAGTCCTCTTATGGACATTATATTCCTTCATAGTCCTTTCATGGACATAGTATTTCATTAAAAGTCTTTTCATAGACATATTATTTTATCAGAGTTCCCTGGCGGACATAATAATTCATCATAGTCCTTTCGCGGACATATTATTTCATCATAAAGTCCCTTCGAGGGCAATTGCATATCGACGTCCCTTCATGGACATGTTATATCATAAAAGTCCTTATACGGACGTATTATAAAGTTCCTTTTCGGACTTATATTTCCCTTTTGGTTCCTGTATGGACTAGAGTTATTTAAAAGTCCCTGTGAGGACACCTGTACAGCAAAGCCCTTTTGTGTGCACGCTGTACCAAAATAGTCCTTTTATGGACATGTTATTTCATTAAGATCCCTTTGGCAATATGTTATTTTAAATTAGTCCCTTTTGAGGATATTGATATTTCATTATAATCCATATTTGGATTTGTAAATATTTTATAGTCCTCATACAGACTTAAATTTTTCTTTAAGTCCTCTGTGGGCAAATATATTACTAAAAGTCCTGTTTAAGGCACTAATGAAAATTCCTAATGATTTAGGAAAGTTTTGAAAATTTCATGTAGGTATTCATTTCGTCCTTTTTTCCGCGATAGTTCCAAATTTTACTCGAACTTTATCGATCAGCTGAAAATTTCAAAAGATCCTCTTAATGGTATAACCTAGCCTATATGTCTATGAACATGGCTGTGATGGTAAAACCCTCTTAAGATAATTAATCCTTGTTAACATCTAAGAACATGTTAACATTCCTGGCTGTGTGACTTGAGAGACCACACTAGCTTCCAAAAGTACTTGGACTTTTCCAAGCCACCTTCATAGCCTATATGATCAATACGAATCATGGCTATTAAACAACAGTATGATGTATACATCAAAACATCCAGTTAAGATGTATGCCTATGGGCAAAGGTGTATTCATGACAATGATAGTTCTGTTTTATAAACTTCTTGTCAAAAGGCGATGAACTATGTTCGACCCTTAAAGATCACTGATCCAAGAGATCATTGATTATGTTTTAATTGTCCTTGTGACAAGGCCTTTGGTGCCATCTAACTGTCCCTTGAAGCAAGCCTTGTGCTATATGAGGACGTCTCTATGACATTGACATTGTGATCTTTATGATCCCCTGTCCAAGGTAATGAGCTGTGCTCAAGCCTAATACGTGGTCAATGAGATCATGACTAAAATCATCAATGCGATGATTAAATCTGACATCCTTAATGATGTTTGGCCTAAGGGCTATATTATATTGTCCATCTGAGACCAGGCAAATGTAATCTTTTGTGATTCTTTGCCCAAGGGGGTGAGCTATGCTCAAATCCCATAGTCTGTATGATTATTGCGATCCTGACTAGTATCATTAATATGATAATCATAATATTAACATCCCTTGTGATGGAATGCCTACGGGCTACACTTTACTCTATTGTCAATAAGACAAAGATAGTGGTGATCCTCAAAATCCCCTATCCAAAGGGTGGGTTATACCCAACCCTAACAATCTATATGATCAGCGTGATCATGATTGATATCATCAAATGCAATGATGATATATGAACATCCATTAGTGATGTCAATTAGTTTACCTTTGTGCCAAATACGTCATCTTTAGAGACAATGACAGTTGTAGTTTATGACTCCTTGTCCAAAGGTGAAGAACTATGTTCAAACCTGGAAGCCCCTAATCCGATAAGATTGCGGCTTATAAACTAATGTCCTTGGTGACAAAACAATGAGATATGTTTTAAAGTCATCCATGACAAGTCAATGTACTATAGTTTGACATTCGTGACAAATTAACATACTAAATGTTAACATTCCTAGTCACAGGCCTTTTGTGCCAGCATTGGTAAATGTCCTCCGTGTAAGGCCTTAATGCCATATCTGATAACGTCATTGTGACGAAGCCACTTTGAGCCATATCTAAATGTCCTTTGCGACAAGGCCTTCGTGCCATATAATCCGTTGTGTCTTTCATGACTAGGCTTTATGCCATAATTTTCTACGTCCCTCGAGACGGGCTTCTATGCCATATGTATATATATGTAATGAAAGTCATGTAAGCCTAGCCTTCGAGCTATTCATATTCGTCCTTGTGACAAAGACAGTAGTGACATTATGATCCTCTGTCGAACAGGTAATAGACTCGCTCTAAACCTTAAGTGCCATTAATGGTCCTTTGGTGACCTAGGCTAAATGTAATGGATATACATTCAAATAACATTCACTAGGAATGTTTGGAAAACAATAGCCTATACGGTTTATGGATGCCGTGGCTGATCTATGTCAGGTCATCAGGATGATGACTGACAATTGCTTAATGTGGTGACTAGTACCAAATTTCGAGTATGGCAAACTCGAATGATGTGGATAGCAGTCGCGATGCTATTAATGCGACAAGAGCTAATAATGCTACAAACATAAACCTCAATATAAATGGAGTTAACCTCCAAGTTGTGATTGATACAACAGTTTGAAGGACCATGGAAAAGGTCATGAAACAATTCAAAGAGCCGAATGCTTCACACTCTAAATTTCATTCAAAACCTCAATCAATGACTCATACAAAGAGTTTGATCACACTTCGAATGAGAAGGATGAACCAAGGGAGGAGGATAACTCCCAGAAAGCTAGAAAAAAAAGGAGCAATTACGGGCTTAATAAGAACTAACAAAAGTTCAGAAAGAAGCCTGTATGTAAGAATTGCTATGAAAGACACTGAGGACAGTGTCAAATAGATCAAAGACCAAAGCAGTGTGCATTTGCAAAGAAACTGGTCATCAGTCCCATGAATGTAGGGACAAAAAGAATACAGTCTGTTACGACTGTGGTGTGAAAGGCCATATTAGAACTAAATGCCATAAAGCTGCCAAAGAGGCGCAACTAAGTCTGGAAAGGCTAAGAAAGGAAATGCCTAAACTCACCTGATGAATGTCAAGAGAGAGTACATGATGTTATCCAGTACTTTTCTTATCATTTGGACAATGATAATTTCTGCCAAGTATCCTATTTTAAATACAGGCAATAATAAGTCTTTCATAGACCAAAAGTTTGGCAAACTTATGATGGTATTCGTAAGAACTCTAGATTCTTAGTCAGGTAGAACTTACCAATGAAACCTGAGAGACCGATTCTTCTATTATCGGCAATAATCTTTCTGTATAATCTAAGAGTACTCTTTCTTTGAATAGAGTACGGCAATATATGTTATTTTAATTATTTTCTTTTCTCGTTGATTTATATCAACTACGAGTGCCAACTATGTTCGACAAAAGCGCCATGTGAGGATTGGCATATCCCAATGCGTCCCATAGATTATGTCCATGCCTGATCAGTATGGAAGTTTAATGCATGGGGCCACCAAGATATACCAATGGTCATATTGTACTAAAGTCAGCTAGTGGTATTCAAAGAAGATATCCATATTAGAAATGCCTAAGTAGGCGTCTCTACTTAAGGCGTTCGTGCACTCGTAAAGTAGATGAGTCATCTGTATGGCACAATCGACGGTAAGTGGACCAAGGTCAAGGATTGAAGCTACCTCTATCATAGTTAGATAACTTGTTTCCTTCTCAGTAGAACTACCTTGTTATACCCCCTGAGGAGCAAAGTGAAGTTAGGATTGACATCCTATTAGGAACTGTATCTGTTACAGAAGCTCCATGTCGGTTAGCATCAACAGAAATGGAAGAACTGAGGCTAACCAGATGAGTTATAAAGAAAGGCTTGTACAGCCTAGCTCGTTGTCTAGGAGCCCCGACTATTATTGTTGATAAAGGAAAGCACAATGCAAGGCCCTTGTGCATTGGTTACTGCAACTTAGCTAAGAAACGATTGAGAATCGTTATTAGATGCCCAGGATCGTCGATTGGTTTGACTAACCATGAGGATAATTAATTTCTTAAGATTGATTCGGGTAGTAGTTGGAATAACTACCTCACCCTGAATAAATTCTTCTATGACCAATAGCATTATATAAGCATCAAGGTTACTCCTCTGGAGACCTTGTTTGGGAGAAATAGCTAAACGCCCAATTGTTGGGCAGGAAATTTGGAAAGCTCCTTTATTTGGATCTGAGAGTTGTCTTAAGGATGACGGATAGGATATTATGGATCCGTAATCATCTAAAAACTGCCAATAATTGGCAGAAGAGCAATACGAACAAGAGGCGCAAATCTTTTAAAGTTCCAAATGGGGAGCAAGGCTCTATCGAAAATATCAAATATGAAAGAATATAACATGTTTCGGTATATAGAGCAAGTTAAGCCTTGGATATATAAATCATTCGAGATCATCGAATGTGACGGCGGTATAGCTCATAAGCTAAACTTGCCTAAGGAGCTCAGTGGAATTCACGATGTGTTCCACATTTCTAACTTAAAGAAATGCCTAGCTGATAAATCGCTAGAAATGTCTCATGAAGACGTATAGATTGATGAAAGCCTGAGGTTTATGGAAAGACCTATATCGATCAAGGATCGACAGGTTAAGAAACTCCGAAAAGGAGCATGCACCTATTGGAATAGATCAACGGGAATACCCGTAAAGGTCCCTAAATGACTGTGGAAGTTAAGTTCAGTTTACGACAGAAAGTACTTCCATCTTTTTGAGCAAATCTCGGGGTCGAGATTTCTTTTAAGGGGGTGAGGATGTAACACCTCGTAAAATCGTGTCTAATGATGTAGTGACACGTGTAATGAATCCTAATAAAGTCAAACGTTGACTATGAGGGACTATTTTCATCAAAATCGAAAACTTCAATTTTAGAAGGACTGGAAGTGTCAACATGCTTAAACTAAGCCTCTGAGTGACCTTATACCGTGTCCGTATTCTCAAATGGGCCAATTGTTGGACAAGAGGAGACGTTTGTGGAATTATGTAAAAGTTTGCGCTTCGAAGGGTTAAAAGTGTCAACATGTTAATTCTTACCTCTGAGTAACCTTTTAACAAATCGAGAGCTTCATTATGTTTCATCATATTCTCGGGAATGCCAAATATTGGCTATGTAAGGCTTTTATGCCAATAAGTGAAGTTATGCGCAAGTTTGTAAGTTAGAGGGGTTAAAAGCGTCAACATGTTTAATTATACATCTGAATGACCTTTTAACGAACCCGAAGCATCGTGTTGTATTATGATACTCTCAAGAATGCCTCACATGGACTAGATAAGGCTTCGATGCTATTAAACGATGATATGCGCAAGTTTGCGCATTAGAAGGACCAAAAGCGTCAACTTTTGAATCTACACCTCTCGGGGACCTTTTAAGCGAACCGGAGCGTGGTAATAATTGGACATACATTTGGGGATGCCCATTATGGGCTATAGAAGGCTTGGATATTATTAAACGTCATTTCACGCTACTTCACGCAATTAAGGGACTAATTGCGTCAAACTACAAAAGTAGGTCGAATCGTTTGATAACGGACCTTCTGGATTATATCCATGAGTTAAACATACCCTATTTATCCTTTATATGGCTTAGATATAGGCTTAGAGGTGTTTGGTGCGCAAAAATAAACTTTTATGTCATACAGGGACTAAAAGTGTCAAAAAGTGCACAAGTTTGCACTTTCGCGCATATCTCACATTCTGAATATCTCCGGACACCCAAAAATTTATGTAAGCACTAAAATATTTTATTTTAGTGTTTGGCTTGATAAAATTCCATTCGTCGCGTCGTTTAGATCATTTTTCGCGTCCGTCCGCGTTTCGTCGTAATTAGACGAACAACGTAACCGTACGACCAAACGAACCGACATCCGACATGTTTTTGAGCATGGTTGAAGTTAAATATACTTTAACTTCCTTATAGAGCTTAAAAATAGGGTTAGCGGGTGTTAGATGTGCCAAAACTCAACAATACGCGTTCAGGGGCCAAAACTGCCAACTAAAGAAACTTTGTGATTTCAGACCAGGTCCTTACGGACCGTATGACAATGACCTTACGGTCCGTAAGCCAGTGCCAGTTACGAATTTTTGCTTGCAGCCCACTCCAATCTCATTCTAGCCAATTATAACCAAATCCTTGATCACCAAGACATTATAACAGCTGTAACAACAGGTGTTATGATCTGAATAACCCTCCTAACACTTGTCTTGATCAAAATCATTCCCAAAACCTATAAATACTTGAAGCTCTCATTCATTTCTTCACACCACTTCCATTCTATCATTCTTATCTCACAAATCTGGAGATCCTGATCTGATTGGGACTTATACTCTTGTAGAAAAGATAGCTAGGACTCATGTAAGTGTCTTAAGCCCTCTCATTAGTTCAGTTTCGTAGTTTATAAACCGAAAAGTCAAAGTATCTTAAATTAACTTTGACTTTCGAATTAAACTCTCATGGTCCAGCCACTAACCAAATTGAAAGTGGGTATAAGACCATAGTTAGGTAGGTGATTAACCCCTGAAAGGGCACCTCCTAATTCCTTCGTTTGCTTAGTTAATTGTCGGGTCAAACCGTTTAGGTAAAAAGTCAAACTTGGCAGTTTAGTGCATATTAAATAAAACCATAGATGCAGAGGTTATAAATTATATTTTAACACTCTAATAACTTGGTAATGATTATTAAAACATGTCTAATCTGGTCCAACTCGACAATTCTAAGTTTAGGGTCGATTCACAACCGAAAGTCGCAAGAGCTTGACCTTGCTTTGACTTTTCAGTTCTGACCTGATTAAGCTTGATTCTTCCATGTTTTAAGCTTCCATTAGGACCATATTATTCAGTAGTATAACCCTCTGGAGTTATATTGCATGGTTCCTTGTGGTTTGAATTATACGCTAGTTTTCGCTATTATGCTTATAAACGCCCATTTTGCCCTTTTGACATAAGAATGATATTTTTAGAAATGTGAGAGGACAAAAAACCTTTGTTACTGATATATAAGCTTGTCCCGAAAATTTGACATCAGTTCTTGGTCCCAAATAGGAGTTATGCTCGATATCGTAATTAGAAGCTTTTAACTAAGTAAATTGCGATATCTTGTATAAAGCATGTTTAAACTTGGATTTTGACCCAAAACTCATTACCTACTGTTAAGATATTATTTTTAGGAATTGTTGGAGTTATTGATCAGATTATAAACTGATCATGTCATAGAGTTCATGTATTATTCGGTAAATGACGATAATACCCTTTTCATGCATAAGATGAGATTTACAAATGATTTGAATGCCAAACCTTTTCCTACTGATTTCATATATTAAATAAGTTATTTTGAGCATTCAAAACTGATCAAAATCTCATATTTCCATAAAACCCCTTAATTATCGTCAATTAGCGATTTTACGCTATTTAGGTGCATAGTATGGTTTTAAACTATAATTAACACCTAAGACTTGTTACCTACTGAATTTTTAAACAAATTTTAATATTATTTTAGTAGGCATAAGTCATGAACTCAGACTTCCAAAAATGCCCGTAAAAGCATATGTGAAATGACCAAAATACCCTTTCGGGGCATAGTTTGGCCATAAATGGTAAACCTCACATATGTATGATATCTTACTGATGTAATGAGATAAATTAAATATTTTTACTGATTAGAAAGGACCAGAACTACAGTTTGTCATAAAATCTCTTTTAAAAGTACTAAAATTACCAAAATGCCCTTACGGGACTTAAAATGGTTTTAAATACTTTTTGGGCATATATGTTGACATCCTACTGATGTATTGACATATTCTAAGCATAATAACATATGGAACTTGTATATGATTCATTTGGTTACCCGTTACGCATTCTACGCGTTCGGATCGGTTTATGTTACTAGTTTACGTATGTTTGCCGAAACGGGTTTAACCTTATCGTTTTTATATCAAAATCCGGAATGTGTTTAGTTTACCCATAATATACAAGTATCCAAACTTGTTGGGTCTAAATAACATTCTATTCCGGTCATCGCTTAATCTAGCATATAGTACAACTTTAGATACTTTAAGCTAGCCGGTCTAAGTCTGCGAATTAAATAAAGACCGTTAGCATTCTGAATTGGTTATATATTACCATCACTCCAGACTAGAGCCACCCGGTAAAAGCTACCTGCATTTAGATAGATTGGATACGACTGAGTTATTTTGCCGTGAATCAAGTATTAGCTCAGGTAAATACTTTTAACTTATTTTCCCTTATACGGGCTTGGGATACGGTAGATTAATACCGCTTGGTCGGGTGTGGGTCAATCAAATGCCGGATTGTGGCTAGTAAATCCACAAAACCTGTTTTGATACTGTTCTATTGATGACTTAAACATTGGGGGTTAACGACCGTGTCCTGGATATATCCTTGGCTCATTCATTTATAAATGGCCACGACTTATGCGCAAGGTGTAGGCATACACCGAAAACATGCCAATAATAAATTATTAATTTCCCACAAGTTGGGGATAACTCCTTTATGGGTTTTAAAAGTGGTGTGTCGTTTAATCATGTCTCAGTCTCTGTACTGGGCCCCAGATGTTCGGTAAACATGTAATTCAGTATACAAGATTTTTATTAAGAATTGTCCCAAGTTATAAAAGGTCTTGTGCCTTGTGCACTTAAATCAATTTTCTTAAACTCTTTTCAAATGAGTCGGTTAAATTGTATTTACTAGTGAAAACTGACGTATTTTCAAAAGGCTAAGTGGCAGGTACTACTCGTAATAGGCTGGGAGTTGCTCGGTGTCGAAAAAGAGGATCTTGCAAATCCTTAAAGATGCCATAAAGTCTGCTAAGCTTCATTTTAAACATTCTGTAATGATCCTCCTGTGGATTTGATATTACAGACTCGTCTATAATAAATACTTTGATATTTTCAGACATTTGAGTTTGTAATAATATTTTATATCCTAAGACTTCCGCTGTGCTATTCTGTGTGTGTTTGACCATGATGATATCAACTACGTCACGATACCCCACCGGGCCCACCGGTGATATGTGGAAATATCGGGGTGTGACAACGGCCCATGTCCAGTTTACTTGAACTGGGCATTTTATGCAGATTGTGCAGCACGGGGCCGTGTTGGGCGGGCACGGCCTGTGCTGAACTTGCTGTAATGAAGAAGATTTTGTCGGATGGCCCTGTTTTCGTGCATGGGGTGCTGGTCCACTTTTCCCTTGTTATCCTTCACCATCCCGAGTGTGTTTTATCCATTACAACATCATCCAAACACCAAATTAGCTAAAACCATCATTCATTAAGTCATAGAGAGAATTACATAATAATCCTAAAAGTTTGAAAACAAAGCAGAAACTAAATTTTTTTTAAGGGTCCTAAATTAGATAGGTCAAGTGATACGTAAAATCATCCTAAGGAGCTCTACTAATACAATAATAACCAAAATTCCGGAAATAGTTTTCCGGTATCTAAAAGTTTTGTAGAACTCCGAGCCGAGAGGTATTCCCTAGATGTTGCTAGAGCCATTCTTCTATCTCTCTCGGGAGAAAGAAGGCGGGGTCGTTTTCTTAAACATCTTGTGGAGGGGGAGAGACACCAATAGGAACCCCTTGTAGTATGTCCCGAGGGGGCTCTGGATGTATGGCGTACCATTCGGCCGGTATGATGACTTTGGGAACCACATTCCATGCCCTTTGGGTAATGATTGGAACCAAAGGAGGAGAGGCGAGAATGTTCAACCTTTGGTGCAAAAGGTTGACCTCTCGAAGACATCCCTCTAGTCCCACCTTCAAATGATTAATACGGTCAACCAATGCCTCTTCCACCCCAGTCATCTCATCAAGGGCCTCTCTTAAGGCGTAAACGTAGTTTACAAGAGAGTCTTCAACCGTTGATGATCTTCTCCCTTGTAGGTTGTTTCTGGAATGTGATGAAGATGTTCCGCTAGTTCTGCTCGCCATTATGAGAAAACATACCGAAAAGAGTTCAACTTTATGGGATTAGTGCTTCGGACACGGCCCCGTGTTCAATGAACACGACCCGTGTTCAGATGTCTGCAGATTTTAGGACTAGGGATCATGGAGTTTTAATTTGTTTTTATGATGTTTAAAACGTTTTTAAGCATAAACAACTTAAAACATTGTTGTAGAACTCATTTTTGACAAGATCCCATGAATAAAAATCTAACAAACATCTCAATAAAGCTTGAAATTGTGGAGATTTCAAGTTTCAATGGAAGCATGAAGGAAAAATTGAAGAAGATGAAAGTGGATAAAAGAGGAAAGGACAAGAAGGTTGTTGAGAAACTTCTTTTAGAAAATACCTAGGATGGTATGTGAGAATATTCCCCAAATCTCTGTCCCTGGAATGGTTCAAATGTGCAGGATTCTTGGCTGCATTTATAGAAAACGACAGTACGCTGCACACGGCCCCTTGTCGGCTGGACACGGCCCCGTGTTCAGGTGGAATCCTGACACATTTTGTCCATATTCCGATACGAAATCAGACGAGAATCTTTGAGTGGACACGAGGGCGTGTTGACCTGGACACGGCCCCGTGTCTAGAGACTGTCTTGTGGAGTTTTCCCTCTTTTAAGGATTTTATCCAGATCAGGCGGTTCCTTACTGGATGGAACAACCCCAAAGTGCCTAAGATACCTTAATTGCTCTAGATTAAGACGGGAACGCAAGAGGTTGTCGGTGAGGGTGATTCCTATGCTATATGTAGGTGGAAAAGTCCAACCCTTTCCCGGGCTCTCGTTAAAGAAGGTGTATGCCGAATCGCTCAGGTCTATGTATGCATCGAACGAAGTCGATGGGGAGTCCTTCACGGCACAATCAACACAGGGACGACTATCGCCCAAGTCCTTGCTAGAGTTAGAGGTATTGTCGGGAACAACGAAGTTGTTTGAATGTGATCCCAACAACTCTTCTTGGTTATTGTCTTGAGATAGATTATTGAAATCTATCCTAATTTCTTTTAACCAATTAAGAATTAGATCTTCGAATTGAAATAGTTCATCAAGAAGAATTTCTCCTAGAAGATCTGATTGAGAGCATTCGAGGGAGAGATAAGGATTATTTTTACTTTCGCCCCTCTTAAGGCTACGGGAAAACGATGGGTCTATATAGTGGGGCTTATAATTTAGAAAATAACATTCTAATTCTTTATGAGAGCCACCACATATTTGACACCACGTACCATAAGAGTGCCGAAAGTAAAACATATCATTGTTACTCATGTTTGTGTCAGAAATTACCAACCGTCGGGATCTTACGGTTCTGTTTTCAGTAAATGAATCTTGGGCACGGGGCGTGTTGAGTGGGCACGGCCCCGTGTTCAGCTTAGTGTCTGACTTGAAACAGGATTACCAGTTCCAATGATTGAGCACGGGGCGTGTTCAGCGGGCACAACCCGTGCTGAGTTCTGCAGAAGCTGAAAAACTACGAAAAATCCAAAAAAAAAAAACGATTAGGCCGTTGATTCCTAACTTTCTTAAAATCCCCGTGTCCCCGGCAGCGGCGCCAAAAACTTGATGCGTGTGAAGTGTGTATATAAGTTTAAGTATATTTTAAGCCATTTTACACTTTTTAGCCAAGTTTTAAATTTATAAAACACGATATTTATTAACACTAAACACACATATGGGCAAGTACACCCATCGTGAGCGTAGTATAGTGTTGGTAAGATACCGAGGTCGTCCAAGGACACAAGAGTTTTTAATACCAGTTTATCCTCAATGTCTAATCAAATCAAAAGTTTAGAAAAAGGTTTTAAACTAGAAAAATAAAAACTAACTAAAATGCTGAAAAATAAAAATAAAAGAAAAAACAGATAGACAAGATGAATCACTTGGCTTCGACTCGTGTTTAGTGTAACCTTTGATTATTTCCGCACTTTTGCACTCTTTAAGAGATTATCTTAGTTATTGTAGTAGGCCCCTCTTTTGAAGGTGACGTTACCCTCAACCCAGTAGTTTGAGTCAGCAAGGATACAATCCTAAAGGGTCGGATTATTGAAAGATAATTAATTAAGTTATTAATGCGTATTGTGGTAGGCCCCTCTTTTGAAGGTGATGTTACCCTCGGCTAAGTAGTCTGAGTCAGCAGGGATACAGTCCTAAGTAGCCGGGTTAAAGTATTAATAGTAGCTTACATATGAGGGGATCAAAGAGTTTGGACCCCCGCCATCCAATACCGGTGGATATTGAAGGAGGTCCTACTAAATTTGACCCAGGTCCTTGTAGGATCTATACACTGAACAAGGCAAGACTCTTACCAAACCGTTCCCTTAACCCCCGACCAGGTAGCCAACTTACCTCCATATAGACCGTGGAGATATGAATGGTGAAAATCTTTTATTTTATATAGACAGTAAAATAATGCCAAGACACCACGGACAAACGATAAGGAAGAATCACCTTCAACATAAGAAACTAGTTATTAAAGTCATTAATACATAACCAAGTACAAAGTGCGAAAAGATTAAAAATAAAAAGTATTACACTAGACACTTTGTCTTCACCAAGTGATGTAAGAGACTTAGGCAAACATGGCCTTGATTGTCAAGAACTCTTACGATCAATCTTGGATCCCGAGACGACTCACACACTCTATGATGGACAATGGATGATGGTGTTGTGATGGTGGTGGGTGAAGTGTGAGAGAGGTGGTGTGCCAAGGGATGGTTTGAAAATGAGCCAAGCACCCCTATTTATAGCCTGAACAGTAGCTCCGGCATGGCCCCGTGTCCAGTGGGCACGGCCCCGTGCCCATCCTCCTTCTCTGTCTTCATTAATTGCTCTTGTCGGCATTAGTTGACCACGGCCCCGTGTCCGCTGGGCACGACCCCGTGTGCAGAAGCGTATCTGTACTATCAAGATTTTCCTGGATTCTGCGAATCTTATAGTTGACCACGACCCCGTGTCCGCTGAGCACGGCCCCGTGGTGGGTAATAGAAGCTTCTACAGCTTTGTCTTTTATGCTGACACTTGGGCACGCCCCCGTGTTCACTGAGCACGGGGCGTGTTCAGCCTTCTGTTCTCTTGTTTTGCTTGGGAAGATGCTTTCGGGGAGGTCGGGCATGCCACGTTTGTTCCTTTTCTTGTGTTTATGTTAGATTTAGCTGCCTTTTTGCTTCTTTTGTTAATTTGAGCTCATTTAATCCTGAAAATTCAAAACGAAAACAAAAACACACTTTTTCCAACATTAGTACTAAAAAATGGTTAGTTTTATGCCACAATTGATGTAATTTATATGTTGCATTTTGTGCACATCAGTATGGTATGTGATATGTACGACACATTAGTTTCTTAAGCGGATTATTCCCAAATAACCACCCGCTAAATACCTCGTCATGTTACTAATTAGAACTTGACCATGCCAAAAGACCAAATGGGTTATCTGGTCCCTCATTGACTTAGTTACTGATGATTTTTAGATTGCTCAAACAAGGACATTTTTTAAAAATTTTTGAAATTTCCCCCCATCCCCACACTTGAGGTAAACATTGTCCTCAATGTGTACTGTTTAAATGAAAGAGTCAAAATCGAAACTTTTTCTCCCTATCCCCACACTTGAGGTCAACATTGTCCTCAATGTGTAGGAATGATAGCTTTTAAAAACGCACAAGGGATGTGACACGACCAACCTCCCAAATTTCACCCCGGCCAATAATGTACACAATACAATCCACTTATTAAGCTAACTAAAAAATTAAAGCTAAAAAGAAACATATGCACCTGGTTTTTTCACTCGTTCCTCGTGTGCTCCTCAATCTTTAATGCAAATGGTCATCCTCAACGAACATTAAATTACCTATAAGTCTTCAACAATCGTGTAGAAGCAAGCTTCTCTAAAAAATCAACACTCGTTAGCTAATCCATTTTTACCATTTTTTATAAAGGATTTACCAAGTCATTTGTTAATTCACTTTAATTTTTGTGGAAAAATGTTTTACAACAATAACATTCCTAACTCACTTTTGTAGGAATGACAACGACATTTAGCACATACACGTAAGCCCATTAAACCTCCCGATAGCTCGGGGGGGACAAGTAGGTCTCGTGAGGGTTAAATATGATATTTATAGTCCCAAATTATCCTTAACATTGTGTTTGTGGTAGTAAGTGGTCGAACCACGAAGAGTTTGTGGTTTGCGTATGGATGTGATTGATTTTTTATATTGTCACACTTTTTATTAAGCTTGCTATGAAATTGATTAATTTGCTTGTAAAGATATGTCGGATTAGACCGACAAGTTTAATGTTAAAGTGATTAACTACTAAAACTTGAATGCTTGTGATTACTCAAAAACTTGCTTAATGGTTTAAACAATAATGGAGAACAATGTTCACACCCGGTTCGATAATCGCAATACCTAGGGCTTCTACACGGTTTAAATTGATTTAGTTGAATTAATTGATTAACGGATTTAGTCTCATGTGGCTTAGGTGTCAAAGGCTATCAATGTTACAAAGAACGGACCGCAGTGCACTTCTTTACCAAGAACATGTAATCCTAACTTAAGATAAGGCATAATTGCACATCAACATTTCGTAAAGTCAAATTTTATAATCACTTGACAATTTACGGATTCGAAACAAATGCAAGACAATTATCAAAAGTTTCAAATACTTAAACACAACTTGTCACAAAATTAACTAAGCATAAATGTATAAACCCTAGAAATCTTACAAAAATTTACACCGGGATGAAACCCGAAGAGGCTAGGCGGATGAAATCTTGAACTTGAACATCTTGAAGCTTGATGATGGAGATGAATGAAGATTAGGGTTTGTGGTTGGTGGTGGTGATGAATGAATTGAAGATGAGATAATGATGATGATGGTAGTGAATTAGGGTTGTGATCGAAAGGATGATGAATGGATGATTAGGAATGATTGAGAGGTAAGGTTGGGGTGTTCTTGGCTCCAACGTGAGGTTCAAACCTCCAAAATTGCGTAACTCCCTTGAAAATATCCAAAACTTATGATATAACCCGTCACCCATATTCAAAATTGGAAAATCAGTGTTTGGTAGCAGGCAAGGGCGTCGCCGACGGCCCGTAGTTTGTTAAAATTCTTCTGACAACTTATAACACTACCTACTAGCAATTTCTCCCGACAGTTATATCTGAAGGGTGTCGCCGACGACCCAGAAGGGCGTCGGTGACAGCTCACTCATTTCTGGTTTTCTGTTTTGTCTGTTTCTCGCTCCCGGTTGATCCGTTTTCCATCCCGATGCTTCGTAAAGCTTCAAACTGCTCCTTAAACTTTGTTAACCTGCAAAAACATAAATCACATCAAAGTAGGCAATTCGAAACTCAAGTTTATGTAAAAACAAAAACTTAAATACAAATAGGCACCGGTTTTCAACCACGCATCAGTAACAACATGAGATATTGAGGCAATAAGCAGACTGTCGTTTGAGGCGTGATTAGGCTAGTACGTATAGATATAGTTGTAAATTTGTAAATAGTGGACCAAAATCTAATAGAGTTGTACATCTAAAGCTATAAATTTAAATTATATTTATGTATATGTATGTGTGTGTGCATATATATATATATATATATAGGACAAAGATCCGTTAGGAACCACCCCTTATTGCGAGAACCGCGAGAACCAGTGTGAACACAAACAGTAATTCCTAAAAAAATCTAAAAAACACCCAAAAATTTTTTTTTTATTTTTTTACTATTTTTTTTGAAAAAATCGCAATATTTTGTTAATAAAAAAAAAAAAAAATTTCAAAAAAAAAAAAAAAAAATTCGAGTAACAGTTATCCATGCACATGTGCATATGTATCGTTTCTTTGTCAAATTCCGTAATTCATTACAAATAATAGTCAATTGCACTTTCATTTACACTACCACGTGTAATACACTACTTTTTACGTTAACAATGTTAGAAATGCACATGTGCATTTATATGTATTAACAGGAAATAAGGTGTTTTGGTACACTACTTTCTCTTTCATCTATCGTTCCATCCATAATACACAAGCATGCACATGTGCATTTTTGTCATTTCTTTGACAAATTCCGTAATTCATTACACATATTAGACAATTGCACTTTATTTACACTACCATATGTAATACACTACTTTTTACATTACCAATATTAGAAATGCACATGTGCATTTATATGTATCAACATTAAATAAGGTGTTTTGGTACACCACTTTGAATACACTTTCCTTTTTCATCTATCATACCATCCATAACACACTACCATTACCTCCTACCATCCATAATACAATACCATTATCTCCTACCATCCATGATACAATACCATTAACAATATTTTCACTTTAATACATGTATGTAAACACCATTTATACCATCCAATCAACATATTACATAAAAAATTGACAACTATAACCAAATCATCAACCACTAGATATAACTAACCAAAAAACATGTATATGAGCCTACTTCTCCATTCAAAATCACAAACTTTTTGTAACAAAACACGTTATATCATGGTTATACCTAATTATGCACATGTGCATTTTGAATATTGGTAATGTAAAAAGTAGTGTATTACTAATGGTATTGTAAATTAAAGTGCAATTGTCTATTCCTGATAACGTATTACTGAATTTGTTGAAGTAATGATACATATGCACATGTGCATGGATAACTGTTACTCGAAAAAAAAAAGTTTTTTTTTTTTTTTTTTTTTTTTTTTTTTTTATGGTAACGAAATATAGCGATTTTTATTAAAAAAAATATTAAAAAAAAATAAAAAAAATTTTTGAGTGCTTTTTTGATTTTTTTTAGATTTTATTTTGTGTTCACATTGGTTCTCGCGGTTCTCGCAATAAGGGTGGTTCTCGCATGAACCTTACCCTATATATATATATATATATATATGTATCATTTATATTTGTGTATATACGTGTTTATATATGTATGTCACAGTATGTGTATATATATGTTTATGTATATGAATATGTATATATATATACTAATCAAAATAATAAATTGAGCCGAACCGATCCTAGCAGACCTTTGCTCATGCTTAGCTCTCTTTACAAACCGAACCGAGTAGAGCGGCTCATTTACAACAGAGCCTCAAATCGAATGAACATTTTTCAAGCAATTTCCGAGCGAGCGTCAAGCGAGCGATGAGCAGTGAGCGGTTTGAACGGCCCTAATCTCAATGAGTTACTTAGAAATTGGAGGTTATTATCATATACTAGCAGGTATGTTTGCCCTACTCAACGAGATACACTTTTTTTTTACATTGCAACTTGTTGTCTTTGAAAATATCAACTGAAAGAAAACTCACTTAAAAATGATATATTCACACGAAAAGCTACGTCATTGTAAAAACATATGTTAAGAAAAATGAATAAAAGGAATTTAAAATAAAGTTTATGTTATAAATATTATTGTAAAAGCGAAGGTTAAGAAAAATAAATAAAAGAAATTTAGAATTAAATTATGTTATAAATAAAATAAATAAATTTATGCCATTTAATACGATTAATATATAAAATAAATTAAGTTTATTTATTAAATATGTATTAATAAATAAAAAAAATTATGCTTTCTTAAATGCAAATTGATGTAAACTTTAAAGCATTGAGACAAAATTGTAAATGACAAGTTTTTATATATCAAGACTTGTATTAACATTGTTTTCAAGTGTCTTAGTGAAATTACAATGTTGTCCCATATAGTTGTATTATATAGTAGTATAGTATAGATATAAATAGAGGACCATTTATTGTTTCTTTTTTAATCGAGACGTTGGTTTGGTTCGTAACTAGTTTTCACAGTATCCTTTGTTGATAAAATAATTGTTGCTAGCGGAATCAATTTGACACATTTGTGTTAACACAAATTTATATACACTTATAGTGTTTTTTTTTAAAACAAAGCATTTAGGTTTTTATAAAAGAGATTAAAGTAGATCCACCTGACACGTATTATAGATTGAAATACATGATAGCATATGTGGAGGGTTCAAATGAGAAGAAAAATTTTGTAAGAATAAAAAGAATAAGTTTTAAACCAATAGAAATGCCCAATTTTACTTCATTTAATATGTGTATTTAATGTTATTAATAAGGGCATATAGGTAAATTTCTAATTGTAATTAATTAGCTAACTAATTAAAATTGTAACTCACTTTTAATATATACTTTTTCAAGATAAAATAATTTAGGATGAAAGACAATTTTCGACATGTGTAGGGTAAATTTTAGTATGTGTAGGATAATTTTCTTAAATGTGTATGATAAATTTAGCTATGCGTAGGGTAAATTTTAGTAAGTGTAAGATATGTAGGATAAATTTTGAAATGTGTAGGATAAAATGTTTTTTGCTTTATTAACGAGAGATAACATAATTAATGGAAGGAGTTATAAGCTATTTATTATTTTACCATTATGCACTTTCTTCTTTTTCTTCTCACATTAAATTTCTTCTTAAATGAACCTTCCCCGATAGCATATTTGGTTAAACATTGATTAAAGAGGTAAGCATATTTCAGCCTTTCAATCTTTATTAACGATTAGGTTGAAGCTATTATCTATATTAAAACAATACATTTTAGTGCCACTTGGCACAAACTTAAGCCACTAATTGCCACCTGGCAACTTATTAGACCTCTGAATGTTGATTTGAGCGGCAATATACATCTTCAATGTAAATCCCGCTTTTCACTTTGGTTGTAACGCTGAAATTCAAGTTTCCATCATTCTCTCAAATTTCCTCAAATAAGTCTACCAGTTATACGAATTCCATATTTCTTTATAATCATCTTGCAAAATATGATTGAGTTCCCATGTTTAATGATGATTGATCGCATAAACCCTAGATCTATAAATCCATATGTATTATGGGGTTTCTTCACATCGATTCTGTGGGCAATCGATTTATCAATCATCATCTGTTTGTTCATATCGATTTGGCATTCAATCGATTTCTCAACCATTATTTAAGGTACGATTCTTTATCACTGGTATGCATATTTATCTGGTATTTAATCTGTAGCAAATTTTAGGGGTTTTTTTGAATATGTTTTTTGATTCAATCTCCGATTTTGTGTCGATTTGCTCTGAATATCATAAGTAAGCATATGGATCTTTTCTCAATATTCTGATCTGTAACAATTTTCATGGCTATTATATTAGGGTTTTCTTATATTAGGATTTTGTGTCGATTTGCTCTGAATATCAACAAGTTCCTTTTCAATCGCAGTTTGTAGGTCTTGAAACTGAAATCAGAATGTTGAAATCGCTAGATCTTGAGTCACTGGTTAGGCTTCGATGGGTGAGGTTGTGATGTATGGTTTGATTTTGTTTGGTTTGATTTGAATTGATAGATATGTTACACATAGTTGATTTGGTATTTGTTTGGTTTGATTTGATTTGAATTGACAGATATGTGCTTGTTTTCTCAGTCACTCGGATTAAAATGCAGATTGGAGCATGGCACCTGACCAGAGTGTCGTTTAGTGTTGCTAGGACTGGTCAAAACACGATACCATCACCAGCAGATTTACGTACATCTGCCAATTTCTTGGCTAGATCACAATATTCATTTTGTTTTAACAATTGACTAACACCAGCCATGTGTATTTGTTCTATTGCTTAGGGTTTGTTATTTGGTTGTTGCCCGAAATTGGTCATGAGTACGCTTTTTTTCTTTTGGTTTTGGCTCAGGTTTGGGATAGGTGACGACTACCCACTTTGAGAGAGACTTGATATCTCGCTGAAGAGGCAGCAGTTGCTAAAATTCTACCAGGTATCTTTAATCATTTGATAATCATTTTTATTAAAAATAAAAAATTGGTACAGTTTGACTATGGATTCCCAATTGATTTTGTAGGTGACCCCATTTGTATGCTCTGGTAATTTCTTTATCCTCTTTATATGAGCTTAAATATTAGGAGAGTGTTTGGGTGCATGTCTAAACTAACTATCGCGATGGAGTTGTCGATATTGTGATTTGAGTGTTAAACATAATGTGATTTTGATTAGTTAAAACCAAAATAATCGGATTCGAAGTGTGGATTTTCAAGATGCATATAGTTTAGCAACTGTTCACATGGCAGCCAAAAAAGGTCACAGAGATGTGGTGATGTTACTGGTTGAGTTTGCTCCTGATCTGGAACACACGAGTGATTGAGAGTCGGATTTCGCTGCATATGGCAGTGGTTGGCGGCAACAAAGATACGGTGGAGGTGCTGAAAAATAGACGAGCAAACTTGAATGCAACTTACTTCTTGATAGGTACATTGGCAACAACTGTTCTCTAAAAGGCTGCCTATTTGTTCCATCATTGAGAATAATCAGAATTACAAATACCACTTTAGAAGTTTAGGACATGAGCACTTATTAGTTGGCCAAAATCTTATGAATAATCAGCTTTTTATGTTGAGGTTTTTGTAAACCTACTGTTGTAAAACTTAAATCAAATAATATCCCTTTTTTGCGTTTTCAAGCATTACTGAATATTGACTGAAGCTTGCCATTTTAAATGACCTTCCATCTAAAATAGTCTGAAAGTGTGCAAACTCTCCATCATCATTAGTTTCTGTTTGCCAGAATGATAACGATAACGAAAATGCAGCTTCGTGGATTTGAGAAGCTAATAGTTGTTCATCTTGAGCCCATTCAAGGTATTTACATGCTTTCTGTTGCTTTCCAATCCTACATTGCATTTACATTTGCATTATAATTATCTGATTGTAATCTGTGTGTTTCAAATATTTGGAAGATATTTAACTTTTTTGTTTTGTTATTCAACTATAATGCAATGACATATGAAGCACTGTCAACCCTAAAGGATCCAAATGGATCTGATATCAGTGCTATGGATCTGACATGCAATTTTCATTGTCTTCTGATATTATCGCCCGAATAAGGTCTCCGTGTTTGATTTTTTTATTATGTGATTTTAATTGTGTTATGTTGTTCAACTAAAGATTCAAGTGGGTCCATCTTTGCTTAGTTCTCTCAATATAGTGTTCCTCTTCGACCAAACTGAACACGAATCAACTTCTGCAGCCTGTACCCAGAAAGAATACACACAAATCAATTAGCACACATGATACAAGTTTTTTTTTAACAGTGATATGTACTGTTCAATTTTTACAACTCTTTAAGAAGCTTTGTACAAGTTAAAGAAGCACACTTATCTCCATTTGCGAGGTTTCTTCATTCTTTATGTGTTTCTGTTCCTTTGCAGTTGCATTTCCATGTGGATATTGTTGGTCGGATGCCATCTTCTTTCTCTTCTTTGTTTTGTCGGCCAACCAACATGTTGATACGGAACTTTGTTAAAGGTGAGTTGTATACTTCTATTGGGTCAAGTTAAGCTCTTTCGTTTTGTGCTCCTTGGATCTTATGCCTGATATGCATGCAAATTTCTTTAAAAATTAACTTTCGACTTACAAAATTTTGTAGGTTTAGCGATAGACAGATGTTCAGTTTGCCGTTGTTGGGTTTTAATTGTTGCCCGTATCTTCATTAAAGTAGTTTTCTTTTATAAAACCCGTCTGCTGAAACAATTTGTTTGATAGAATTTCGGTCATTTGTGTTCCATGCTTGCCATGTCTTTGTATTTGTCCTTTTCTTTTATTATTCATATATGTGATATTTTAATTATTGCAATATTAATCTAATTCTTTAGTAATGTAATTAGGCAACCATCGACCTACTTCTGTTACGGGTTTTTTTTATTTGGCCCTATAATCCTTTAGTGAGGAAGAGCAGTACCAATATAGGGATCTCTACCAACATAGGGATCTCTTCATAATGATAACATAATGCTACAGCTGCCAGTCCACCCCCTATTGTTGTTATAAACATAAAGATTCTCCTACGTCGTTAAATATTAAAGGAAAATAGCATTAGTACAACCTTAAAAGAAAATAAAGTGTTTGTGTCTAGGAACCAACTTTGACTGATAAGGTTCCGGTAAAGGAACATGGAGAATGCAAGATTGCATTATCTCGGCCCAACACATTAACTTATGAAGTGGTGAGATATTTTTGAGCTGTCGTCACTTCATTAACTCAGTTTGTGGCACCTGGTATGAGAAAAAGAAGGTTGAGACAAGTAAATCTTTCTTTGTTCATTGGTTTGAACAAAGATCAAAAAATACAATTGTGGCACCTGGTGTAGGTAGATACTTTCAATGGTGTAGGTAGATACTTTCAATAATTTGGATAGAAAATTAGGATGGATGGTATGTAATCAAATATACATAGATATTTAATGATTACATCTGAATCTAATCTCTTCATTGCATATTAGCTATTATGATGATAAAGTTTGCTTAAAAGTGATAACCTTTAATTAATTTATGTTATGTCTTTTGAACTTAGGGCTTCAAATGAAGATTCATGGTATTTGCTGCATCAAAAAACATAGAAGAAAGTGGATTTGATGACAAGAAGAAATCATGGAGTAGTTTGTTTAATATCGAAGACCCAAGTCTAAATAATCCCCACAAGATAAAACATTTTTGGATGTTATACAAGCATTTGAAGTGGTTGGATATGATCTACAATACTATAATTAGGGAGTGCGTCAAAATGTTCCTGCACTCATGCTTCTTCATTAAAAGGTTACAAAGTTTTGAATCTTCACATCACACCACACAAGATTTTTCTTGAGTTTTTGTAGATATGAGAAAAATTGGACATAGAATTCAATATAATTGACGTTATAAGTTTGTTGATCATCCACACCAGGTTTCTTTGAGTTACAACACAAGGTGTAATGATTCAACTTCTCTGTCACAGTTTGAAAAAAGTACCGAGAAGAGCCTTTTGTTGAATCAAAACACAACTAAAGACTTATCCAAGCATGGTGATTTAGAAAAAAATCTGATCGACATTTGTGGTGTAGATATGGGCAATGCAAAAGGAACTGGCAATGATAATTTTTTAGTTCCAAAGTCGAAGAAATAATCACATCTTATCATTTTTAAAGATTTTTCTTTGGTTTTTTACCCGTTTAAGTTTGGTTGAGATTTTTAAGTTAATAACTACCATCTTATGTTTTGTGATCTCATTTTTGTTGGATTGTAAAGGTGGGTTTGGCAAATTACTATGACAGGTTGTATTAGGAGATTTATTATGTCTGCACACTCAGCAAAAGAACAAAACAAAAAGAGTTGAAATAAAATACTCAAACCAATGAACAAAGAAAGATTTATTTGTGAGTGGGTAGCTTTTTATTATATAAAAAGATTTTTATGTGAACCAATAATTTAAATACATCATACCATTATGTTAGAATGGATAATGTCAGAGGATGAAAGACATCATGAAAACATCATCAAGGTTTAGTTGACAAAAACTTAATTTGTAACGAACATTATGTAAATGTACTATTGGGACGTGCTCAACTGTCTCAAAATATTAGGCTTAACAAATCACACTTTAACGCTTCTACGTTTAAATTATTTTATGTGTTTAGTTGGTGTTTAGCCACCCGCGAAGCTCGCGGGGTCTTAGGCTAGTTATACTTTAAAAGAATGTTACGTATTTAATGTCATTATTTACAGCATATATTAACATATATCTTGTTCCAAAGGCCTTAAATTGATTAGTAAATGCATATTTTAAGTAACCAAATATTAATATATATTATTTTGTGTGATATATGTATTGTTCCTGGAGTAGTATAGAGAAAAAATTACTTTATTAGATAAATTGATTCCTAAAGTTAATGGAATAACACAAAGAGTGTCAATAACCAAGAACCGTGGGCTTACATAGCCTACACAGAAACTCATACCGAGTACAATGTGGTCCACAGAAAAAACTAATAAAAAAGGACATGTGTAAAGCGAGGGCTAAATAGCCTACCGATGAAAAAGTGCAGACTAAATAGCCGACAAATGAAGAAAAAAAGCAGGGGTTAAATAGATCACGACTAAAAAATGAAGGCTAAATCCTAGTCGTAGTCTATTTAGCCTTCTCTTTCCATGTGTCTCAATCTGACAAATTATTATGTTAACCTCTTGTACTTCTCCAAGAGTTTTTGCAGACTTACCCTAGATGTCTTAGTAGGTGGACCCTATTTAGCATCTCTTTGTTGACTCCTTTAGTTTTTGTCTATTTTGCCAAAGTGAAAAATTCATGTCTATACTATTGACTTTAGAGGTTAATCTGTCTATTCGAATAATTTTCCCTACATAGTAAGCTAAGTTTAATGTGATGGTCGATCAATATTGGTGAGATGAATATAGAACTAAATTACTACTACTAAGTGTTACAAAATAATACCAAGCACTACTAGAAAAAGACCTTTAATGACGTACATTGCATGTCAAAAAAGGTATATATGACACACATAAGCACGTCAAGGAATCCCATGTCATAAAATGAAGCATGGTCGGTTCAACCTATTTGCCCAAAGCGAAATAAAAATTGAGGCCATTTCCACCATACTTTAATTGCCTCATGACATGGCATTATGTTTCCTCTGAAATTATGTTCAAAGCAATACATAAAGTACTAACATTACTAAAATTGTAGTTTAGCGGCATCTGAATCACCAGATTAAGTTATTCGCATACAACTACTTCAACTTCATAAACCAACCAAACAACACAGTTTAATCATACTATTTCATGGCTTCACTAGTGGAGAGAACTAAATCTTAAATAGGTGCACACATTCATTAACAATCCAGCAACACACAAGAGAAACTTATAACCAATTACAAACAATAATATACTAATTATTGATTCACCATTCCAAAACATCCTATTGATGGGTTGGTAAAATTCAAAGTCTAAACTGGTTTAATTGTGTTAATTTATGTGAAACATACTCTCCAACTACGCTACTTTGAGATGGTTTGTGTTTTATAGACACTAATAGGTTTAAGGTGTGTTTGGGAGGCTTTCTGAGGCATTGGGAATGAAGACAAGCGAAGCGGAGGCATGAAACGGAGTAAACGGACAAAACCACGCGACGCCACTGGCATCAGCAGCGCCTCATCTTTGGTGTTTGGTAGAGAAAAATGGCAACGAAAAAGTTTGCTAGCGTTGCTGATGTCGGGGTCAGTTTTAGGTGATGTTTAACTCGCGAATCAATGCGTAACAAGCCCTTTTGAATGGAACAGGTGATTTTACCCAATTTCGAAATATCTTAGATCGGGATCATTTTAGGGTCATTCTTGAGAGTTTTGGGAGCTTTTTCACCATTCAGTTGAAGAATCATACCGAAATCATTGAAATTGAACATGCACTCATCAACCATGCCAGGCTAATTTCATCTAATCATTCCCGGGTGTAAAGTTTGTTAAGTGTTTGGGGTTCTTTATCCTATCTCTGTTTGAGAAACATTATTTTTTGTAATATTTTGATTTGAACAACATGATTCGTATGAATAGGTATTCTTATGAATTTACATTGTTAAAATTTTTCTTGCATTATTGACTTTGTAAAAGGATAATTGCTATAAGTCTTGATTTGTGTTAGCCTGTTAGGGTTTGATTATTGTTCTTAATATATATTGCATATATTTGTTCAGAATTTAAATTTTAAAGGATATTGAAGAGGTATGGTCCAAATTCCTTGCCCACATGGCAAGTACCACACCACTTTTCCATCCTACATGGCGTCTGCATCAGCAAGCGAACCCAGAAGCTTCCAGAAGCTTCTGGAAGACGTCAAGGTGGCACCAAAGATGTTCCTTCCGACATAAAGGACAGTACGTGTCACCATTCATCGAGCGCCATGTAGACCTACAGCAAATCAAGGAGCAGACCGACAACAGCAGTACGATGTTTCCAGCGTGGACAAATATGGGCGCGCCACGTGTACCACCATCCTGGCCACAGCAGAGGAGACCAAGAGGATATTCCCCTTGGTCGGACAGCTGGCGCCCCATAACAACTGGCAAGGTTGCTCCTCCCTCTATCACCATCCGGCTATAAATAGGGCCCTTCATCATCCAGGTTGATTCATTCGATTCCTTTCACCCTCACTCCTAACACACACTGTTTTATCTCCTCAGAACAGAACTTATTCTCACGCCGGAGCCCGGTTAAGAGGGAAACCCCTATATTCCCCTCTTAACGAGCTAACGATGTTACTGTTTTGCAGGACTCAGTCTTTTGGCGAGTAAGAAAGAAGATTGAACCCACAGAAGAGACAATCCAGCTAGTTAATCATCGGATTTAACCAGTGTTTCATCATTGGCGCCATCCGCATCTTTTGCAAACCACTCTCATCTTCTTTTTTGTTCAAAAACTCACTAGAATGACTGAACCAACCCATTCTCCTCAGATGGACGGAGAAGTCTCTTCCTTTGAACTCATCACGGACACCACGCGTGTCCAAAGAGTCCACGGGAACGAGACCATCCAAGAAGGGCGAGTGAACAACGATTTTCCTGAGATATTTGGAAGTGCATCCAGAGTGGAACCACTTTCCAACACTCACCCAGGTTAATCAACCAAACCACAAATGGAGCCACTTTCCAATCTTCACCTAGGGTAGTTCTCCAAACACCTCCAGCAGTCCAGGCACCAAACCATGGAGCTGGCCCGTCAGCTCCATCGGAACAAACACAACTGAACTTCTCTGCAATTTTAGGGCTACCCGAAGGAAAAACTCTGGCTTCCTGGTATGCCGAACAAATGGCGTCTATAAACCTTGTTTATACACAACTCAGCGCACAACAGGCTTTGCTCCAAGCACAAGCCAACCAATCCGCATTTGTTACCCCACCGCAAAGGTCTCTGAGCACTCACATGCCTCAGTAGGCCAATGCATGGAACTTACGCCCTGAAAAAGCACCTGTACCAAACATCAGAAGGCCAAGCACGCAAGACACGCGCGATACCTATGGCGAAACAGAGACCAATTATGTGCAGTATTCTCATCCACAAAGAAAACCAGTGCAAAGTCTTTTAGGCCCGCGCAATATAAACGACGAGTGGGACAGTTACAAGGAAGAAGATGATGCAACGTACAAGGAAAGCAAGGTGTTCAGTAGGTTGCCACCAGAACACGAGGCGTACGTACCCCGCAAGCGCGCGGGGTACAACCCGAAAGCAGAACATGATTACTCATTGAGCTATCGCCCAGATGACATGGCCGAAAACTCAAAATTCATCAGAGAAATTGCGACAGCCGCTATCGACAAGACAAAACTGCCACACAATGTAGGCAAATACAACGGCTTAACAGATCCCGATGACCACCTCCAAGTCTTCAACGGCGCAGGGGTAACAGGTAGCTGGAATCTACCAACTTGGTGTCATCTCTTCGCACAAACCTTTGTCGGCGCAGCGCGCGTCTGGTTTGACAGCCTGCCAGCAGGAAAAATCAAGTCATGGATTGATTTTCGAGACAAATTCCTCGCGCACTACTCTCAACAGCGCAGGCACACTAGAGACCCTGCCGATTGCCTCAATATATGGAGGAAAGACCATGAAAGCGTGGAAGATTTCATCACCAGGTATAACAAAGAATGTCTGGAAATCGATTATGTAGGCGAGAAGATGATGCGCGCACATTTTATGAGGGTAGTAAAGTACGATGACTTGATCAAGCGATTGAAAGGAAGAGATGGAGGCCCCAAGGATTGGGAAACCTTCATTGAGGCAGCTAAAACAATTGCGCGCACAGACAAGAAATTGGCCGGTGACGACAACCGTCTATACAGTTACAACCACAATGACCGGCGCAACAAAAAAGGCAAAGGCCAATCATGGAAAACATCCGGCTATAGGGAAAGAAGCCCAGTAAGAGAAGACGCGCGCAATACAATCAACCAAATTGCTCACCGCAAAGAGGTCAAAAGAGAAAATAGGGAAAAACAGTGGACACCCTTAACAAAAACTCCTTCTGAAGTCTTGTCAACCGAAAACCACCAGTTTAAACCTCCTCTACAGATGCGAAACAAGAGGGGTCAAGATCCGAACCTTTTATGTGAGTTCCACAAAGACACAGGTCACCTGACCGACGACTGTTTTAGCTTAAAACAAGAGATAGAAAGAGCCCTGAGAGATGGAAGACTCACCCATCTGGTGAAAGGCGGAAAGCGCGACCACCGTCAAATTCAGCGAAGGGACGAAGGGCCAGACAACAAGAAACTCTGAAAATTAGAAACTCACATGGTTCAAGGAGGCCCACGAAAGCCAAGGAAAAACTATAACAAGCGCACATAAGACGACTCTTGGCACGAAAGACAAGTTGTCTTTCCCATAGTAAGAGGAGGTCCAAGGGAAAGAAGGCCCATAGTCATATCCGGTGTAATCGGTCATTACCAAACCGACTACATTTTCATTGATCCAGGGAGCAATGCAGATATCATCTACGAACAATGCTTCAACCAATTTGACCAAGAGGACAAAGAGCGCTTCGAACCAGTTAACTACCCGCTAACTAGTTTCTGCAACGAAGCCGTTTTCCCTCTCGGCCAGATATCGTTCCTAGTGCTGCTCTCAGACGGAAGAAACTCAAGAACGGAGGAGGTCACGTTCATGGTATTACCAGCACACTCAAGATATGACATCCTATTGGGAAGAGAATCCCAATGAGATTTTAGTATGATTTACTCTGGGCCGCATTCAGCTGTTGGTTTCCCGACAGAAACAGGGGTCGCACTGATCTACGCGAGCAAAGAAGTCTTAGCAACAGATGAAATTAGGCCAGCAAAGGCAAGCAAATCTGCACCATGCGCGGAAGCTGAAAAATGGGTGCTAAACAGCAAATACCCAGAACAAACTATCACCTTAGGCCCCGCAATGTCTGACCTCACGCGCGCGGCGCTGAAAAAGTTGTTATTCGAAAACATGGATGTGTTCGCCTGGACACCAGCTAACATGGTAGGTGTTCCACGGCACATAGCAGAGCATAGATTAAATGTCTCAGAAAGCGCCAAACCTGTGGTACATACCAAGCGCCACTTAGGAGACATAAAGCATGAAGCTATGAAAGAACAAGTCACGGAGCTATTAAACGCATGAATTATCAGAGAAGTCCGGTATCAAACTTGGGTGACAAGCCCAGTAATGGTACAGAAAGGAAACGGCAGTTGGAGAATGTGCGTAGATTACAAGGACCTAAACAAGGCATGCCCGCGCGACTGTTATGCTTTACCAGACATCGATGAGAAAATCGATTCGCTAGCAACCTTCAGATGGAAATGTTTCCTTGATTGTTATAAGGGGTACCACCAGGTACAGATGGCCATCCAAGACGAGGACAAGACCGCATTCCGCACACCGACAGGGCTGTACTGCTACACCAAAATGCCTTTCGGTCTAAAGAATGCGGGTGTGACTTATCAGAGACTAATGAATGAAATGTTCAGTGATGCTATCGGCAAATACATCGAAGTGTACATGGATGACTTGGTCATCATCAGCAAAAAGGAAAGTATGATGCTGATGAACATCCAAAAAACATTTGACACACTGTGCAGTGTAAGTATCAAACTAAACCCAGCGAAATGTTCCTTCGGCATGGAAGAAGGAAAGTTCCTGGGTTTCATCGTCACAAAGGATGGATTTAAAGTAAACCCTGATAAGGTACAAGCAATCGAGCGCATGCCCTCGCCATCAACGATCAAGGAAATGCAGAAGTTGGCCGGACGGTTAGCAGCACTAAACCGTTTCTTAGCCAACCATGCTGCTAAATCTTTCCCGTTTATCAAGACACTCCACAATTGCATGAAGAAAATCTAGTTCCAGTGGACCCCCGGAAGCCGAACAAGCGTTCTGAGAAATAAAAGATTGCCTTATAAGACTGCCAACACTGACAGCGCCAGTGAAAGGAGAGCCTTTGGTAATGTATCTCTCAGCATCTGATAAAGCAGTAGGAGCTGTGCTGCTTGTAGACCGACAAGGTACACAGACACCAGTTTACTATGTGTCTCGCACTTTTAATGATCCGGAAACGAGGTATGCTATAATGGAAAAACTAGTGTTGGCATTAATCCATGCATCAAGGCGGTTGCGCATATATTTCGCCAATCACGTCATTCATGTCTTAACAAATTATAACATCGGTAACATCCTGGCGAGGCCCGAGATTTCCGAAAGGTTAGCAAAGTGGGCGATAGAACTGGGAGGCCACAACGTGGTCTACAGGCCAAGACCAGCAATCAAGGGCCAAGTGTTGGCTGATTTCATAACAGAGGTACCCGATGACAAAGACAGGGAGTGTAAGGCAATGGAAAAAGCTGAAAAGCAACGTTCAGAAAAACCATGGCTACTGTATACAGATGGCGCATCCAATGAGGATGGCGCAGGCGCAGGACTTAGGTTGGTAAGTCCAGAAAAACACGAATTCACGTATGCCATCCGGTTAGACTTCAAGAGCACGAATAATGAAGTCGAATATGAAGCCTTTCTTGCCGGTCTGAGGTTAGCAATCAAGATGGGAGTCAAACACATTGAGGCGTATGTGGACTCCATGTTAGTAGCGGGGCAGATTAACGGCCAGTACGAGGCCAAAGGAGACGTAATGGCGTTATACCTAGACCAAGCGAAAGCATTGCTGCAAAACTTCCATTCTTACAAGGTGCACCATATCAATAGAAGCGAGAATAAACTAGCCGATGCTCTAAGTAAGCTCGCATCCACCAGTTTCCAGAACCTGGCAAAGGATGTATGCATTGAAGTCTTGAGCAATCCATCGGTACCGTTAAGGCAAGTGAGCGTCGTCCAGTTGGGAACAACATCTTGGATGACTCCTATAATTATGCATCTCCAGTCAGGGATTTTACCAGAAAACAAAGCCGAAGCGAGGAAAGTCCAGTACAAGTCCGAGCACTATCAGATGGTTGATGGAATACTGTACCGAAAATCATACCGTGGGCCGTTGTTGTGATGCGTCGACCCGGAATATGCAAACTACCTGATCCGAGAAATACATGAGGGAATCTGTGGCATCCATGCCGGTCCGAGGATGGTGGTAGCGAAAGTGATGAACGCCGGGTACTACTAGCCCGGAATGCATCTAGACGCAGTGAAGGTTTTGAGGAAATGCAGCGGATGCCAGAGGCATGCTCCGAAAACGATGCGCCCCAAAAATGAACTAGTCCCCGTAACAACGGCGTGGCCGTTTCAACAGTGGGGAATAGATATGGTCGGTCCTTTTCCTGAAGTCCCGGGTGCAGTGAAATTCATCATAGTCGCGGTAGACTATTTCACGAAATGGGTGGAAGCAAAGGTGCTTGCATCAACCACATCTATCGTAGTGCGGCGTTTCATCTGGGAACAGATCATCTGCAGATTCGGGTTGCCTCTAAGAATTATCACCGATAACGGAAGAAATTTCACTGCAGAAGATCTCCAACGCGGGTTCAAAGAACTGCACATAGAGCATACTTTCTCCTCGGTTGCGCACCCGCAAGGGAACGGTCAAGTGGAAGCTGTCAACAAAAGCATTGTAGATGGTATCAAAGCACGGTTAGGCGCACAAAGAAGAGGCTGGGTTGACGAACTACCCAGCATATTATGGGTGATGTGTGTAAAATGCAACATATAAATTACATCAAATAAGGCATAAAACTAACCCTTTTTTTAGTACTAATGTTGGAAAAAGTGTGTTTTTGTCTTCCTTTTGAATTTACAGGGTCAAATGAGCTTAAACGAACAAAAGGAACAAAAATACAGCCAAAACCAACATAAATACAAAGAAAAGGAAGAAACGTGGCATGCCCGACCCCTCGACAACAACTCCCAAAGCAAAAACAAGAAGAAAGCTGAGCATGGGGCTGTGCCCAGCTGAGCATGGGGCTGTGCGCAGCCCGACACGGGGCGTGCCCAGCTCGACACGGGGCGTGCCCAGCTCCGCACGGGGCCGTGTCCAGAATGGTCAGCCCTGGCACAAAAGACAAACCTCTAGAAGCTTCTATTGCCCACCACGGGGCCGTGTCCAGTGAACACGGGGGCGTGGCGAAAGTACAGCAGACGCATTAATTGTAATTGCGAATTACAATTAATGAAGAGAGAGAATGTCAGACAAGCACGGGGGCGTGCCCAGCGGACACGGGGGCGTGTGGAGCTAATAAAGACAAACTGTATTAATGAAGAAAGAGAAAAGGGTGGACACGGGGCCGTGTCCAGCGGACACGGGGCCGTGTCCAGGCTTCTGTACAGGCTATAAATAGGAGTGCTTGGCTCAAGCTCAAACCATCCCTTGGCACACCACCTCTCTCACACTTCATCCACCATCCACCACCATCACAACACCATCATCCACCACCATCATCCATTGTCCATCGTAGAGTGTGTGAGTCGTCTCGGGATCCAAGATTGATCGTAAGAGTTCTTGACAATCAAGGCCATGTTTGCCTAAGTCTCTTACATCACTTGGTGAAGACAAAGTGTCTAGTATAATACTTTTTATTTCTAATCTTTTGCACTTTTTATTTGGTTTTGTATTAATGACTTTAATAACTAGTTACTTATGTTGAAGGTGATCTTTCCTTATCGTTTGTCCGTGGTGTCTTGGCATTATTTTACTGTCTATATAAAATAAAGGATTTTCACCATTCATATCTCCACGGTCTATATGGAGGTTTGTTGGCTACCTGGTCGGGGGTTAAGGGAACGGTTTGGTAAAGGTCTTGCCATTGTTCAGCGTTTAGAGGTCCTGCAATGGACCTGGGTCAAATTTAGTAGGACCTCCTTCAATACTTCACGGTATTGGATGGCGGGGGTCCAAACTCTTTGACCCCCTCATAAGTTAACTACTATTAATACTATAACCCGGCTATTTAGGACTGTATCCCTGCTGACTCAGACTACTTAGCCGAGGGTAACGTCACCGCCAAAAGCGGGGCCTACCACAATACTGCATTAATAACTTAATTCATTATCTTCCAATAATCCACCCTTTTAGGATTGTATCCTTGCTGACTCAAACTACTGGGGTGAGGGTAACGTCACCTTCAAAAGAGGGGCCTACTACAATAACTAAGATAATCTCTTAATTATGTGCAAAAGTGCGGAAATAATCAAAGGTTATACTAGATACGAGTCGGAACCAAGTGATTCATCTTGTCTATCTGTTTTTTTTTTATTTTTATTTTTTTTTCAGCCTTTTAGTTAGTTTTTATTTTTCTTAGCTTAAAACATTTTTCTAAACTTTTATTTTTGATTAGACGTTGAGGATAAACCGGTACTAAAAGCTCTTGTGTCCTTGGACGACCTCGGTATCTTACCAACACTATACTACGCTCAACGATGGGTGCACTTGCCCATATGTGTGTTTAGTGTTAGTGAAATATCGTGTTTTATAAATTTAAAACTTGGCTAAAATAAGTGTTAAAAAGGGCTTAAAATATACACCTAATATATACGACACTTCGCACGCATCAAGTTTTTGGCGCCGTTGCCGGGGACACAAGGATTTTAGGAAAGCTTAAAATCGACGGCCTAATCAGTTTTTCAAAACCTTTTCAAAACGGGCCCACATTTTTCTGCATTTTAGTTTAGTTTTGCATTTACAGTAGGTTGAACACGGGCCGTGCTCACTGAACACGCCCCGTGCTCAACGAAATCAGTAAATTTAATTAAAACGCCCAGATACAGATTCTGAACACGGGGCCGTGTCCAGCCTCTGTTTCCGTTTTTCTTTTTGTTTTCTGATCTCGAGACTCAGTTGTGGTCTGCTGAGTGATTCTTATGGATCAATACTCAGGAGGTTACAACTACACCTATGAGGAGGATGATTATAGGGGTAATTATTGCACTAATTGTCGTAACGCACGATCGGTTCAAAATAATCGCTCATATCAACCATCCAATTCATACACCTACTATGAGGAGCCCAGGTACGAGCCATCAACTTCATACACATCCTATGAAGACCAAAGGTATGAACCTCCTCCCTCATACTCATATTTTGATGAACCAAGGTATGAGCCTTCATACTCATACTTTGAGGAACCAAGATATGAGCCACCACCTTCGTATGCTTATTATGAGGAACCATGGCGTGAACAACCCACCACATATGAGTATTATGAAGAACAAAATTACGACCCTTATCCATCATATACTTACAATGAAGAACAATGGTGCGAACCATCTACTTCATATGGGTATTATGAGGAACAAAGGATCGAACAACCGGATTCAAGCTTAGAAAATACCGACTCTTTTTCTATAACCGAAGTGACCGATAGGATATTAGAACACATTAGAGTTATCGATCGATGTATAAAAGAAGCTCGCGCAAGGGAAGAGGAGTCCCGCGCAAGAGAAGAATTAAAAAGGGAAGAGATAACTGAAAGTGTTAAAATGGAAGAACAAATAAGTGAAAAACCGACACATGAGTTAAACAACGAAAAAGGTGAGTCCGACAACGTTAAAATTCAAGAAGAGTCTAATTTTGAAGAAATTAATCTCTTGTCACCTTCTTTTGAAAATCATTGTTTAGTACCCACTCATGCTAAGTTTTTAAAAGAGTTAAACACTAACACTAAAATTGACGAAACGGTAAGTGTTAAGTTAACTAATGATCAAACTTCGCTAATAAAAGAAGACCCATTTGAAATTAACATTACACCGGTTCCATGTTTCTTTCAAAATTCATTTATTAGTAACGTTACAATCGATAAAGATCTTTGTGTTAACATAATGCCTAATTACATTTTCGAAAAATTAAGTATTAGTGATTTTTCTCCACTTCAAATACCCATTTTTCTATCCAATCGGCAAGTAATAAAATCAATCGGTATAGTTGAAGATGTCTTGGTTCAAACAAATCAAATGGTAATCCCGACCGACTTTGTCATCCTCGATGACGCTCCTCTAGTGTTGGGGCGACCATTTGTAAAAACTCACGAAACTTTGAAAAACCGGAAGTTCAACAATCTACCTCTTCAATTAGGGGCATTTAAAAAGAGTGTCGATCTTGAGCGATCAATGAAATATCCATTCGGCAATGACGACCCCCTAATTGAAGATGAGCCAGAACCACCTGATAAAGTGGGTCTAGCCAAGGACCCTTATAAACGTGGCGCACCACGGAGGCATTCCGCGGAACTATCCGTAGTTTAGTTTAGATTAACCTTTATGTTTTCTAGTTTAGTTTTTAATTTTCAGGAATAAAACACACACGGGATGGTGAAGGATGATAAAGGAAGCTTGAACCAACACCCCATACACAAAAACAGAGCCTCCCGATGATTTTTCTTCATTACAGCAAGTTCAGCACGGGGCCGTGCTCACCCCAACACGCCCCGTGCCCAAGGTTCTGTAGAAAATGCCCAGTTCAGGTACCTGGACACGGGGCCGTGCTCACTGGACACGCCCCCGTGCCCAGCCTTCTGTTTACTTTTGGTACTGGCAGTCTGGACACTGGGCCGTGCTCAGCCAACACCACCCCGTGTTCAGCTACCCAGTACCATAAAATCTTGTTTTTAACCCATTTTTACACATTTAATCAGCCTAAAAACTTATTTTTGGGACACATTGAGGACAATGTGTAATTTAAGTGTGGGGGGGGGGGGATGCTAAAACCTTGAATCTTGCAAGTCCTAAATACAAGCCTTACACAAAACTCTATTGGAACCGCTAATCACCCCAAATTTTTTCAAAATTTTTTCATTTTTTTACTTGTCTAGGTTTAACTCGGGAAATTCAAGTTCTTAAAAAGGTTATATTTTTACAAATTTACAACCGATAGCGTCGTGATAAAAAGAACCAACATAAGAAAATTATGAAAAGGCATGACAAGCTTAGTTAAAATTTAATTATATATACTTGATCACATAAAAACCCATTCCCACAAAAGTGAGTTTTGAGCCTTTATTGAGCAAACACTTACATATCATTTGACTAAATGCTCATTTTCGTTTCTTGTGTGAATAGCCGCTTGGTTCCTACGACTCTAGAACTTGCCATGACGATACATTCCTGGTCCTTACCAACTTAAACCCGAGTAAGTAAATGATGGAGGCATTAGGACTAACCCTTTTTATTTCTACACCACTATTTTTTTTTTACCACTTACCCAAAATCCCCCTAGTTAGCCCCTTTGAGCCTAAACCTTTTCATTTCTTAACCCAAACCAAACACCTTTTCACCCACCTAAACCCTTTTTATTTTTCACCCTTTGTTTTAGTAACAAGCTCGGTTTTTCGTATGACTTATCGTTAAAAAAAATGTGTTGATGATGAAGCAAAATAAATAAACAAGCAAGTTCATCAAAAATAACTTTGTTTGAATACTGGCTTCATCAAGAAAAAAAAAAGAAAAAAAAATAATTTGCAAAAATGAAAAGTTTTTCGAAAACCGACGCTTGTTACGCTTTTTCGCCCTTTCTACTAACCACTAACCCAACCACCTACCTTTAACCCAAGCCAAACCCTTCACCCCAAAAGTCCTCTTGATATTTACAAAGGTGTATAGTTAAAAAGGAGGAGGATTGATTGCTTGGCAAGCTTATGGTAGGAGTAAGTTCCATGCCGCTCTCGAGTGATCCACAAAAATACATCTTCGGCCGAGTGTTGAGTGATTCCCCGTGAGGTATGTGAACTTGTATATAAATAAAATTTTAAAGAGGCATGTTATGCCCAAATAAGTAACTTCTCTTATGAAAAGTTCAAAATAAATCATAACGAATAGGATTGTAAATAACATAAAAATAAAGCCTAATAAAGAATCTTGGATTCCCAACACTCTATGACAAGCCCAAAAACCTTCTCTTCTACCAATTCCATTTGGGAGTGTAAAGCCACATTATAAAGAGTTTTGCTTGAGGACAAGCAAAGATTCAAGTGTGGGGGTATTTGATGTGTGTAAAATGCAACATATAAATTACATCAAATAAGGCATAAAACTAACCCTTTTTTTTAGTACTAATGTTGGAAAAAGTGTGTTTTTGTCTTCCTTTTGAATTTACAGGGTCAAATGAGCTTAAACGAACAAAAGGAACAAAAATACAGCCAAAACCAACATAAATACAAAGAAAAGGAAGAAACGTGGCATGCCCGACCCCTCGACAACAACTCCCAAAGCAAAAACAAGAAGAAAGCTGAGCATGGGGCTGTGCCCAGCTGAGCATGGGGCTGTGCGCAGCCCGACACGGGGCGTGCCCAGCTCGACACGGGGCGTGCCCAGCTCCGCACGGGGCCGTGTCCAGAATGGTCAGCCCTGGCACAAAAGACAAACCTCTAGAAGCTTCTATTGCCCACCACGGGGCCGTGTCCAGTGAACACGGGGGCGTGGCGAAAGTACAGCAGACGCATTAATTGTAATTGCGAATTACAATTAATGAAGAGAGAGAATGTCAGACAAGCACGGGGGCGTGCCCAGCGGACACGGGGGCGTGTGGAGCTAATAAAGACAAACTGTATTAATGAAGAAAGAGAAAAGGGTGGACACGGGGCCGTGTCCAGCGGACACGGGGCCGTGTCCAGGCTTCTGTACAGGCTATAAATAGGAGTGCTTGGCTCAAGCTCAAACCATCCCTTGGCACACCACCTCTCTCATACTTCATCCACCATCCACCACCATCACAACACCATCATCCACCACCATCATCCATTGTCCATCGTAGAGTGTGTGAGTCGTCTCGGGATCCAAGATTGATCGTAAGAGTTCTTGACAATCAAGGCCATGTTTGCCTAAGTCTCTTACATCACCTGGTGAAGACAAAGTGTCTAGTATAATACTTTTTATTTCTAATCTTTTGCACTTTTTATTTGGTTTTGTATTAATGACTTTAATAACTAGTTACTTATGTTGAAGGTGATCTTTCCTTATCGTTTGTCCGTGGTGTCTTGGCATTATTTTACTGTCTATATAAAATAAAGGATTTTCACCATTCATATCTCCACGGTCTATATGGAGGTTTGTTGGCTACCTGGTCGGGGGTTAAGGGAACGGTTTGGTAAAGGTCTTGCCATTGTTCAGCGTTTAGAGGTCCTGCAATGGACCTGGGTCAAATTTAGTAGGACCTCCTTCAATACTTCACGGTATTGGATGGCGGGGGTCCAAACTCTTTGACCCCCTCATAAGTTAACTACTATTAATACTATAACCCGGCTATTTAGGACTGTATCCCTGCTGACTCAGACTACTTAGCCGAGGGTAACGTCACCGCCAAAAGCGGGGCCTACCACAATACTGCATTAATAACTTAATTCATTATCTTCCAATAATCCACCCTTTTAGGATTGTATCCTTGCTGACTCAAACTACTGGGGTGAGGGTAACGTCACCTTCAAAAGAGGGGCCTACTACAATAACTAAGATAATCTCTTAATTATGTGCAAAAGTGCGGAAATAATCAAAGGTTATACTAGATACGAGTCGGAACCAAGTGATTCATCTTGTCTATCTGTTTTTTTTTATTTTTATTTTTTTTTCAGCATTTTAGTTAGTTTTTATTTTTCTTAGCTTAAAACATTTTTCTAAACTTTTATTTTTGATTAGACGTTGAGGATAAACCGGTACTAAAAGCTCTTGTGTCCTTGGACGACCTCGGTATCTTACCAACACTATACTACGCTCAACAATGGGTGCACTTGCCCATATGTGTGTTTAGTGTTAGTGAAATATCGTGTTTTATAAATTTAAAACTTGGCTAAAATAAGTGTTAAAAAGGGCTTAAAATATACACCTAATATATACGACACTTCGCACGCATCAATGGGCCCATAGGACGATGCCAAAAACAAGTAACGGAGAAACACCGTTTGGTTTAGTCTATGGGTCCGAGGCCGTGATACCAGCTGAGATAGGGCTACCGTCGCCAAGAATGCTCTCCATGAACTTGATTGACAATGAAGAAGAAAGGAGGTTAGATCTTGACCTCCTAGAAGAAAGGAGAGAGATGGCGGCAATCAGTGAAGCGAAGTATAAAACCAAACTGGAGAAGTGTTATAACTCCAAGGTTCGAGTCTGCACGTTCAATCCAGGATGTCCTAAGGGACAACGAGGCGTCCAACACCGAAAAACCAGGAAAATTAGCTCCCAAGTGGGAAGGGCCTTATGTTGTCGATGAAGTCCTTCGGAAAGGGGCGTATAAATTGCGTACCCTGGACAACAAAGAGGTCCCAAGAACCTGGAATGCCCAGCAGCTAAGAAGATGCTACATGTAAACAGTCAAAGTTTTTTCTATGTCCTTGTAATGGCTGCTCGCCAACACATTTAGCACTAATACAAGAAGTGTTTGGCTATATTTTCTAATGAGAATTTTTCGTTACAACTGCATATATTACTTCGGGCATACACGAAAACATCAATGGCTCGACCTTAGGAAACGTTGTAGACCTCCAAGGCTCGTCACAACCAAGTGAACAGCCGGGTCAGAAACACAACCAAAGCCTAGAAAATGCCAAATAAATACTTCGTGCCCACATAAACACGAAAGCATCGAAAACAGTAAACAAACATTGTAAGACCCCCAAAGCTGAACACAGCCGGGTCCACACAATAACCTGTAACTCGATCACTTCGTACATACGAATCAGCTCGCGCGCTTAAGCGACAGAATAAACGTTGTCATCAACACAACACAACACAACACAACACAACACAACCTGTCAGCGCTATCATTCATTCGTAATACCTAATCAAAGTAATTACACATGCACAAATTGTAACGATAGCAAAATTCAAAATAAACAAAGAGACAAAGGCAAATACTAACATAAGCTACGTCAAATGTAACAAAATAACAAACAAAGCGATCACAGGCAAATTGTTCACGAAAGATAAAGTCAAATCGTTAACGAAATTGTCAAGTTGGTTACAGAGCTATTGAAGCCCATACACGACATGCAAGCCGGATTCCTTCACTCGGGATGACTAATACCAGCGCCCCCAGTCGCGTGATCTTCATCTCCAAGGGCTTTCTTGAGCAAGGTGATACCATCAGGCTTCCGAGACAATTTCTGAGCGGCTTTGACGACACCAAATTCAAGGGCTGCAAACTCCTGACGTTTTGCAGCATAAGCAGCACCACAATTCTCCTTATACAACTCAAAATTATAGTCCTTCTCATTATTAACAGCTGCAGCCCTACCCTCACTATAACCATCCTTCCGCCCGCTACTATATGCCGCTTGACCCAACTCAAACATGTAATGGGCAAGCTCAGGAGATTTCACTATACGTTCAGCAATCTGCGAAAAGCACATAGAAACATAAGAAGAGCAATCAACACAAATTGAAAGCAAACATAAACAAAGGAAGTTACCAGGGGCACCGCGCGTGAGAGCAACCACTTGCAATCATCAGATATCTCCTTGGCAGGAAGTTCAGAAGCCTTGCACTCAGCAACCTTTGCTTCAGCAAGCTTTTCCAACTTAACTATGCGTTGGAGATATTCTTCTTCCCTCTTCTGAGCCGCAACACGCTCCTGCTCAGCCTCATCACTGATCTTCTTTTTCTCTCCTGACAACCTCACAATCGCTTCACGTTGCGCCTGCAACTCTTTATTGGTCCGCTCACAAGCGGCCTCCCAATTCTTTTGTTTGTTGAAGTTAGCCTGTTTCTCCTGTGCAAGCTTCTCCTCAGCATCAGACACCCTCCACAACTAACCTTTCTTCTCACCATTGAACTTTCCTCTCTCTTCAGCGAATGCTTTTTTCTCATTTTCGAACTCAAGAGTCTCCTCCCCCATCAACTTCCATTCTCGAACAATCTCTTGCGAAGTAGCAAAGAAGTTAACACCGGCATGAATATGATCGTCCAAGAGTTCGAACCGGTTTCGCCTTTTCTGAAACAACCTCTCCGCAGGAGGGAGGGAAAATGAGAAGAACTCTTGACAGTTCTCATGATTATTCATCCGGGAACCCTGAGTTAAACGCCAATGGGGAGCATGAGGCAGATCATCTCATGCAGGGTTGTGAGTATCCCAAGACCCACCTTGAACTTTTTCAAACTCAGGACCCCGAAACACCCATGAAGTAGCACCACCGCCACCACCTGGTGGACGCTTGGTATAAACGGCCTGGCGTTGGGTGGACTCACTAGACTCCGCCTCTCTCTCAACAACTTTATCTCGGCCATCACCACCAGCACCACCTGCATCACCTCCACCTTCACCAACACGCTCAATCTCTACATCATCTTGTTTTTTCTTCTCACCCAGATCATAACGGGGAGGGGACAGCTCGAACGTCTTAAACGGTGGAGAGGCAGGAGGAGTGATCTTTGAAATATCAATCTTGCGCGGCGCTTTACCCGACTTGACACCTGCCATGAGACAACCATGATACTCAAAATTAACCCGAAAGCTAAATAATAAGACTTACAAGTACAAAGCCTTTACCTTTAGGAGCAGAAGCAGCATATATTTCCTCCAAAAGATTGCCGCGTTTCCCACTAAAAACACCCATGTCAATTTCAGACTCCGAGGGTGCAGGAGGCGTTTCCTTATGGAATTTGGCCCTTTTCGAAGCAAGCATAGCAGCAGCCTGCTCATCAAGTTTCCACTTTTTATCCTCAAGAGCTTTTTTCTTCATCATCTCCGTCAAGGTAGCGCCGTCGTCAGAATCGGGCCCGCTGCGTTTCTCTCCGACCCCTAAACCAAACAATGTATCAGAAACGACAACATAATCTAGGACAGGAAGAGTAGAGGGTCGCTTACGAGGAGTCTCACTGGCTTTTCCCTCAGCCCTCTTCTCCTTCCCCTCTGACCTGTCCACTTTTGTCTTCCTCCGAGTTTCTAATTGATCAACAGTCTCAACCGGCACCTCAACATCAGCAACAACCGGTTCATTAACGGGCTCATGCATAACCCCTTGCGCTGGACCTGCAAGCGGGGAATGAGAAGTTAGGCCTTCAAGAGGTCGGTCAGAACCCTCACTCGAAAGGACAATAACTTCCTCACGAGTGGGGTCAGTAGCATCATCAACATCATCTTCACCATCTTCACCTAAAACAGTGTTGGCATAAGTAGCAAAACTTTCGTCAGTAGGATGCAGGAAACGGTTGCGGATCTGGTCCAACCATGTCGGTTTCCCATCCTCCTGAACCGCTTCAACCATGGCACCACCAGCTTTTGGGTCAAGAACATTCAACAAACTGTAGCCGACTGCGAAATATAAAAGGGATGAGGAAGAACACAACAATAACCAGAGAAAGAAGCAAACAACTAAGAAATGTTACATACGTCTGCCTTGATAACCGTAAACAGGAACACCAAGAGGTTTCTTCGGAAACCACCGCAAGCTCATACCGGCACCAACCAACGCCCTCTCCTCCAGCTGAAAAATAACAGTGGCTTTGTGCGTCACCTTCTTGTACCACTCATGCTTAGCAAAGTCCACCGTCACGTCTACCTTCGGGATCCCTTCACTCTCCGATCGATAGTGCATATCTACCGGGATGACACCACGGCGAATGTAAAAAAACTTTTGTTTCCAATCATGTAGACTTTTTGGTGGGTTAGAACTACAAGGGATTACACCACTGGTCCGGGCGTTAAAAGAGTAAAAACCACCAGTGCAAGTCACCGTGTAAAAAACATTGAACATCTCGAAAGTTGGCTCCACACGGTTGGCCCTGCAGATAAACTCAAAATGGGTAACACGAGGTAGACCCAACGCATTGATCTGAGAAATATGAAGGCCGTAATTTGTCAAGACATCGGCGACAAACTTAGTAATGGGGAGCCTGAAGTTACCCTCCCGAAAAAAGGCCCCGTATAACGTTATGTAGCCAGGAGGTGCATCCATGGCGGTAGAACCACGGGTAGGAAATTGAGCACCCCAATCTGGAAGAAACCCCATATCCCTAACTAAATTATGAAACTCCTCCTCTTTCCAACTGATCACCGCTCTATCAGGACCAGGAGGTTTCCTACCTTTATGTTGTCTCTTCTTAGCCAAAGGATTGGCCCCAGAAGACATACTGCAAAAAGATGAAGAGAAGAAGTTTGAATAAAATCGGAGAAAGGAAAGAGACGGAGAAGTATGGGAGGAAATTGCTGTGCAAATTTTGAAAAAGTGAAGAAATACGGAGAACCGCCATATATTTATACCCATCGCATTTAATGCGATGGGTAGTGGGCCGTCAGGGATTCAAAACGTCAACCAACGAGCGAGAGACACATGAGCAGAGAGAGAAACCGTCGCCTCTTTTTCCGGGAGCGTGGGCGGCACACAACTGACATCATGACGGAAAGTACCTGACACCACTGAAAAGGCGCATGTTCACCTCCGAAAAGACAGAGACATCAGAAAGTCACATCAGTTGTCTCCATCCAATGAAAGCAAACTTCTCTCAGAAGAAAGTATCAACACGACATGCGCCATGCGTCCAGTTGGCTCAACTTCGCAAAGTTACCAATACGCCATGCGCCACACGTCCAGTTGGCTCAACTTTGCAAAGTTACCAACACGCCAAGCGCCACGCATCCAGTTGGCTCACCTTCGCAAAGTTACCAACACGCCATGCGCCGCGCGTCCAGTTGGCTCAACTTTGCAAAGTTACCAACACGCCACGCGCCACGCGCCCAGTTGGCTTAACTTTGCAAAATTACCAACACGCCATGCGCCACGCGTCCAGTTGCCTCAACTTTGTAAAGTCATCAACATACCATGCGCCACGCATCCACGCGACTCATTTTTCACATAGTCACCACTATACAACGCGCCATGCGACTAATTGGCCCAACCACGCAACGTTGCAAACGTATCCCAACAAGGCCAACAACCACTACCCTTATAAGTCCAGAATCCCTCCTAGACGATCAACTCAACTAGAAGGCACACTGGACTGGGGGGACTTGAAGAGGTATGGTCCCAATTCCTTGCCCACATGGCAAGGACCACACCACTTTTCCATCCTACATGGCGTCTGCATCAGCAAGCGAACCCAGAAGCTTCCAGAAGCTTCTGGAAGACGTCAAGGTGGCACCAAAGATGCTCCTTCCGACATAAAGGACAGTACGTGTCACCATTCATCGAGCGCCATGTAGACCTGCAGCAAATCAAGGAGCAGACCGACAGCAGCAGTACGATGTTTCCAGCGTGGACAAATATGGACGTGCCACGTGTACCACCATCCTAGCCACAGCAGAGGAGACCAAGAGGATATTCCCCTTGGTCGGACAGCTGGCGCCCCATAACAGCTGGCAAGGTTGCTCCTCCCTCTATCACCCTCCGGCTATAAATAGGACCCTTCATCATCCAGGTTGATTCATTCGATTCCTTTCACCCTCACTCCTAACACACACTGTTTTATCTCCTCAGAACAGAACCTATTCTCACGCCGGAGCCCGGTTAAGAGGGAAACCCCCATATTCCCCTCTTAACGAGCTAACGGTGTTACTGTTTTGTAGGACTCAGTCTTTTGGCGAGTAAGAAAGAAGATTGAACCCACAGAAGAGACGATCCAGCTAGTTAATCATCGGATTTAACCAGTGTTTCATCAGATATTCTTGCATCATTTGCGTGTGAGAGATGGGTATTGATGCTTTCATTGAAATATCATTCAAAAAAACCTAATTGATCAATTGTGATTATTTGAACTCACTCCTATAGTGGATATTACCTAATTGCTTGCTTAACTTGAAACCATAGTTTGATTTATTTACAACCATTGTTACAATCCATGGTTACTTGTTTCCATTGTTCTTATGAAAAATCAATTGTTAACTTGTTTTAGAATCATAATCATCATCAAGGTTTATTTGAACAAAATCATTGGTTCCCAACTCAAATTGATCAATCATTAAAATATAAAATTGAAAGCTTCATAACCAACCCATTAATCAATCTAAGTCTAAACACTAACCACAAACTCTTTGTGGTTCAACACCCTTCTTCCCACTAGCTATATAGCTAAAGGTACTATGGAACACACTATAAATCTATGTTTGACAGGACCCTCGACATCCAACCAAACTAATAAAATTTAATTCACCCAACACAAAAAACCAGAAAAATAAGTGTTCAAACTACTTTTGCGATCAAACTATCTTTAACAGAACAAATAGTCACTAAGAGGCACCTATTGCCTCTAATTTACCCAGCACCCCAATTCTCCACCACTCATTCGAATCCGTTAATATGGATAACCCAAACAACCAATAGTCACTAAGAGGCACCTATTGCCTCTAATTAAGCATTTTTTTCTTTAACCCTAAAAAAAACTTCTTCTTCTTCTTATTATTATTATTTCTCGTCCTCCTACACCTGCTGCAAGGTATAACAATACCTAACCCTAATTCTGCAATCACTTTTCCCCAATTCGATATTATGCATCATTGATTTTTATTCCAATTCAGCTCATTTAAATGTTCTGTGATTTCATCCCATTTTTGTCGTGTCACTTCCTCTTTGTTTGCACTTCTCCTGTTTCCGATATTACCCACTTCAATTATTTGTTTGCACTCCTAATTCTGATGATTCATCTTTCTTTTGAATGATTTCTCCATGTGAATCCAAACACTCACCACACATGAATTGTTGCTGTTCATCGCCGTAGACTTTGCACACCAGTTGTTTGATAAAATGCTTGACCCAAATTTTGGTGATTGATTGTTTGGAGCTTTTTTTTTCAACCGAGGTAAAATCATTAATCGATAACTCTTCGTTTGTTTGTTTGATTGGTATCTTTGCAATTGGTTGGAGCCAAAGGGGGATATTTTAGGGCTCTTGGGTGATTAATTCTTGTTCAAGTTAAAATTGGGATTTGCCGCAAGTCGCGCACTCATGACGTAGCTCTTTCTTGGTGAGGTGTCTGGGAGGGTGAGCAACTGTAGGTTGCTTTCCTCTCCTTCGTTTCTTGAGTGGGTTGATACCTGGCCTCCTCCTCACCTCGAGAAGGAGGACTCGTTATCACTTCTCGGTTTTGATTGTTTCCAATGGGCTCTGCCAAGGGTAGGAGCATGGTATCCAGTGCCTCTGAAGGGGATGTTGGCTCCCCTTCGTCCAATGGAGTGTGGCTATGCCCCTTCAGGAACTTCCACGAGTGTAAAGATGGCAAGCCTGGGTCTTCTGGGTATAACAGATTGATCGCGCATTTTCAGCAATTCCATTTTAAAGATGACCGTAAAGAATCCCTTCAAGGTGCGCTTTCTAAAGATTTAGAATTGTTTTCGAATGTTGGGGAAACCCTGCGAGTTTTGGGATATTGGTTGTGTGGGAGGTGCATGAAGACACACGCACTTAGTAGGGGGTGTCATCATCCTGATGGTGTTTTCACATTCTCTAGAAAATCTGGGACTGATGAGGATTTTGTCGTGGGGATCCCAAGGCCCCAAGATCCTGTGATGGTTGTTGAGCTTAGGACCCCGCAGGGAGTGATGGGAGATGTCGATCTCCTTGAACGTGTTTTCTCCCTTCTGGTTCGAACTGTTAAGAGCATCCCCCCCCAAGCTGTCGTTTGGCATTTGCACAAGCTTTGACAGGTGCCATCCATAAAGTAGTAGCTTCCCCTGGGACTGTCGAAAGTTGGGTCAAACTCTTGCTCTTACCCCGTTGTACCCTTAAGGTGGTTAAGCCGTCTTCCAGGCAAGAGCGAAGGTCGGGTAATCGAAAATCCTTGCAATGTGATAGTATTTTGCGGGCCTTAGCTATGTGGAAGGAGGGCTCTGGTTTTGAGGTTTTGGTCAATTCTCTCCTTGCCGATACTGGAGAAGGGGTTGTGCGTGGGGGGGAGGCACAACGGGAGATTGCTGAGGAGGTTAGCCCCAACATCAAGCAATGTCTCAGGAAAGTGAGTGATGGTCACTTCACTGCTGCAGTTAAGGTGTTGTGTTCCAGTGGGGTTGCTCCCCGGGGGGAATCTACCATGCAAGCCCTTATCGACAAACATCCCTTCGCACCGCCCCCGAACCTCCCTTCAACTCCTCTTCCATAACCTGCGTTATCCGTGGATGAAGACTGCGTCCACAGGTGTGTGAAATCTTTCCTGAAAGGGACATCTTGTGGGCGAGATGGACTGCGGGCCCAACACCTGTTGGATGCTCTTAGCGGCGAGGGGTTGGCGACTGCCTCGGGACTGCTTACTGCCATCACTAAAGTGGTAAACCTTTGGCTAGGGGGGTTATGTCCTAAGGTGCTCGCGGATTTTGTTGCTTCGGCGCCCATAACCCCTTTGTTGAAGCCTGATAATGGGATTCGCCCCATTGCTGTGGGGGCAATTTGGAGAAGATTAGTCTCCAAAGTAGCCATGAAGAAAGTTGGGAAAGAAGCTGTTAAGTACTTGGGGGACTATCAATTTGGGGTGGGGGTCCCCAATGGGGCGGAGGCGGTGCTGCACAGCGCTAACAGGTTTCTTAATTCTTTTCATTCAGATGGTTCGCTGGCCATGCTTACGGTTGATTTTTCCAACGCTTTCAACTTAGTGGACCGTTCAGTTTTGCTTCGCGAGGTCTATCGCCATTGCCCCTCCATATTCCCGTGGGTTCAATTTCTGTATGCTTAGCCTGCTAGGCTATACGTGGGGAATGACCGCATCGGGGCATTCACGGGGGTGCAGCAAGGGGATCCCTTGGGACCTTTGCTTTTTGCCCTAGCCTTACACCCCTTAGTGCTTCAGGTGCAGGAAAACTGTAAACTCCCCTTCCATGCTTGGTACTTGGATGACGGGACAATTATCGGGGACGCTGTTCAGGTTGCTAAAGCTCTCGACATCATCGGTTCGGAGGGTCCAGCCTTGGGGCTACGGCTTAATATTAGAAAAACTGAACTATTTTGGCCGACATGCAACGGGGTGAAGGTCCGGCCAGGGCTTTTCCCCAGTGAGATTGGGAGGCCGGAGAAAGGTGTCAAACTGCTAGGAGGGGCAGTTAGCCGTGATGCCAGTTTTATTAGTGGTCTAGCGGCTAAGAGGGCAACGCGTGCTGTTGACATTATGGGACACCTTCCCTTGTTTCGGGATCCTCAAAGCGAACTCCTCTTGCTTAGATCTTGTATGGGGGTTGCAAAGTTGCTATTTGGTTTGCGAACTTGCCAGCCCCCCTTTGTGGATGATGCTGTTTCATGTTTTGATAAAGGTCTTCGGGAGGCAATAGAAGACATTGTCGTATGTGGGGGGTCCTTTTTTTGGTGATCTACAGTGGCGAATCGTGACCTTGCCAATGAGGCTTGGTGGGTTGGGCCTTCTCTCGGCCCGGGATGTGGCTGCCTATGCCTTTGTGGCTTCCAGGTCTCAATCTTGGGAGTTGAAGGATCACATCTTACGTAATAGTGGGGTTGCTAACACTGATCCGGATTATGCCAGCGCCTTGGAACGCTTGCATGAATCTCTACCTGACTTTGATCTCGGCGGTTTCTCTAACAAGGACACCGCCCCCAAAAAGCCACAAAAAACGTTGGCGAATGCCCTTTGTTGTCGAATCGCACAAAGTTTGGGAGAAGATTTCCATTTGTCACCCCGCCAGAAAGCCGTCATTGAATGCCTACAGAGGCCTCACGCTAAGGATTTCTTAACTGTTATTCCTATTGTAGGTTTGGGTCAACGTACGTCAGCGGTGGAGTACCGGTCAATCCTTAAGTACCGTTTGATGATCCCCATGTTCCCGAATGATGAAACTTGCCCAGTCTGCCGTAAAGCATGCCTGGATAAATACGGGGAGCATGCGTTACACTGTAGAGAGTTGCCGGGGTTTAAGTATCGCCATGACTTTGTGCGAGACGCGTTAATGGATATTCTCAGACGAGCAGGGATCTCGGCGAAGAAAGAGGCACCGGTTAATTTTCTTACAGACCCGTCGGAGGGGAGATCCACCCTACGCCTAGCTGACGTGCTAGTTTTTGGTTGGGAGGGAGGGAAACATGCTTGTGTCGATCTCACAGGTGTATCCCCACTAGCCGGGTTTCGGGAAAATGGGTTTGTGGCGGGGCAAGCGGTACTGAAAGCAGAGTCAAAGAAGGTGGAAAAGCACGCGAAAACTTGTGAGGATAATCAGCATGCCTTTGTCCCCCTGGCGTTTGACACGTTCGGCTCCTTGGCGCCGGAGGCAGTTCGGTTCTTGTCTAGAGTTCAGCGTGTGGTCCATAGCAACTTTTCGACCCCTCAGGGGCGGGTCTTTGTTTTTATTAGATTAGGGTTTTCTATTCAGAAAGGGATGGCGGCTCAGTTTGTTGCTCGTCTACCTGCTATCCTTATGTAATTTGCCCTGATGATTGAAAAGTTAATAGACTTATTTTTTAACAAATATATATATATATATATATATATATATATATATATATATATATATATATATATATATATATATATATATATATAACCCAAATAACCAAAAATAACCGTTCGGGTGGTAGTAACCGAAAGGTTATTTATATTCAGTATGTGTTATGTTAGGTATGAATCTCTTTGTGAGCATAAGAAAGGGTGTAGAATTATATTTAGTGTGTTATGTTAGGTATGAATTATATTCCTTTTTTCGGCACTGATAAGAAGTTCTCTTGAAACTCTTCAATGGCAAACTACTTGACAGTAGTTAGAAAACCTTGAGTTTTTGTTCCATTTTGAGAATATTATCAATATCAAAATTTTATTATGTGATGTATTTATGGGAAGGATCTCAAAGAGTTACTTTGAAATTGGAGGTTACTATCATATACTAGTAGGTATGCCTCTACTACTCAACGGGATACACTTTTTTTTACATTGCAACCGGTTGTCTTTGAAAATGTAAACATAAAGAAAACTCACTTAAAATTGATACAATCACACGAAAAGCTACATCATTGTAAAAACGTATGTCAAGAAAAATGAATAAAAGAAATTTAAAATTAAAATATTTTATAAATATCATTGTATAATATCGCAGTACAAATATATAGATAGAGGACCATGAATGTACTGTTTTTTCTTGCATTTTGAATTGAGAAATTGGGTAGATTTATGTTTTTTTCTAGAAAAAACGATACGTTCACTCGTATTCACACTATCCTTTGTTGATAAAAAAATTGTTTCTAGCGGAATTAATTTGGCACATTTGTGTTTACACAAATTTATATACACTTATAGTTGTAAGATTAAATATTTATTTATTTATATTTAATCTTGTAGCCATCATTATCATTTATATAATATAGATCAAAATATATTAATAACCTATTAATAATTAGTTGGTAATTGTTGATGGACCATATTACCCTTATTAACTAATTGGGTTTCCTCTTGGGTGTATAAATAAGGAGCTTATTAGAGAGTTAAAGGGTTAGACAAGTTACACAATCACAAAAAACCCTCACTAACATCAATTTCGTATCTCTCTCTCCCTCAACCGATTCTGCCCTAGTCTCGGTTCATCACCATCATAACTTTACACCCTAAGGAGGAACCAGATCAAACTGACAACTATGTCGAACTCCGTTGCTGCGTCTCTGACTGGATTCTCTACTGATGCAATCAAAGATATGTTATTTCATGTTTTCCATTTAGTTTAAACAGAACTGATCAACATGTGGTATCAGAGCATATGTTGATAAATCAGTTCTGTTTTTCGTATCCATAATTCTGGGATCATAATCTGGAAAACAGAAAGTTTTAAAGCCTATAAAAGTTTCGGCTGTTTTCGGGTCCTTGGTACCGAAATCACTGTTTTCGGAATAATATGCTTAATATTTTGACTCGAAACCATAAAGGGGATAATAATATCCGAAATCTGTTAACAAAAGTCTTAAAATTTAAGGTTTCGGATCCCAGATTATGTTTTAAATTTATTAGGGTTCATTGTTTGTTCTTAATAAAACTCGAAAATTCCATTATTTTGGAATATAATTTGGATTAGTGGATGTTTTTCTAATGTTTGATCTAAATTTTATCTATTAAATTTTCGAAAACTGTTAAAGATATTCAGTTATTATTTTCGAAATATTGTGATAAGTTTAGATCAGAAATAAAACAGGAAACATTATCTCCACAATCCCTTAAAAATCGAGTTTCTGTTATTATCACAAAACAGCCATTAACAGTGGGATCGAGACTAAGGTTGCGACTCGCAACCACAATCATCACAACTCGAGACTAAGATTGCGACTCGCAACCACGATCATCATAACTCGAGACTAAGATTGCGACTCGCAACCGCACTCATCACAACTCGAGACTGAGATTGCGACTCGCAACCATAATCATCATGACTCGAGACTGAGATTGCGACTCGCAACCATAATCATCATGACTCGAGACTGAGATTGCGACTCGCAACCATAATCATCACAACTCGAGACTAAGGTTGCGACTCGAGATTAAGATTGCGACTCGAGACCATAATCATCATGCTGTTTAATCATCATGACTCGAGACTGAGATTGCGACGCGCTAACAGGTGGTTTGCTATTAAATACTTGGTTTTGTTTATACTTAATTAATTAATAAGGATCAAATAATGTTTTACAAAACCAAACTAGCTTAACTTGAATGAGCTTCTGATGTATTAATTCTGGCCAAAGCTGATTTAATACATCTATTTATTGTTCAAGTATTATAAAAAGCTATGTTAAGTATGCATTACAAACGTGAAATGTCTTAATTCTGGCCAAAGCTGATTTAATTCATTTATGTTTAGCATGCTTGACAAGTGCATAACTAAAGTGATTGTCTCATTTCTGGCCAAAGCTGATTTGTCTTTGTTTAAGTAGAATTTTACTAAGTCTATTATTTTGATGTTAGTAATAGACATATCACAATTTCTTCACATAATGATCCTTATATTAATGATCCTTAATTAATTTTATGATCATTTCGTCTGTCTTATTTTATAGTACCCATAATTTTCACTCACTGTAATTTACTTCTACATATATCTCATCCACTTTAATTCCCAAACCTAAAATGTTTGCTTTATTTAAAGTTTCTATTAGAATTAGCTCTTAAATTAAATCCTTGATTATTTCTTAAGACACGATAATCCTATTGCTCTCTTCTGATAAAGATTATAAAGAAGAAAATTAGAGCATGATGATTAGGACAAATCGAACATGGTGTCTCTTATGATAATTAAGAACTCTCTAACATAATGCTATCACTAAAGTTATTTTAGACTAAGTTTTTCCTAAGGCTAATCTCTTATATATGGAATAATCACTAGAACTCCTAAGATGCATGCCTTCTTTTAAAATTCTAAACTATAAAGTTAAGTGGTATATGTGAATACATAATAATGTACAATACCATGACCCATTAAGTTAAGGGCTTATGCATGGAAATAAGTACATTTTCCAGTACATTACATATTAAGATTTTCACTTGTACAATTTGATGCCTTATAAATCAACTATAACACTCAAAAATACCAAAGTATAATGAGTGTGTTGATAAGCAACATATGTACAAAGAAATAAATGTTTGAAGCTGGAAAAATAAGTTGTTACTCACCTTACAACCACTTAAAACCTTAAAAGAGGATTGTTCTAAAGTCCATAGACAATTTACAACTGTTAATTCCACCTCTAAGGTTCTTCAAGGGAAAATCTCACTGCATCATTATGTCATTAGACTAGACATAAGCAACGAGACTATCCATTATTCTGAAGAACAGTTGGATGAATTAATTAGATAATCACTTATTAAAGATATTTAAGTCTACTAATTGTAATATTCCAATTAACACATGATTAGTTGACTCTAGTTCCATACGTTTCCTTACCAGAACTTGACAAATAACTAACATGAGAGTTAGTGACAAAATTAAATGTTAAGGCTATAAAAACCATAATAATCAGTCTTCTAACAACGCCTTTCGATACCTTATATATTCTGAAAATTAATCAGAATATTGTATCATAACTAAGCAATGTTATGAAGGTTGTGAGGTTTGCATAGTCAACATAAAGTCACAATTATCTTAAACTCTCATTTTTATTTGTTCTAAATATCTGGATTGAAACATTATTAAGATAAAAACTAGATGATACCTTACACTTTCACAATTTTTGTCATCATGCAAATGAAAAATTTGACAAAAAGGAAAATGAGACTTATAAATTTCATCCATTATAACCGAAATTCATGAGAAATCATGACATGGTTAATGAGGATGATTATTCAATTAATCTCATTCTAAGTGATTTTAAATCATGATGTTAAAGCCCTAAGTATGACTTTGCTTAAGGAATAAGTATGGGTCCATCTTAAGTCATTCACTGACATTAGTGGAACTTATTCCAAATGGAATATTCAGACATAATTCATTTATCATTTAAAGACTATCTACTTGTATCTAAATTTTGCCGCATATGGCCCATGGTCTTAAAGAAATCTATTCATATATATACTTAATAAGATTTCTATTAGATATGTCCCTAAGTTTCTTATGATATTTGGACATTAAAGAAATCAAATAAAGTCTAGCGTATATGTGATAGGTTCCCACATCACGTAGCTCATTGAAACTTCTCTAGTAGCATTCTAGAGATATTAAAAGATCAGTGGGAGCATTAAGTGTCTTAATAATAACTTACAATAGTTGCAAGAGGTGGGGGAGTGAAAATTGTACATTACTTCAATTTACACCTCTTGTACAAGACACTGCTCCATCTTGACACTGTTCTATCATAACTTGTCTTCTTAAAATCTAAAGCTACTTTTACAAAAGTTTCATTATTGCTTAATTGTGGGCACACTTAGATTTCTTATCTAAACTAACATAATCCTCAACAAGAGAAACTACAATGACTAATGTCACTAATATGTTTTCTCTATTATATGTTTTCTCTATTAGAATTTGTTTGGTCGTTAAATATTGACCCTAAGCATGCTGAGTTCCTAAAGATTTCTAAGGTCAGTGGGAGCAATCAAAGTCCTTATCATGACTTGCAAGGAATACAAGAGGCGGGGGGAAGAGTGTCATTAAATTTTCACTCTAAATTTAACTCCAATTACACCTCTTGTACACCATACTGCACCAACTCTTACAAACTTAGAATCCTGAAAATGATAGCAACATAATCAAGAGCTAATCCATAAAACTGAAACTTCTAACTAACCCAATAATCAACTCAGGAGGTCATCTAGGTTTAAAAGCCTACTAACTTTGATGATTACACAACCTCCCTAACTGAAGTTGAAATGGATTTTGGAAAAGTTTACTGATCCTATCTCTTCTAATTAAGCCATTATCGTCAATTAATCTTCTAAATAGAATAAAACTGTTTTCTAGTAAAACTGATTTTATGTGTTCGCATAACGTTTGGGATTTGATTGAATAACCTAAGAGTGTTCATAACTAAACCAAATCCTGATATAAACGTTAAGACACAAAGAAGCATGATTGATTGTCAAAGGTTATACTCAGGAAGAGATATATTATTAAAGAATCTTTCTTACATATCTAACAAAAGATTTCTTTTAGGATCATCACTGTTCTAGTAGCTTATAATAGTTTAAAGCTACATTAGATGAACATTAAAACAATTTTCCCTAACAACTGGCTGACATATTTACATGTTCATAAAACAACCTGAAAGTTCTAAACTTAAGGTTAAAGAACAGTTTGTCTATAAGCCAATAAAATCCATGTATGGTTTAATGCAAACATTATAATGTGATGAAATCTTAACGCAATTATTTTCATCAACAACCAAGTGGAATAATGTACCTACCTCAAGATGAGTGGGAGCAACTAAGATAAACTTGTCTATATAGATGATATTCTTTTGACAAGTAGATGTTACATAAGTCAAAGCATTGTTAACACAAACTTTGATATAATAGATCTCAGAGATATCTCTTACATAATAGATATCATAACATGTTGAGATAGACCAAATGGAACATTACTTCCGTTCCATAAGTTTAACATTAAATTGGTCCTTACATATGTAACAAACAATACTGCTCTTCTTTAGAGGATAATAGGATAAATGAGATTATTTCTTACGCTTCATTAATTAGAAGTCTTATGTAAATTTAAGTCTATACTCGTTTAGATATTACTCACATTGCAACACACTAGATATGTCTAGATTAATGTGAAGCATTTAATAGAGTATTACAATATCCTTAAAAGAAACGAGAGGCTATATTTTTTAAAGAAGAAGTGAGAACTCAAACCGGTTTATTACTCTAACTTTGAGATATTCAAAGATGACAAAATGTAATTTCGGGTATATCTTTATGTCAGCAGACAAAACCCATTTCATGGAGGAGTCATAATAAACTGATAACAACATAAGTTATAACGACATAATATATTGTTGATCACAAAGCAATAGTTACTAAAAGTTGTTGGAAATTTATCAGTGGACTCATGAGTTTATTAACTCCATATAATTAATATATTGAAGACTTGTTGTGATAAAGTCAGCTACCATGTCTCCTTGAACAGTAACAGTTCGAGAGGTGCTGCATTAAATTTCGATACGCAATCAATTATTCGTTTATGAACGAATTGAGGAAACTAAATCTTTGTATCGAATGCATTCGTGATATGCTTAAGGATCCTATAATTAAAGGTCTATTACCCATAAGTCTTATTAAGAGTGCACATAAAAGAGACGGGTTTTAATTGATGACCATGTACAACTGCATATCGTACTATGAATGACTAACTATTAATTAATTTTCCTCATCAGTTTGATTTTGTATGTCTCTTACATATGTTCTGCCGGTGTAATGACATATAGACAACTATAAATACAAATCAAACGCTAAAGGGCTTACATATTTTGATCATAACTGTTAGGTTTTAAATTAAGGCTATAGTATGACTAATGGGGGTCCTGAGTCGCATAATGATTCAACGGCTGTATTTCTCTGCTATAGTACTTGTTTAAGGCTAAAATGAGTATTAACTTCTGATCAGACTTATCTAATACTCATGATAAATGATTATTCGGCTAAGTGGGAGAATGTAAGATTAAATATTTATTTATTTATATTTAATCTTGTAGCCATCATTATCATTTATATAATATAGATCAAAATATATTAATAACCTATTAATAATTAGTTGGTAATTGTTGATGGACCATATTACCCTTATTAACTAATTGGGTTTCCTCTTGGGTGTATAAATAAGGAGCTTATTAGAGAGTTAAAGGGTTAGACAAGTTACACAATCACAAAAAACCCTCACTAACATCAATTTCGTATCTCTCTCTCCCTCAACCGATTCTGCCCTAGTCTCGGTTCATCACCATCATAACTTTACACCCTAAGGAGGAACCAGATCAAACTGACAACTATGTCGAACTCCGTTGCTGCGTCTCTGACTGGATTCTCTACTGATGCAATCAAAGGTATGTTATTTCATGTTTTCCATTTAGTTTAAACAGAACTGATCAACAATAGTGTTTTTTTAACAATCATATAGGTTTTTATAAAAGAAATTAAAGTAGATCGAACAAAGCATTTAGGTTTTTATAAAAGAAATTAAAGTAGATCGATCTGACGGGTATTATAGATTGAAATACATGATAGCATATTTGGTTACACATTAATTAAAGAGGTATTTCAGCCTTTCAATCTTTATTAACGATTAGGCTGAATTATACTTTAAAAGAATGTTACGTATTTAATATCATTTTTTACAACATATATTAACATATATATTGTTCCAAAGGACTTTAATTGATTAGTAAATGCATATTTTAAGTAACCAAATATTAATATATATTATTTTGTGTGATATATGTATGTTCATGGAGTAATAGAGAGAAAATTACTTTACTAAATAAATTGATTCTCAAAGTTAACAGAATAATACAAAGAGAGTCAATAAACAAGAACCGCGGGCTTAAATAGCCTACACAGAAACTCATACCGAATACAATATGGTCCACAAAAAAAACTAATAATAAAGGACAATTGGGCTAAATAGCCTACCGATGAAAAAGTACAGACTAAATAGCCGACAATTTCTCCAATAAATGAAATCATTGATGAATTGTAACAACTGTGCCTACAGTTATCACTAACCAATCCCGAACAATTTCGTAAGCAATAAAACCTTGTGTTTTATTTATTGGATTGTGTAATTATCCATGATATTTGCACAATATCAATCCTTGTTCAAATTCGAACTCTTAAACATTCTCTAGAAAGTTATACGTAAACTGTCACGTAAACGTAATTAGTTTAACGCAACGTACACTTCGGAATAGTGACATAAGCTAAACATACCCTAAATATCCTTTACATAACTTAGACTTAAGTTTTGAAGGGTTTGGTATGCCAAAAACAAGTCTATTCGATCACAGGGACTATTTACGACAAACTACGAAAGTCTGCCGATTCTCGTAGCGACGTACACTCTGGAACTAGTTCATAAGATAAACATACCCTAAATACCCTTAACATAGCTTAGAAATAAGTTTTGGAGGCTTCAGTGTGTGAAAATATGCTTATTTGATCAGAGGAACTAAAAACGTCAAAACTGCGAAAGTATGTAAATTCGCGCATATTCTGCGTTCTGACCATATCCGTACATCCAAAAATTTTTGTAATCCTTAAAATATTATGTTTTAGTGATGGGAATGCAAAAATACCATTCGTTGCGTAATTTGGATTGTTTTCGCGTCCGTTCGAAAGTTCATCGTAATTAACCGAAAAACGCGACCGTACGACCGAATGAACCGATATGCATAATGTTTCCAAGCATATTTCAAGTCCCCTATGCTTTAACATCCTTGTAAAGCCTTGAAATTGGGTTAACGGGGGTTAAACGAGTCGAAAAACAAGTTTATAGGCTGTAGGGACTGAAACTACCAAAATCAGAAAGTTCTGATCAGAGTGGCTTGCCTGGGGCGACCCATTTGGCTATTTGGGTCGCGGCCTGCGAGAGCCTTCAGACCAGAAGCTTCAAAACAACTTTCCCAACTGTTTCCTGCTGTTTTCAAGCCTAGTTTTTGGATCTTGTGCGCTATTTTGTGTATCCTCCAAGGCTTTCAATTATGTCCACACTTGGCATGATCATATGCTTCCTTGGTGACCAAATAAACATTTGGCATGATCCTAAAGATCCAAGAATACTATAAATACCCTTCCCATTTCATTCTTCCAACTTGCTCATTCACTCTTTTCTTCATCTCCTGCTCTACTTGGAGGCTACCACTTAGTTGGAGGCTTCCTAATTGAGTTTTTCTTCATCCTAAAACACTTGTAAGTGTTCTTCCTAGTCTTGTTTATTTATTTTTAGCTATTTCAAGCTAAAAGTCAAACAGTGTTTGACTTTTGGCTTTGACCATTAATTGGTCAAGACAAAGTTCAATTGAACTTTGCAACGTGATTGTAATCACGATGGCTAAAATCCCTAGCGATTATACCTACTGATTACCACGTTAACTAGTCATAGTGACGAGTCAAAGTTTCGGTCAAAATGCATGTTTATGTGCATTTTACGACGGAACTATTTTCGGGTATCAGAACACTTTGTTTTGATACTAAATCAGTTTTCCAACTAAGTTTAACATGTTTTGACATGTTTAACTCGTCACTTCTAGTTTAGTGCTTATTTTGGGTCGTAAGTCAAGCGGTCTTGACAACCGCTTAGACTTTCGAACCTGACCCATTTGGTCGATCATTAGGATCCGAACAAACACATATTGTGACCATTGTTGTATAGGGAATAACCTCCAGAGGTTATACCTTATGGTCACTTCGTTTGGATAGTTGTGTGATAAGTAGTTTATATGCCTTTAGGAAATGACCAAAATGCCCTTTTTGCGCATAAATTCAATTTAAGCATATGTAACCTAAATTTTGACACATAAATTGATATTGCAACATTATTAAACATGTTTAGGCATATAAGACTTTTCATAGGACTAGTTTGACCATCCGAACGCGGATTTGCGCAAATGACACGTTAAAGTAGCGTAAACTACCTTAATGGGTCATAACAGGTCAAAAGCACTTAGGATTCATTCCAAATCAGAATGTAGACTTTGTTAAACCGTTTCATATGAGTTCCAACACTCATTTGGTTTACAAGACCTCAGTCTATCCTATTCCTCCAATTATGTACTGTTACTTTAACATAGTTATCGATGTTAGGACACGTACAAAGCTTGATACTTCACTTGGTTCAAGGATACTTTGCAATCCCAAGTGAGTACATAGCTCCCCTCTTTTATGCATTGAATTGTTTTGGGGTGACTCATATGTGCTAAATGCTTTTCAAGTTTTCAAAACAAAGACTATGGTTTATACAAAACACGACGATTTCAATAATGTGAACGAACTTGTTGGTGCATTAGTCGAAAGACGAATGACATTCATTAGCTTTGATCAAGTTGACCAGTAGTATGTTATGGTACCATAGGATCTGAAAAATCCTGTTACTAGGCTATTCACTGGATTTGGTGGGTAGTTTGGGGAACAACAGAAACTGTTTTCTGATTAACAAATCATGTGTTGATTTGTTAGTCTTGTTAAAGAGGCCTTTCAAGGTGTATTAAAGATACCCCATGGGTGGTTTCGAGTCACACGGGTTTGAATGCATTCATTAAAGAACGACAAAAGGTTTTATTTCACAATTAAAACACGGACGATTGAATGATGGTTTATAACACGGACAATTTGGACGATTGGTTTTTATAACACGAACGATTGATATCACGGACGATTTGGATGATTGGTTTATGGTAAGTGATTAGATAACGTGACGGCTGTAATGTGATAAAAGCATGGTGGATACGCCACTGGTACTTCCTATATATAAGTGCTTTTATCACATTACATGTCGTAGCGTTATCTAGATCACTTGGACGAGTGTTTTTATAACAACCCTCCTAAAATATTTTTGGACACCCCTAAATGTCCTAAAATATACCCCGTACGTAAGAAACGAGCCCGAAATACCCTTATACCCTTATACTTATAAAAATCAACAAAAACAAAGTTCAGGGGTCTCTCGAGGGGCGCGACTCCCTTGACCCTTGCCTTCGCGGGCCGCGACGACTTAGAGTGCCGGTCAAGGCATAATGCCACGTGGCAGGTGACACAACAAGCCTATAGGTTGACTCGACCAAGCTATAAACGCCTCTCGCGGGCCACGAGAGAGTTAGCCTAAGCTTACGCGGGCCGCAAGCTGCCTTAAATCTGGCCTATAAATAGGATCGACAAGCTCATTTGAAAATTCGTTCAGAAATCAATTCTCTCTCAGTATTCTATAGGCTATTACTATACCCGGGCATAATACCCACTTTAAAGCGAAGCTTTGCCTCGTTGTAAGTATTATAACCAGTCTATTACCCTACACGATCGATTTAGGATTCCGTAATGCATGTCGGCTCTGCCCGACTCAGTCATTGGAATTCTGTCTCGTGTGTACACCTGTAAGTCCCGTAAACCGGATCTTTCAATGATATCAAACAACCCAATTGATTGTGCGGAATCCAATCAGTGGGTGATTCAAGAAATCAAAACGAAAGGAACAAGAACACCGAAATAACCTTTAAACTTGCACACGATTCTATTACTATCAACTAGCAAAATCGTCTGGTACAAGCTCACAACCAATCGCCTCTCTCTCTAACTTTAGAGGAATTTTGTAACTATGAAGTTCCCCCCCTAAAACAAGTTAGAAACTTGTTTATATACATAGACAAGCCCACTTCCCTACATGGGCTCCCCTTGGGCCTGCTTGGCCCACATGACCTAAAGCTTGGCCCAAGTGACCTATAAAGGTCCACAACCTAACATAAACTAACCCGGTAAGACCCAGTTCATAACCATAGCTCGTTGTATTAATTTAATGCGCCAGTCTCACACTTTAGGGCCTAACAATCTCCCCCTAGACTGATGCCATCAAATTGTCTTCATAGCATGAATTCAGCAACGTCTTCAACGAAGTCTATGGTAGTCGCTATGCTGCAGATGTTGTGGAAGTTCTTGACTTCTGAACTCTCAGCACTGGGTCTCTTCCTTCAGCTCTAGTGGTTAGCTTCATATCAGGATCTCGATCAGCATTTGCTTGAAACATCTTTGTCAAAAAGAATGTGAGAGGAGGATTCTCAACAACTCTTTTCTTCTTCAGTCTTTTTCTTTCAAGCTGGTTCATGGTACTTCTTCAAATATACTTTCATTGTCAGACGGCGCTTTTTGTCCGGTTCTTCTGACTCAGGTACATCTTGTTGTTGTGCTGCTTTAGGCTTCTTCAGCAACTAACAGCATCTAAGTCTTCATCAACCCCTGTTCTTGATTGAAATCAAGTTCTGCACAAGCTCACAAACTCATAAGCAAACATTTCTTATGCAACAGGGAGAGTACCATATGAACACTAGGTACATCCAAGTACTTGTACTCGGATTTCACAATTCAAACTCTTTCAACTTTTTATGATCAGTCAAATCTTCAAGAACGGTTACATTTTTAATTTTAAGAAAAACAAATAAGCACTCTATTTTTGGATTTTTGATTTTATAAAAAAAAACAAGACACTATTTTTGTATTTTTTTAATTTTTCAAATTTTTATTTTTAATTTAAGAACTAAAAACAAATAAAAAAACTCAAAATATAAACAACTACCATAATATACAATTACAATTGCAATGGGATCAAAATTCGTTCTCAGGCAGACTAAGGAACACTTTTCAGTACGAGCCTAATCAAACTGGTCTATGCGATTGCCAATATGTTTGTCCACTTAAACTTTAACGCTCAACTTTCAATTTTTTAACTTCGTGATATGCTTAAGGTAATATTATACTATTATACCTGTGTGTCCCATTCCAAGGCATACCCCCGCGATCAAGGTAAGCACAACGATTCATCGTAGCAGGTGAGTATACTGATGTCATCCTTTAAGATATCCTGACTGTATCTAGGTCTGCATATAATCTGTTTTATCATGTTTTGATTTCTTAACAATGAACACCCAAATAAATACTAATCAAATCCTGGAAATCTAAACAACACACTCTATCATGCAAGTATCTTCCCTACCACATATTTCACAAGTCCAATCCAGATTTCTGAAATCTTAACTGGGAATAGGTTGAGAAGAAAACAGAATAGATCTTTTGCAGAGATGGTATAATATACAGATCAAATGAGTTTTTCTCAGTTTGATATAGGTTTCTTGGGTTTCTTTTGGGCACTTGAGGGCCTCTTTCGGGTGTGTTAGATCTATAGCGCGACAACGTACAGCTAGGTCAGCATGTATCTGGATGCAGCAGAAGCTGTCGTTGCCTAGCACCTCCAGGTCAGCATATATCTGGATGCAGCAGAGGAGGTACATAACTTTTTTCAGAGAAGATTTCAGAATCAGATCAAAATTGTGTGTATCGGGACAACATACAGACATTCAAATAGAAATGAGCTAATTCCAAGTGACTTTCTTTCCTGGGTTCATGTACAATTTTAGTTCTGAACAGAAGGACAGCCAAGATATCCCCGGATGATTCAACAATATAAAGACCTGAAACCTCAGATGTTGGCTATCTATCAATGCAAGATTTAAGACCATAAAATCATACGCCGTTGGTATGTTACCCACATGGTACATAGTTCGTTATGTTTATATCACTTAGTATCTTTTATCATTTTGAGCGTCAAGCCTATCAACATATCGCAGTAGATCCTAGTCTTTTCAGCTAAGGCACCTTACATGTGTTAGTCAAACCCTTTAACACGAACATTTATTTCACTTCCCATATCACGCAATTTTTCTTTTTGGCTTTTTCATTTTTCAAATGTTTTTGTATTTTTCTCATTTTCTCCCCCTAAAACAATGCATATTTACAGCAAACTCTTTTTGTATTTTCTGAGTTTTCTCCCCCTAAACTATATATCTAGCTATATGTTCCTCTCCCCCCTAAATTTGTGCATAAGTCTTGTATTTTTGCGCAAATTTACCATTTACTAGAGAAAGGACACTTTATATACAAAATAATGAACTAAGAAAGAGAAAAGAAAATATTTTTTTTTAAAACCGTTCTGTCATCAGATTGAAGACTAATCAATATTCAAATCAAAGTACTGAATTTAAACGGTACCTTTTGCTGATCTTATCTTATTTCTCTAATCTCCTCCAAAGGAAACATATCATCTGTAAAAAAAATTTGAACTTTTTGCAACAGTGAAATGTTACCCGTTTTTATCTCTGGAACAACCGCTATCAACATTCCAGAGATTGTCAACAGCTCCTCCTTGGTTGTTCCTGAAAAGTAAGGAGGTTAGTAAGACATGGGTACCCAGGCCATCGTGGTCCTGGGATTACCTGAAGCATCAAAATAAGACACTTCTTTCAAGCACAAGTCCCCTTTAATTTCAAGGATTGGAGACGTTGCTGCTTTAGATTTGGGTTTCCAAATCTGTTTCGGTTTAACAAACATGTTTGTTGCCGTTGGTTGAGCAACTTTAACTGTTTCAGGTTTGTTAGTTTTAGAAAAACTTTTTTTTTCTTGAGCAGCCTTCCATTTGTTTTTAGCAACATTCCAATCCCCATCAGAAGGTTTAACCTTGGGATTCACATTCTTCATTGCCTTAGGTGAAGATACCTTCATTGGCTTAGAATGGTATTCATCCTTTGGTGTAACACTCTGATTTTGCACATGATAGGGTATATAGGGACGATGTGTGCAGTTTCGAGCAATGTGACCAGCAATGCCGCAATTGAAGCATGTTTGTCTCTTCATGTAGAAAGCATTCTGATCAGCTGGATTTGCTCTTGCATGCCCTGAAGGACGAACCGGTCCTTTCTGTGCTTGATTTTGTTGCACATTTCCTGCAGACGACGATGAATTTGGATGCCTATACTTGTCGTTTGCAGGGGCCTTCTGTGGTGGAGATTTCCTTTGATTCTTCTTGTTTTCCTTAGACTGCAAGTCTTGTTTAGAAATCTAACCAGTCTTTCTGAAACCCTTGTTAGCATAGTCAAATGCATATTTCTCACATTTGCCATTACAGACTGGCTTAACAAAGACATTTTTCACATCACGGGCCTTTTGAGGACTATTACTGCCCGTTGAGGACTGTGGAGAGCCTGATCGTCTTTGATGTTTAGGCTTCTTATTTCCGCGTCCTTTACCTGCTCGCTTCGGCTCTTGTTGCTTGATCTGAACTTTGTCATCACTAACAAAAGGTTCAGATTGTTTAGCTTGCGCACTTGGAGCCTTGTTCACGCATGTCTTCTCTTCATCCTTCATGTCATCAGCTTTGACAGAATCGGAGAGTTCTGGTTTGTCGGAAGAAATACCAGAAACTTTAGCAGAAACTTCAGCTGAAACATTTGACGAATTTTCAGCACAAGACGGTTCTGCACATGACACCCTTGAGCTGAATTCACTAGAATCAACCGATTCCAATTTCTCAGAATCAGCTGCTTCAGGTGATTCGCATTTGGAATTAGATGGTTCAGCTGGTTCATTCGTTTCGTTTGCCGATTCAGTCTCTGTTACGCAAGCATCAACGTTTTCGCCCAAATCATCAGGCTTGAAATTAATCATAGAGTGAAAAAATGAGCCAAAAATGTCACACACATGAGAACTTGATGCTTGTTCATCTCCAACGACACCTTCAACTTTAACTTCATCTGCAGGGGAAGACGAAGCATTAGGATCAAAAGTACCCTTTGAAACAAAATTTACCGAAGGAGTCGCTCGTTTATCAACAGGTCTGCTGTTGATTGATGACTTATTGTTTTTGGGACCATAAGTCATTCTACTCTCATGCATCATCTCCTCCTCAGTCATGGGTAAATAAGTATAATTGTCATTATAAGGAGGAGGAGCCTGATTAAAACCCAAACCACGCCCTTTATTTTCCTTGTATGCGAGCTGTTGATTACACAAGTTTTTGACTAATTTACTGGAAGAATCAAATTTCTTAATATTAAGCTCATTAATTTGATATCTATCTCTGATATCTTCCAGTTCCTTAGTCACAGCGCACAGTTTCTCCTGAACATAGAAGAGTTGAGATGATTTCACACTTACATCATCCTTGAGTTTGACGATGTCTTTTCGCTGAGCTTCATTTTTTTCTTTATAAAGTTTCTCATTTTTCGATAAAGTAAAAATTTTATTTTTAATATCATTGTAGTCTTGAATCAACTCAGCGTTGTGTAACCGATATGCCTCATTTCTTTCTCTACACTCAGGAGTGCAAAAGACAGAAAGTATCTCTTCACGTTCTTTAGTAATTCCTTGAGCCAGGAATTTGTTAAACATAAATGATGCATTTTGTGTGGATGAAAAAACTGCAGCAGATGTGTTGCCTTGAGTATACTGTTTGTCAGCATTGTCATATGATTTGATGATTGAGATCAGCTCATCCGGCTTCATTTTGTAACAATCGGTTGTCACTATTATCTGATTAACATTGGTAAACCAACTACAGTTTGCCTGGTCTGGAATCTCTTTTATAGCATCCATAAGCTTTCTGTTACTCGTGTGAGTAGACACCACCATCTCCGCCTTTTCCATTTTAGAGAGCAGTTCAGCAAATCGGCCTGTAAGTGCTTCTATAGATTCACCATATGAGTAACTGAATCCTTGGAGTTCCTGCTCAAGCACCTCTCTCTTAGAAGACATTTTCAGATGTGATCCCCCAAAAATGTGATCTTTTAACTATTTCCTCAATGCAAGCCCAAAGCGAGAACCTGAGTACTTGCTAACTCAAACCCTTTGCAGCCAAATAATCCCGCTTTCTGAATAGATCTGTCAAAACTGTTATCACAAACAAACCAACCCCCGTTTTTTTTTTAATTAGAAAGTAACACTTAATATTATTATTATTATTAATATTATTAAAAAAACCAATTATTATGTAATGATGACTAAATGATTAGGAATTTTGATCCAATGATTAGTCAATTTATTATTTTAATTAATATTATTAAACCTGATGGAAAAAATAAAAAAAACAAAGACTGTATGTCTTCTTCTTCGATAGAACCCAGCAAAACCCTAAATAATGTACAGTCGTCACACCCTTCTCTCTTCCGTTCCCGGCAACAGACCAAAACCAAAAACCAAAATGGAGTGTGATGGTCGCCGGAGATGATGATGATCGGTGATGGGGTTGATGAAGATGAAAATGGTGATGAAGTGAACGATGATGAAGATGAAATATGATTGCCGATGATGAAGGAGGGATGTTGTCGACGGAGGACGGCAGTCGACGGTGATGATGGAAGTGGCGGTGATAACAGATGAGAAGATGACCAGTGATGAATGGAGATTATCAAGCAGTGATGATGATTCGAAGCAAAGGAGTTGCAGGTTTCCGGCGACTCAAAGATCCGTGACTCGAGACCTTTGATGATTGCGACTCGAAAACAAAATAAGATGACTCGAGATCTCTGATGCGACTCGGAACCGAGGTTGTGACTCGAGACCGTGATGATGATGATGAGTCGAGACCGGGTGAAGATGTGAGTCGAGACCATGATGATGATGATGAGTCGAGACCGGGTGAAGATGTGAGTCGAGACCTTGAGAGCGGTTGCGAGTCGAGACCAGTGATGACCAATTGTGAGAACAGTTTCCTAAAATGATGGACTCGAAACCGTGTGGAGGAGATGACAGGTTGCGAGTCGGAACGGCGGTTGCGACTCAAAAACGTTGTCGAGACCTTATAGTTGATGAGTCGAGACCGTGGATGAAGACACTCGAGACCTTGAGTCGAGACCTTGAAAATGTTGAAGAGTCGAGACCGTTTGAGGGTGATGAGTCGAGACCTGTTGAAATTAAAAATTGGAGTCGAGACCTGTTGTGAAGGTTGAAATCCCACTCGAGACTGTGATGTAGATGCGGACTCGAGACCGGCTGATGAAGGACTCGAGACCAACTAGAAAGATCGGAAGGAAAGAGGGACTCAAAAACAGAAATTGTATATTAAGGAGTCAACTTTCCTAAAACCAAGGATTTTTTAAATCCTTTTCAAAATTTAAAAATCCTGCTGAACTTTCCAGATTTTTGGAACCAAAATCCTTTTAAAATTTATCAATATTTTAAAAACTTTTAACACATTTCCAAACAGATCGCAAAGCAAAATATTATGATTTTTCAATAAAAACCGAAGAACACTTCGAAGAACACGAAGAACGCGAAGAATACCAACCCAAAAATAACGAAAATCTTGAATCTTTGATATCACACCGAGCCTAGAAACAGGTTCTAATGGCTCTGATACCACTTGTAAGTCCCGTAAACCGGATCTTTCAATGATATCAAACAACCCAATTGATTGTGCGGAATCCAATCAGTGGGTGATTCAAGAAATCAAAACGAAAGGAACAAGAACACCGAAATAACCTTTAAACTTGCACACGATTCTATTACTATCAACTAGCAAAATCGTCTGGTACAAGCTCACAACCAATCGCCTCTCTCTCTCTCTAACTCTAGAGGAATTTTGTAACTATGAAGTTCCCCCCCTAAAATAAGTTAGAAACTTGTATATATACATAGACAAGCCCACTTCCCTACATGGGCTCCCCTTGGGCCTGCTTGGCCCACATGACCTAAAGCTTGACCCAAGTGACCTATAAAGGTCCACAACCTAACATAAACTAACCCGGTAAGACCCAGTTCATAACCATAGCTCGTTGTATTAATTTAATGCGTTAGTCTCACACTTTAGGGCCTAACAACACCCGATTGATTTTGGATTCCGTAATGCATGTTGGCTCTGCCTGACTCAGTCATTGGAATTCTGTCTCAAGTTGTATGGTTAAATTGGATTGGGTTATTTTACTAACACGTGTGCATTGTTTAATTTTAATATATAATAACCAGGAGATTCTTAGGAAGCTTTAGTTTTACCTAAATTTGCAATGTGAGTACATCTACTTTTTCCCACCTTTTTGTAAATCTTTTGTGAGTCAAAATGTTTTACCAAAACCTCAAATGTTTTAAATTACACTTAACAGTAATTGAGTATTTGTGATTCTAAAATTACTTCCGGTATGTTGGGGTTTTGTATACAAAATGTAGAAAACGTTACCTTTGGACAAAGAGTTAGCCAATGGGTAATATGACCCACAAGTCAGGTCTTGACAGTACTGAATGAGTAATTGAGTAGATATAAACAAATGTAATTACGGATGCTCTCAATTATGTAAAGTGATAAAACTGTTTTGATTAAACTGGGATGCACTCGCCAGTATTTCTTGTTGATAAAATGTTTTTAAAACGCGTTTCAGGTAACATAATGTGAAAGCCAAATAGAAGCCAGCTGGAGAGCACTGAAGGCTTGGAAAAGTGGCTATAAAAGTTACCTAAATAAACAAGAAGTTTTTGTTTTCAATAATTAGGGTTTATCCCTACAAATTTATTGCAAATGAACTTGGGTTTTTATCCCAAAAAGTTATTATCATAAAAGTTTGGTGCTTTACTATGATAAAAATATTTCCTAACTACGGTCCTGATGTATTCCGCTGCCAAATTAATAAACACCGATACCACCCATCTGGATGCTCACGGCGCCCGCTCCCGGGGTAGGGGTCGGGGGCTGCGACAGAGAATGGTATCAGAGGTACAAGCCACTGGTTTAAGCCAAAGAAGTGTTCTCCTGACACATAAATTCTGTGTTAGGAAATAACTTATGTGATTATGTGTTTTGTGGAACGTCGGACGCTTATCGTCATTTAGATAGTTCACCAAAGGATGAGGGAACATCATCTCAACCTAATCCCTTAGGATATTCAGCTGATACCGAAGAAGGTATATTTATATTTAAGGCACAGTCGGAGGAACCCTATACTACTAAGAAAAGAGGTTGGTTTAATAGAGGAGCACATGAGAGAAGAAAAAGAATGAAGAAATTACAACAACAGAGGGCCATAATCAGGGCCAATAGGGAGGCAGATGCATAGATTCAGGAAATAGCCAGTAGGCCACCTTGGGAAGAGGAATTAGATAAACAGCTGGCCAATTTTCATATGTTAGCCACTACAGCAGTAGATGCTAACCTAAACCAAGTAGCCGAACCGCCACTGTTACCTTTGTTCCCAGACCAACAAATGCTAGAATCCAACCAAGAAAACCAATTCCCAATACCTGCATTTAATCCCAACGAGTTACCTAGAATCCCAACCCCATAGACTTTACAATATGATCCATGGTTTGATAACAATAGGTCATACTCGACCCTATACCCTCCCGAAGAACCAATGCCTTTAGAGCGCGATCCGTGGCAGGATACTGATAGAACATTTTTCGAGATGAATAGCGCAGACCCTTACGAGGAACCCGTACCTCAACCTGAACCATTAGACCCACCAATGAGTCGAAAACAGGTGCAGGAACTCCATCAGTATGGAGAAGATTTAGTGAATGAGGGGAATATAATCTGACAGATAGGAGAGAAACTAGTTTGGAAATATGATGAACGAGAAATGCAGTACTGGATAAACGGCACTTAGAAAATGCTTAGATATATGTCTAATTCTGTATTTTGATATATATATATATATATATATATATATATATATATATATAGTGTGAGGTTCATTGGGGAACACTAAAAAAGTGGGGAACAGTGGGGAACCGACTCAAACGAACTCCAATTGGACTCATTCCAGCGGCGTTGGAACCGGCTCATCGAACCCTAACTAGGATCTCTTAACCCTAAACCCTAAATCATAACCCCTAAACCCTGAATATATTAGGGTTTGGCTTTTAGGGTTTAGCCTTAGGGTTTAGCTTTAGGGTTTAGGGTTTAGCATTAGGGTTTAGCTTTAGGGTTTAGCTTTATGTTTAGCCTTTAGGGTTTAGCTTTTAGGGTTTATAGTTTAGATTTTATGGTTTAGCTTAGGTTTTGGCCTTATTTTTTAGCTTTAGGGTTTAGAGTTTAGGAGTTAGGATTTAGGGTTTAGAGTTAAGAGATCATAGTTAGGGTTCGACGAGCCGGTTCCAACGCCGCTGGAATGAGTCCAATCGGAGTTCGTTTGAGTCGGTTCCCCACTGTTCCCCACTTTTTTGGTGTTCCCCAATGAACCTTCCCCTATATATATACGGATGCATAGTATATTTGATTTCCAGTTGTAGTTTGTAATAGATGCATATATATGAAAAAGAGTAAAAGTCGCAATGTATGACGTTTTTGATCAAACTGTTTGTGTGATCGTGTATGAATAATTGTACTAAATTTTATTCTGTGATAATTAAAACCAGCTAATTATTCCCAATTCAGATATCGAACGAAGTAAATCAGGAAAACCAGAATAATGAGAATAACGAAAACCAAATAGATAACAGTGCCATCCAACAAATAGTAGCACAATGAATTATAGATGCTATACCTTATATTATCAAGACTGTTAAAGAAGCAGATAAATCTGCAAATGAAAGTAAACGCCAACGCACTGAACAAAGTCACAATGTGAAAAACGATAACGGACCTATTGTCCAAGCTCCAATTCCTAAAAGAAGAAGAACCGCTTCATACAGTTGTTCTTATAAAGAATTTTTGGCTTGCAAACCAATAGAATTCTAAGGCAATGAAGGAGCCATTGCAGCCTTACATTGGATAGAAAAGACAGAAGCAGTCATAAAAATAAGTAAATGTGTAGATGAAGATAAGATTATGTTTGCTTCTAATCTTTTCAAAAATGCAGCCTTAGAATGGTGGAATACTATTCTCCAGTCTAGGAGAAGTGACAGAGTTTATAATATGGAATGGATCAACTTTAAGGAAATGGTTGCAAGAAAACTCTGTCCTCCTAATGAGAAGGAACAAATCGCTAATAAGTTCCTAAAACTTAGAATGACTGGAATAGACTGCAAAGGTTACACTAACATATTCTTCGAATATGCTAGGATAGTGCCAACCTTAGCCTCACCCGAACCAGTATTAATCTCCCATTATATTTGGCAATTAACTAGTGATATTTGACACATAGTCAAGGTAGCTAGAACGCAAACCATAGAAGAAGCAGTAGAACTAGCTAATACCTTGACTGATGAGTTGGTACGTAGACAAGAGGAAAACCAGAGAAAGAACCTAGCTCAAAAGCTTACCCAAGAATTTCGCTACGGCAATTCCAACCGTCGGAAAGGTATAGGTTCTTCCTATACACCCTACTGTAGGTATTGCAAAAGAAAGCATTCTAGAAGATGCTCTATATATTGCAACTTTTGCAAAATCTCTGGACACAAGGGAGAAGACTGTAGGAAGAAACCCGGTAATGGGATATGCTTTAATTGTGGAGAGAATGGACACATCAAACCAAACTGTCCGAAACTAGCTCTAGCCACAACCAACAAGACTAAGACAACTGAAGCACCTAAGAAGAATGCCAGAGCATTCGTTCTGACTGCTGAGGAAGCCAAGATGATTCCAGATGTGATTGCCGGTACGTTCTTAGTTAATAACATATTTTCCTAAGTATTGTTTGAATCTAGTGCAAACCAAAGTTTTATCAATACTTCTTTCTATAAATTTCTTGACCAACCCTTATTCAAACTTCAACAAGATTTTCTGGTAGAGACAAAAAACGAAGAATCTGTTAAGATAAGTGAAATCTTGTAGGGAGCAAGAATAGAAATCCTAAACCATCAATTCTTTGCTAACCTTTACCCAATGAATCTGGCCAGTTTCGATATTGTATTAGGAATGGATTGGTTGGTAGCCAATCAGGCCAGTATTTTATGTGATTAAAAGTCAGTACAATTAAGTACACCAAGTGGTGAAAAGATCACAATCAAAGGAGATATGTCAACCCGATCGACAAAATTCATCTCTGTGATGAAAGCTGCAAGTTTTGAAAGGAAATGAGGAGTCGTATATATGATTTCTATAATCATTAATACTAAAGGTAAAGAATTAAAAGTATTCCTGTGATATCTAAATTCTCAGACATTTTTCCAGAAGAGTTGCCTGGATTACCGCCTGATAGAGAGGTTGAATTTAGAATTCACCTAATACCAGGGACGACACCGATTGCCAAAGCACCATATCGATTTGCACCAACGGAAATGCAAGAACTGAAGTAACAATTGGACGAACTTCTTGACAAAGGTTTTATACAACCAAACTCGTCACCGTGGGGAGCACCTGTGTTGTTCGTTAAGAAGAAAGACGGATCGATGCGTTTGTGCATTGATTATCGAGAATTGAACAAGGTTACGATTAAGAATCGGTACCCATTACCGAGAATCAATGATCTGTTCAATCAACTTCAAGGAGCTCGATTCTTTTCTAAGATCGAATTACGCTTAGGATATCATCAACTGAAAGTACAGGAAGAGGACATTCCTAAAAGTGCTTTCAGAACAAGATATGGTCATTATGAATTTACCGTCATGCCATTTGGTTTAACCAATGCCCCAGCCGCATTTATGGACATGATGAACATGATATGTAAACCATACCTAGATAAATTCATAATTGTCTTTATAGATGGTATTCTAATTTACTACAAGAGTAAAGAGGAACATGCAGCGCATCTACATACACTTCTGACATTGTTGAGAAAAGAGAAGCTTTATGCTAAATTCTCAAAATGTGAATTTTGGTTACAGGAAGTGCAATTCCTTGGACATCTGGTTAATCGTGAAGGAATTCATGTGGATACCACAAAGATCGAGGCGATTACTAAGTGGAAAGTCCCTGAATCACCAACGAAAGTATGAAGTTTTCTTGGACTGGCAGGATATTATAGACGGTTTATCCGAGATTTCTCTAGAATAGCCATTCCATTAACTAAACTGACCTGCAAATCATTTAAGTTTGAATGGGGACCAAAACAGGAAGAAGCCTTTAGGATTCTTAAGCAAAGGTTAACCAACGCACCCATACTCGCATTACCAGAAGGAACTGAGGACTTTATAGTCAATTGTGATGCGTCTAAGCTAGGGTATGGATGTGTGTTGATGCAACGTCAAAATGTTATAGCTTATACCTCTAGACAACTTAAGAAAAACATGAAGAGAATTACACAACCCATGATCTAGAATTAGGAACCATAGTTTTTGCCCTTCAGATTTGGAGACACTATTTATATGGAAATAAATTTGTTGTCTTCACCAATCATAAGAGTTTAAGGTATATATTTGGGCAAAAAGAATTAAATATGAGACAGAGACGATGGATGGAAATCCTTAGTGATTATGATAGTGATATCTAGTAACATGCTGGAAAAGCTAATGTAGTAGCCGATGCTTTAAGTTGAAAGTATCATGAAAAGCCGAAAAGAGTACGTTCTCTCAGATTAAATCTACAAGTAGATTTAAATGAGCAAATAAAAAAAGTACAGGAATCAGCAATCAAGGACGACGCTGAAAAATTAAAAGGAATGATTAAGGAATTAGAACAAGGAACAAATGGAATTTGGAAGTTCCATAAGAAAAGGATGTGGATACCTGAACAAGGAAACCTACGCCACAGAATTCTAGAAAAAGCTCATAAGTCCAAGTATACGATACATCCCGGAAGTGATAAGATGTATCAAGATCTAAGAAAGAATTTATGGTGGATAGAAATGAAAAAGGATATAGCTAATTATGTTGCTAAATGTCTAACTTGTTCACAAGTTAAAGCTGAACATCAGAAATCCTCAGGATTATTGCAACAGTTTTAAATACCAATATGGAAATGGGAATTGATAACAATGGACTTTGTTACCAAATTACCCAAGATAAGAAAAGGAAATAATACAATCTGGGAGATTATAGACAGATTGACTAAATCTGCTCATTTCTTACCAATGAAGGAAACTTTCAGTATGGAACAGTTAGCCAAGCTATATGTAAATGAAATAGGGGCCGTTTGTTTACCTCTTAATGAGGCTTTTAATGGTTCAGACCTCTTACTGGTTCAACACTTAATGGTTCAGACTGTTTGTTTCATGAGCGGATGTCTGAATGGTTCAGACATTTGCCTCTGAATGGTTAAGATTTATACAGAGTCTGAATGGTTAAGACCTCTAATCTGAATTGGTAAGACATTTTCCTTTGAACGATTAAGCATTATACATGCTTTTAATGGTTCAGACCTCTTACTGGTTCAACACTTAATGGTTCAGACCTCTTACTGGTTCAGCACTTAACCATTCAGATGTTGCCAAACAGCCCCATAGTTTCATTACATGGAATTCCTTTATCTATTGTATCCGATAGAGATAGCCGTTTTACTTCTCATTTTTGGACAAGTTTCCAAAAAGCAATGGGAACTAGGTTAAATCTAAGCACAACTTATCATCCATAGATGGACGGACAAAGCGAAAGGACAATCCAGGCGATGGAAGATATGCTTAGAGCCCGTGTAATTGATTTTGGAGGAAATTGGGATGACCATTTACCATTAATAGAATTTTCCTACAATAACAGCTATCATACTAGCATTAATGCTGCAACATTTGAAGCACTTTATGGTCGAAAGTGCAGAACCCCAGTCTGTTGGGCAGAAATGGGAGAAAAGCAATTATCTGGAACAGAGATAGTGCAAGAAACAACAGATAAGATAATTCAAGTCAAGGAAAGACTAAAAGCAGCAGGAGATCGTCAAAAGAGTTATGCAGATAACAGACGAAAACCTTTAGAATTTCAAGTAGGAGATAAGGTACTATTAAAAGTTTCTCCATGGAAAGGAGTAGTTAGATTCGTTAAAAGAGGAATGTTATGCCCTAGGTATGTTGGAATTTTTAAGATTATTTGAAGAATAGGACCTGTAGCCTATCAGCTACAACTGCTAGAGGAAATGGCCGGAATACATGATGTGTTTCATGTATGTAATCTCAAAAAGTGCTTAGCTGATGAATCTTTAATGATACCTCTTAAGGACATAGAGGTAAATGAGAAACTTAAGTTTATCGAGAAACCCATTCAGATTGAAGATAGAAAGATCAAGAACCTTAAACACAAGAGACTAGTTCTGGTCAAAGTGAAATGGGATTCCAAGTGAGGACCCGAATACACTTGGGAACTCGAGTCAGAGATGCAAAGGAAATACCCACACCTATTCTAGTAGATCTCGAGGATGAGATCCAAAACAAGGCGGGGAGGATATAACAACCCTCCTAAAATATTTTTGGACACCCCTAAATGTCCTAAAATATACCCCGTATGCGAGAAACGAGCCCGAAATACCCTTATACCTATAAAAATCAACAAAAACAAAGTTCATGGGTCTTTCGCGGGGCGCGACTCCCTTGACCTTTGCCTTCACGGGCCGCGACTGGCTTAGAGTGCCGGTCAAGGCAAAATGCCACGTGGCAGGTGACACAACAAGCGTATAGGTTGACTCGACCAAGCTAGAAACACCACGTGCTCTCTCATGGGCCACGAGAGAGTTAGCCTAAGCTTACGCAGGCCACGAGCCACCTTAAATCTGGCCTATAAGTAGGATCGACGAGCTCATTTGACAATTCATTCAGAAATCAATTCTCTCTCAATAATCTGTAGGCTATTACTATACCCGGGCAAAATACCCACTTTAAAGCGAAGCATTGCCTCGTTGTATGTATTATAACCCTGCTATTACCCTACACGATAGATTTACGATTCCGTAATGTATGTCAGCTCTACCTGACTCAGTCATTGGAATTCTGTCTCGTGTGTACACCCGATTGATTTAGGATTCTGTAATGCATGTCGGCTCTGCCCGACTCAGTCATTGGAATTCTGTCTCGAGTTGTACGGTTAATTTGAAGTGGGTTATTTTACTAACACGTGTGCATTGTTTAATTTTAATAGTTAATAACCAGGAGATTCTCAGGAAGCTTTAGTTTTACCTAAATTTGCAATGTGAGTACATCTGCTTTTTGCCACCTTTTTGTAAATCTTTTGTGAGTCAAAATGTTTTACCAAAACCTCAAATGTTTTAAATTACACTTAACAGTAATTGAGTATTTGTGATTCTACAATTATTTCCGGTATGTTGGGGTTTTGTTTTGTATACAAAATGTGGAAAACGTTACAATTGGACAAAGAGTTAGCCAATGGCTAATATGACCCACAAGTCAGGTGTTGACAGTACTGAATGAGTAATTGAGTATATTTAAACAAATGTAATTGCAGATGTCCTCAATTCTATAAAGAGATAAAACTGTTTTGATTAAACTAGGATGCACTCGCCAGTATTTCTTGCCGATAAAATGTTTTTAGAACGCGTTTCAGGTAACACAATATGAAAGCCAAATAGAAGCCAGCTGGAGAGCACTGAAGGCTTGGAAAAGTGGCTATAAAAGTTACCTAAATAAACAAGAAGTTTTTGTTTTCAATAATTAGGGTTTATCCCTACAAATGTATTGTCAAATGAACTTGGGTTTTTATCCCAAAAAGTTATTATCATAAAAGTTTGGTGTTTTAATCTGTTAAAAATATTTCCTAACTACGGTCCTGATGTATTCCGCTGCCAAATTAATAAACACCTGCTCGCGGCGCACGCTCCCCGGGTAGGGGTCGGGGGCTGCGACAGTTTTCAAACGATGTCACGTAACGATGTTTACTTAAAGATACCATACCATGTTTACTTTCAAGACGATTTACTACTTGGTTTTACAAAGACAAATGTTTTTAGTCAAGATTCATGGCTACAATGGTTTTGTTTTACTTATATCAACTTGTAATGTTGATAAAATATATTGCAATATCAAACACTTTTTGATTTCAAGGTACATACTCGACAACTCTCGTAGTTGGTCGAGGTATTGCAATATGAATTTAGAGCCATGGATTTTGACATAAAAAACCTATGTACTCGCCGACATTTTTATGCTGACTGTTTTTCACATAAGTTTCAGGTTCTATTATGTGACGATTGTTGATTGTTTGTTTCAGATAGGATGGACGCGGGCTTTAGTGACTTAAAACTTGAAAGACAAGTGTTGTACTTATTTGGTTTGTATCAAAACAACGAGTCTATTAATGAAATAAAACAAAACTTCAATTACCATGTGTTGTGAAACAATGATTCTGTAACATGACTCCCCGATGTTTCCACCACGTTTTGTTGTATTACACAGTCGGGGTGTTACATGAATGATTAGTTTTGACAAGTCCATAAAGAGTTCTTGAGGTTGGAATCACATTAAAATTTTAATTTAAAATGATGCCTCGAAAAACTCAAAACAGAAGAGATCTACGTAGGACAAAGACATCTCTGAAAGTGTTAATAAATAAATTGTCACACCCCAACCGATGGCGGAAACATCGGGGCACGTCACTGAGCGAAACAGATTGTCTAAGAGAATTCCATAACAACTAATATTACCAAATATTTAACGTTAAGTCCCATACCAAAACATATTCAGTAAAATAATTATTACAGACAAATTATCTCGAAACAAATAAACTGCTTCGACAACTCAGATTTAAAGTGTTCGTTTCTAGACTCCATCCTAGCTCAATTCCATCAAATTGCAAGCATAGCATCCTAAGCACCTGTCACATATGTTAAAGTAGAGGTGAATACACATAGTGTAAAGGTGAGCATACAAGTTTGATAATAATAATAGAGTTCGAAATCGTTTACGCATAACCAACATGTAACATGTACAAAGTGAAGACAAGTAGGTTATCGATAGAGAAATATACACAGACGTGACTGCGAGTTGTAGAATGCGCAACACATATCCCCACTGGGACAGGTGAAGTAAAGCTCTTAACAACCCCTGTCCACGACAGGTGCTGAGTCTAAACTATAGTACTATCGTTGCTAACGTGTTAGGCAACAATCACTGTGTTAACATAACATACAAGCATTCATCGAATAACATGTAGCATGCAATAACGGTCAGCGTAAAAATAGTGTTTGCGTTGTGTGTCGATTGTGATTTAGAATAAGTAGCGTATGTAACACCCAAAAATGCTTAAAGCAAAAAGGGTTCGAGTATACTCACAGATTGTGTTTAACAAGTAAACACTCTCTTGGATTGAAGGGAGCGATAAGAGAGATTAGCCTGAACAGTTAACGATAGCATAAACGATAAGCGGCGCGTAAAACGGTGCAAAGTACCAAGTGTCGGATGGTAATCCGATTGGATGGCAATCCGATTGGATGGCCAGTAGATCAGATGTCAATCCGTTCGGATGGTCGTCCAATCGGATGGCCATTCGATTGGATTGACATCTTGTTTGGTAAGGATCTGTTTGTGTATGATGGCTTTGAAGTTTTCATTGTAGCATTTTAAAAACAGAGAAGTATCTCTACCTTTCAGGTCGATCGATCGAACGGCGGTTCGATCGGGTAACGATCCGATTGGTAGGACACTTAGTGAGAACAAGTTCACAGCAGGGTTGTCACTCGATCGGCAATCCGATCAGGTGGCAAGCTGTTGGTCATTGTTTTTGCATTGAACATGTTGAAAATTACATGGTCGGATGGGCGTTCGATCAGATGGCAATCCGATCAGATGGCAATCTGATCGGACGGCAATCCGTTCGACGTTCAGATCTTGAAAAGTTGGAATTAAAAGCTTAAGTGTGGGACCAAGTGTAAGCCGATCGGATAGTTGTTTGATCGGTTGGCAATCCGATCGGACAGCAATTCGTCCCAATGACCTGATCGTCTTTGACACTTGATTGTTTTGGAAGTTTTGCAGGTTTGATCGAGACGGTGTGATGACGTGCTAAACAACAGAATCCCCATCTTGACCCAAGTGACCCGATCGAACAGGAATCACCCTAGTGCGACCAGTTAACTGTTCGAGACGGTTTTTCATGTTTAACCTGAAATCGGTAGTCCCTTTGATAGAAACCAGATTTTGAACCAACACATCACTAAGAAGGAGTAGAAGATCAGTACAAGCTCCAATTCTATCGGTTTTGAGTGCATTTAGTGTAAAAGAGTTGAAAGAAAGTTAGAAAACCATCTTTCAATCCTTTTAACCATGAATATGTGTAGATCTATGCGAAAACATTCCTTAATCTTGTGGAAATCCTTCATATCTGAGTTGTTCTTGGTGGAATGAGGTCAACACTTGAAGTTCCTAAGAACTCCATGATGACATCATCCTAGAACACCTCAAATCCATTGATTTCACGGTTAAAAGTTAAGATTCAAAAGAGAAAATGATGAAGAAGTGTGTGTAGATCATGGAAGTACCAGATTTAGGTTGAAAACTTACAAGAATCGCGAGAAATCGAGAGAAATGAGTGCTTGAGCGAGCTGGTCGAGTGGAGGGGCTGTCACATCACAAATGATGTGACAGGAAGGTATTTATAGGGTTTCCAAAAGAGGAAAGTGCATAAAGTCGGATTGGCCACCGATCGGATGGCATCTCGATCGGATCGTAATCCGATCGGATGGCAATCCAATCAGATGGCCACTCGATCGGTTGGCCACTCGATCCTGGTGTCCGGCGTGTTAAGTTTTGTCATTTCGATTCGCGTGTTGAGCGTTGCGATGCGTTTCGAGCGAGCGATGCGATAGATTAATAATAAACACACAAATACTATATCTAACATACAATCATCATAAATAACTGGCATTTAGCGTTGCGATTCGATTGCGATAGAGTTGCGATTGCATTTCGATTAATCACCACAAACATTAGCATAATTAATCATGCACAAGTAACATATAAATAGCACACACACGTAAAACAATATCCAGAATGCATAATTCGAATTGCGAATGCGATTGCGATGCGATGAGCGATAAAGCGATAAAAACATGCGATAAATAGTGATTAAACCTCGATCCTTAACAAGTACTCCACATAATACAACTAATGCGATAAAATAATTAGATTATCTACAAGTCAAAGAAGTCAAAACAGGAGTTGAGCAAGGAGTGACAGATCGCAATTAGCAATCTTTTCTTCCTTTGACTTCAATCTTGACTTTGACTTTGACTTTGTCTTCCGTAACACGGGGTGTTACAGCCTCCCCTACTTTAGGGAATTTCGTCCCGAAATTAGACTTTAGCCGTAACAAACAACTGCGGGTACTTCGCCTTCATGTCGCTTTCGAGTTCCCAGGTGAACTCTGCGCCTCGTTTGCCTTCACATCGGACCTTCACAATGGGAATGCATGAGCGCCTAAGCTGCTTGGTTTCTCGGTCCATGATCTCAACAGGCTTCTCCACGAAGTGTAATGTTTCGTCCACTTGAAGATCCTCCAGTGGAACTTGTAAATCATGCTTAACCAAACACTTTCTGAGGTTCGAAACGTGAAAAGTCGGTTGGACGTTGCTAAGTTCCTCCTGTAGTTCGAGTCTATAGGCCACTTTGCCGATCCTTTCAGAGTCTTAAAGGGTCCAACATATCGAGGCGCGAGATTTCCTTTCTTGCCGAATCTGACCACACCCTTCCAAGGTGATACCTTTAGAAGTACGTGATCGCCAACGTCAAATTCAAGGGGCTTGCGTCGTTTATCGGCATAACTTTTCTGATGACTCTGAGCTTTCAGCAGATTGTCTCGAATTTGGAGGATTTTGTCAGTCGTTTCTTGCAGTATCTCAGGACCAGTTTTTTGCGAGTCTCCGATCTCATGCCACACAATCGGCGATCGACATTTCCTTCCATACAATTCCTCAAACGGTGCCATTTGTATACTAGAATGATAATTGTTATTGTACGAGAATTCGACTAAAGGTAAGTATGCGTCCCAATTACCACCGAAATTTATGACACACGAACGGAGCATGTCTTCAAGGGTACGAATCGTTCTTTTAGTCTGACCGTCAGTTTGGGGATGGAAAGCGGTACTTAGATTAAGCGTAGTACCAAGAGCAGATTGAAATGTTTCCCAAAGACGCGAGGTAAACAGACCATCCAGTCATAGATGATGTCGCGAGGCGTCCCATGTCGACAAATGATCTCGTTGGTGTAGATTCAGGCTAATTTTTCTACCTTGTAGTCTTCTCGTATCGGCAGAAAATGAGCAGATTTAGTCAAACGATCAACAACAACCCAGATGCTGTCATGACCTGATGGCGTGCGCGAAAGTTTCGTTATGAAGTCCATAGCTACACTCTCCCATTTCCACATGGGAATCTCGGGTTGGATGAGTAAGCCAGAGGGTCTTTGATGCTCGGCATTGACTTTCGAGCCAGTCAGGTACCTCGAAACATAGAGAGTGATATCTTTCTTCATGCCCGGCCACCAGTACTTGTAGCGAAGGTCCTGGTACATTTTATCGGCATCGGGATGAATAGAATATCGAGACTTGTGGGCTTCGTCCATCAGAATCTGTCATAAATCGGTCCGCTTAGGGATCCAAATTCGGTCCAGGTAATGGAATATCCCATTCGACTTACTCACTAGCTGGGCTCCATTGTTGAGAATCCTTTCCTTCTTCAATGTGTGTTCGGTAAAGCATGCTTGTTGGGCTTCGCGGATGAGAGTTTCGAGATGATGTTGGGCGTGAACATTATGAATGATATGCAAATAGCTTCGTCTGCTGAGGGCATCGGCAACGAATTTGCTTTGCCAGGATGATAACGAATCTCACAGTCATAATCATTGAGAAGTTCCACCCATCAGCGTTGACGCATATTCAGTTCTTTTTGGCTGAAGATGTGTTCTAGGCTCCTATGGTCGGTGAAGACCGTACACTTAGTACCATAAAGGTAGTATCGCCAAATCTTCAACACAAAAACAACTACGCCTAGCTCGAGGTCGTGGGTTGTATAGTTCTTCTCGTGGATCTTGAGCTGACGAGACGCGTAAGCGATAACCTTGTCCTGTTGCATGAGAACACAACCGAGACCAAGGTTCGAGGCATCGCAATAGACAACGAAGTCATCGTTTCCATCGGGTAAAGCAAGGACGGGAGCATTGCAGAGCATATGCTTGAGGGTTTGAAAGGCAGTCTCTTGTCCCGTTCCATAAAAAAAAGGCTTGTCTTTATACGTGAGAGAAGTAAGCGGCACGGCGATTTTGGAGAATCCATCGATAAATCGGCGATAATAGCTCGCTAGTCCAAGAAAAGAACGGACTTCAGCCGGGTTCTTAGGTGTAACCCAACTCTTAACAGCTTCGATCTTCGTGGGGTTGACGTGAATACCTTGACTATAGACAATATGACCGAGAAATTGAACCTCCTCCAGCCAAAATTCGCACTTGGAGAATTTGGCATAGAGTCGATTCCCTTGGAGTAGCTCAAGAACCAAACGTAGATGTTGCGCGTGTTCGGCTTTCGACTTGGAATAGATCAGGATATCATCGATGAACATGATGATGAAGCGGTCAAGAAATGGTTTACACACGCGATTCATCAGATCCATGAAAACTGCAGGTGCGTTGGTCAAACCAAAAGGTATAACAACGAACTCATAGTGGCCGTAACGAGTGCGAAAAGTGGTTTTGGGTATATCCTCCTCTTGGATACGAAGTTGGTGATAGCCTGAGCGTAGATCGATCTTTGAGAAACATGTAGCACCTTGTAACTGATCAAACAAATCATAGATTCGAGGCAGGGGATAGCGATTCTTGATTGTTAGCTTATTCAATTCCCTATAATCGATGCACATTCGGAACGACCCGTCCTTCTTTTTGATGAAAAGGACTGGTGCTCCCCAAGGAGAGGTGCTAGGGCGAATGAAGCCTTTTTCAAGTAATTCTTAGACTTGACTAGAGAGTTCGCGCATTTCGGACGGAGTGAGGCAGTAAGGATATTTAGCAACCGGGTTGGCTCCAGGAATGAGGTCGATACGAAAATCAATATCACGACTCGGCGGTAAACCAGGTAGATCATCAGGAAACACATTCGAAAATTCACGAACAACGGGCACCTTATCGATTGCCTTAACTTCCTTTTTCTCCGCTACTACTACGTGAGCCAAGAAGGCTTGGTATTCCTTGCGGAGATACTTGCTAGCTTGAACACGCGACATGAGTTGGAGTTCTTCGACGCGACTTCACCATAGACACATAATAAATCCCCATTAGCGAGCGAGAAGCGAATTATCTTATTGAAACAAACAACTTTGGCACGATTTTCACGAAGAAAATCCATGCCTACTATGACGTCAAAACTACCGAGCTACATTGGAATAAGGTCGATAGGGAAGATGTGATTGTTGAGTTCAAGAGTACAATCACGAAGAACAGAATTGACATCGACGGTTGTTCCGGTGGCGACTTCAACATCGAATGACGAAGGGGGATGGGCGCGCTTACGATTAAGGAGCTTTTTGAATTCAAACGACACAAAACAGTTATCGGCTCCAGTATCAAATAAACACGAAGCATATATACCATTCACAAGGAACGTACCATTGACCACGTTGTTATCGGCTTGAGCTTGGCGGACATTGATGTTGAAAGTGCGTCCCACTGCCGCTGGCTGCTGCTGCTGGGGATGCTGCTGCTGTGGCTCTTGCTTCACCACTCGGTTCGGGCACATGTTCGCGAAGTGGTTGGGATCACCACACGCGAAGCAAGCTCTAGCATGGATCGCGGACGCATGAGCTGCTGGCTGGCCTTGAGGAGCGGGAAGTAGAGCTTGAGGAGCAGGAGCTTGACCTTGTGCTGGAGCTGGAGCTTGACGTGGACCTGAACGGCAGTTGGCGGTGAAATGGCCGTACATGTTGCAATGCACAGTATCTGCAGGTGATTCCCACCGGGTGGTGATAGGTACAAGTTGGGCAAGGAGGGTGAGGACCAGTGTATGCACGCTTGGCCGGCGGTGCATAGGTTACTGGCGCTGCAGTTTGTCGGTGTTGAGGCTGCGGTTGAGCTGGAACTGATTGGAGCGGGGCAGTAGTGGTGACAGCGCAATTATTGCTACTGTTGTTGTTGTTCTTCCTTTTGCGACGAGAGGACTTTAAAGACTGCGATGCGGTGACGGTTTCCTCAGTTGCAGCGGTGGTAGCTTGATGCAGATTCTTGGAAGCTTTATCCCAATACCCAGCTTTGACTCGCTTGTCGTTGATCTCAGCGGCAAGTAGAAAAGTTTCCTCAATGGTTGTCGTCTTGGCAGCTTGAACGAAATCAGCCACGCAATCCAGAAGAGCACGGATATACTTTTTGATGGTGATTTCCGGCGTAGTCACTTGACCAGGGCAGATTATTCTGAGCTGCTTGAAGCGAGCCGTTAAAGAAGCGTTGTCACCATCCTTCTGCTTCAGATGCCAGAACTCGTCCTCCAACTTTTGGAGCTCGTGGGGAGGGTAGAACTCTTTCATCATTAGGTCCTTCAACTCATCCCATGTCAATCCATAAGCTGCGTCATTTCCTCTCTTGTTTCTCTCGGTCGTCCACGAGTCTAAAGCGCGGGACTGGAAGACGCCGGTGGCGTTAATAGTTCGGAGATTGTCAGGACAGTTGCTCTAACGCAGGGTGACTTCAATCGAATCGAACCATTGAAACATGGCCGTAGTACCATCTTTGCCGGTAAATTCTTTCGGACCGCAAGCTTTGAACTGCTTAAAGCTAAAAGCAGCTTTAGGAGTATCAATCCTGGACTCTTCAGATGACTTGCCAGCTTTTTCATTCAGCTCACTAACAATCTGAGGAATGACTTTTGCCATCTGTTTCGAGACGATGGCAGCGATGCGTTTGTCATCATGATTGCGGCAAGCAGCGCTAGAGTGAAACGATCCAAATGACGACATTGTCTGCAACAGACATCGCCATAGGATTCAAACGCTATACAATTTTTAATTAACCCTAGTATAGACTAGCGATTCACACAAAGTTTGCTTTATAAAGCACAGGATCATGTCTAGCATGTAAACACATAAGCACATAATCACATAACACATAAGCACGTAGGAGCACGTAAGCACGTAAGGCACAGAAGCACAAGATACAGTCAGAACACATAAACCTATCTTTCAAAGTTCACGTGCTCGAGAATAGCGATTGCGATTAGCGAGTACACAGCATAGCGAGTAACATAACATAGGCGAGTATCATAACATGCGATCATCCATAAGTAGCAACGATTTGTTAGCGATGTGTAGTGTGTTGAGCAGAGCAAGAAGCGTTAGATCGAAACCCTCAGTATCTCAAAACGCTAACAAATAACAAATAAAACCACATAAAGCTCATAAAATCTCACATAAGATCGACAAATATCAGAGTTAGCAATTGCGGGCTCAGAATTGAAAACACATAAAATCTGCGATTACGAGCTTGAAATCGAATGTAGATTGTCTCAGGCTGATAGACATTGACTACCCAAAGTTATTCGACTATTCATAAGGACTTTTGGCACACACTTTGGCTTTCAGGGCTGTGCTCTCGCCTCGAGTTTGGGGAATGGCACGCATCCTTCCAGTTACAGTGGTACTTCAAGTCGTTGGAGTCCGTCGAGACTTTGGTGAGAGTGTTGTAAAAACAAAATAGAGGATGGAACGAGTCATCAAGGTTCGGGTTTCACCCCTGACTTAACGGCTTAGTTCCTGTTTTGATAAAATAGAGAAGAAAATTTGAGCTAAAGTGCAGATTTCACTCCTGATTCAATGCAGATTCGTCTGTTTATAGATAAAAATGCAGGTCGAACGAGCGATTTAGTCAAGAGTTTGCGGTTTTCACACCTAATCTCGATCTAATCACCCGCTCATTTTCGAAAATAGTGCAGTGCAACTGCCTTAGGAAAGGCAGTGTGATAGTATAGCATGAGTGCGAGTCGATCGAGGAATAGCAATAAGCTTGTACGGAACCCCTAACGGGTTTACACAAGGCGGTCTGTTGGTACTTAGACTATAGACTAGGTCGTTTCTAAGACATCGACCCGGACTAGGTCGAATCTTGCCTAATTCCCTATAGTTATGGCTCTGATACCAATCTGTCACACCCCAACCGATGGCGGAAACATCGGGGCACAGAACTGAGCGAAACAGATTGTCTAAGAGAATTCCAAAACAACTAATATTACCAAATATTTAACGTTAAGTCCCATACCAAAACATATTCAGTAAAATAATTATTACAGACAAATTATCTCCAAACAAATAAACTGCTTCGACAACTCAGATTTAAAGTGTTCGTTTCTAGACTCCATCCTAGCTCAATTCCATCAAATTGCAAGCATAGCATCCTAAGCACCTGTCACATATGTTAAAGTAGAGGTCAATACACATAGTGTAAAGGTGAGCATACAAGTTTGATAATAATAATAGAGTTCGAAATGGTTTACGCATAACCAACATGTAACATGTACAAAGTGAAGACAAGTAGGTTATCGATAGAGAAATATGCACAGACGTGACTGCGAGTTGTAGAATGCGCAACACATATCCCCACTGGGACAGGTGAAGTAAAGCCCTTAACAACCCCTGTCCACGACAGGTGCTGAGTCTAAACTATAGTACTATCGTTGCTAACGTGTTAGGCAACAATCACTGTGTTAACATAACATACAAGCATTCATCGAATAACATGTAGCATGCAATAAAGGCCAGCGTAAAAATAGTGTTTGCGTTGTGTGTCGATTGTGATTTAGAATAAGTAGCGTATGTAACACCCAAAAATGTGTAAAGCAAAAAGGGTTCGAGTATACTCACAGATTGTGTTTAACAAGTAAACACTCTCTTGGATTGAAGGGAGCACTGAGAGAGATTAGCCTGAACAGTTAACGATAGCATAAATGATAAGCGGCGCGTAAAACGGTGCAAAGTACCAAGTGTCGGATGGTAATCCGATCGGATGGCAATCCAATCTGATGGCCAGTCGATCGGATGTCAATCCGTTCGGATGGTCGTCCGATCGGATGGCCATTCGATTGGATTGACATCTTGTTTGGTAAGGATGTGTTTGTGTATGATGGCTTTGAAATTTTCGTTGTAGCATTTTAAAAATAGAGAAGTATCTTTGCCTTTCAGGTCGATCGATCGAACGGCGGTTCGATCGGGTAACGATCCGATTGGTAGGACACTTAGTGAGAACAAGTTCACAGCAGGGTTGTCACTCGATCGGATAGCAATCCGATCGGGTGGCAATCCGTTGGTCACTGTTTATGCATTGAACATGTTGAAAATTGTTTAAGTGTTGAGGTCCAAACGTTACATGGTCGGATGGTCGTTTGATCGGATGGCAATCCGATCAGACGGCAATCCATTTGACGTTCAGATCTTGAAAAGTTGGAATTAAAAGCTTAAGTGTGGGACCAAGTGTAAGCCGATCGGATGGCAATCCGATCGGATGGCAATTCGATCGGACGGCAATCCATCCCAACGACCTGATCGTCTTTGACACTTGATTGTTTTGGAATTTTTGCAGTTTTGATCGAGACAGTATGATGACGTGCTAAACAACGGACACCCCATCTTGACCCAAGTGACCCGATCGAACAGGAATCACCCTAGTCCGACTAGTTAACTGTTCGAGAAGTTTTTTTATGTTTAACCCGAAATCAGTAGTCCATTTGATAGAAACCAGATTTTGAACCAACACATCACTAAGAAGGAGTAGAAGATCAGTACAAGCTCCGATTCTATCGGTTTTGAGTGCATTGAGTGTAAAAGAGTTGAAAGAAAGTTAGAAAACCATCTTTCAATCCTTTTAACCATGAATATGTGTAGATCTATGCGAAAACATTGCTTAATCTTGTGGAAATCCTTCAGATCTGAGTTGTTCTTGGTGGAATGAGGTCAACACTTGAAGTTCCTAAGAACTCCATGATGACATCATCCTTGAACACCTCAAATCCTTTGATTTCACGGTTAAAAGTTATGATTCAAAAGAGAAAATGATGAAGAAGTGTGTGTAGGTCATGGAAGTACAAGATTTAGGTTGAAAACTTACAAGAATTGCGAGAAATCGAGAGAAATGAGTGCTTGAGCGAGCTAGTCGAGTGGAGGGGCTGTCACATCACAAATGATGTGACAGGAGGGTATTTATAGGGTTTCCAAAAGAGGAAAGTGCATAGGGTCAGATTGGCCACCGATCGGATGGCAACTTGATCGGATGGTAATCCGATCGGATGGCAATCCGATCAGATGGCCACTCGATCGGTTGGCCACTCGATCTTGGTGTCCGGCGTGTTGAGTTTTGTCGTTTCGATTCACGTGTTGAGCGTTACGATGCGTTTCGAGCGAGCGATGCGATAGATTAATAATAAACACACAAATACTATATCTAACATACAATCATCATAAATAACTGGCGTTTAGCGTTGCGATTCGATTGCGATAGAGTTGCGATTGCATTTCGATTAATCACCACAAACATAAGCATAATTAAACATGCACAACTAACACATAAATAGCACACACACGTAAAACAATATCCAGAACGCATAATTCGAGTTGCAAATGCGATTGCGATGCGATGAGCGATAAAGCGATAATAACATGCGATAAATAGCGATTAAACCTCGATCATTAACAAGTACTCCACATAATACAACTAATGCGATAAAATAATTAGATTATCTACAAGTCAAAGAAGTCAAAACAGGAGTTGAGCCAGGAGTGACAGATCTCAATTAGCAATCTTTTCTTCCTTTGACTTCAATCCTGACTTTGACTTTGACTTCCGTAACACAGGGTGTTACATAAATATAATGGGCACACTGGAAGAGATCTAGTGGAATGAAGAGCTCATTAATAACATCAGAAAAGACACCAAGAATATGGTGGTCGATCAAGACGGTGTGAGACAACAGAAATAGATTGGCTTGGAGCCAATACATCTCAATACAAAGATATTTTAATAGCATCTTGATAAGACGAATAACATAGATTAGTTTAGCAAGGCCATTGGTTGTATCCTTGCAGAGATACAATATGCATTTAGAGAAGAAATGGCCATTGTTGCTAATGACCTTTAATCTATAGTTTGGTATTTGATGTTCTCCAAATGGTAAGGCTAGATTATGAATTTATTTGGATCTAACGGTTAGATGCCATAAAAACAATGTTCCTATGTTCGAATATTTGTACGTTTAAGCATCCATGAGTATAGTACTCTAAATGTCCGTAGTCGATCAAATCATGGGAATCAATTTGAATTAAGACTACTGTGAATGCTTGATTGTTCGTGGGATGAAAGCTCAATGGATGAGGATCAACATTCGCAGATATTCATTGGAGAATGATATGGGACATAACTCGCTTCAAAACAGTCTTCATGGATCAGGGTCATAAGAAGTTTTGAAATGGTATGATCTTTATATCCTAAAACCTTAGAATCATACTAGAACCAACATTAGTGCAAGTTTGTTCTTTAATCTTATCTAACACTACATCGTGAAAGGGTAGTACGCAGATATTTGATTCGGAATAAAACTGAAGCTAAGTGGGAGTTGTATGATGTCGAATGGGTTTTGTGCTTCTAAGTACTTTGAGAAGTTAAACACTCTAGCGCCCTTGTAGATTTGAACTAGTATGAATGTATGGCCATAATTAAATTAGGGGTAGTTTTTGATCAATTCTGAATCAGAGACAAGTACAAGAGTAGTTAAACAATATATGAGATTGAAATTAGATCATTGTCTCATGTTCAATAAGTGTTCTTTGCGTAAAGGGTAAATCGATATGGTTACCATAACTATATACTTGATTAAGTAAAGAGATACTTAATTGGAAAGGAATAGTTAATGAATGAAATATGTCATACCCTGCTAGGGGTAGTGCGATGCAGCTAGGCATCCAACTTTGTCTACGTTAAGGGATATAATCGAAAATAGTCCAAGTGTGAGACTATGGGAATTGGGTGTTTAATTGTCGATTATTTAATGTTACTAATAAGGTACGATCTAAAGAGTTACACTTTGGACGAAGAACATAGAATGATGTTGAATTGTGAAACATTATGTATCACAAAGGCGTATAAATTACGGAGAACAAGTTTTTGTGAAATGCTAGGAAATATTAATTGTTTATGAATCAATTAATTTGCGGAAATTATTGGTAACGTTTAAAATGTTAAAGGAGCATTAATTTATTATTTAGGTAATAAATTAAAGAGGTTATTTTATTAGGAACAAAATAAAGTCAGAGCAATTGAGTAGTTATTTTATTTAGCGATCAAATAACGTTTATTTGAGATAAACGAGAATTAATTATTATTAGATAGGAATTACTGAGAGTTAGTTTTATTTTATGAAAATAAAACAATGTCAAAGGATTGACTTGTTAAAGGTAATTAGTCAAAGGCTAATTACTTGTTGAGAAAGATAATTGTGTGTAGATTAGAATGTAATTATGATTCCTTAAATAGGATGTTAGACCAAAACCCAAATCACAACATTTTAGACAGAGTTTTGACAGCAAACCAGAACACACAAAAGAAATCTGACATCATCAATCCATCTGCCCTCTCGTTCGTGACCGTCGGCCACTGTCGTCGCCGTTGACCTTTCCAGTTGCCACCTCACTGCACTGCTACGCCATCATTGCATACCTCTACTGCGTCGCGTTTGGTTAAACAGGTTTGATTTGTTTTTTTCACGAGTGAATCACACGGTCTCTTAAGAACTTGTGATCAGGCTTAGTAGCGGAGCCGTTTGTCGTATCCATCGTGTGAGTTCTTGGTATTCGTCAAGGTATAACCCTAAACCCCTATGGTTGTTTTATATAATTGTATGAATAGCTTGTAACTGAATCATTGGTGGGAATATTTTTTATCCATTGATGTGTTTTATACACACTTTCGCATTTGACTAATATAAGTGTTATAATTTTTAAATATAAAATTGGGTTTTATAAAAGAATTAGTATCTAAAACAGATACACGGATTCGCTACAAAACAATGTACTAGGACTTCAAGGAGGAGTTTGTGGTGGAGCTGATGAAGATTGTGGTGGTGTAGATGAGAATAATGCTTGCTTGTAGCTGTGGTTGCTACTTTGGTGTTAGGGTTGGTGCAGATCTACCACCATTAAAGTCATTCATATTCTCTAAGGCTGACTAATAGGTACATGTATACGCTCTATATGCTCTGGTGTACCTTCACTATTAGAGGATGGAACATTAGATATTTCCTCTAACTCAGGTGCAACCCATGGTTGTGGTTGTTGTTGTATATCATTTTCTTTAGCAACAATAACATTAAATTAAACTACCTATTCTTCTTCTTATTTTTCAAATGGCTTAATCTTTGTAAAACGACAGAACTTCTTTAATGGAATAACACCCCGAAAAACTTGTTTTGCATGGTGATGAAACAGTGGTTAACCATGAGGTTTGTCCATGTGTTGAGTCTCGTCAAGTAGGGTTAATACCCCCTTTCCTCGATCTATGGCTGGGTCGCTCTCTAATCTGTCACCTGCATAGTGAAAACACACCGTGACTTGTAACAAGGAGAATGGGGTGGGGGTTGCTGTAACGACCCTCAGAAAGATCCATAAACAAATCCAAAGTATGCACGATAAAACTTGAAAACCTGATGGTTGATGAACCAACCCGCACAAAAGTACCTTTATTAGACTCGCAATTATAAACTGAACAAATTAGGATCAAGACCCAAACATACGCGATAAACACTAGCACGAAAATCGAGAAAAAACGCGCGATTGGACGAGAAGGGCTGCCAAGGACACGCGTCTCGATACTGCGACACGTGTCAGGCATATTTGTGACACGTGGCGACCGAAGCCAGGTCGACCATCCCCGCGACACGCGCCAGGGGAGGCTGACCCGTGCGCGACACGCGCGGGAGACCCAAATGGAGTATATAACAGGCAGCAGTGGGACTGAAATCTGTGCACCCGTTCGATCAAATTTTGAAGAACTTACTCTCTCATATCTCTGTTTCTTTGCACAAAACCCCTAAAAACCCGAAACTCTACTCGTTATCAGGGTAATAACTCTAATCACGGACACGGTACTATATCCGATTGATTGAAACTGATCCAACAGATGTTTAAGTGCTGCCTATCTACGGCTATACTTTGTCATTTGTTGTGAGTTTTGATCTCGTGATTATCGTTAAAATCAAATTGAGTTAATACACTAATACGAGTTCCATTGTCTCTAGAAATTAGAACTCATAACCAGGGGGCTTGTAAACTAAAATACTTAGCGATTAAATAAACAGAGTAGTTAAAATGACTTAATAGTGGCTAAAAAAACTTCATGATTAAGTAAACTTAGTAGTTAAGACAAATTAACAGTTAGGTAAACTTACTAGTTAAGAAAACTTAATGATTAAGAAAACTTAATGGCTAAGTAAACTTAGTAATTAAGAAAACTTAATGATTAAGTAAACTTAATGGTTATGTAAAACTTAGTTGTTAAGAAAACTTAGCCGTTAAGGAAAACTTAATAGCTAAGAAAACTTAATAGCTTACGAAACTTAACAGTTAAGCAAGCTAAGTAAGTTAATTAATTAGCTAATTAAGTTAATTAATTAATCGGCTAAGTAAATTACTTAATTAATCAGTTAAGGAAAAGTAATCATAATCAGTTAAATAGCTATGTGAGATAATCCGTTAAAAAGCCAAGTAAACTTGATAGCTAAAACAATTAAGTAAACTTAATATATATATATATATGTAAACTTAATAGGTAAGTAAACTTAAGCAGTAAGAAAAACTAAATAAATAAAAGGAAACTTAATAATTAAGAAAACTTCATAGCTAAGAAAGGAATCTGCCTTACCTATAAATAGGAGCCTAGGATTTCATTCTTCCTTGCTCATTTCTTTTCTTCTTCTCTCTATACGTTGGTGTTCTAACCAATAATCACCGATGCGATATCCTGTCCAATCGATTCGGGAACCAACTAACGAATGCCAAAGTGCTGTCTAAATTAGACTATACTTTGTGAATTTCGTTAAGGTTCTGATCTCATGACCATCGTTAGGTTTGATGTGGTTTTACACTAATTCGTATTCCACTCTGTTAAACTAAACTCCGGTCCATAAACCTACTATCAAACAAGATGTATAATCATCAGAAGACTTAGAATCAAGATGCTTGTTTAAACAAGACTATATGCTAAAAAGGCGAGTCATTCTATTTTTATCAAATTGCTTTGTTAAACCTTAAATGTTTTCCAGTTATACTTTGTAGTGATTAAGTCTTTGCTAATCTTAAGTTACTGGCAGTAAGTTGGGTATTGTGCACATTATTGTTGTTCTATCACCTAGGTGGGCGAGCCTAATTAGTGATATACGTCACTTTTGGGTGACAGGACCCAATAGTGATGTGACCACAATCATAGATCCGGTCGTGTGACAGCTGAACCAGATAATTATAAGATAAGGGCAAATGTAAAAACTCTTAATACTGTAAATTATAACAAATGTGTTTTTGTACAAAAATGAATGAACTCACCAGTATTTCCTGCTGATCAAATCTTTTTAAAATGCGTTTCAGGTGATTACAGTAGATTAGAATAAGAGTTATGATACGGCACCGAAAGGCTTAAAGAAGTTGCTTATTTTATCAATTAAATTAAATTAAGAAAACGTTGTTTCATATATTCGGGTTTACCCCATATTAAAGCTACCTTTGTAAAACATGGGTTTATTCTCATCTGTTTAATAAATAAAATCTGGTGTTTCTAAACTCTGGAATTTTCCTAACTCACGGTCCTAGTGAAATTTTCCGCTGTAATATTTTCAAAATTACCACCGGTACCACTTGACTGCTCGCGGCTCCCGTCCAGGGTGTGGTCAGGGGTCGTGACAGAGGTGCTATCAGAGCCACTTGTTTAAGCAAATTGGTGTTGTAATAATACCTAAGCTTAAACAAAGAGTTAGGAAATTGATATTATCTGGTAGCACCCAGGATAGTATTTAGTCTTGAACTTAAGAAAGATGCCTTGAGCTTCGAGATAAACTTATTACTTGCGTAGATAAAATGTGATGGGTGTTGGTATGCCGTGAGGATGATGACTAGAACGTTGCAAGTATGGTAAATAAGCAATAACACTTGGCCACTGTTATTTCTTGTTTATTAGTACTACTGGGTTCTAGAATATGATCCATCATGAGAATACTAATTTTCTTGCTTCCTGATGCAAACCATAATAAAAGATGTACTTTCAAAATCATGATTTAAGAAAGATCTATTTATGGGAAATACAAATTACCTCTCCAGCAAGACTGGGTACAGTGTAGCTGACTCTCCAGCTTGTCCGGGTAAGATGGGGTTACCTCTCCGGCGAGAACTGGGTAAGATGAGGTATATGATATGTCAAACAAGTGACAGAATTCCCTAAATAGTATCATGACATGATGTCTGACTTGTTTTTGAAAATATGAATATGTTAAATACATTGACCTTATGAATGTTATGTATATTAGAGTATGTGAAATATTTGATTATATAGATATGTATATCTATAAGGAAATCCAAAAAACCATAAGGATTGACAATTTAGAATAAATCACGAGCATGTGTGTCAATGATAATTCTAGATTTCTTTATCAGGATTCTCTTTTATACATCTATAATTCTGATATCGAACATTACTCCATTGTGATCATCCGTCTCGTAACTCGTGTGACAAGATGAACGATGTAAATCCTCTAAGTTGGGACACCATCGAAAGTACAAGAATTCCCTTGCGTTACCTTAGATTATTAACGCAGTAGGAAACCAGTAACTAAAAGTCGTGCTAGGCACAAAACGTCTAAAAATTTACGCTAATAAGAGTAATTCTACTTTCTTTAAGAGCTCTTGCAAAGATAAAAGTAACCACTAGATGCACTTACAAAGACTCTCTTCACCTATAATCCTACTAAGATTACCAGTAATAAAGAAGCTGTTACGATAATACATGGGCTGCAAAGGACTAAAGTTGTCCAAACCATTAGTATATATGTTAAGAAGAATGAAGTAATGTATGATTCAAAATTTAGACATTAAGATAGTGAGACCCGAGCTTCAAAACACATGATCACAACGTATGCCATGAAATGGAAAGAATGAAAAGAACTGACAGAAAGGAAATTTTGTCTGCTTCATAAAAAGGAACAAATGGCAACAATGATTCCTGAGGTGATTGCTGAATTAGGTTGAGATTTGCAAGCCAACCGGAGAAGTGACCACAAGGAGACAAGACAGACCAGCCGACAAAGTTCGCCTCTGTGATGAAAGCTGTGAGTTATGCACGGAAGTAAGACCTAGCGTACATGGTCTCGGAGTTCATTAACACTAGAGGCATAAAACTGAAAGAAATTCCGACTGATGTTTTCCCAGAGGATCTACTTGGACTATCACCCGATCGTAAGGAGAACCTCAGAATTCATCTGAGACTAGGAACAACACCGATTGTTATATCACAAAGTTAAGACTAATATAGTAGTGATGCTCTAAGTCATAAGTTTCATAAGAAGCCGAAACAAGTACGTGCTCTTAGATTAAATTTGCTGATTGATTTAATAAAACAATTAAAGAGTACCCAAGAAACAGCAATCAAGGATGATGCTGAAAAATTTAAAAAGGGATAATGAAGGAATCAGAAAAAGGAACTAATGGAAATTGGAGATTCCCTAAAGAATTCGGGTACCTATTCAAGGAAACCTACAAGAAAGGATTCTCGAAGAAGCTCATAGCACTAAGTATTTGATTGCATCGTGTAAGTAATATGAGGTATCGAGGTTTGATAAGAATTACTAATAGACAAGAATGAAAAAGGATGTAGTAAAGTTATGTCTCTAAGTATTTAATCTGTTAGCAAGTTAAAGCTGAACGTTAGAAACCTTTAGGTTGACTTCAATGATTAGAAGTGTTAGTATGGAAATGGGATTGATAACAAATGGATGTTGTTACCAAATTTCCCAAAACAATAAATCGTAACAACACAATCCGGATGATTGTGGATCGACTAACCTAGTCAGCTTAATCTCTACTAAATGAAGGAAGCCCTTTAAGTATAAAACGCTTAGTTAAGTGGTGTGGGGACGAAATAGTCTCATTACATAGAATCCCGTTATCTATTGTATTAAATCAAGATAGCCATTCACTTCTCATTTCTGGGAAAATTTTAATCCGACTTATTTTAAGCAGTGTGAAGGAACACTACAAACATAGAAAGACATGCTAAGTATGTATGCGATAAATATTGATGAAATTAGGACTATCATTTATCACTCATAATATTTTTTTTCAGTAATTGGCCTACAAGTATTAAGTTACCCGTTTGAAGCACTTCATGGATAATAGTATCATCCAATATGTTAGACATACATATGAGAAAAACAACTATCACGCCATGAGATCGGCAAACCATTGGAATTTAAATAAGAGAAAGGATACTACTAAAAGTCTCTCCGTGTTTGGAAAGAAATAAGTCAGATTTAGTAATAAAGGAAAGCTAAGCCCAATATGGGTTGGACCTTCTGAAGTTATTAAAAGAATTGAACCATTAGCTTATTAGCTAAAATTTCCAGAAGAAATGACATATATATATATATATATAGGGAGAAGATCATGCGAGAACCACCTCTTATTGCGAGAACCGCGAGAACCAATGTGAACACAACCAAAAATGCCTAAAAATAGCTAAAAATCACACAATTTTTTTTTTAATTTTTTAATATTTTTTATAAAAAAAAATCGCTACTTTTCGAAGCCAAAAAAAATATTTTTTTTGGTTTCGAAAAGTAGCGATTTTTTTATAAAAAATATTAAAAAATTCAAAAAAAAAAATTTTAGATTTTTTTTTATTTCTTTAGATTTTTTTTAGATTTTTTTAGGTTTTTTGGGGGTTTAGTTTTTAGCATTTTAGCTTGGGGGGAGGGGGTGGGGGAGGGGGGTTTAGGTTTTTTTTTGGGGGGGGGGGGGTTAGGTTTTTTTTAGGTTTTAGTTTTTAGTATTTAGCTTGGGGGGGGGGGGAGTTTAGGTTTTTTTTGGGGGGGGGGGGGGGTTAGGTTTTTTTAGCTATTTTAGGTTGTGTTCACATTGGTTCTCGCGGTTCTCACAATAAAGGTGGTTCTCGCATGAGCTCCTCCCTATATATATATATATATATATATAATGTATTTCCTGTATGCAACTGAAGGGATTGCTTAGCTGATGAATCTTTAGTTATACCTCATCAAGATATGAAGTTAAATGAAAATTTTAAGTCCATTAAAAGACCTTGCAAGTCAATATGAGAATTCCAAAGCATATGAGATTAGTTCTGGTCAAGGTAAAGTAGGATTTAAAACGTGGACAAGAATACACTTGGGAATCGAAGATAAGAGAAAGTAAGCACACTTGTTCCAGCAAATCTCGAGGACGAGATTTAAAACAAGGTGGGGAGGATGTAATGACCCTCAGAAAGATCCATAAACAAAATCCGAAGTATGCACGATAAAACTTGAAAACCTGATGGTTGATGAACCAACCCGCACAAAAGTACCCTTATTAGACTCACAATTATAAACCGAACAAATTAGGATCAAGACCCAAACATACGCGATAAACACAAGCATGAAAATCGAGAAAAACAAACGATTGGACTAGAAGGGCGGCCAAGAACACGTGTCACGACACTGTGACACGTGTCAGGCCTACGTGTGACATGTGGTGACCGAAGCCAGGTCGACCATCCTCGCGACACGCGCCAGGGGAGGCCGATCTGTGCGCGACACGCGGGGGAGACCCAAATGGAGTATATAACAGGTAGCAGTGGGACTGAAATCTGAGCACCAGTTCAATCAAATTTTGACGAACTTACTCTCTCGTATCTCCATTTCTTTGCACAAAACCCCTAAAACCCCGAAACTCTGCTAATCACGGACACGGTACTATATCTGATTGATTGAAACTGATCCAACAGATGTTTAAGTGCTGCCTATCTACGGCTATACTTTATCATTTGTTGTGAGTTTTGATCTCGTGATTATCGTTAAAGTCAAATTGAGTTAATACACTAATACGAGTTCCATTGTCTCTAGATATTAGAACTCATAACCAGGGGGCTTGTAAACTAAAATACTTAGCGATTAAATAAACATAGTAGTTAAAATGACTTAACAGTTAAGTTAACTTAGTGGCTAAGAAAACTTAATGATTAAGTAAACTTAGTAGTTAAGACAACTTAACAGTTAAGTAAACTTACTAGTTAAGAAACCTTAATGATTAAGAAAACTTAATGGCTAAGTAAACTTAGTAATTAAAAAACTTAATGATTAAGTAAACTTAATGGTTATGTAAAACTTAGCGGTTAAGGAAAACTTAATAGCTAAGGAAACTTAACAGTTAAGCAAGTTAATTAATCAGCTAATTAATTTCTTTAATTAATCGGCTAAGTAAATCACTTAATTAATCAGTTAAGGAAAAGTAATCAGTTAAACAGCTAAGTGAGATAATCCGTTAAAAAGCCAAGTAAATTTGATAGCTAAAACAATTAAGGAAACTTAATATATAAGTAAACTTAATAGGTAAGTAAACTTAAGCAGTAAGAAAAACTAAATAAATAAAAGGAAACTTAATAATTAAGAAAACTTCCTAGCTAAGAAAGGAATCTGTCTTACCTATAAATAGGAGCGTAGGATTTCATTCTTCATTGCCCATTTCTTTTCTTCTTCTCTCTATACGTTGGTGTTCTAACCAATAATCACCGATGCGATATTCTGTTCGATCGATTCGGGAACCAACTAACGAATGCCAAAGTGTTGTCTAAATAAGACTATACTTTGTGTATTTCGTTAAGGTTCTGATCTCGTGACCATCGTTAGGTTTGATGTGGTTTTACACTAATACGTATTCCACTCTGTTAAACTAAACTCCGGTCCATAAACCTACTATCAAACAAGTTGTATAATCATCAGAAGACTTAGAATCAAGATGCTTGTTTAATCAAGACTATATGCTAACAAGGTGAGTCATTCTATTTTTATCAAATTGCTTTGTTAAACCTTAAATGTTTTCCAGTTATACTTTGCAGTGATTAAGTATTTGCTAATCTTAAGTTACTGGCAGTAAGTGGGGTATTGTGCACATTACTGTTGTTCTATCACTTAGGTGGGCGAGCCTAATTAGTGATATACGTTACTTTTGGGTGACAGGACCCAATAGTGATATGACCACAGTCATAGATCCGGTCGAGTGACAGCTGAACCAGGTAATTATAAGACATGGGCAAATGTAAAAACTCTTAATATTGTAAATTATAACAAATGTGTTTTTGTACAAAAATGAATGAACTCACCAGTATTTCCTGCTGATCTAATCTTTTTAAAACGCGTTTTAGGTGATTACAGTAGATTGGAATAAGAGTGATGATACGGCACCGAAAGGCTTAAAGAAGTGGCTTATTTTATCAATTAAATTAAATTAAGAAAATTTTGTTTCATATATTCGGGTTTACCCCATATTAAAGCTACCTTTGTAAAACATGGGTTTATTTTCATCTGTTTAATAAATAAAATCCGGTGTTTCTAAACTCTGGTATTTTCCTAACTCACGGTCCTGATGAAATTTACTGCTGTAATATTTTCAAAATAACCACCGGTACCACTTGACTGCTCGCGGCTCCCGTCCAGGGTGTGGTCGGGGGTCGTGACAGTTGCTCCTTGTTACCACCCTCAAGTGTGAGAATAAGTATTTGCTTTGGAAGCAAGATAAGTGTTAAGTAGTAATTGTGAGTGAGCAGATTAGCATTACCTCAAACCTGGTTCGAAGTGAAGTATTTATAGCCAAAGAGTGAAGGAGAAGGGCCAATGGGACGCTTGAGGGCCTAGGGCCCGACTGACAGCTTTTAGCCTTTCGTAGACTTGACAAGAGCGCAGCTCATGGATGTGTTGGGCTCACGCGAAGGTGTTACCATGTGTTCTGCTGTACTAATTGCATGAAGGAACGTCCGCCACGTGGCCTGCTGGGGTTATCAGTCTGTCCATCAACTTTTATGCATGTGGGCTGGGCAGCTCTGTATTGGACGGTCAACTGACAGCTGTTGTCAGTGCCCATGCATACTACTTGCTGGTTGGTCACAGAAGTCAAAGTGACAGTTCCACTTGTATAACAATAGGATGCGGGCTCATGCAGCTTCGCTATGTGTGGTAAATTGTGTACATCTAGGTCAACACATTTGTACATCACTTTGCACTTCCTTCGCCGCCTCGCGCACGTTGGGCGCAGGTCCGCAGCATAGAAATGTGTTTGACAGGAAATGAATGTAGTAACTACTATCATCTTTAGTAATGATCACTGCATTCCGTGTATGTTGCTGAAAACAACCATTTTCATACACAAGGTGAGTTTCTTATCTTTTCCGAGTGGGAAAGAAAATCGGGTTCGCGTGTTCCCGCACGAACTAAGGCAAGTTCTTTGTCGATTGGGACAATAAGCCGGGTGATGGTCACTCGCGCCCAAGCCTGGTGCGAGATTTGGGACCATACCCCTTCAAGTTCCCCCAGTCCAGTGTTGCTTCCACGCGCATGTTGATAGTGGGTGGGATGTTGGACTAAAAAGTGCTCAAAAGAGGGAAAGGTTTAATTTGTGTGTGTCCTTCTTATAATTAGTTTGGAGAAGATAATAGGCCGAGACCTTTTGCTCTTACTTCATGTTTATTAATTGGTCGGTTGATCTGAACAAACGGGATTTGTTTCAAAGTAAAAAGACATCGATTGATATCTATAGGAAAACAACCTTGCACCGGCTGGTGTAAGTGTATTGCCTTTGATGTTGATGTCCTAGTTTGGTCGTTTTTTAGTTTTCTTCTGATAGTGCAAGTTATCTATCATTAGTCGTGCTTGCTCAAAAAATGCAAAATAACTTTTTTTGAAACCAATGGGTAGATAAACAAAGTCAAAAGAAGACTTTCTCAACCTTGCATCGTTCCTAATGATTATGAAGAGTCTGCATCAATAATTTCCGAGTATATCTTGCAGCTGCTTATGTTTGTTAACTAGTCATTTGTCTGAGTGTTCTTTCCCTTTGAATAAATGGGATTTGTTTCAAAGTAAAAAGAACACTGAAACCAGTTGTTCTTTTTGTATGAAACCACGATGCGTTGGCCGACGCAAGTGGTTTTGTTGTGGTCCACTATCTTTTCGTGTGGTCAAAATGAAAGTTGGTGTTTGTGTTGGTGGAAAATGAGAATGAACAGTTCTCATAGCCACCGTTTCCACAGTCACATGCGGTTGCGATTTACATTTCCCATAGCCACCGTTTCCATAGTCACTGTAACGCCCCAAAAACGGGTTTAGTAATTATACCACGTTAATATTAAAGAGCAGGTAAAATACCGTTAGTGGTAAAAAACTAAACCGATAAACATTAAGATTTAATTAAATAAACTTAATGTTAAATAAAAGATAGATGAATGCCTTTGGAATAAAGTTTATAAAATGCCTGAGACTATCGGTACATGATCTAAGTCGGGTTGTAGCATTCCCAAAACCTAGTAAAGTAAATTATCTTGTTTATTGATAATTGACAGGAAGTAAGCAACTAGGAATAATTAACCTAGTTGATTATTCGTGTTGTTAAGTGATAGATATTGGATTATTTCCATTTATAATTGAAATCTCAAACTTGAGGGACCAAAGTTATCAAAAAGGAAACTTGAGTTTAAAAATAAAAATTTAGGCATGACACACACATAGTGTGTGTATGTCGATCATCAGGAGGTGGAGACAAGGGGAAACCCTTGTTCATCCAATATCATTAAAATTGAAGGGGAAATTGGAGCTCAAACTCATGACTGAACATGAATTAACGATCATATGTCTTAAAACCAAAATTGGTGAAAGTTGTAATTTCAGACAAGTAGATTACTTGTAATTAGATTGTTGGATGATGATCCATAGATGAAATTAGGCGTAGATGTATGCTTAATCTTGTTAGACATAAGGAAATTACGCAATATTTGATGTAAGGTTACTTGTAAGTGATTAACAAGTAGATTATGAAGTGGGTTTTGATAATGTGATTGAGTTGATGATATATTTGTGTTTATAATCATCATAAATAGTAGTAATTGAAAGATATGTGAACAATCTATGAGTTTGATTTCATGTTTATACTTACCATGAATTGGGTTTTTGTATAACATGATGAAATTGATGTTATACTCATGTTAGTAGATGCTAGAAATCTTCATGTGTATGAGAATGTTTAAAGTCTTTCGCTAAAATTGATGTTCGGGTAGATTTCATACATATGATGCAATGGGTTATTTTGTGATAATGAAACTATATCAAGTTCTGTATAATGATTGATAAATTAGCATATGATGGTAGAAACTATGTTAACTTGATGTTAAGAATTTCGTGAACCTTAAGATTAGTGCCTACCGGTTAATTAACGAAATGCCTAAATGAGTTGTTGAACTTATTTGTGGGTTTCTATGTGTTAATAGGCAGTTGACTTTTAAAAGTCAAACTGACCTATAATAAGATCGAATGATAATTTTGATATAAAATTCGTAAGGTGGAATAATCGTGATAAATGATGACTACTCTAACCATCTTCCGAATGATAAATGATAGTTTGACGCATGACAAGCTAGGTGGAAGCTTGAGAAAGAAGCGGGTCAAACAGATCAAGTACTCAGGAAACGCATAATTGGATGCAAGGTAAGTAAAGCTTACATCTTTTAAGTAGAACACCTACTTTTTGTATTGATTAAGAACAAGGTAATTTAGTATTTGAAATATGATATTCCGACGCGGAATGATATGGGTCGGAACAAGTGAAAATGGTGAGAAACCATATTTGATGATAAAAAGGGTGAAGGGGTATGGTCCCAAAAACCTCACTCAGGCACATTGGACCATACCACAACTTCACCATAATAAACTCTCTTTAAGAAACCCTGCACGACTGCGCGCCGGTTCTAAAGGAGAACTTAAAAGAAAACGACCTTCAACATACGCGCGCCAAGAAAACTAATAACATGTCCTTGCGCAAGTTCACATGTCAGGATAGTTAATAACATCTCCGTGCAGATATCACCCAGACTTGAACAGAAAGTAACCTTTCTATTACAACAAAATTTGCATAAGGCATAGCCATAAAGGATTACAGCTGCAAACCTTCTTGAAGGCCCTATCGTGCACAACCATTTGGTTATAACCGAATGGCCACGTGGCATCATCCTGAGCACCCCTCAAGGTCACGATGATGGCACTAAATTGAAGAAGGATCCACACTTGCCCACTTTCCACGCGGCACCTCCCCAGTCGTTGATCATGCACACGATCCGTGTGCATATACATCACGTTAGTGATTAACGATGGAGAAAATAACCGCTTACGGAAAACACTTTCTGTTACTTCCTCCGTCAACAAACTTTCCCGCCCAAAATTCGGTTATAAATAAGAAAACTCAGGTATCATTTCTCAAGTTACTCTCACTTCACTTTCACTATTACTTCTTCTTCTTCATTGAAACCTGTACTTATTCTCATGCCGGAGGGTGGTTACGGAGAGAACCCCCATTCTCCCTGTGGCGAGTCTAACGGCTGTTCGTTTTGCAGTTATCACTCGAAGAGGGAGCTTAGCCAAACCACGAATCAAACGAGAGGACCTAACCCTTTTATGCAGAACTAAACCCCCGGTTCAATCGATTCCGGTCCTTTGAACCAGTGTTTCTTCATTGGCGCCCACCGATTTATCAATTTTTATTCACATCTTCTCATTTTGATTTACTCTTCCACCTCTGTTTTTCAATGGAAGAGACTCCGACAAACCGCCAATCAGGCCCTCGGCCAACAAATTTCACACACAATACCCAAGACGAAGGGATTGTGGAAGAAACTTCCGATGATAACGAGGTCCAGTACAACGTTAATCATCCGAATGACCCTGTTACTCCAGGAGCACAACCCGAGATCCCGATAAGTTCAATTTTACCACCCGGTGAAACTCCCATCTCGTGGTATGTCAGATCTCAAGGTGCATTAAACGCAGAATACGCACAACTTTATGCACAAACTGCCCCTCCTGTAACTCAGTCATGAAGACCTGCATCTCATGTACGAGCACCGTCTGCACCACATATATCACCTTGTGACGCACCATCGCGAGTACATGTACACGACACAGAAGTATACTCCAGATCTCCTACTAGGTATGAATCTACCCACTTTGAGACACGACAAAGGGATTACCGTGATGAGCCATATTCTCATAGAAGGCAGTCAGTCAATTCTCGGTTGGGCCCGCGTTCTTACCAGAAGCAGGACACCCAAACCGACGAATACGACAAAACATATCAGGAAGGTGATAACACAAGTGTGTTCAGCCGGCTGCATCGGGACCATGCAAATTATAAACCTCGCACGATTTATAATCCGGATGCAGAACAGGATTATAACTTAATCTACCGCCCTACAGAAGCAGCTGAGAACTCAAAATTCGTCAGTGAAATCGCTCTTGCTCCCCTCGAAAGGGCAAAACTACAATCAAACGTCGGAAAATTAAACGGGATGACAGATCCAGACGATCACATCCGTGTATTTACCAGCGCAGGACTGGTAGGGGGGTTGGACATTACCTATGTGGTGTCACTTATTTATCCAAACCTTGACAAGTGCGGCACGGTTGTGGTTCGATAATTTACTGGTAGGGAAGCTAACGTCGTGGGTGGATTTAAAAGAGAAGTTCCTGGTCCACTTTAGCCAACAACGAAGGTCTGTTAGAGACACCGCTGATGTAGTGAATATCTGGAGGCGTGATGATGAAAGCCTAGAGGACTTCATAACGAGATACAACAAGGAAGTACGAGAGATTGGTGACGTTCACGAACATCTGGTACGAGCACAATTCAAGTATGTTGTGCGCTGTGATGACATGATAAAGTTCTGTCAAGAACGGAGGGTTTACCCAAAAGCTGGGAAAAACTAATGGCTGCAACCAAAATTTACGCGCAAACCGAGCGTAACCTAAGCTTTAACAGACCACCACCACCACACAACCGTCCGCGGGACATGAGTGGTAGCAGCGGAAAGAAATTCAAGAAGAACTGGCGAGACTCAACCTCTGGAACATACTCGTCTGACGACGCTCGTGCAACAATAAACAAACTCGCGGCACAGAAAGAAGCAAAGCAGGAGAATCGAGAGCGGCAATGGACCCCTCTCACAAAAAGACCAGCGGAGGTACTCAGCACAGAGGATTATCAATTTAAAACTCCTCCACCAATGAAAAAGAAGAGAGGTCAGGATCCAAATCACTATTGCGAGTACCTTAAGGATAACGGTCACACCACAAATAATTGTATAAGCCTCCACACTGAAATTGAGAAGGCACTCAAAAGTGGTGAACTCACCCACTTACTTCAAAATGTGCGGAAGGACATCAAACATATTACTCGCGGGGATGAGGGGCCGAGCAAAAAAGCCAAAACTTAAACCGCGCCAGAGCAGCAAGCATACAATAGCTTCCTCTCATATTGGATAAGTTCTTCAACTTACCAATCTATGAACACAGGACTATTAGTATGAGTAAATTAAGTCTCAATTTAATTATCCTAAGAAACAACTTTGTAACCATGGCCTCTGAGCCCTATCCTTAATCAATGCAAAGTTGTTATATTATTTATGTGTTTATTACAAAGTGCATGCAATTCCTTTTGGTAAGCACAAAAACACTATGGTAACTTTAACACAAGTCTCATGAACGGTCTGTGATCGCACGTATAGCGCAAGGCCCAGCCTTACGTTCACACATGAGCTTTATACCACCTTTATTCGCCTTACCTACTCAAAGAAATTGTACTCATGCAAAATATTGTAATTCAAACATATATTATAACAGTTACTGGCACACCACGTGCCTTAACAAATAACCAAGTACATACACGGCAGTGTATCAACAAAGTTACTTGCGCCATAGCGCATTAACAAACAGGGATCTACATCCCAAACCTATGTCAACTACTAAAATTGTTCATACAACCACAAAACAAAACAAAAGAAAACCTAAGCTAGGACTTCATCATCATCATCCTCTCTATCCGGGAACACTTCTCTCAATTGTGTCACAACATCTTAAGACTGCAGCGCAACCGTAATAAGGTCCATCACAGGAAGCTGCAAGGTGTTGAATTGAGTCTCCGTAGCGTCATGAGCAGCTTCAGTATCAGCGCCATGCGTGGCAGACCTACTGGTATCCCAATCAACTTTTAAAGCATTAACAAAATGCTGGGAACATTCTGAGTACCCTTGGGCGTACCCATCGTTACGCGCAGCTACCAGAAGGTACGTAACTGTTTCATCTAGTTCATCGGAGTTAAGAACAGAGTTGGCAATCTACGCAATAAAACAACAAGTAAGAATGCGCATAATCAGACATTATCAAAAGCAGAAATACTTATGCTTATAATTTCACGATCTTTCAACCATAGCATGTCATTCTTCAACGGTTTAACCTGACTCTCCGCCGTCACCCGGACAGTTTCAGAACTCTCCAATTTTTCTTCAGTTTCAACAAGACGGCGGGAAGTCTCAACTTTTTCAACCCGTTCAAGCTGCATATCTTTTTTGGCAGACTCAAGCTCTGCCTTAATTTGTTCCTGCTTAGATAATAAAGCGGTAAGTTCGTCTATCTCTTTATCCCTAAGGGCAAGGGTGGCGCAGGTCCGTACCTCTCTCTGTTCACTTCTCTCTCGATGAGAGCGAGCTTCGTCACGAGCCGCTTCTGTATCAGCGTTTTCTTGCTTTAACTTCTCAACCTCCGTGTCTTGTTTCTTCAATTTCTCAAATTCAGCCTTGAGATTATTGATGACATTGCGGAGGCCCATTTTTTCATTGTTATCCTTCTCACAGATCTCCCTCCAACGTTTGCGCTCCTCAGAAAGACGAGCAACCTCAGCCTCTGCTTTTCTTTTCCAACTAGCAGCAGACCACTCCTCAGTTTTTTGATCACTCTCAAACTTGGCTCGATCAGCCTCCAACTTAGCCCTCAAAAGGGCAGCTCGGGCCTCATCTTCAACAGCCTTCTTCTTGGACGCCTCAAAGGCAGCCCATTCCTTTTGCATACTACGCCACTCACGCATTATACGATGCGTAGTGGACGTATAGGTAGCAGCTTCTTCAAGGTAAGCATGATAAGTCTGATCGTGAGGACGTCCCTCTTGAAATTTGATTTCCCCAGGAGGAAAGGTTCCTTGAAACCAGACACGACACACACGCCAGTCGAAAAAAGTATCACCTTTTTCAATTTCCACACCGGTGCATGAATCTCATCCACCTTTTTCTCCAAGTAACATCTGTAATAATAATCCCCCGGAGTTTTGTCCAGGTGGAGAGGAGAATCTTTATCAACATGAGCAAAAGAGCCTTGCTCACCAGCTGGGTTTCTTTCAGCATTTATCGGCGTAAAAGTCGTAGAAGAAACAGGGATGGTTGTCACTAGCTGTGTTTCTTTCAGCATATAACAACCCTCCTAAAAATAATCTGACACCCTAAAAATAATAAGAGTACTCCAATATGTCCTAAAATACATCCCGTATGCGAAAACGGGCCCCGAATACCTCTATTTTTTTAAAAATTAAATAAAAATAAAAATAAAGGGGCTCTGGCGGGCCGCGTAAGACCTCTCCTTGGTCTACGCCGGGCGCGAGCGATAGGCCAAACGGCAAGACCCTGAGCTGCCACGTGTCCGTAACGATTGTCGAGGTTCTGCTCGACGTAGTCGTTGGAATGCCGTCTTGGGGAGGGTATTACTAATGTAAATATTGGGTTATTTTACTAACACGTGTGCATTTGTGTATTTAATAGATAATCACCAGGAAACCCTAAAGGAAAACCTAAGACAGCAATGTGAGTAATCTCCTTTTTGCAAACTGTTTTTACAAAACCTCACTTAATTAATCCTATATTAAACAGTGATTGAGTATTTGTATTCTACAATTATCGTTGGTATGTTGGGGTTTTGTATACAAAATTTGTTACTACATTGTGAGTAGTAACATGACCACAAATCGGGTTGACAGTACCGTGGGTGGTAATTAAAGTAGATGTAAACAAATGTAATTGCGCGACCGCCCTCAATATTGTACAATGGTTTTTACTAAACTTGATTAAACTGGGATTCACTCACCAGTATTTCCCACTGACAAAATGTTTTTAAACGCGTTTCAGGTAACAAAATGTGAAAGCCAAATAGAAGTCAGCTGGACAGCACTGAAGGCTTGGAAAAGTGGCTATAAAGTTACCTAAAATAAAGAGATGTTTTATTTAAATAAAATAGGGTTTATCCCTATGAAAATGTGTGTACTTGAAACTTGGGATTTTTCCCATGTGTTAAATATATTAAAAGCGTGGTATCTACTCTAATAAAATATTTCCTAACTACGGTCCTGATGTAAATTCCACTGCCAAAATGATAAACACCAATACCACTGAAACTGGCCATGGCCGCCCGTTCCCAGGTTGTTAGGGGACGGGGGTTGTGACAGAAGGTGGTATCAGAGCTAAGCTACTGATTCAGCTACAGAATTGTTCTGCTGACACCAATATATTATTCGAATTGTTAGGAAATTTTCTATGGAACTACGTGCACATTTGTATTTTATTGTTGTGTGTCATTTGACTATTTGTTAGTTTACAATATGAGCGACCAAGGACCTTCCGATGCCTACCGTCAGTTGTCCTGCTCACCTAGGAGCAAAGGCACCTCTTCACATCCTGCCCTCTCAGGGTATTCAGCTGAAAATGAAGATGGGATATTCGTGTTTAAGGCTTAGTCTGAAGAGCCATTCCCTCCCAAAAAGAGAGGATGGTTCAGTAGAGGAGCGCAAGAACGTAGGAAAAGAATGAAAAAGTTACAGCAGCAACGTGTTTTAGCAGCCGCTAAGAGAGAAATAGATGCTCATGCCTAGGATATGTTAAATAGGAGTCTAGCAAATTTCCATATTCTAGCAACTACAGCCGCAGATCCTAACCTGGAGCAACTTATAGCACCCCAACCATTACCCTTGTTTCCCACCCAACCAATGGAGATTGAAGCCAACCCATGAAATCAACCAATGCATGTTTTTGATCCAGCAGAGATACCTAGAGTGCCAGCACCCAATCCCTCAGACCCAGACTACGACCCGTGGTTTGACGACCATAGGGATTACCAACAACGTTACCCAATACCAGAAGATGAACCCATGCCAAACCTAGTAGCTTACCCAAACCTAGACCCTCTAGATCCTTATTATGATAATGATCAATTCATCAGGGAAATTCTAGAGAATCCTTACCCTTACCAGGAACCCCTGCCCCAGTTCCCAAACCCAGTACCAGCACCTGCACCCCCAATGAGTGTAGAAAATGTGCAAGAACTCCGAACTTTCGGTGAGGAGATTTTAGAAAGTAGCGAGAGAATGAGGCAGGTTGGAGAACGACTCGTCTGGAAGTATGACGAGCCTAATATGGAGTTCTGGATGAACCCATATCAGTGATGGTGATAGTAATGATAATAATAGAATAATAATAGTATATATATAATATGTGTGTATGTTTTAAAAAAATATCTAGACGATAGTTATAGATGCCTACTAGTTTTGTAATTTTAAATTCTAGTTTCAGTTTGTATTAGATGCATACTATATATAAGAAAGAGTAAGTCGCAATGTTCGACGTTTTTTATTAATATGTGTGTTATGTGATTGTTTGCATTAAATATTATTTTGTAATATTAATAATTGGCAAAAGTTTAAAACTCAGATGGACAACGAAGTGAATCAGGAAAACCAGAACAATGAAAACCAGAATAACAACGATAACCCGAACAACAATAACAGTGGAAACCAAGTGGATAATAGTGCCATCCAACACATAGTGGCACAAGGAATTATAGATGCAATGCCATTTATTATTCAAACTGTTAAGAAAGCTGGTAATAAAAGTAATAATGGCAGTAAGCGACCCACTGAACCAGATCACAGCGTAAACAATGGACTAGCACTTCAAGTGCACATCCCCAAAAGAAGAAGAACCATGTCTTATGGTTATTCTTACAAGGAATTCTGGTCCTGCAAACCAATAGAATTCTCAGGCAATGAAGGACCCATTGCAACTCTACGCTGGATAGAAAAGACTGAGGCAGTCTTAAAAATAAGCAAGTGCACGGAAGAGGATAAGATAATGTTTGCTTCCAATCTGTTTAAGAACTCAGCCTTGGAATGGTGGAACACTATCCTCCAGTCTAGGGGAAGCGACAGGGTTTACAATATGGAATGGGAAGAATTTAAGAATATGGTGGAAAGGAAATTCTGCCCTCCTAATGAAAAAGAACAGATAGCAAATAAGTTCCTAAACCTTAGAATGACTGGAGTGGATAGTAAGGGTTATACTACTACATTCTTTGAATATGCTAGAATAGTGCTAATCCTTGCATCACCAGAACCAGTATTAATCTCCCGTTACATTTGGGGATTAATCGGTGAAATTAGGCATGTAGTCAAGGCAGCTAGACCCCAAACCATAGAGGAAGCTGTAGAACTAGCAAATACCTTGACTGATGAATTGGTGCGTACACGAGAAGAAGACCAGAGGAGAAACCTAGCTCAAAGGCTTACCCAGGAATTCCGCTACGGTAATTCCAACCGTGGGAAAAATGTAGGTTCTACCACTGCACCTTACTGCAAGGCCTGCAAGAAGAAGCATTCAGGAAGATGCTCCACCTACTGCAATTTCGGCAAGATACCATGACACAAGGAAGAAGATTGTAGGAAGAAACCAAATAATGGAATGTGCTTCAACTGTGGAGAAAAAGGTCATATCAAGCCGAACTGTCCAAAACTACCTCCAGCCATGAACAACTAGACTACTTAAAATGCTAGAGCATTTGTGTTGACCGCAGAAGAAGCAAAGATGATTCCGGATGTGATTGCCGGTAAGATTTTAGTTAATGATGTTTTTGCTAAAGTATTATTTGACTCTGATGCGAACCAAAGTTTTATTAATACTTCATTTTGCAAATTTCTCAATCAACCATTAACTAAACTCTCACAAGAATGTCTAGTAGAGACAGCAAATGGAGAAACCATTAAGATTTCCGAAATCTTGCAGGGAGCGAGAATAGAATTTTTAAATCAAAAGTTTATTGCAAACCTTTACCCAATGAATCTGGCAGTATTTGATGTGGTATTAGGAATGGATTGGTTAATAGCCAATAAAACCAGTATTTTATGTGATCAAAAGTCAATCCAAGTAAATTAACCAAAGGGTGAAAAGATCACAATTAAAGGAGACAAACCATCTAGATCCACGAAATTTATTTCTGTAATGAAAACAGCTGGTTATATAAGAAAAGGATCATTAGTGTATTTGATTTCTATAATCACTAGCACTAAAGGAAAAGAACTGAAGGATATTCCAGTAGTATCCCAGTTTCCAGATGTGTTTCTGGAAGAATTACCAGGACTACCGCCAGACAGAGAAGTTGAATTCAGAATTCACCTGCTACCAGGAACAGCACCTATTGCCAAAGCACCCTACCGTTTGGCACCAGCAGAAATGCAAGAACTGAAGAAACAGTTAGACGAATTGTTGGAGAAAGGATTCATACAGCCAAGTTCATCACCATGGGGAGCACCGATACTGTTCGTCAAAAAGAAAGACGGATAAATGCGTATGTGCATTGACTACCGTGAATTGAACAAAGTCACGATTAAGAATCGGTACCCATTACCGAGGATCAATGAATTGTTTGATCAGCTGCAAGGAGCTCGATTTTCTCGAAAATCGATTCAAGGTCCGGATATCATCAATTAAAGGTACAGGAAGAGGACATTCCTAAGACCTCTTTCAGAACAAGGTATGGCCATTATGAATTTACTGTCATGCCATTTGGTTTAACCAACGCCCAGCTGCATTTATGGACATGATGAACCGAATATGTAAGCCATGTTTAGATAAATTCATAATTGTCTTTATAGATGATATTCTCATTTACTCTAAGAGTAAAGAGGAACATGCAAAACATTTGCACGCACTTCTAAGTTTACTGAGAAAAGAAAAGCTTTATGCAAAGTTTTTAAAGTGCGAGTTTTGGTTAGAACAGGTACAGTTTCTTGGACATTTAGTCAATCATTAAGGAATTCATGTGGATCCCACCAAGATTGAGGCAATTACCAAATGGAAAATCCCTGAGTCGCCAACTGAGGTTAGAAATTTCTTATGATTGGTCGATTATTATAGGAGATTTATTCGAGATTTTTCTAGAATAGCCATTCCCTTAACTAAGCTTACCTGTAAATCTGTTAAGTTTGAATGGGGACCAAAACAGGAAGAAGCTTTTAGAATTCTTAAGCAAAGACTAACCAATACACCCATTCTAGCTTTACAAGAAGGAACTGAAGACTTTGTAGTCTATTGCGACGCTTCTAAGTTAGGTTATGGATGTGTATTGATGCAACGTCAAAAGGTTATAGCTTATGCCTCTAGACAACTTAAGAATCATGAAGAGAATTATTCAACCCATGATTTAGAATTAGGAGCTATAATTTTTGCCCTTAAGATTTGGAGACATTACCTTTACGGTAGTAAGTTTACCATTTTCACCGACCATAAGAGTTTAAGGTATGTTTTTGGGCAAAAGGAACTGAATCTGAGGCAAAGACGCTGGATGGAGATACTTAGTGATTATGATTGTAATATCCAGTATCATGCATGAAAGGAAAATGTAGTGGCTGATGCTTTAAGTCGAAAGTATCATGAAAAGCCAAAAAGGGTACGTTCTCTTAAATTAAATCTACAGGTAGATTTAAATGAACAGATTAGAAAAGCACAAGAATCAGTAATCAAGGATGATACTGAAAAATTAAAAGGAATGATCAAGGAATTAGAATAAGGAACAGATGGAATTTGGAGATTCCATAAGAAGAGAATGTGGATACCTAAATTAGGAAACCAACGCCACCGTATACTAGAAGAAGCCCATAAGTCTAAGTATACGATGCATCCTGGAAGTGATAAGATGTATCAGGATTTAAGAAAGAATTTTGGTGGATAGGAATGAAAAAGGATCTAGCAGCTTATGTTTCTAAATGTTTAACCTGTTCACAAGTCAAAGCTGAACACCAGAAACCCTCAGGTTTATTGCAGCAGTTAGAAATGCCAGTGTGGAAATAGGAATTGATAACAATGGATTTTGTTACCAAATTACCCAAAACAAGAAAAGGTAATGATACAATGCTGAATCCAGGATCCGGTGAGTTCGACGGAGCTTTGGTCCCGAAACGACGTGTTCGGTGCGGTTATTACGACTTAGAAATGAGTAGAAACAGAATACGACACCGAGTAGTCAATTTTAATCTGGTCTCTATTGATTATTCAACGTTTACAGCACCATGAGACCAGTTGGACAACATTTCCCCTCTGGGAACCAAAAGCTTGTCCAAATGGAACCCCAAGGTCCCTATTTATAGTCATCTCACACCATGTGTCCATCCGATCGGATTGCCATCCGATCCGATGGACCTTTACAATATCAAAAACTGTCTAACTTTCTCGTTTCTATACAATATTCAACACACGCTCTATCTAACTATTCACACAGTGGCAGGCGTACGAAATATGCACCAACAGATTCCCCGTCGGATGTCACTGTCGAATCGTCTTTAAAACTTTGAGAACCTTGAGCCGTGTTTGAATATTCTGTAATCTTCAACTTTTCTACAACTTCAATCAGGTATCTTGAAATCTGACTATCCAAATTCCCCCACGATTGATGATTCGGGTTTGCTTTTGCCAAAGTAAAGCACGAATTCCCCCTGGAATGAATCTTCAGGTCTTTTGCACAGTTTACGACTCTCCTCTGATTTGCTAAACTGTAACCTTCATGAACAATCACCAACTTGAAACTAATCAATGCAGCATCCTCTGTTTCAACTTTAACCGCATCCGAGCTCAGTTTTTGATATCACAAGTAAGCACCACGATCTTCGCATTCCGCCTACTCGATCTAAGAATGTACAAAAACTCAACCGGCACTTGATAGAAACTTCAAATACCCCACTGGTTAACTTCAAATCCGTCATTCCCCCTGAAGATCTGATATCCCGTTTACCGTGATCCACATTAACGCACCATAAGAATGACAGATCCGTGTAAACAGTATTCTCCACAATCAGCAAATCTTCATCGAAAAAACAAATCATCTGGTAATGTAATCTGATCTTTGAAGCATTCGTCCACAATCAGATTCATCTCCTCGGATAATCCAGATCTCAGAAGCTATCATCCACGATCACTCGCAGATCTCTGATGCTTTCGTCTACGATCAGATATCAACACCTCGGATCCTCTTGATCTCGAAAGATTACACTCATGATCAGATTCACATTCCCCCTGACAATCTGAAGTCGAAACTACCCGAATACTATTGCAGTGTCACGAATTTCAAAAATACTGGAATTTCAACATACGACAGTGAAATTTTTATCCCACTCATTTTTGCAAATTCTGACGTCTCTATCACTGAATTCCCCCTCAAACTAAATTCAGTTTTCAATTATCTTCTCCAAAAAACTTGACCCAACTAGAATATCACAATATTCGTCACAATTGTCAGTTTTTCGTCTTTACGGATTTTACAATTTGGCCCACAATTTCTGCACCAGTATCATGACTATCCCACTAACTTTCACAATCCATGATAGCATCATCAAATCTATACACTGAAGCCCCCGACGGTGTCTCTAAAAAACCCAACTTGGTCGTTAAAAACCCGAAAAAAATTGTCAATCACCAATTTTTTTCTAGAGACTCTCCTCGTCGTTGCGATAAAAAAATGACTTTTTTAGGCATTTGATCATCTGGTCGAATGTCAAGTGTCGGATGGTCATACGATCAGATTGCCATCCGATCGGATTGTCATTCGATTGAAGGAAGCTGGTATGATGGATCGGATGGTCATCTGATCGGATTGCCTTCCGATCGGATTACAAAAGAAACCAACAAGTGTTTGTGGATCAGATGGTCATCCTGTGACAACCCTCACTAAACCAGGTATCCGTACGACTTAATTAATAATTAATTACTACTTAATTACTGTGCTTGCTTGATCTTGTGGATAAACTGCTACTTGAATACTGATACATACATATACCTGCATCATACTTTACTTACCGTCACTACATTATTTACATGATGAACCTTAAGGACAAACATGATGCACAAAAAGCACAGTAGCACTATAAACGGATAACCTATTGAACATGCTGATAAAGCCAGCATCAGGCAGACACTGCCTCTAAGGCCTGTATGAGCCAGAAATATTTTACTACACTAGTGGTGAGTGTAGGGATACAAGGGTTGTAGAACTGCGTCTCTAGGAGTAAGTTACAATGACTGGATGTGCCTAAAACGTGCTCTAAGCACAAAATTCAGCACTTTACATAATAATTCAGCATTAAGCTACCTAATAAAGTGCCAAGACATGAGGAAAATATTCCCGACACTTTGGAGGAATAAGTTGTGTCACTAAAAATGGTATTAACGACACTTTAAAGCTTGTTTAACGCTTTAACGGATTACTATCCAACCGAACAACCGGACTATACCCGGAACATGAAAATATTGTTAATAACATTACTTATCTTTTTCTGAGTCAGTTAGGGTCCCTGAATACCCTAACACCCGCAATAAAGCACAACACACTAGTAACCGGGTTAATCACTTAACTAACCTAGATTAACCTAACTATTATCTAACTAGATGGTTGGATTTGAACTAGGGACCCCCCCCCCCCCCCCACTCTAACCAAACCGTCCCCATGAGGACATCTTTTGTCCTAAACTTGATTATTTTATTTTCTCTTGTCCCATATCAAGAAAGCACAAGAACCCTTGGATAATGGTGGTGATAATTGCCTATAAGATCAAGGTTTAACACTCCATAACATTCATCACATCTCACCACTCAAAACACTCCCTCTCTCTCTCAAAGGCTTCGGCCGAACACCCCCTTGAGCACCCATCCATTTTCGGTTTTGATCTTCACATTCCAAGTCCATACAAGCGTTAAGGATCGCGGATAAGAAGGCTTGGTGCATTCGGAAGGCGAAGGACCTCACTCTATTGCTTTTATCCTCTCATTTTGCGCTTAGATTCTTCCCTAGCCTCGAGCTAGTAGTAAGTTGCTATAATCACCCGCTCGAACTATTTTGAAGTGGTTAATATGATTTGTAACGGTTAAAACTCGTAATCTTACAAAATGACACACAAAAGTTTACTAAAAATGCTTGTAATGATGGTTAAAAGCTCATATGTTGTGTAAATCTTGTAGTAGTTGATTTGTGTAATTATTTGGACCCGATCTATGTTGTGGTAGCTCGGATCGTCATTTAACCCGGGGTGGTCATGATCATGGATCATGACATAAGGTTGTTTTGGAAGTAACAAGGGTTAAAGGATAAAACTCTACCACACACGAATCATGAACTTGTGTAAAAGCGATTTTGCTTGTGAAATAGTGTTTAAAACTAGTAGATCTAAGTATCTACAAGCGGTATTTTCAAAGAACCAAGTATCAAAGAAATCATGTTTTCTAAAGACGGATCTTACACTAACACGAATGATTTTTAGAACACACAAGTGTGTAAACACTTGTGTAGCACACACTTTCGACAAAATAACTATTTTTGAAAAAGATGACGAGAAGTTGTAAAGGCGGGATTTCCTTAAAAATGAGGTTTTTACGAAATCGGATTGCTTTATATAAAGATCCGCTAAAAGAATTGGGATTTACATCATAGTGTTGGAAAAACTACAAGTTCATGAGATTCTTGCGAATTACATGTTTATTAACTAGTTTGATGCGTTGAATATTGTTTTGGTTAAATAAGAAAAATGGTTGATTTGATTATAAAAGAAAATGATACGCTTGAAAGCGTGGCCACCTCCAGTTACAGAGGAAACTCTGGCGAAATTTTTCTAAAAACCTAACACTTAAAATTATTTTCACTATAAGTGTTAGAGATACTTCTCGACATGTTTTCAAAATATAAGTTTTGCCACGACTTTATTTACAAAATATCGGAGGTGGGATTTCACAAAATAAAACGCGATAAATATATTTATTATTCACAACGTCACTTGTCAATTATTTTGTGAAGTGTATAAATATTATTTTTAGGGTGAAAATAATATTATCGAATGTTAACGAATCCAAAATAATATGAACGCCTCTACGATAAATACATAAGTTACGCCGGTAATTATTATTACCACTCGATCGTTAAAACGTAACTTACGCAATTTAAGGAAATATTTATGAACGCGTAATTTTGACAAAGTATTATTTTGGGAAAATCATATGAGTTAAAATATAATATTTTTGAGAAAAATAATTATATTTTGGAGTTAGGAATAAATATATATTAAGTGATACTTAATAATATATTTCAAAGATTTACGAACACACATGTATTAAATCCCCCATCCTTGGGAAGGAAAATGATTACCAAGTATACAGAATGTAAACACGAAATAGTTGTCTAACTATTTCCCAAAAACTTAAACCTTAAAGCTAAGGCACGACCATCCGTCTAATAGAGTTAGTACGTGTAGGTCGTCACACAGCTGCTTGATTTGGAGGTATACTTGGTAGAGACGCACCACTGTGAGTTCATGTCCCCCTCTTTTCTTAACTGTTTTCAGTTTTCTAAACTACGGGGGTGAAATACATGTTACTTTGATTACAAGTACTTTATACATGGTATGGTTAGCGTAAGGAGGTTTACTACTTAGATCATGTGAGTGAGTAGGAGCAACATGAGGCCATTAGTCCTCATGGTAGGACCGAGGGACAGGAGCGGTAGATCTATCTGGGTGTAGCGAGCCCAGCCCCAGGCCAAACTAGAAACGGACCTCGGGGTGACTTCGTGCCCGACGCATAAATCCGCTAGGTTTGAGTCTCCCTACTTGCACTTCACACATATCAATGGCCTTGCAAACCATTGGTGATCTCAATTCCCTTATTTGCTACATACCAGGATTATTTTTATACTTACAAAGGTTTATTTACTCACTTATACATGAACTCGCTCAACATTATTGTTGATTTTTCAACTTACATGTATTTCAGGGAATTAAAGGATCTGGCGCGGTATAACACATTTTCCCGCTGCACTAGTTACGAGGTCATCCGAGTTTAGGGAATGTGACTCTTTCCTAGACAAGTCACAGTCCTTAAACTATGCTTATGTTATGTTGTGTTTGTTGAACAATGTTTATGTCGCTAGGATGTGTTTCCGTTAAGACAATGTTATTGTATTTGGTTTTTAAAACTTAATCGAATGGATGATCTTGCATGGTTTTTATTTCATATAGCTTGTTATGGTTAAGCTATGGTATTAAGAAGTCACACCAAAATAACCACGCTTCCGCAAAGCCAGGGTGTGACAGGTTGGTATCAGAGCTCTGATCATAGCGAACTAGGATTCTTTCTCGAGTCTAGACTATGATCACTAGGGCTCTCACGAAAACATTTTTACTGCATACCACTTAAGTCCAGATCCAAAACTTTTTATAAACAAATGTTGAGCACATTTTATTTATTATTTATAGGCTCAGTCTGGGAGGCTGAGGCTCGGTCTGGGAGGCCGAGGCTCGGTCTGGGAGGCCGAGGTAGTTGTCTAGTGGGACTAGGGAGTCAGTCTGGGAGGCTGGGAGAATTGGCTAGTGGGACTAGGAGAGTTGGCTAGTGGGACTAGGAAGAGCAGTCTGAGAGGCTGGAGGAATTGGCTAGTGGGACTAGGAGAATTGGCTAGTGGGACTAGGAAGAGCAGTCTGAGAGGCTGGGAGGCTAGTGGGACTAGGAGAACTATTTGAATGCTTACTTGGTGACTTATGTGATTATTTGATTGTATGATTGATTGTTTGTGCATGTTTGTGTTTATGTTATAAACACCATGGACACCTCAGGCATAGGTGATTCAGACACCACAGGACCTAGACCTATAGTATCAGATGATCTAGAGTCTTCAGAGCACGAGGTCCACACATCCGACGTTACTAGCACGGACGAGGACGAATTTCAGCCCTTTGCTTTACCTGATGGTGCTGATGAGCTCGCTGATGGCCCTTTGGCCGGGGACCTACCGTTAGTGGAGATCCCTGCTCCCATACCCTTAGCTGTTTATCCTGCTTACGATTTGCTTCTCGACGCCGACGATGATGGCGACGTCGATCTGTATGATGATGAGCCCTTAGAGGAGGATGTTCAGGGCGAGGCCCTTCTTGCTGCTGGTGATCTCTTGATGATCGCAGATGCTCCCGCCGAGGAGTCACCCGCTCACTCTCCGGTCCCAGACTCTTTCGAGTCTGTGGCCTCCGCACCTTCACACACCCAGAGTGCGCAACACTTCTCACATGGATCAGATCCCGACCAGGCATCCTCTGTTGCCCCTATTCCTAGTTTTGCTTTCGACCACGACGATGTGGAGGATTCCGATCCCGTCTTTCCCCCAGGATTCGACCCAGATCAGGATATAGAGTTTATACCCATGGATCAGCCTATGGAGGATCCAGTCGACCCAGTAGACCCAGTTGATCCCATCGATCCCGAGTTTGATTTTGGGATGGCCTTTGATGACCCCGAGCCTGCCATGGCCCCTGAGCAGGTAGCCGCTCTAGACCCTGCGTTTGAGCACGACCCAGTTCATGCTGACGCACCTATTATTGAGCCTGTCATTGCTGACCCACCTATTGATGATCACCCAGTGGATGCTCCGTTGTTGGAGGGCGATCATGTCATTGCTGCTGGTCATGTTGATCCCCCACTTATTGCTGATGCACCAGTTGACCCTCTTGTTGCACCTCACCATGATCCTATGCCAGTTCAGTTTGATCGTGCACTTTTTGAGGCACAGATGGACCCACGAGATGAGCACGCCCAGCATGGGTGGATTCCTACTGATGACGAGGTCCCACCTATTCCCCCTCAGATCACTGATACCCGTCACGTTGATGCCTCCTTTTCATTTCCTCGGTTTACACCTCCAGCGCGACCTGGAGAGGGTTCTTCGGCTCACCCTTTTGGACACGTACCGGTATCTATCCCTGCTATACCACCGTCTGCTACTTTTCCCCCTGTTTCTCCATTTCATGTGGCACCTTTTGATCCCACCAGTGAGCCGTTTCTCTGGTCATCACCACCTGCCATGCAACCGACCGACCCCTACCATTCTTTCCATATGGGGTATACTATTGAGGACGTTCTGATGTCTTTTGTCGCCCAGCACGAGGCACACACGCAGCGCATTCAGGAGCTTGAGAGAGCCCAGCCGCCGTGTCAGTGCCAGGGTCAGACCCACTCTCCTTTGCAGCCCTCTCGACCTTTACCACCAGACTATGTTGCACGCCTTTTTGCCCTAGAGCAGCAGGTTGCTTCTTTCTTGCGTACCCAGAGAGCCATGGAGGAGGACTGGCTCCATTTGCGTCGCTTGTTTTACACTCACTTTCCCCCTCCTCCACCGCCATCCGTGTAGAGCTCTTCAGTACCGTATGGGTAGACGCTGGTGAGAAGAAGGCGATTGCTTTTGACTGCACAGCATTTTTGGAGACTACATTATGATTCTGACTTTTGTTGACATGTATTTGATGTACTGACACTGATTTGATATAGTTTTTGGACTAGGGTGATGTAGCCCTTAGTCGACTGATGTTGTATGACACTGTGATGTACTTGTACGCTTACTATGTGGTCTCAATATATGGCAATCGCAGTATTCTCATCATATTTGATGCTTGATTTGGTTATTTATATTCTATGACATGGGATGTTGTGTGATTGATGTTTGTAACATGGGATGTTGTGTGATTGATGTTTGTAACATGGGATGTTGTGTGATTGATATGATTATAACATGAGATGTTATGTACTATTACTATCATAATAAAGCGTACGTATTATAACATGGGATCTTTACTATGGCCTGACCAACGTAAACACATCTTTTAGAAGATGCCGCCGAAACGTCCAACGCCGATGCCTACCAATGAGGCAGAACTCCAACAAGTCATCGCTGCTGCCATCGCGCAATACGCCGCCTCGCAAGGAGGACCCAGCGGAAGCAGCTCAAACAACAATGGCAACAACAATCCACCTCATGGTAATACTAAGACATTTAGACATACCATGACCTAATTGGATATCTATAGCAAAGATGCTAATGCCGTTCACATGTTACAATGTGTGTGCAGGGTGCACCTACAAGCAGTTTCTAGACTGCAAACCGGTCAACTTTGATGGCACAGGAGGTGCTGTCGCCTTTGTTCGTTGGGCTGAGAAAACTGAATCTGTTCTTCGCATGAGCAAATGCGCTCTAGACCAGCAAGTCACCTATATCTCGGGGCTATTCTTGGATGGAGCCCTCTCTTGGTGGAATTTGCAAGTACAGACACTTGGTGAAGCTGCTGCCTACGCGCTAACCTGGACCGAACTGAAGGAACTTATGCGCAAAAAGTATTGCTCTCGCGCGGAAATCCAAAGATTGGAAACTGAGTTCTGGCATTTGAAAATGGAAGGTCCAAAGATCGCAGAATACGTTCAGAGGTTCCATGACTTATCACATGTGGTACCCTACATGGTCACTCCGGAGTTCAAACGGATTGAACGTTTCATTTGGGGATTAGCTCCTCAAATCATAAGCATGGTGACCTCATCCAAGCCTGCGACAATTACTGAGGCAATTGATCTGAGCGTGGCTCTCACAGAGGAGGCTATTCGCCTGAACAAGTTCGATGATGCTGAGCCTAAGAAGAAAGAGAATCACGTCGAGTCATCAGGAGGTAACAAACGGAAGTTCTCGAACTTCAAGCAGGGCGCCAGTGTGGTGGTTAAGAAAGGAGGATCAAGCACGCCAGCTCAGGTTACAGCTGGTAGTGGAAAGAAAGGAAAAGGATATATGGGCACCCAGCCCAAGTGTAATACCTGCCAACGCCACCATTCTGGCCATTGTAGTGTGAAAGTATGCGAAACATGTGGAAAGCCGGGCCACTTGAAGGACACTTGTTGGGCCACTGCTGGCCAGGGAGGCCAGGGAGGATTCGGAAACAGAAATAACAACCGGGGTGGGAATGGAAATCGCCCACAAGGAAACAATGGAGGTAATGGGAATCGAGGCAACAATGCTAATCAAGCGGGCGCTGTGAATCATAACCAAAGGAATAACCAAGCTGGAAATGGAGGTGGAAACGGGCAAAGACCTGGATGCTTTAACTGTGGTGATATCGGGCACTTTAAGAGGAACTGCCCAGAGTTAAACCAAGCCCGTGGAAGAGTGTTCCATATCGAAGCGAGGGAAGCGCGCCAGGATCCCAATGTCGTTACTGGTACGTTCCCTGTAAACCAACGCTATGCATCCGTTTTATTTGATACTGGCGCCGATTATAGCTTCGTATCGTTAGAATTTAAGAATATGCTTGGTTTAGCCGCTAGTAAATTAGATATTCCGTACTCAATCGAATTGGCTAATGGGAAGATAGTAGAGGCCAATGAAGTTCTCAGAGGCTGTGTGATCGAATTGGGAGAGCGTGAGTTTGCTTTGGATCTACTACCAGTCCAGTTGGGAAGCTTCGACGTGGTGGTAGGAATGGATTGGTTATCAGGCAACAAGGCTGAAATAGTTTGTCACGAAAAGGTCGTTCGTATCCCAACCGAAGATGGCGAAACAATTGTGGTTCACGGGGAGAAGCGTGATACGCCGTTAAGAATTATCAGCTGCCTGAAAGCGCGAAAGTGTTTGCAGAAGGGATGTGTTGCCTTCCTGGCACACATTGTGGATAAGAAGGCTGCTGAGCCAAGAATAGAAGACATCCCTGTCATGAGGGAATATCCAGAAGTCTTCCTAGAGGACTTACCTGGACTGCCACCTCAGAGACAAGTAGAGTTCCGCATTGACTTAGTTCCAGGCGCCGCACCTGTGGCTAAGGCACCTTATAGACTTGCTCCGTCTGAGATGCAGGAACTGTCGACACAACTTCAAGAGTTGTTAGACAAGGGATTTATCCGACCAAGCTTCTCACCTTGGGGAGCTCCGGTCCTGTTTGTCAAGAAGAAGGACGGTAGTTTTCGAATGTGCATCGACTACCGGGAGCTGAACAAGCTGACGATCAAGAATAGATACCCTCTGCCAAGAATTGATGATCTGTTTGACCAACTGCAAGGTTCAAGCTTTTATTCAAAGATCAACCTTCGATCTGGATACCACCAATTAAGGATACAAGAGGAGAGTATCCCGAAGACAGCCTTCAGAACTCGTTACGGACACTACGAGTTCCTTGTTATGCCGTTTGGGTTGACAAACGCACCTGCAGTCTTTATGGACTTGATGAATAGAGTTTGCAAGCCGTACTTGGACAAGTTCGTGATTGTGTTTATCGACGACATCTTGATTTATTCAAGAACAAAGGCTGAGCACGAACAGCATTTAAGAGCTATTTTGGAGTTGCTGAAGAAGGAACAGTTGTATGCCAAGTTCTCTAAGTGCGAGTTTTGGCTACGTGAAGTACAATTTCTTGGACACGTGGTGAACGGAGATGGAATCCATGTGGATCCAACCAAGATCGAAGCGATCAAGAATTGGGAAACGCCAAAGACGCCAACCGAAATTCGGCAATTCTTAGGTTTGGCTGGTTACTACCGAAGATTCATTGAGGATTTTTCAAAAATCGCTCAACCATTGACGCTCCTCACGCAGAAAGATAATAAGTTTGATTGGGGAATCAAACAAGAAGAAGCGTTCCAGATATTGAAGGATAAGCTCTGCAATGCGCCAATCTTAGCACTACCGGAAGGTACAGATGATTTTGTGGTATACTGCGATGCTTCGCGTCAAGGATTGGGTTGCGTGTTGATGCAACGCCAAAAGGTTATTGCTTACGCATCACGTCAATTGAAAGTGCACGAAAAGAACTATACCACACATGATTTGGAACTTGGCGCAGTGGTTTTTGCATTAAAGATCTGGAGACACTACCTTTATGGTACAAAGTGTACAGTTTTTTACAGATCACAAGAGCCTACAACACATATTCAACCAGAAGGAGCTGAATATGAGGCAAAGACATTGGGTTGAGTTGCTGAACGATTATGACTGCGAGATAAAGTATCACCCAGGGAAGGCGAATGTGTCGCCGATGCCCTAAGTCGAAAGGAGAGGATCAAGCCCATAAGGGTTAGGGCTTTAGAAATGATTATCCGAACCGATCTTTCCTTGCGCATTCGTGCCTCGCAGAAAGAAGCTCTCAAGGAAGGAAACCTTGAAGAAGAATATCTCCGTGGGATGGAGAAGCTACTGGTACCAAACGAGGAAGGAACGTTATGTTTTGAGAAAAGGATTTGGGTTCCTTTGTTTGGAGGTTTAAGGAAGGTTATTTTCGATGAAGCTCACAAGTCGCGGTACTCTATCCACCCTGGAGCGGATAAGATGTACCAGGATCTCAAAGATTATTATTGGTGGCCTAGGATGAAAGGCGATGTTGCTGTGTATGTGAGCAAATGTTTAACATGCACTAAGGTTAAAGCCGAATATCAGAAGCCTTCAGGACTTCTGCAACAACCCGAAATTCCCAAGTGGAAATGGGAACAAATCTCCATGGGTTTTATTACAAAGTTGCCAAGAACGCCAAGAGGCCATGACACTATTTGGGTAATAGTGGATCGATTAATGAAGTCAGCACACTTCTTACCTATCAGAGAGAAGGATAATACGAGCAAGTTGGCCGAAATATACATGAGAGAGATCGTCGCACGTCATGGAGTGCCTCTCTCAATCATCTCTGATAGAGACGGAAGGTTTGTGTCAAGGATATGGCAATCTTTCCAAGAAGCTTTTGGCTCACAATTAAATCTGAGCACGACATTTCACCCTCAGACCGACGGTCAAAGCGAACGGACTATTCAGACCTTGGAAGATATGCTGAGAGCATGCGTTATGGATTTGGGCGGTAGCTGGGATAAGCATTTGCCACTGGTCGAATTTTCATACAACAACAGCTACCACACCAGTATTGGTGCCGTGCCATTCGAAGCTCTTTACGGACGCAAGTGTCGATCACCCCTATGTTGGGCTGACGCAGGTGATAGACAGCTTGTTGGTCCCGAAATCGTCCAAGAGACGACAGACAAGATTGCGCAGATCCGAAAACGCATCGAAGCAGCTCGTGAAAGACAGAAAGCCTATGCAGATCCAAACCGGAAACACTTGGAATTCCAAGTTGGAGATATGGTTTTACTGAAAGTTTCACCCTGGAAGGGTGTGGCACGCTTCGGAAAGCGTGGAAAGTTAAATCTGCGCTACATTGGTCCTTTCAGAATTTTGGAAAGAATAGGACTAGTAGCATACAAGCTGGACTTGCCTGCCGAACTCCATTCAGTTCACGATACATTTCATGTATCCAACCTGAAGAAAAGTCCAACTCAAGATACCATTGCCATTTCCATCGACGAGATTCATGTTGACGACACGCTCCATTTCGTTGAAGAACCGGTTGAGGTTACGGATTGGAAAGTAAACAAGACCCGCCGGAGCAGTGTCAAGCTCGTCAAGGTTCGTTGGAATGCCAGACATGGTCCTGAATACACCTGGGAGCGTGAGGACCGGATGAAAGAGAAATACCCCCACCTATTTCCTAAGAACCCTGCATCTACAAGCAGAACTTAAAATTTCGGGACGAAATTTTTCTAACGGGGGGAGAATGTGACAACCCTCACTAAACCAGATATCCGTACGACTTAATTAATAATTAATTACTACTAAATTACTGTGCTTGCTTGATCTTGTGGATAAACTGCTACTTGAATACTGATACATGCATATACCTGCATCATACTTTACTTACCGTCACTACATTATTTACATGCTGAACCTTAGTGACAAACATGATGCACAAAAAGCACAGTAGCACTATAAACGGATAACCTATTGAACATGCTGATAAAGCCAGCATCAGGCAGACACTGCCTCTAAGGCCTGTATGAGCCAGAAATATTTTACTACACTAGTGGTGAGTGTAGGGATACAAGGGTTGTAGAACTGCGTCTCTAGGAATAAGTTACAATGACTGGATGTGCCTAAAACGTGCTCTAAGCACAAAATTCAGCACTTTACATAATAATTCAGCATTAAGCTACCTAATAAAGTGCCAAGACATGAGGAAAATATTCCCGACACTTTGGAGGAATAAGTTGTGTCACTAAAAATGGTATTAACGACACTTTAAAGCTTGTTTAACGCTTTAACGGATTACTATCCAACCGAACAACCGGACTATACCCGGAACATGAAAATATTGTTAATAACATTACTTATCTTTTTCTGAGCCAGTTAGGGTCCCTGAATACCCTAACACCCGCAATAAAGCACAACACACTAGTAACCGGGTTAATCACTTAACTAACCTAGATTAACCTAACTATTATCTAACTAGATGGTTGGATTTGAACTAGGGACCCCCCCCCCCCACTCTAACCAAACCGTCCCCATGAGGACATCTTTTGTCCTAAACTTGATTATTTTATTTTCTCTTGTCCCATATCAAGAAAGCACAAGAACCCTTGGATAATGGTGGTGATAATTGCCTATATGATCAAGGTTTAACACTCCATAACATTCATCACATCTCACCACTCAAAACACTCCCTCTCTCTCTCAAAGGCTTCGGCCGAACACCCCCTTGAGCACCCATCCATTTTCGGTTTTGATCTTCACATTCCAAGTCCATACAAGCGTTAAGGATCGCGGATAAGAAGGCTTGGTGCATTCGGAAGGCGAAGGACCTCACTCTATTGCTTTTATCCTCTCATTTTGTGCTTAGATTCTTCCCTAGCCTCGAGCTAGTAGTAAGTTGCTATAATCACCCTCTCGAACTATTTTGAAGTGGTTAATATGATTTGTAACGGTTAAAACTCGTAATCTTACAAAATGACACACAAAAGTTTACTAAAAATGCTTGTAATGATGGTTAAAAGCTCATATGTTGTGTAAATCTTGTAGTAGTTGATTTGTGTAATTATTTGGACCCGATCTATGTTGTGGTAGCTCGGATCGTCATTTAACCTGGGGTGGTCATGATCATGGATCATGACATAAGGTTGTTTTGGAAGTAACAAGGGTTAAAGGATGAAACTCTACCACACACGAATCATGAACTTGTGTAAAAGCGATTTTGCTTGTGAAATAGTGTTTAAAACTAGTAGATCTACGTATCTACAAGCGGTATTTTCAAAGAACCACGTATCAAAGAAATCATGTTTTCTAAAGACGGATCTTACACTAACACGAATGATTTTTAGAACACACAAGTGTGTAAACACTTGTGTAGCACACACTTTCGACAAAATAACTATTTATGAAAAAGATGACGAGAAGTTGTAAAGACGGAATTTCCTTAAAAACGAGGTTTTTACGAAATCGGATTGCTTTATATAAAGATCCGCTAAAAGTATTGGGATTTACATCATAGTGTTGGAAAAACTACAAGTTCATGAGATTCTTGCGAATTACATGTTTATTAACTAGTTTGATGCGTTGAATATTGTTTTGGTTAAATAAGAAAAATGGTTGATTTGATTATAAAATAAAATGATACGCTTGAAAGCGTGGCCACCTCCAGTTACAGAGGAAACTCTGGCGAAATTTTTCTAAAAACCTAACACTTAGAATTATTTTCACTATAAGTGTTAGAGATACTTCTCGACATGTTTTCAAAATATAAGTTTTGCCACGACTTTATTTACAAAATATCGGAGGTGGGATTTCACAAAATAAAACGCGATAAATATATATTTAGTAAATATATTTATTATTCACAACGTCACTTGTCAATTATTTTGTGAAGTGTATAAATATTATTTTTAGGGTGAAAATAATATTATCGAATGTTAACGAATCCAAAATAATACGAACGCCTCTACGATAAATACATAAGTTACGCCGGTAATTATTATTACCACTCGATCGTTAAAACGTAACTTACGCAATTTAAGGAAATATTTATGAACGCGTAATTTTGACAAAGTATTATTTTGGGAAAATCATATGAGTTAAAATATAATATTTTTGAGGAAAATAATTATATTTTGGAGTTAGGAATAAATATATATTAAGTGAGACTTAATAATATATTTCAAAGATTTACGAACACACATGTATTAAATCCCCCATCCTTGGGAAGGAAAATGATTACCAAGTATACAGAATGTAAACACGAAATAGTTGTCTAACTATTTCCCAAAAACTTAAACCTTAAAGCTAAGGCACGGCCGTCCGTCTAATAGAGTTAGTACGTGTAGGTCGTCACACAGCTGCTTGATTTGGAGGTATACTTGGTAGAGACGCACCACTGTGAGTTCATGTCCCCCTCTTCTCTTAACTGTTTTCAGTTTTCTAAACTACGGGGGTGAAATACATGTTACTTTGATTACAAGTACTTTATACATGGTATGGTTAACGTAAGGAGGTTTACTACTTAGATCATGTGAGTGGGTAGGAGCAACATGAGGCCATTAGTCCTCATGGTAGGACCGAGGGACAGGAGCGGTAGATCTATCTGGGTGTAGCGAGCCCAGCCCCAGGCCAAACTAGAAACGGACCTCGGGGTGACTTCGTGCCCGACGCATAAATCCGCTAGGTTTGAGTCTCCCTACTTGCACTTCACACATATCAATGGCCTTGCAAACCATTGGTGATCTCAATTCCCTTATTTGCTACATACCAGGATTATTTTTATACTTACAAAGGTTTATTTACTCACTTATACATGAACTCGCTCAACATTATTGTTGATTTTTCAACTTACATGTATTTCAGGGAATTAAAGAATCTGGCGCGGTATGACACGTTTTCCCGCTGCACTAGTTACGAGGTCATCCGGGTTTAGGGAATGTGACTCTTTCCTGGACAAGTCACAGTCCTTAAACTATGCTTATGTTATGTTGTGTTTGTTGAACAATGTTTATGTCGCTAGGATGTGTTTCCGTTAAGACAATGTTATTGTATTTGGTTTTTAAAACTTAATCGAATGGATGATCTTTCATGGTTTTTATTTCATATAGCTTGTTATGGTTAAGCTATGGTATTAAGAAGTCACACCAAAATAACCACGCTTCCGTAATGCCAGGGTGTGACACATCCGATCGGATTGCCATCCGATCGGTGTGTCGTTCGTTGAAAACAACTTGATCTTCCAAACACCCCATAGTGACATGGATCGGATGGTCATCCGATTGAAAGCGTCTTCAATAAACCTTCAAGTAAGATAGTGATGTGGATCGGATGGTCATCCGATCGGATTGCCATCCGATCGAAAATCTTCTAACAGCTCAAGAACACTCCAAATCACGTTTTTTCGATCCAGAATCTTTATTTGTGTGAATTTCATGATGAAACTTCACAGGATTGTGCACGATACAATTCCGAACAGATTGATGGCTTCAATTCACAAATCCATCCGTGAATTAACCTTTATTTTGATGATTTTCTATGTTTAACATCAAAAGTCCCGTTTAACCCAAAATTGGTGAGCTTTGGGTGATTTAACCGACTGTTAGATCGATTAAATCGGTACCGTAGCTCTGATACCACTGCTGAATCCAGGATCCGGTGAGTTCGACGGAGCTTCGGTCCCGAAACGACGAGTTCGGTGCAGTTATTACGACTAAGAAAGGAGTAGAAACAGAATACGACACCGAACAGTCAATTTCAATCTGGTCTCTATTGATTATTCAACGTTTACAGCACCACGAGACCAGTTGGACAACATTTCCCCTCTGGGAACTAAAAGCTTGTCCAAATGGAACCCCAAGGTCCCTATTTATAGACATCTCACACCATGTGTCCATCCGATCGGATTGCCATCCGATCCGATGGACCTTTACAATATCAAAACCTTTCCAACTTTCTCGTTTCTATACAATATCCAACACACGCTCTATCTAACTATTCACACAGTGGCAGACGTACGAAATATGAACCAACATACAATCTGGGTGATTGTAGACAGGCTAACTAAGTCAGCTCATTTCCTACCACTGAAGGAAACTTTCAGTATGGAACAGTTAGCTAAGTTGTATGTAAATGAAATAATTTCATTACATGGAATTCCTTTATCAATTGTTTCTTACAGGGATAGCCGTTTTACCTCTCCTTTTTGGGCAAGTTTCCAGAAAGCAATGGGAACCAAGTTGAATCTAAGCACAACCTATGATCCTCAAACGGACAAACAAAGAGAAAGGACAATTCAAACAATGGAGGACATACTTAGAGCTTATGTAATTGATTTCGGAGGTAATTGGGATGACCACTTACCATTAATAGAATTTTCTTACAATAACAGTTATCACACAAGTATCAATGCTGCACCCTTCGAAGCACTTTATGGACGAAAGTGCCGAACCCCAGTCTGTTGGGCAGAAATTGGAGAAAAGCAACTATCCGGACCTAAGATAGTACAAGAAACAACCGACAAAATTATTCAAGTCAAGGAACGACTGAAAGCAGCACGTGATCGACAAAAGAGTTATACTGATAATAGACGAAAGCCGTAGGAATTTCAGGTAGGAGACAACGTATTATTGAAAGTCTCTCCTTGGAAAGGAGTGGTAAGATTCATCAAAAGGGGAAAGATAAGCCCCAGGTATAGTGGACCTTTTAAGATTATTAGAAGAATAGGACCTGTAGCCTATAAGTTACAACTGCCAGAAGAAATGGCAGGAATACATGATGTATTTCATATATCTAATCTCAAGAAATGCTAAGCTGATGAATCGCTGATGGTACCTCTTAAGGATATAGAGGTTAATGAGCAACTTAAATTTGTAGAAAGACCTCTACAGATTGAAGACAGGAAAGTTAAGAACCTCAAGCACAAAAGCTTGGTTTTAGTCAAAGAGAAATGGGACTCCAAAAGAAGACCATAGTACACTTGGGAGCTTGAATCGGAAATGCAAAGGAAATACCCGCATTTATTCCAGTAGACCTCGAGGGCGAGTTCTAAAACAAGGTGGGGAGGATATAACAACCCTCCTAAAAATAATCCGACACCCTAAAAATAATTATAGTACTCCAATATGTCCTAAAATACACCCCGTATGCGAAAACAGGCCCCGAATACCTTTATTTTTATTAAAATTAAATAAAAACAAAAATAAAGGGGCTCTGGCAGGCCGCGTAAGACCTCTCCTTGGTCTACGCGAGGCGTGAGCGATAGGCCAAACGGCAAGACCCTGAGCTGCCACGTGGCAGCCACACGTCGAAGCTAGAGCGGTGACCCGGATCAGCTAGGGCCTACGAACCATAGGTCGCGGGCCGCGTAAACCCCCCGCCTCATCTTACGCGGGGCGCGACGAAGCTCGAATCAGGCCCTATAAATAGACACATTTGGCCTTCAGTCCCAATTCGCACCAAAACTTTCTCTCTCTCGAATTTCTGAAGAATAAACATAATTTCCGGGTATTATACCCGCTAAATAACGAAGGTCTGCCGCGTTGTAAGTATCATAACCCCGGTTATGTATTAGATATGTTGCCCGATTGATCCAGGGTTCCGTAACGGCTGTCGAGGTTCTGCCCGACGTAGTCGTTGGAATGCCGTCTCGGGGAGGGTATTACTAATGTAAATATTGGGTTATTATACTAACGCGTGTGCATTTGTGTATTTAATAGATAATCACCAGGAAACCCTAAAGGAAAACCTAAGACAGCAATGTGAGTAATCTCCTTTTTGTAAATTGTTTTTACAAAACCTCACTTAATTAATCCTATATTAAACAGTGATTGAGTATTTGTATTCTACAATTATCGTTGGTATGTTGGGGTTTTGTATACAAAATTTGTTACTACATTGTGAGTAGTAACATGACCACAAGTCGGGTTGACAGTACCGTGTGTGGTAATTAAAGTAGATGGAAACAAATGTAATTGCGCAACCGCCCTCAATACTGTACAATGGTTTTTATTAAACTTGATTAAAATGGGATTCACTCACCAGTATTTCCCACTGGCAAATTTTTTTAAACGCGTTTCAGGTAACAAAATGTGAAAGCCAAATAGAAGCCAACTGGACAACACTGAAGGCTTGGAAAAGTGGCTATAAATTACCTAAAATAAAGAGATTTTTTCTTTAAATAAAATAGGGTTTAACCCTATGAAAATGTGTGTACTTGAAACTTGGGATTTTTTCCATGTGTTAAATATATTAAAAGCGTGGTATTTACTCTTATAAAATATTTCCTAACTACGGTCCTAATGTAAATTCCGCTGCCAAAATGATAAACACCAATACCACAGAAACTAGCCACGGCCGCCCGTTCCCGGGTTGTTAGGGGACGGGGGTTGTGACATCTCTGGATCACGAGGCACAACTTCCGGAGACTTAGGATGTATAGAATCAGCTTCCGCAGTCTCCGGCTCCACAATCTTCTCCGTTTCCACCATAACCTCAATAGGTTTTTCAACTTCAGGATTTCCTGCCTCATCAATCTTCTCCGCCTCATCTTCGACAGCATTAGAACGTTCTAACTGTTCACTGATGGGCGCGCGAGGAGGTGAAGGCGGGAGGTTCTCATTATCTATGGATGATGGCTCCGCATGAACAGGAGAAACTAGATTTTCTACAAAAAAACAAAATCCATATTACAAACATATAGCACGCATAAAAAGAAAACAAAGAAGATACTCACCCGGAGGTTTCGCAATAAAGGCATCAAGATTGCCACTTCTGCTAATCTTTCTTCTCTGAACCTTCTTGGCAGGCTGCGCCTCAGCCTGTTTCCTTTTCCCCGCCTTCTTCTTCAACAAAGGCTCTGGACTTGACTCTAAGTTAATTGGGTCATCAGGATTTGAGGCAGGAATCTGAGCACTATCTCGGGGCTCCGCCTTTGGCTTCTTCACAACCACAGGCGCAAGACATTCCAATGAGTCAGACACCACTACATAGTCACACCAGGAGTCAGAGGAATGGCGTGTACCTTTCTTCTCCCCCTTAGCATTTTTGGCTTTTGACGACTGGTTTCCGCCGCGTCAGTCTTTTTTAACGCAATATTAGCAGCCGGCGCGCGTTTCTTCTTCTCAGGGCCTATGCCCAGGTTAGTCAGCTCACCTACTTAAAGAAGAAAAATATTGCAATATTACCCAACGCGCAAAGACAGCAAAGAGTAATATTGCAATATCAACCAAAACTCAAACTTACCAACACCAGTTGGGGGTTGCGCGGCCAGATCTTCTTCTCACAGAAGGGCAAAATTCTTAACTATTTGTAGATACCAAAGCTCCTCATCAGCCCTTTTTGGGATAGTAGCCATCGCTCCACCCTCTCTCTCGAACGCGACAACGTATAGAGAGACAACTGCAAAAGGGAAAACATGAGCAAATTCAAAAAAATAAAAAAGAAGAAAGAGAATGACAAACAGGAAAGAAGATCCCAAATCTTACTTTTTCCATCTTCCATGTATACTGGCTTATCTTCTCGAAATCCGCCAGAAGAGACTCATGCCAGCACCAACTAGGGCTTTCTCCGTAAGGTCAATCGACGGAATGTCCTTCAAATCCTGGTACCATGCCTCCGAAAAAGGAGTTTGTGTGGTCTATGTTGCAACGTCTTCTTTACCTCTGAAGGTCATCTTCATCGAAATCACACCGGCTTTAATAAAGAAGAATTTCGGTTTCCAGTCATGAAAAGATTTCGGGGGGAGCAACAAAATATTTTTTGCCAAAGCACGTTGGACAAAGGAGTAAAAACCCTGGGAACAATGCATTTGGTGAAACACTCGAAAGCGGTTAACCGTCGGATCGATATGCATCGACCGGCAAATGAATTCGAAATGACGAACCCGAACCATTCCAATAGGATGCATTTGAGAAATATGAAATTTATAGTACGAAAGGATTTCAAGGAAAAACTTTGTTACAGGCAATCGAAAATTGCCTGCAGCAAAGAAATCCCAAAAAAGTGTAATGTACCCGGCCGGAGCATCTGCCGCCGTCTGACCCTCATCAGGATATCGAGCATCCTAACTATCAGGGAACTTTAAATTTGAACCATGCTATCGAATGTTTCCATGGGCCACTTTAATGGTGGAAGACCCGCAGACATTTCTTCGGAAGAATCTTCGTGGTGTTCTACGGTAGACATAGGGCAAGAAAATTGCAACTTTCTTCAAAGGGATATCGGAGAAGAAGAGTGGAATCAAAAAGTAATATTATCAAAAAAAAGAAGCACTAAAAGAGGTTTATATAGCCACCGCCATCAATGACCTAGAAAACCGTAATAGCACCTTTTTTGAAAAAACACGGTTATCTAAACGTCAGGAGCAAGTGGGAAAAACCAAGACGTGAGTTCACGCGCGCGTGTAAGCCACGATTGGCGACGTCCAACTGACAAATGACAGCCTGTCACTCAAACTGTCACACGTCAACAGTCCTCAATGTGCCTTTCACCTACCAAGGGTCAAGTTTTTTCAAAATTTGAAATCATGAGCAATTCATATCTTCTCCAAGAAGATTTCCAACATTTCACGCCAAAACTCCACATAGCAAAAAACCACCCATCTCTTATAAGTCCAGTACTCAACTTATTTGCATAAAAGCAACACTGGACTGGGGGGACTTGAAGGGGTATGGTCCCAAAAACCTCGCGCAGGCACATTGGACCATACCACAACTTCACCACAATAAACTCTCTTTAAGAAACCCTGTGCAGCTGCGCACCGGTTCTAAAGGAGAACTTAAAAGAAAACAGCCTTCAACATACGTGCGCCGAGAAAACTAATTACAGTTCACATGTCATGATAGTTAATAACATCTCCGCGCAGATATCACCCAGACTTGAACAGAAAATAACCTTTCTGTTACAACAGAATTTGCATAAGGCAGAGCCACATAGGATTACAGTTGTAAACCTTCTAGAAGGCCCTATCATGCACAACCATTCGGTTATAACCGAATGGCCACGTGGCATCATCCTGAGCACCCCTCAAGGTCACGATTATGGCACTAAATTAAAGAAGGATCCACACTTGCCAACTTTCCACGTGGCACCTCCCCAGCCATTGATCATGCACATGATCTGTGTGCATATACATCACGTTAGTGATTAACGGTGGAGAAAATAACCGCTTACGAAAAACACTTTCCGTTGCTTCCTCCGTCAACAAACTTTCCCAACCAAAATTCGGCTATAAATAAGAAAACTCTGGTATCATTTCTCAAGTTACTCTCACTTCACTTTCACTATTACTTCTTCTTCTTCATTGAAACCTGTACTTATTCTCACACCAGAGGGTGGTTACCGAGAGAACCCCCATTCTCCTCGTGGCAAGTCTAACGGCTGTTCGTTTTGTAGTTATCACTCAAAGAGGGAGCTTAGCGAAACCACGAATCAGATGAGAAGACCTAACCCTTTTATGCAGGACTAAACCCCAGGTTCAATCGATTCCGGTCCTTTTAACCAGTGTTTCTTCAAAGGGGTAAAATGGTAATTTGGTCATGTGATGACGAATTAACAAGGAGTTTTGAAAAGTTACCTTAAGGTGTAAACCATAATGGGTAAAAAGGACATTTTGGTAATTTGGTCATGAGTTGACGGATAAATAATAGTATTGAAAAAGACACTCTATGGCATAAGCATGATGGGTCAAACAAATTACGAGAATATTTTTAAGTAATTTGATCGTATGGTGTAAACCCAAACGGGCTACATGGATGATATGGAAAATAAATACCATCTCATAATGATAAAATGGTCATTGAGGCCAAACGGGTCAAATGGCGATGTTATCACCATTTGACAATAATGATTAATGGTCATTCGTCGAGTTTTTGTGCTCACATGGAGAATAGCGTATGACTTGCGTTGCTATTAGTTAGAAACTAATATGGTGAGGTATTAAAACGGGTCATTGCTTTGACCCGAGTCAGGTATGTGAAATTTGGTCAAACTCTCAATGAGGTTGTAGAGCCGAGGGGAACTAATTGAGTCATGGATGAACATTGGATTCACCTAAATTGAGGTATATCAAGCGATTTGAAAATTAGATATTATGTTCTTAGGGACATAATGAATTACGGGTTAAAAGGGTATGCTTGGTCAAAACAAGCTTTTAAAATGTCCTTCGTGATTAAAAAGACTGAAGTTGACCAAAACGCTCTCGAATGATAAACTGGGCAAATGACTCTTAAGGATAGTTTAAATATGAGTTTTATAATTCGGTCAATCATTACGGTAGTATAAAATAGAAGGCTTAAACCGTTTTAGCTTAAAGCTACGTAATGGGTCAGTTTTGTAAAAATGTCTAACTTGGGGGTAGAATGAGAATATAATGATTTTCCCATTCACGATCCATCACATTTGAAGTTGTGATGATATATAAATGAAAATCATAAGTGGGAACGCGAACCATAAATAAATGGACTCTGTTAATGAGTCATGATTGAAAGGTTTGGAATTCTTAAAAAGAATTCAGATTAATCAAAGTTCGGCCTTTGAAAGGTCGAACGGGTTAATAGGCATAACCACGAACCGGATAATGGTCACATAAAACTCAAGAATAATACCATGGGTTATGGGTTATAGTCATAAAACTAATGTTCTTGTAAAATGATATTACTTCTGTGAGATCGTTTGCTTAAACATGCAAACGGGTCATTATTTAAAATATATATATATATATTGGAATCAATAGCGTAAAAAAATTTGTGAATCCAGATCATGGGTTCAAAAGTTAGAAATGTGAGCAAATGTTTTATGAACATGTAGGAAAAAGTTTCATGCGAAACGGATAAGTATTCGGAAAGTTACGCAATTTTTGGTAAAAAGGGAAAGTTTGGAAAAGCTGAAGACCAGCTCAACCATAAACTAGGGTTGGCAACCGTAGGCTATGGTTGAGACCTGCTGCCCAAAATTTACAAGTGTGCCGTAAGCTATGGCACATCTGCCATAGCCTACGGCGGGTCTCTCCAAAACTGATTTTGTTTGTTTGTTTGATATTTTTGGGTTACAAATCCATGTCTAAGCACCATATAACTAACATATGAGTTGTTATTGGTGTATAGGTGATAGCTAAGACCTTACGGATGATGATCAAGCATAATGGACGAACCGAACACAACCAAAGTTCAAGCTTTCGCTTAGTTTCGTTATTTCACGAACCGAACAATTATGAACTTTATAAGTGATTTATATGTTATTAACGTGTCTAAAGTGTTAAAGTGTTTAAATATTTATGAACTTTTAGTACATTCAAAATATTGTATGTACGTTTAATTGCATTATTTATATGTAAATGCAAATTTTTTTATAAATTCTCAGTTACGTAAGTCGGGTCTTACAGTCACATGCGGTTGCTGTTTAGATTTCCCATAGCCACTATTTCCATAGTCGCATGCGGTTGCGGTTTACCTTTCCGCATGTACCGCAAGTGAAAGTGGAAAGGAGTTTGGATGTTTGATGTGTAATGTAAGCGTGTGTGCTATAAAAACCCTCATAAAGCGCCCTAATTAGAACCCATATATGTAAAACAAGACCCGTATAACCCTAATTTTAACAACAAAAAAAAACAAATAAAATCAGAATTTTTGGTCACTCGCAGGCCGCGACCCCCTTGGTCGTGCGAGTCGCGGGGCGCGAGACCCCTTTGATTGCCGGAGTCTCCTGATGCCACGTGTCCCCGAATATGGTAAGTCTAAGTGGTAAGAAGGCCACCTTAGCCGTAGCTAGGGGTCTCTCGCGGGGCGTGAAAGAGAGAAGGGGGCTCGCGGGGCGCGATCGAGTGTCAGGTTCAAGTATAAATGGAGCCTCTCAGCCTCAATTACAACTCGTTCATTTCTTCTTTCTCTCTGTCCCTATAGTGCAAGTATAACAACTCGGTATTATACCCTTAAAACATGAAGCTCTGCCTTGTTGTAAGTATTTTAACCCCTGATCACTAATTCGTTACCCTACCCGATTGATCTAGGACTCCGTAATTCATGTCGAGGCTCTGCCTGACTAAGTTCGTTGGAGTTTTGTCTCGTGTTGTATGGCTAAGTGACTTGGGTTATCTTACTAACACGTCTGCATTGTGTATTTTTAATAGAAAATAATTAGGAACACCAACAGGAAGCTGTAGAATTACCTAAGTCTACAAAGTGAGTCATTCTTTTTTTCTACCAAACTGTGTTACAAAATCTCAAATATTTTCAAATATACTTACAGTGATTGAGTCTTTGTATTCTACAATTGCTGCCGGTATTGTAGGGTTTTGTAGACATTACTTGATAAGCGTCACCATTGGACAACGAGTTAGCTAATGTGTGATATGACCATAGTCACAGATCCGGTCGAGTGATAAGTAATGAATGATTATATTGGTAGATATAAACATTGTAATCGCTCTCAATACTATAAAGTTATAAAAGCTTGTTTTGATTAAACTGGGATGCACTCGCTAGTATTTCTTGCTGATAAAACATTTTTAAAACGCGTTTTAGATAACTTAATGTGAAGCTATAAGAAGCCAGCCATGGAGCACTGAAGGCTTAAAGAAGTGGCTATAAAAGTTACCTAAATGAAAGGAGATTATGTTTTCAATAATTAGGGTTTATCCCTATAAATGTATTGTCAATGAAACATAGGTTTTATCCCATTTATTAATTATAAAAGTTTGGTGTTTTGAACTCTGAAATTATTTCCTAACTACGGTCCTGATGTTTTTAATCCCGCTGTCAAATTAACAAACACCGATACCACCAACTGAGTGTCCCGCAGCTCCCGCTCCCGCGGTAGGGGTCGGGGGCTGCGACAGAAGGTGGTATCAAAGCCAAAGCCACTGGTTTAAGCCATTTAGGTGTTCTTTTAAAACCTAAATTTTAACCAATTGTGTTAGGAAATAACTTATATGTTATTCTGTGTAAATATGTATATTATTAGTTTGTGTTATTTGACAAACTCTAGTTTATAGTATGAGTGACCAGGGTACCTCTGACGCCTACCATCAATTACCTTATTCCCCAAAGAATGAAGGAACTTCCCACACAAACCCATGATATACTGCTGATTCTGAGGATGTCTTTGTTTTCAAAGCAAAATCCGAGGAACCATTTCCCCTAAAAAGAGAGGTTGGTTTAGTAGAGGAGCTCATGAAAGGAGGAAAAGAATGAAAAAACTCCAACAACGCAGGATAGCAAATAGAGAAAGAAATACCCAAAACCAGGAAGCTAGATCCTTATGGGAGGAAGAGTTAGATAGACAACTAGCAGATTTTCACATGGTTGGAAATGTAGAATTTGAAATGTAGAAGGAGAAGTTAATCTCAACCAAGTAGCTGAACCACAACTTCTACCCTTATTTCCTAACCAACCCATGGAACTAGAATAGAATCAGGAGGACCAATTCCTAATCCCAACATTTGACCGCAATGAGATCCCTAGAATTCCCGCACCAAACCCTATAGAACAGTATACAACACTGAACCCTTTAGACCTGTGGTGGTACGACAACAGATCAATTCAGGATATATTAAACAACCCATATCCCTACGGAGAACCCATACCACGTTACACTGAACCAGTGCCAGAACCACTACCACCCATGAACCAAGAAAATGTGGAAGAACTTAGTCAATATGGTGAAGAGTTAGTTGAAGAGGGAAATCAGATCCGTCAGATAGGAGAGAAACTCGTCTGGAAGTATGATGAGCGTGAGATGCAGTTCTAGACATGCCAGCACCTAATATAATATATATGTGTGTATTTTGTTACTTTGAAAAAAAATCAACTAAATTAGATAAACTAAAATACCTATCGATGCATAAGTACTAGTGTTTAAATTTCAGTTGTAATAGATGCATATAGATATATAAAAAGAGTAAGTCGCAATGCTCGACGTTTTTGATTCAATCTGCTTGAGTGGTTGTTTGTGTTAATTTTATTCTGTAATATTAATACCTGATAAATGTTTACAATTCAGATGGACAACGAAGTAAATCAGGAAAACCAGAATAATGATAATAACGGGAACCAAGTGAATAAAAGTGCCATTGAACACATAGTAGCACAAGGAATCATAGATGTTATGCCATATATTATCAAGACTATTAAAGAAGCAGAAAATAATAATTCTGTAATTGGAAGTAAACGTCAAACCACTGAATCAAGTCACAGCGTGAACGGAAATCGTGGACCACTTATCCAAGCTCCAATTCCATAAAGAAGAAGGACCATCTCATATGGTTGTTTTTATAAAGAATTCTTGGCCTACAAACTAATAGAATTCTCAGGCAATGAAGTAGCCATTTCAGCTTTACGCTGGATAGAAAAGACAGAAGTAGTCTTAAAAATAAGTAAATGTTCAGATGAAGATAAGATCATGTTTGCTTCTAATCCTTTTAAGAATGCAGCATTAGAGTGGTGGAATACAATTCTCCAGTCTAGAGGAAGTGACAGAGTTTATAATATGCAATGGAACAACTTCAAGGAGATAGTTGAAAGGAAATTTCGTCCTCCTCATGAAAAGGAACAAATTGCTAATAAATTCCTAAATCATAAAATGATTGGAATAGACTGCAGGGAATACACTAACATATTCTTTGAACATGCTAGGATAGTACCAACCTTAGCCTCACCAGAACCAATATTAATCTCCCGTTACATCTGAGGATTAATTAGTGAGATCAGACATGTAGTTAAGGCAACTAAACCACAAACCATAGAAGAAGCAGTAGAACTGGCCAACACCCTGGCTAATGAATTGGTACGTACACAAGAGGAAAACCAGAGAAAGAACCTAGCTCAAAAGCTTACCCAAGAATTACGTTATGGCAATTCCTACCGTGGAAAAGGGACAGGTTCTTCCTCTTCACCCAACTGCAAGTATTGCAAAAGGAAGCACTCAGGGAGGTGCTCGATATACTGCAACTTCTGCAAAATATCTGGACAAAAGGAAGAAGACTGAAGGAAGAAAGCTAGCAATAGATTATGCTACAATTGTGGGGAAGTTGGTCATAACAAACCAAACTGTTCGAAACTAGCTCTAGCGACAACCAGCAAAGCTAAGACAACCGAAGGACTCAAGAAGAATGCCAGAGCATTCGTTCTGACAGCTAAAGAAGCCAAGATGATTCCGGATGTGATTGCCGGTACGTTTTTAGTTAATGATGTTTTTGCTAAAGTATTATTTGACTCTGGTGCAAACCAAAGTTTTATCAATACTTCTTTCTAGAAACTTCTCAACAAACCATTAACTAAACTTCAACAAGAATGTCTGGTGGAGACGGAAAATGGAGATTCTATCAAGATAAGCGAAATCCTGCAAGGAGCCAGGATAGAAATTCTAAACCATAAGTTTATTTCTAATCTTTTCCCAATGAATCTAGCCGGGTTCGATGTCGTATTACGAATGGGTTGGTTGGTAGCCAATCATGCCAGTATTTTATGTGATCAAAAGTCAGTACAAGTAAGTACACCAATTGGTGAAAATATAACAATTAAAGGAGATATGCCAACCAGATCAACAAAGTTCATCTCTGTGATGAAAGATGCAAGTTATGCAAGGAAAGGAGGAATGGTGTACATGATTTCCATAATCATTAACACTAAAGGAAAAGAGTTAAAAGATATTCTCGTAGTATCTAAATTCTCAGATGTTTATTCCAGAAGAATTACCTGGATTACCGCCAGATCGAGAGGTTGAATTTAGAATTAACCTAATACCAGGAACGACACCAATTGCCAAAGCACCATATCGACTAGCACCAACAGAGATGCAGGAACTAAAGAAACAGTTGGACGAACTACTTGAAAAACGTATTATACAACCTAGTTCATCACCATGGGGAGCACCGATGTTATTTGTCAAGAAGAATGATGGATCAATGCGTATGTGGATTGATTACGGGGAATTGAATAAGGTTACGATTAAAAATCAGTACCCATTACCGAGAATCGATGACCTGTTCAATCAACTTCAAGGAGCCGGATTCTTTTCTAAGATCGACTTACGCTCATGATATCATCAACTGAAAGTACAGGAAAAGGACATTCCTAAAACTGCTTTTAGAACAAGGTATGGTCATTATGAATTTACAGTCATGCCATTTGGTTTAACCAATGCCCCAGCCACATTTATGGACATCATGAATAGGATATGTAAACCATACCTGGATAAATTCATAATTGTCTTTATAGATGATATTCTAATTTACTCCAAGAGTAAGGAGGATCATGTAGAACATTTGCATATACTTCTGACATTGTTGAGAAAAGAAAAGCTTTATGCTAAATTCTCAAAATGTGAATTTAGCATTATAAGAAGTGCAATTCCTTGGACATCTGGTTAATCATGAAGGAATTCATGTGGATCCCACAAAGATCGAGGTGATCACCAATAGGGAAAGTCCCTGAGTCACCAACGGAAGTAAGAAGTTTTCTTGGACTGGCAGGATATTATAGACGTTTTATTCAAGATTTCTCTAGAATAGCCATTCCATTAACCAAACTGACTTGCAAATCAGTTAAATTTGAATGGGGACCAAAACAAGAGGAAGCATTTAAGATTTTAAAGCAAAGGTTAACCAATGCACCGATACTCGCATTGCCAGAAGGAACTAAAGACTTTGTAGTCTATTATGACGCGTCTAAGTTAGGATACGGATGTGTACTGATGCAACGTCAAAAGGTTATAGCTTATGCCTCTAGACAGCTTAAGAAGCATGAAGAGAATTATATAACCCATGATCTAGAGTTAGGAGTCATAATTTTTGCCCTTAAAATTTGGACACTGTCTTTACGGTAGTAAGTTCGTTGTATTTACAGATCATAAGAGTTTAAGATATGTTTTTAGGCAAAAGGAATTAAACATGAGACAGAGACGCTGGATGGAAATTCTTAGTGATTATGATTGTGATATCCAGTATCATGCAGGAAAAGCTAATGTAGTAGCTGATGCTTTAAGTTGAAAGTACCATGAAAAGCCAAAACGAGTACGCTCTCTCAGATTAAATCTGCAGATAGATTTAAATGAGCAAATTAGAAGGATACATGAAACAACAATCAAGGACGATGCTGGAGGTTTAAAAGGAATGATGAAGGAACTAGAACAAGGATTAGATGGAATTTGGAGATTCCATAAGGAAAGGATCGATACCTATTCAAGGGAACCTACGAGATCAAATTCTAGAAGAAGCCCATAAGTCTAAGTATACAATACATCCTGGTAGTGATAAGATGTATCAACACTTAAGAAAGAATTTCTGGTGGATAGGAATGAAAAAGGATATAGCAAACTATGTTGCTAAATGTCTAACCTGTTCACAGGTTAAAGCTGAACATCAGAAACCTTCAGGGTTATTGCATCAATTAGAGATGCCAATCTGGAAATAGGAATTGATAACAATCGATTTGGTTACCAAACGACCCAAGACACGAAAAGGTAATGATATAATCTGGGTGATTGTAGACAGATTAACCAAATCTGCCCATTTCTTACCAATGAAGGAAACTTTCAGTATGGAACAATTAGCCAAGTTATATGTAAATGAAATAGTTTCATTACATGGAATTCCTTTATCCATTGTATCTGACAGAGATAACCATTTTACATCTCATTTTTGGACAAGTTTTCAAAAAGCAATGGGAACCAGGTTGAATCTAAGCACAGCTTACCATCCTCAAACGGACGGACAAAGCGAAAGGACAATTCAAACAATGGAAGATATGCTTAGAGCCTGTGTAATTGACTTTGGAGGAAATTGGGACGACCACTTACTATTAATAGAAATTTCCTACAACAACAGCTATCATACCAGTATCAATGCTACACCATTTGAAGCACTTTATGGATGAAAGTGTCGAACTCCAGCCTATTAGGCAGAGATTGGAGAAAAGCAACTATCTGGACTAGAGATAGTACAAGAAACGATTGACAAAATTTTTCAAGTCAAGGAAAGATTAAAAGCAGCATGAGATCATCAAAAGAGTGATGCAGATAACAGACGAAAACCATTGGAATTTCAAGTTCGAGATAAGGTATTGTTAAAAGTTTCTCCATGGAAAGGAGTTGTCAGATTCATTAAAAGAGGAAAGCTAAGCCCAAGGTATGTTGGACCTTTTGAGATCATTAAAAGAATAGGACCAGTAGCTTATCAGCTACAATTTCCAGAAGAAATGGCAGAAATACATGATGTATTTCATGTATGTAACCTCAAGAAGTGCTTAACAGACGAATCATTGGTAATACCTCTTCAGGACATAAAGGTAAATTAAAAGCTTAAGTTTATAGAAAAACCACTTCAGATGGAAGATAGAAAGATCAAGAATCTCAAACACAAGAGATTAGTTCTTGTCAAAGTAAAATAGGATTCAAATAGAGGACCAGAATACACATGGGAACTTAAGTCAGAAATGCAACGAAAGTATCCACACCTATTCCAATAAATCTCGAGGATGAGATTTAAAACAAGGTGGGGAGGATATCACAACCCTCATAAAACGCCAAAATTACAACCCGTATACGTAAAACTAGACCCGTATAACCCTAATTGTAACGAAAAAACAAATAAAATCAGAATTTTTGGTCACTCGCGGGCCGCGACCCCCTTGGTCGTGTGAGTCGCGGGGTGCGAGACCCCTTTGATTGTCGGAGTCTCCTGATGCCACGTGTCCCCGAATGTGGCAAGTCTAAGTGGTGAAAAGGCCACCCTAGCCATAGTTAGGGGTCTCTCGTGAGGCGCGAAAGAGAAAAGAAGGGGGCTCGCGGGGCGTGATCGAGTGCCGGGTTCAAGTATAAAAGGAGCCTCTCAGCCTCAATTATAACTTGTTCATTTCTTCTTTCTCTCTGTCCCTATAGTGCAAGTATAATAGCTTGGTATTATACCCTTAAAACACGAAGCTCTACCTTGTTGTAAGTATTTTAATCCCCGATCACTAATTCGTTACCCTACCCGATTGATCTAGGACTCCGCAACGCATGTCGAGGCTCAGCCTGACTAAGTTCGTTGGAGTTATGTCTCGTGTTGTATGGCTAAGTGACTTGGGTTATCTTACTAACACGTGTGCATTGTTTATTTTTAATAGAAAATAATCAGGAACACCAACAGGAAGCTGTAGAATTACCTAAGTCTACAAAGTGAGTCATTCTCTTTTTCTACCAAACTGTGTTACAAAATCTCAAATATTTTCAAATATACTTACAGTGATTGAGTGTTTGTATTCTACAATTGCTGTCGGTATTATGGGGTTTTGTATACATTACTTGATAAGTATCACCATTGGACAACGGGTTAGCCAATGTATGTGATGTGTGCAAAATGCAACATATAAATTACATCAATTGTGGCATAAAACTAACCCTTTTTTAGTACTAATGTTGGAAAAAGTGTGTTTTTGTCTTCCTTTTGTATTTTCAGGATTAAATGAGCTCAAATTAACAAAAGAAGCAAAAAGGCAGCTAAATCTAACATAAATACAAGAAAAGGAATAAACGTGGCATGCCCGACCTCCCAGAAAGCATCTTCCCAAGCAAAACAAGTGAGCAGAAAGCTGAACACGCCCCGTGCTTAGTGAGCACGGGGGCGTGCCCAAGTGTCAGCATAAAAGACAAAGTTGTAGAAGCTTCCATCGCCCACCACGGGGCCATGGTCAACTATAAGATTCGCATAATCCAGGCAAATCTTGATAGTACAGATATGCTACTGCACACGGGGTCGTGCCCAGCGGACACGGGGCCGTGGTCAACTAATAAAGACAAGAGCAATTAATGAAGACAGAGAAGGATGTGGACACGGGGCCGTGACCGAGCTTCTGTTCAGCCTATAAATAGGAGTTCTTGGCTCAAGCTCAAACCATCCTTTGGCACACCACCTCTCTCACACTTCACCCACCACCCACCACCACCATAACACCATCATCCACCCCCATCATCCATTGTCCATCATAGAGTGTGTGAGTCGTCTCGGGATCCAAGATTGATCGTAAGAGTTCTTGACAATCAAGGTCATGTTTGCCTAAGTCTCTTACATCACTTGGTGAAGACAAAGTGTCTAGTGTAATACTTTTTATTTTTAATCTTTTCGCACTTTTTAATTGGTTATGTATTAATGACTTTAAATAACTAGTTTCTTATGTTGAAGGTGATTCTTCCTTATCGTTTGTCCGTGGTGTCTTGGCATTATTTTACTGTCTATATAAAATAAAAGATTTTCACCATTCATATCTCCACGGTCTATATAGAGGTATGTTGGCTACCTGGTCGGGGGTTAAGGGAATAGTTTGGTAAGAGTCTTGCCATTGTTCAGTGTATAGATCCTGCAAAGGACCTGGGTCAAATTTAGTAGGACCTCCTTCAATACTTAACGATTTGGATGACGGGGGTCCAAACTCTTTGATCCCCTCATAAGTTAAACTACTATTAATATTTTAACCCGGCTACTTAGGATTGTTTCCCTGCTGACTCAGACTACTTAGCCGAGGGTAACGTCACCTTCAAAAGAGGGGCCTACCACATTATGCATTAATAACTTAATTAATTATCTTTCAATAATCCGACCCTTTAGGATTGTATCCTTGCTGACTCAAACTACTGGGTTGAGGGTAACGTCACCTCCAAAAGAGGGGCCTACTACAATAACTAAGATAATCTCTTAAATAGTGTAAAAGTGCGGAAATAACCAAAGGTTACACTAGACACGAGTCGGAGCCAAGTGATTCATCTTGTCTATCTGTTTTTCTTTTATTTTTATTTTTCATCATTTTAGTTAGTTTTTATTTTTTCTAGTTTAAAACCGTTTTTCTAAACTTTTGATTTGATTAGACGTTGAGGATAAACCGGTACTAAAAGCTCTTGTGTCTTTGGACGACCTCGGTATCTTGCCAACACTATACTACGCTCACGATGGGTGCACTTGCCCATATGTGTGTTTAGTGTTAGTAAATATGGTGTTTTATAAATTTAAAACTTGGCTAAAAAGTGTTAAAAAGGGCTTAATATATACATTAAAAACTAATAACACTCACGCACATCAGTATGATATGACCATAGTCACAGATCCGGTCGAGTGACAAGTACTGAATGAGTATATTGGTAGATATAAACATTGTAATCGCTCTCAATACTATAAAGTTATAAAAGCTTGTTTTGATTAAACTGGGATGCACTCGCCAGTATTTCTTGCTGATAAAATATTTTTTAAAACGCGTTTCAGGTAACTTAATGTGAAGCTATAAGAAGCCAGCCATGGAGCACTGAAGGCTTAAAGAAGTGTCTATAAAAGTTACCAAAATAAAAGGAGATTATGTTTTCAATAATTAGGGTTTATCCATATAAATGTATTATCAATGAAACATGGGTTGTATCCCATTTATTAATTATAAAAGTTTGGTGTTTTGAACTCTGAAATTATTTCCTAACTACGGTTCTGATGTTTTTAATTCTGCTGCCAAATTAACAAACACCGATACCACCAGCTGAGTGTCTCGCGGCTCCCGCTTCCGGGGTAGGGGTCGAGGGCTGCGATACCTACACCTGGACCCGTAGCTTTTAAATCCTAACTTCCAAATGTAGGTTCTAGATTCTAACACTTGGCATTTTGAATACATCTTGGCTACATAAGGAAGATCTCTTTCTTTGTACCCTTGAGATTACCTTTAAATTCTTCAAATACCATCTTAAAGTAATTGTAGTTCCAGTTCATGATTAGAGCAATAATAACTTATGCTTGCACTTGGTTGAGTTCATCAAACCACTTTTCTTTCCAATTAAATAAAATAGAGCATTGTGTGCCACTACTCTCCAATATGAATAATGTATATCTTCTTTAGAATTTGAGGATATCTACCTTTACATCTTAAATCAGGTAATACAACCATAGTCTCTTCTTGTTGCACTTGGTTGGAGAATCACATTGATCACAAAAAAATGAACACTTCTCGTATCATTTCTTCTGACATAACAATCTTCTTGTTTTGTATTTTGATGTAGTCACCCTTGGGATCAATAGATAGAGTCCCATAAGTAGTCTCTAATAAAAGATATAACAATAGGTCGGTGTTAAATTATGAATTATGAATCACAACCTTGTTAATCTCTTACCTCAAAGTCGTTTGAAAAAGAAAAACCCAAGAATGGGTTGAATTTCAGCAACTAAATTGATGGTTTCAAAGATTGTTTGTATAAAAGGTTTATGGGTTTTCAGAATTGTTAGGGTTTAAATACCATCATCAGGTTCACGGGCCATTGGGAATGGGTCGTTGATGAAACACAGGTTAACACTACGGTTAATCTGTGGGGTTATTTCTCTTGTGGGTTCAATCTCTCTTCCTACTCGTAAGATGGTCCGGTTCCTGCAAAACAACAACACCGTTAGTCTCGTTAAGAGGGGAATATGGGGGTTTCCCTCTTAACCAGGCTCCGGCGTGAGAATAAGTACTGTTCCGAGGGGGAATAATCAGTGTGTGTTAAGTGTGGGATAATGAAAGCCCGATCCTTTTACCTGAATGATGAAGGGTTCTATTTATAGCCGGATGGCGAAAGAGGGAGGAGCAGCGATGCCAGCTGTGGTTGCGCGCCAGCTGTCCGACCAAGGGGAATATCCTCTTGGTCTCCTCTGCTGTGTTCAGCGTGGTGGTACATGTGGCGCGCTCGCATTCGCTCATCTTGGAGACGTCGTACCGGCATTGTCGGGCTGCCCCTGGATTTGTTACTGGCCTACGTGGCGCCTGGTGACTGGTGACACGTTATGTCCTTTATGTCGGGTGGAGCATCTTTGGATTCACCCAGATATTTTCCAGAAGCTTCTAGAAGCTTCTGGATAACTTTGTCGATGTCAGCGCCACGTCTGATGGAAAAAGTGGTGTGGTCCTTGCCATGTTGGCAAGGAATTGGGACCATACCTCTTTAAGTCCCCCCAGTCCAGTGTGCCTTCTAGTTGAGTTGATCGTCTAGGAGGGATTCTGGACTTATGAGTGTGGTATTTCGTTAAGGTGTGAGGTTTTGGGCCTTTAAAAAAAAGATTGAGCCAGATGGACGCATGGCGCACCACGCATGGGTTTTGGCCCTGTAAAAAGTTGAGCCAAATGGACGCATGGCGTGCCGCGCATGAGTTTTGGCCCTTTAAAAAGGTTGAGCCAAATGGACGCATGGCGCACCGCGCATGGGTTTTGGCCCTTTAAAAAAGTTGAGCCAAATGGACGCATGGCGTGCCGCGCATGGGTTTTGGCCCTTTAAAAAGTTTGAGCCAAATGGACGCATGGCGCACCGCGCATGGGTTTTGGCCCTTTAAAAAAGTTGAGCCAAATGGACGCATGGCGTGCCGCGCATGGGTTTTGGCCCTTTAAAAAGTTGAGCCAAATGGACGCATGGCGTGCCGCGCATGGGTTTTGGCCCTTTAGAAGGTTGAGCCAAATGGACGCATGGCGTGCCGCGCATGGGTGTTGGCCCTTTGAAAGGTTATCGTCAAGAGGACGCTTTGTCTGTCTTGGGAAAGGGTGACTGATGTGACGGACGGGTGTCAGGTGAACAGTTGCCTTTTCAGTTACTGTCAGAAGCTTTTCGGCGAAGTGTCAGGTAACTGTTCACCTACTTTCCGGAAAAAGAGGTGCCGTCTTCTCTCTCTTCTGACGTGTCTTCTCCCCGTTGGTTGTTTGTCCGGGGTCTGACCCCTCCACTACCCATCGCATTAAATGCGATGGGTATAAATACACGATGGTTTATCTTTCTTCTCCTCTTATTCAAATTTTGAATTCCTGAAAACTCTCTTCTTCCTTCATTTTCTCTCCCCTTTCGTGTGCGTTTATTTGCATCATAGTTAGTTTTCACAAAATGTCTTCTGCAAATCCGTCTTCGAGGAGAAGGAGGAACAAAGGGAAGACTCCTCCTGGCCCAGATCAAGCGGTGATAGGTTGGAGAGAGGGGGAATTCCAGAATTTGGTGAGGGAGATGGGTTTGCTTCCCGGCTGGGGTGCTCAGTACCCTATTGCTGGTTCCACCGCCATGGATGCTCCTCCCGGGTACATGACTTTGTACGCTGCTTTCTTCCGGGAGGGTAACTTTAGACTTCCGATGACTCGGTTTACTGCTGACGTTTTGAGGGGCTATGGTCTCCACATTTCTCAAATAAATGCCATCGGACTCCCTCGGATTACTCATTTCGAGTTTATTTGCATGGCAAACCGTTTAGATCCGACGTTTGAGATGTTCAACGTCTTCTACACTGTGACATATACAAATGGGTTTTACTCCTTCAGTGCTCGCACCAACGTTTCTCCGGTTTGCTCTGTGCCACTGAAGAGTCTCCATGACTGGAAGCAGAAGTTTTTCTATATTCGCCGGGGTGTTGTACCTGTAGACATGCATTATAGATCTGTGGGTGAGGGTATCCCAAAAGTTGATGTGGTTACAGATTTTGCTGATCAAGACTGGTACAAGAGGTTGACCCGTAAGGCCACTCCGATAGTCCAGCTCGAGGAAATGGCGTTGGTTGGCGCTGGGATGAGTATGAAGTGGATCCCTAAAAATCCGTTGGGGGTCCCGGTTTATGGTCATGAGGGCAAGTGTACGCTTCGTTCTGAAACCCTATTCTTCCTCTTTTTTTTTTGTGTATTGTCCTTTATTCTTGTCTTTTTGTGCAGTGGGTTTCACGTTGCTGAATGTTTTGGATCCTAAGGTACCGGGTGCAATGGTTGAAGCAATACCAAGGACTGATAAAGGACATTGGTTGGATCAGATCCGCCATCGGTTTCTGCATCCGAGTGATGAGAGTTTCGCTGCTTACGTGAACGCTGTCTTAGGTGAGGGGGTTGAAAATGAGGGTGATTCCTTTGATTCCGTTCGAGAGCAAGTTATCATTCTCTCGAGTGATGGTTCTGGCAGATCGTTGGAAGACCTAACGTCTCCTTACGCGCGTGCAGGTCCGGTGCAGGGGGCTGTGCAAGAGCCGGTGAACGAGCCTGTGGAGGAAGATGTGGAGATTCCGGTCGAGACTGTTAATCCGTTGGAGACGAAAAGGAAGGCGAAAGCTGACAAGGCTGAGGGGAAAGGAAAAAAGGCTGAAGGAACTTCCTCTAAGTCTCCTCGTAAGCGACTTCACACTGCTCGTATCCTTGATTATGTGGTCGTTTCTGACACGTTACCTGGTTTAGGGGTTGGAGAGAAGCACCCTGAGTCGGACCCTGAGGACCGCGCAACTCTAACTGAGATTATGCAGAAGAAGATGTTTGAGGATAAGAAGCGAAAGCTTGATGAGCAGGCTGCTGCTGCGCTTGCATCAAAGAAGATTAAACTTCAGAAAGAGAATCCTCCTGCCCCATCTGAATCGGATATTGATATGGGTATTTTTGCTGAAAAGCCAAGTGATTTACTGCAGAAAATCTATGAAGCTTCTGGTACTCGCTTTATTTTTTCCCAGCGTCTCTTATCTTTTCATTTGTTAATCCTTTTCTTTGAATATGCTCTGCTCGTTTTGGAGCAGGTACCAAAACAGCCAAGAGTGGCCACAAGGTTGACATATCCAAGATTACTCCTCCAGAATCCCCGCCGTCGAGGGTGTTTGGGTTGTCTCCTCATCATGACACTCCTGACGGTGCGAAAAAAGGAGATGTGAGGATTGAGCAGGTTGCGGAAGGTGGCGGTGATGTAGGTGGTGCTGCGGGCGGTGTTGCTGGTGTTGATCGTGGTAAAAATGTTGAGGTTGAGGTAGAGGTGAGTCAAACTACGCCTCACCAAACGGTGTATACCAAGCGCCCCCCGGGTGATGGTGGTGGTGCAACCTCAGGTGCTGTCCCACGGATGGCGCCAATGATGAAACACAGGTTAACACTACGGTTAATCTGTGGGGTTATTTCTCTTGTGGGTTCAATCTCTCTTCCTACTCGTAAGATGGTCCGGTTCCTGCAAAACAGCAACACCGTTAGTCTCGTTAAGAGGGGAATATGGGGGTTTCCCTCTTAACCAGGCTCCGGCGTGAGAATAAGTACTGTTCCGAGGGGGAATAATCAGTGTGTGTTAAGTGTGGGATAATGAAAGCCCGATCCTTTTACCTGAATGATGAAGGGTTCTATTTATAGCCGGATGGCGAAAGAGGGAGGAGCAGCGATGCCAGCTGTGGTTGCGCGCCAGCTGTCCGACCAAGGGGAATATCCTCTTGGTCTCCTCTGCTGTGTTCAGCGTGGTGGTACACGTGGCGCGCTCGCATTCGCTCATCTTGGAGACGTCGTACCGGCATTGTCGGGCTGCCCCTAGATTTGTTACTGGCCTACGTGGCGCCTGGTGACTGGTGACACGTTATGTCCTTTATGTCGGGTGGAGCATCTTTGGATTCACCCAGATATTTTCCAGAAGCTTCTAGAAGCTTCTGGATAACTTTGTCGATGTCAGCGCCACGTCTGATGGAAAAAGTGGTGTGGTCCTTGCCATGTTGGCAAGGAATTGGGACCATACCTCTTCAGTCGTAAATCTCCTGGGCCCACCACAAACATATTGGGCCCAAGTCTTATAACAAAAACCCAATCCTTTTAACAAATAATTTCTTAAATGATGAACTTTTAATATGAAAATGGTTAATTTTCATAGAAAAATAAAAATAAATAAATAAAAATAACACCAAATACCACACCATACATTTGCATTTGCTGTATGATCATATCATTGTAGAGCGAACTAAAGAACACTTTTCACCACAGATTTATATAGATCAGTCTATGTGTTTTGCAATATATTTGTCCACTTAAACTCTTGCTTTAAACCTTTCTATTTAATAGACTGAACTTTTATCATGTTTTGGTAAATTTGATATGATCCAAAATGGATCCCATAGAAGTACTAGAATTCTAATTGTGCATTCTATCATGCAAGCAGTTTTCTTACCACATATTTTCACAGTGTCTGCCCTAGAACCTAGAATATTATCTGTGGAATGTGTGTTGCATATCCCCATTCCTCAAATTATTAAAGACGGAATTATAGAAACAACAAGTGGCCTAGTGAAAATAACAACTATATACGTCGTGGCCACATCCAAATTGATATGTGAAATTATAGGGTGTAAACGAGCCGAGCCGAGCCCGAGCCCGACTAGGCTCGAGCTCGGCTTGTTATGTTTTTATGAAGCTCGAGCTCAAGCTCGGCTCGGTTCGAGCCTACTTCTCTGAGCTCGAGCTCGGCTCGTGAGTAAAACCCAAAGCTCGAGCTTGGCTCGAGCTATTTCGGGAACAACCTCAAATGGGCTAAAAGCTCGGCTCAAGCTCGTTTCAACAACGATTAAGCGATCCAAAGCTCGGCTCGAGCTCAGCTCACCAATGTTAGCATCATCATTAGTATAAAGAACTAAAATTTTGTTTAGGCTCGTTTGGGCTCGCGAGCCTAAGCGAGCTTTGTATTTCAGGCTCGAGCTCGGGCTCGATAACTAAACGAGCTCTATTTCAGGCTCGATCTCGGGCTCGTTAAGGCTCGACTCGTTCGAGCTTTTAACCGAGCCGATTACGAGTAGCTCTCGAGCCTCCGGGCTTATTTACACTCCTATGTTTGACATTTGGAAAAATGTTGAGTCTACAAAAGATTCAGGGATAACTTTGTTAAATAGTAACTAAGTTTTATGATTTTATCCAATCAGGTCATTGAAGTTTACTTTGATATTTCAATCCTAAATATTTTACGTGGATATCGTGTAACCAATCCTAGATGACATTTCTTTTTATTTTTCTTCTTTTTATTTTATATGATGACATGGCTTAAAAATCCTAACATAGATTTAAAAATGAAAAATATATTAAAAAAATTACGAAAATTATTAAAAATGAGAACAAAAAATATTAAGAAAATTAAAAAAAATGAGAACAAAAAACATATATAATGAAAACTGTTTTCTTTATTTTTTGCAAGTTATTAAGTTTTTTCGTATTTTTTCAAACTTTTTCACAATTTTCTTTTAATCCGTTGTCATTTATAAGCCATGTATATATAATAAAAAAAGAAAAATAAAAGAAATGTCATGTAAGATTGGTGACTTGCTCTTCAAATAACATATAGGATTAGAAGATTAAGATAAACTTAAGTGATTGAACAAATTTTTTTATGAGTAACCTAATTTGAAACATTATTATTTTATTATTTTTTCTTAAAGATTTGTGGGACTACACTTGGACAATCCACAAAACAAAACTTTAGGATGGATGAATTAACATGAGCTTAGATTACCATAAATGGAACAATTCAAATACATGTTAAAGTACAAAAGGAATACAAAAGAAAACTATAATTTTAAGATTAATTTATTATTTACTGCATAAATTTAAGCCATTAGGAATTTACAATAGAGTGACATGTAAAAGAGCAATAAGCAGCGTCGCAACCCTCTTTTGAATAGCAAACTCAATCTTACTGAAAACAAAGATATGGTACTTCGACGTCTAGAGATTGTGGTGCATGACCACCTGCACTCTGTTCAGGAAACCGACAACTTTGGGGCAAGAGACCCAAATGTATCAAAAGCAAAGGGAATGAATACATGTTGATTCTGGGCATAAGTTTTCTCATGCTTAGCAACTTTCCCTGATTTCCGCCTTCAACACATTCTTGCCAGCCAAGAACGAGTTTCTCTTGAGCCCAACAAGGAGGGACACCTCGGTAAGGTCCACACAGTCGTGTCTCCCCCTTTCCACCGAACATGATCCCAACCGTTGGCCGAAGAGTGAACCTCTTTTAAAGCGGGCATGTCAGAAAATACACATGAGCCTCTTTTTTAGGAATTCCTGCCCACTTTAGCATGCAACGGAGGACATCCCGAAACACCAAGTTCAATGAAAAGAAAGAAAATCCCAAATTAGCTTGTTTGGAATTGTAAAAATCCAACCATTTAAAAAAGACTGTCTTGAGGGTGAAAATGATACTAGATATAGTATAGCCAACTTTAGGTGTAGGTTTAAAGAACACGATCCAAAATCACATCAAGGTTAAGTTTTAAAATTTGGTTCAAACAATACTAAAATATATGCACTGTTGTTTTATGATCATATTTTGTGATCATCAATTGTGTAGGTAAAGAGGTTGAATGGTCCTTTATAACTATCGATATTCTGTCATGATTGAAATATGTAACACCTATTTGTGATAGTGTTGCTACTTTTCTTAATGTATATAAAATATTTAGTGCCAAGTCTAGATGGTAGATACTAAAGTGTTTGGCAAAACGTGGAGTTAATCAAAGTCTAGATGGTAGCTTAGCTTTTTGAAACTTATTGTCTTTTTCAAACCAATAAGTCAAAATAATGTTTAAACAAGTGAAAAAAACTTTTTGAATCAAGTGTTTATATAAGGTGGAAAAATTATTTTGAAAATCACCTTATACAAAAATTTGTTTCAAAAAGTACTTTTAACTTGTCCAAACATTATTTTGAATTTTTGGCTTGAAAAAGTCAATAAATTTCAAAAAGCTAAGCCAAACACCCCGTAAAGTGTTTGACAAAACGTGGAATTAATCATAGACGCAATATTTCTATAGAGTTTGTTCTGTCCCAACAAAATTTTGGAGATTACGTGAGAAAAAGGATTAGATGCCATCTTAAGGAACTAGTTAGTTACAAGTGAGATTGAAGCACATGTTTTATATCATCCCATGTATGCCGAAGACTTTACATTTCTAATATCAATGTGTAATTCATGAGCTTGATATATGTTAGTGTATTGAACGAATAAATTTGTGTATTGATGAGTATATGTGTATTGGTAGAGTGAGAACAATATTAGGATAATAGAAAGTTGTGTTTTCGTATTCTTAGCCACTAGATTGGATAATGAATGGTTAAGATTGAAGGAGAGAATTCATCAAAGCGTGTGTTTTCAATAAGGGTAATATTGTCTATTCAAGATAATTTTTTTATCTCTTCTACTTCCCTCTTTTTTAAAATGTTAATGACTCTTTCACACCATGTTATTTTTTTACATAAAAAATGTACTACCAGGGGGTTTCATATGGTCATGCTTTTGTTTTAACATGACCATATGCCTCTATTCTAACATAATCATGTTTTTGTTTTAGCATGATCATGTTCATGTAATGTTGCGATGATACTAGGGGTTCCACATAATTCAAAATATAAAACACAATTCACCCATTTTCATCTACATCTTTAAATTTTTCAACATCCAGGAGAACAAAAAACCAAAAGAAGAACTATCACTAAAATGCATTAAGGTGAAAAACACAATTGAGGTTTGATAACCTAAAAACACAATAAAAAACAAAACTTACAAAAGAACTCCGAAACAATGGTGGACGGAGAATGATTAACGGTGGAGTAACTGGTTGTGGTGGCGGTGGCAGTGAAACGGTGGCGTGGCGTGGAATGGTAGTTTCAGATCTGAAAAACGAAATATGGGGGTGAAGGTAAAAGTGGCGAGATGGTGTTGGTGGTTTCAGATCTATAATCCAACAAGATGGTGGCGATCATAGGTGGTGAGGTGGAGGTGGTGGTGGTGTTGGTTGTGATGTGGTGGTGTGTGGTTTCGAAGATGGTTTGTTTTTTGGTATATGTCGAAAGAGAAAGAGAAAGTGAGACGGTGAGAAGAGATTGAAGATGAGTTGGTGTAACATTAACTAAAATGCCCTTATATTTAGTTTTTTTTTTCTAATTTGCCACATGTCACAACCACATCCCTTCCTAGCCTTCTGACCAAACTCCAGAGTGGAAAAAATTGGTAATTGTTGTAAACGTTTAAACTTGGATTGTCACTTTTTTTTTCATTTTACTTTATAAATTGGATTGGGTGTTAAACGAATTAAATAACAAATTTTCAAATTAATCGAATCAAATTACTCGCATTTTTTTTTATTTTTACATGAATTCGAGTTAGATTCGATTTGAATTCGAAATTCATGCCCTGATTAGTTTTTCGATACGATTCGTTTTTGAAAATTGAATTTGAATGAATTCAAACTCAATCGAAATACTATTCAATATGTGAATAAAATCAAATATAAAACAATAAAATATGTAAACTAAAAATCTAAAAGCTAGATATGGAACTTTAAAATCAAATATAAAACTTCTATTTATTCAAACTCAACTAAAATACTATTCAATATGTGAATAAAATCAAACGAGATTTTAGGACCCACGCGTTGCAGTGAGAACGTTTTACCAAAAAGAAAATAAACATTAAAACGTTGAACCACAAATCTGATGTATGGGTGTTGCAAAGCATTACGTAAAACATTAGCGTAGAAAAGAATAACGATAACATTTGTTTGTAATAGCATAGACAATCGCTACTACATAAAAAAGAAACGCAAATGACCAAAGGAATTTATTAAAATAGATTTTTTTTAAATGTTTATATGTTTATTATATATTAAGTAACTTCGTAAAACATTTGAATTAAATATCCTTCAAGTGATGAGGTTTACATGTTAGAACTTACAAGCAATGGAATCAAATATCCATTAACTGGTTAGGTTGTAAAACTTGACGAAAGTATATAAAGGTGTTGATTAATAAACTACTTGTGTATTAAGAGTGGATTCTTCTTAAAAATGGACACTTCCAAAGAAAGGATATACATTTAAAAACCACGTACGGTAACACCTTTCTTTACATGTCTCTCTCTCAACCATTTTTATCAACACAACACAACCACCGCAAAATGGCCGGTGCCAATAACCACCGCAACACTACCCTCACAACACCATGATCACCACCAACGCAGCACCACCACCTCACCTACTGTAACAATCCTCAATAAACCGACACTCTCATAATAAATTCCGACATCCTAGTATATTTTAAAATGTCTCAATATGTCTTTAAATACACCCCGTATGTGAAAACCGAGCCCGAAATACATTAAATAGCGTTTAAAATAAATAAAAACTTGATTTTTAAGCTGAGGCGGGCCGCGTAGGACCCGCCCCAACACTCACGCGGGCGGTATCAAGGCTGAAACTGATTTCGTTGATTTCTTTAGTTTAGGCGGGCCGCGTAAGATCCCCTTTAAGCTTACGCGGGCCGCGTGAGATCAATAACGCAGAGACACCCTAGGCCGACACGTGTCGACATCGTGGCGGACCTATCTGATGAGCCGGACAAGCTAGTCCGTTGACTAGCTTTGACGCGGGCCGCGTAGCCCTAAGGGTACGCTTACGCGGGCCGCGTGAGAGTCAAGTTCAGCAACTATATAAGGAGACATCGGGTTTCAGTATTCCTCGTTCATTTCTTTTTCTTTCTAAACGAATTCTGAAGTAGTAGAAGTAAAACGCGGGTATTATATCCCCCTAATTAGCGAGGTTCTGCTCCGTTGTAAGTATTATAACCTCAGTTTCGTAGTAGATACGATGCCCGATTGATTTAGGGTTCCGTAACAACTGTCGTGGTTCTGCCCGACGTAGTTGTTGGAATACCGTCTCGGGGAGGGTGTCATTACTATTTTCAAAGGGTTATGATACTAGCTGTAACGACTCTCATCAAAAGTCATAATTATTAAATTAATTTGACCAATAGGAAACCCTAATTGAGATACCCAAGTAATTCTGTGCAAACCCTAAGATTTTCATAAATTTCAGAATCAGGATTAGGGCCCCTAAAACTCAGGGGGGGTATTCCCTAGTTAATAATTATCTATATTTGCGTGCTCCGGAAGTTGAAATTTAAAATATCGTCGACTCATCAAGGCTGGAAACACACGTGGCCTCCTTATAGCCATTTTGTTAACCTTACGGACCGTAAGGTCACCAAGCTTACGGTCCGTAAGCTGTCATACGGACCTCAACCTTGAGAAGCTTACGGTCCGTAAGCATGTCAAATTTCGTGTATAAATAGCAGCGTTTGGCACTTGATTTCTGGTGTTCAAACGACGAAAGAATTCGTCAAATTCTTCGAGTTATCTTCTGTTTACTTCAATTAACACACACGAAACTTCAATTAAGCATAGCGGGGTGCTGCAGAACAGGGTATTAACTTAATCGCTATTACGATTCATTGTCCGATCGATCCATATATCCAATGGATGTTTAAGTGCCGCCCACATTAGGGTTATACTTTATCGTTCGTCATTAATTTGACGGATTGTCGTTAATTCGATAGGTAAAGTATTATACTTTGTCGTTCGTTGTTAATTCAACGGATCATCGTTAATTCGATGGATGAAGTATATTGCACTTTGTCATTTGTTGTGAGAATATGATCTCGTGAGTTATCGTAAAATGCTATATTAAGTTACTTACCTAGTTCATATGCATTAGGTTAAAAAGGCTAATCAATAGGCTAGGCTCTGCTCAAATTAAATCTGCAATATATCAATGATTATCTGTAAGACTAAGCTTTGCCCGTAGAAATCTGCAATGTGAGTTCATTTCTCTTTTCTCACAGTTTGTGAGTCCATTACATTTTCTCACAGTTTTATCACCTTTTTGTGAAACAATTATATTTACAAAGATTTTACAGAATCTTAAATGATTACCAGTTATACTTACAGTAAATTAAGTTTTTATATTAACTGCTGGTATGAAAGATTTTATATATTATTTGATTCTTATTATTAATTACCAGAAAGTTAGTTAATATTATCATGATTACAATAACAGTGGAAAATTATGTATTTTACTAAGATTATATTTTAGTCTTAGTCACGTTAAAATATTAAATAATGATATTACAATTATTTAATTAACATATTTGATAAGTATAGTAATTTGACATAAATTGAGATATGTCATTTTCTGGATTAAATGGTTTTATGCCAAAAGTAATATATTTGATAAAGAAATGTTACGGGACATCATTATGTCTAAAGACACTGGTTGAGAGAATGATCAACAGTGTTATGAATAGAAATTACTAGTTGAAAGAATGATCAACAGTAATATAATCTGAGTTACTAGTTGAAAGAATGATCAACAGTAACATGACCAAAAGCACTAGTTGAAAGAATGATCAACAGTGTTATAGAATCACTAGTTGAAAGAATGATCAACAGTGATATGACAGAATCATTAATTGAAAGAATAATCAATAATTGATATGATTATAGTCACGGGAATCGCCTAGTGACAGATAAATTGAATAAAAGTCAAATACATTTATTTGATGAATTCATTATCGGACTAAAGTGAAGTCAATAATTGATATGATTACTGTCACATTGGAACTGTCATTATTTGACAAATACTGAGTGAATTAAATAAATATAAAAACCTTAAATATTGTAAGGTATAACAATATATTTATAAAACGGAATGAATTCACTCAGTGTTATCGCTGACAAAGCCTTTTTCAAACATTTTTCAGGTAAGTGGAATAAGAGCTGGATACGACACTGAAAAGGCTTCAAGAAGTGGCTTATTTTATTTAAATCAAATTAAGAAATATTGTAAACAAAATTCACATTATAAAACATGGGTTTATCCCATTTCTTTAAATAAAATCCGGTGTTTTCTAAACTCTGATATTTTTCCTAACTCACGGTCCTGATGAAATTTCCGCTGCAACGTTTTTAAAAACCGGTACCGCTGGACTGTTCACGGCACCCGATTCCGTCCAGGGTGGGTCGGGGGTCGTGACAGAAGGTGGTATCAGAGCCAAACTCAAAGAGCCACTTGTTTAAGCTAATTAGGTGTTCTTTTTAATACCTAAACTTAGACAATAAAGTTAGGAAACTGATACAAATTAACATATGTGTTATATATGAATATATATATATATGTTAATATGAACAGATAATATCCTGGAAGTATTGTTTTGCCTTCTGTGATGTTAATATGTGAAAATGTTTGCAATTCAGATGTCAAATGAAGTACCACATAATCCAGAAGTTCATGCTAATAATGAAAATCCTTTGGATAAAAATGCTATAGAAAATTTAATAGCCCAAGGAATAGCTAACGCTTTACCTTCAATAATTAAAGCTGTTAAAAATACCGTAGAACCTATCAAAGCTGTGAGTAGCAAGCATACTCGTGACGATGATTTTAGCCATAGTGTCAATGGAGGTAATATTATCAAAACCCCATTTCCTAAGAAAAAGAAGGCGATGACTTTCGGGTGTACCTACAAAGAATTTTTAGCTTGTAAACCAACTGAGTTCGCCGGCAGTAAAGGAGCTACAGCTGCTCTGCGATGGTTGGAAAAGACGGAAGCTGTTCTTACAATCAGTAAATGTGCCGAAGAAGATAAGGTGATGTATGCATCTAATCTCTTTAAGGAAGAAGCCTTAGAATGGTGGAATACAATTCTTCAGGCAAAAGGAAGCGACATGGCTTATGCCATGAACTGGGAAAAATTCAAGGAAATGACAGAAAGGAAATTCTGTCCTCCTTATGAAAAGGAACGAATAGCTAACAAGTTCCTAAATCATAAAATGATAGATGTGAATTGTCGTGAATATACGACAACGTTCTTCGAATATGCAAGAATGGTACCAACTCTGGCTTCGCCAGAACCTGTACTTATTTCTCGTTATATTTGGGGATTAGTTAGTGAAATTCGAGACATAGTCAAGGCCACTAGACCACAGACTATTGAAGAAGCAGTCGAACTAGCTAACATGCTGACAGATGGACTAATCCGCACAAGAGAAGAAAATAAGAAGAAAGAGTTAGCCCAGAAAATTTCCCAAGAATTCTACAAGAAGACAGGAACTGAACAGTCATTGGAACAACCTATCTGCAGAAGCTGTAACAAAAAGCACTCAGGAAAATGCCGTTTTAGGAAAACATCCTACTGTAACTTCTGCAAGATGGCCGGGCATACAGAGGAAGAGTGTAGAAGGAAAACTACTGTTTGTTTCAATTGCGGAGAAACAGGACACATTAAACCATATTGCCCAAAATTAACCAAAACATTTGACAACAAGGCCAGAACTGCAGACGGAACTAAGAAGAACGCGCGAGCATTCGTACTTACTACGCAAGAAGCGGAAATAATTCCAGACGTAGTTGCTGATATGTAGTATTTAAGTTAAGTTATTATTTGACCCTAGTACAAATAAAAGTTTATAAATAAATACATTCTGTCCAGTACTTCATCTATTCAAAACCATAACAGAATTGTTTGGTTTTCACTTTCATTGAATCATTCATTTGGTCACGTTCACCTTATGGTGACATTTTCATAAAATTTGAAGCTTGTACTAATCTCGTTGCATACGGGTTTAATTATTCATTTCTATTGAATCCGTTTTGCTGGTTTATTCTATAGAATCAATCTTAACACAATCATGTGCTAAGATAATGATACACAATTTCATTTCATATTTCAGTGTATCTCTTAAAGATTTTTATATCAGCAATCGAGCGTTTCGTAATCCTTATTTTATCATCTTTGATCGAAAAACATTATTCAAGTATTTCGATTTCAATCTTACTCGATTTATTCGAAACATTCGGATTTACTTCATTTGATTTAAAGCATGGTGAAATTCGTTTCATTCACCACTATTATTTTCAATTCCTATGACACCTTGTGGTGGCATTTTCTTTAAATTTGAATCTTGAGATATTCTCATTTTCACTCCTGATGAACGAATTTTAATTTCTGTTGGTTCATCATCTTAAACAAGTCTTAATACAATTATGTGTTAAGATAAGTGTACACAAATTCATATCATATTCCTGTGTACTTCTTAACGTTTCTTTCATCATTTATCGAAAATCTTATAAAATTTCATCTGGTCTTATCATTTGAAAATCCTATTCGAACTGAATATCCAAAATTACTTCATTAGAGCTTTCAGTTGATTACACGGTGAAATTGTTTAGTCACCGTAATTATTGAATTATTTCAATTCTTACGACACCTTGTGGCGTCGTTATAAACTTGTAGCTTGAGCTAATCATAAGAATATGAATCTTTCAAAATCACGTATGTATTTCGTTTGACTCATCATTCGAAAGTAGTCTTGATGCAATTATGTATTAAGACAATGATACACTAAACTCTATTGTATTCCAGTGTATCCTTGCAAATTCAATAATGTCAACACACTGATTTTTCTCTTGTTATGATTCGATAGTTGACAAAATATTTTCGTGCTTCTATTTCATTTTGAACTTGTTAATTCTGAATTTTCTTCAGTTGCCAATCAAAGTAAGCTTTCTTTTGACAAAAGAATTTTTATTTGATTCTAAAAATTCTTCATATTCATTCTAAATATCTAATTGATCATATATCTTTTGACTTGAAAATAGTCACATTGGAAATTATATCATTTCATCTCATTCGTTTGACATCGATTTCTTGAACTAATTCAGTTGAATATTTGAAAATTCTACTTATAATACAACTTATATTCACAAAATTCGATTCTGTGTCATCTACCTTAATATTATTTTTATTGATTAGAATATGACATAAGTCTAAAAGAAAATATCATAACCCAAATACAATTGGAAGCTGGAACCTGAGATGAAGAAAATATATTCCTACTTATTCCAGCAAATCTCGAGGACGAGATTTTTATTAAGGTGGGGAGAATGTAACGACTCTCATCAAAAGTCATAATTATTAAATTAATTTGACCAATAGGAAACCCTAATTGAGATACCCAAGTAATTCTGTGCAAACCCTAAGATTTTCATAAATTTCAGAATCAGGATTAGGGCCCCTAAAACTCAGGGGGGGTATTCCCTAGTTAATAATTATCTATATTTGCGTGCTCCGGAAGTTGAAATTTAAAATATCGTCGACTCATCAAGGCTGGAAACACACGTGGCCTCCTTATAGCCATTTTGTTAACCTTACGGACCGTAAGGTCACCAAGCTTACGGTCCGTAAGCTGTCATACGGACCTCAACCTTGAGAAGCTTACGGTCCGTAAGCATGTCAAATTTCGTGTATAAATAGCAGCGTTTGGCACTTGATTTCTGGTGTTCAAACGACGAAAGAATTCGTCAAATTCTTCGAGTTATCTTCTGTTTACTTCAATTAACACACACGAAACTTCAATTAAGCATAGCGGGGTGCTGCAGAACAGGGTATTAACTTAATCGCTATTACGATTCATTGTCCGATCGATCCATATATCCAATGGATGTTTAAGTGCCGCCCACATTAGGGTTATACTTTATCGTTCGTCATTAATTTGACGGATTGTCGTTAATTCGATAGGTAAAGTATTATACTTTGTCGTTCGTTGTTAATTCAACGGATCATCGTTAATTCGATGGATGAAGTATATTGCACTTTGTCATTTGTTGTGAGAATATGATCTCGTGAGTTATCGTAAAATGCTATATTAAGTTACTTACCTAGTTCATATGCATTAGGTTAAAAAGGCTAATCAATAGGCTAGGCTCTGCTCAAATTAAATCTGCAATATATCAATGATTATCTGTAAGACTAAGCTTTGCCCGTAGAAATCTGCAATGTGAGTTCATTTCTCTTTTCTCACAGTTTGTGAGTCCATTACATTTTCTCACAGTTTTATCACCTTTTTGTGAAACAATTATATTTACAAAGATTTTACAGAATCTTAAATGATTACCAGTTATACTTACAGTAAATTAAGTTTTTATATTAACTGCTGGTATGAAAGATTTTATATATTATTTGATTCTTATTATTAATTACCAGAAAGTTAGTTAATATTATCATGATTACAATAACAGTGGAAAATTATGTATTTTACTAAGATTATATTTTAGTCTTAGTCACGTTAAAATATTAAATAATGATATTACAATTATTTAATTAACATATTTGATAAGTATAGTAATTTGACATAAATTGAGATATGTCATTTTCTGGATTAAATGGTTTTATGCCAAAAGTAATATATTTGATAAAGAAATGTTACGGGACATCATTATGTCTAAAGACACTGGTTGAGAGAATGATCAACAGTGTTATGAATAGAAATTACTAGTTGAAAGAATGATCAACAGTAATATAATCTGAGTTACTAGTTGAAAGAATGATCAACAGTAACATGACCAAAAGCACTAGTTGAAAGAATGATCAACAGTGTTATAGAATCACTAGTTGAAAGAATGATCAACAGTGATATGACAGAATCATTAATTGAAAGAATAATCAATAATTGATATGATTATAGTCACGGGAATCGCCTAGTGACAGATAAATTGAATAAAAGTCAAATACATTTATTTGATGAATTCATTATCGGACTAAAGTGAAGTCAATAATTGATATGATTACTGTCACATTGGAACTGTCATTATTTGACAAATACTGAGTGAATTAAATAAATATAAAAACCTTAAATATTGTAAGGTATAACAATATATTTATAAAACGGAATGAATTCACTCAGTGTTATCGCTGACAAAACCTTTTTCAAACATTTTTCAGGTAAGTGGAATAAGAGCTGGATACGACACTGAAAAGGCTTCAAGAAGTGGCTTATTTTATTTAAATCAAATTAAGAAATATTGTAAACAAAATTCACATTATAAAACATGGGTTTATCCCATTTCTTTAAATAAAATCCGGTGTTTTCTAAACTCTGATATTTTTCCTAACTCACGGTCCTGATGAAATTTCCGCTGCAACGTTTTTAAAAACCGGTACCGCTGGACTGTTCACGGCACCCGATTCCGTCCAGGGTGGGTCGGGGGTCGTGACACTAGCCTATGTACATTTGTGAAAATTATAGATTATATCCAGGAAACCCTTATGCGAAGTCTAAGATAGCAATGTGAGTTTATCCTCTTTTTGTTAACCTTTTTGTAATGTTTTACAAAACCTTAATTATTTTACAATGTGATTAAGCGATGATTGAGTCTTTGTAGTTCTTCAATTACTGCCGGTATGTTGGGGTTTTGCATACAAAATTTACTACCCTGTGAGTAGTAAGTCGGGACGACAACACGTTACCATTGGACAACGAGTTAGCCAATGTGTAATTTGACCCACCAGTCAGGATTGACAGTACTGAATGAGTAATTGTGTAGAAATAAACAATGTGATCGCTCTCAATACTGTTTTAATTAATAAAATGTTTCTTGATTAAACTGGGATTCACTCACCAGTATTTTCCACTGACAAATGTTTTTAAAACGCGTTTCAGATAACACAATGTGACAGCCAATTAGTAAAAAGCCAGCTGGAGAGCACTGAAGGCTTGGGAAAAATGTGGCTATAAAAGTTACCTAAAAGACGATATTTTAAATTCAATAAAATAGGGTTTATCCCTATAAACGTATTGTAATAAGAAACTTGGGTTTTACCCATGTGATTATTAATATCAAATATGGTGGTTTTACTATGATAAACATTTCCTAACTACGGTCCTGATGTAATTTCCGCTGCCAAATTAACAAGCTGATACCACCGAAATTCTGAGTTCGCGTCCGCCCGTTCCCGGGACAGATAAGGGATCGGGGGTTGCGACAGAAGGTGATATCAGAGCCTAGCCACTGGTTTAAGCCAAAGAAGTGTTCTGCTGACACTTAAAATCTAAATTTTGTGTTAGGAAATAATTTATGTGATTATGTGTTTTGTGTTATTTGACTATTTGTTAGTTTACAGTATGAGTGATCAAGGACCCTCAGACATGTGTCGTCAGTTGTCTGATTCACCTAGGAGTGAAGGTACCTCTTCACAGCCTGCCCTTTCGGGGTATTCTGCTGATCAGGAAGAAGGGGTGTTTGCCTTTAAAGCTCAGTCGGAAGAGCCGTTCCCTCATAAAAAGAGAGGATGGTTCAGTAAGGAAGTATTTGCACGTAGGAAAAGAATGAGAAAATTGCAACAGCAAAGAGCCTTAGCAGCCGTTAAGCGAAAGACAGATGCCCATATGCAGGATATGCTTAATAGAAGCCTAGCTAATTTCCATATCCTAGCTACAACTGCTGATGACCCAAGTCTGGAGCAAATAATAGCACCCCAACCACAACTCTCAATCCCTGATCAACCTATGGAGAAAGAAAACCCTGAAAACCAAGTGGAGATGCATGACTTTAATCCGGAAGAAATCCATAGGGTACCTGCACCAAACCCCCTAGACCCAAATTACGATCCCTGGTGGGACGACAATATGGACTTTGTGCAACGTTACCCGATACATGAAGACACACCTATACAGAACATAGGAGCCTACCCAGGTATGGACCCTTTAGATCCCTATTACCATGATGACTACATTAGGGAGATCTTAGAAGATCCTTACCGATTTCAGGCACTTTCACACCCATATCAGGAACCCGCACCCCAGATTCCGAACCCAGTCCTAGAACCTGCACCCCCAATGAGTGCAGAAAACGTGCAAGAACTTAGGACATTTAGTGAGGAAATTTTAGAAAGCAGTGAGAGAATGCGACAAGTGGGAGAGCGACTCGTATGGAAATACGACGAGCGCAATATGGATTTTTGGATAAATCCATATCCGTGAATGTGAGAATAGTAAAACGGTAATAGTAATAATAATAATATATATGTGTGTATCGATGCCTATTACTATTAGTGTAATTCTATTTCAGTTGGTATTGTAATTTTATTTCAGTACTAGTGTGTAATAGATGCATAATAGTATATGAATAGAGTAAAGTCGCAATGATCGACGCTTTTGGCAAAAATGTGTGTCATGTGATTGACTATAGTAATATTATTTTGTGCTATTAATACGGGGTAAATGTTTAAAATTCAGATGGCCGACGAAGGAAATCAAGGAAATCTGAATAACGATAACCAGAGTAACATTAACGTGGTTAATGAGAATCCAAGCATCAATAACAATGGAAACCAAATGGATAATAGTGCCGTTCAACATATAGTAGCACAAGGAATCATAGATGCAATGCCATTTATTATTCAAACGATTCAAGAAGCGAATATTAAAAGTAAGCATAGCAGTAAGCGACCAATTGAACCAGAAAACAGCGTGAACAATGGACCCGTACTACAAGTGCCCATTCCCAAAAGGAGAAGAACCGTGCCTTACAGTTGTTCTTATAAAGAATTCTGGTCTTGTAAACCAATGGAATTCTCGGGCAACGAAGGGGCCATTGCAACCCTACGCTGGATAGAAAAAACTGAGGGAGTCTTAAGAATAAGCAAGTGTGCTGAAGAAGATAAGATAATGTTTGCTTCTAATCTGTTTAAGAATTCAGCACTAGAATGGTGGAACACTATCCTCTAATCAAAAGGAAGTGAAAGAACTTACAATATGGAATGGGAAGAATTTAAGGACAAGGTAGAAAGGAAATTTTGGCCATCCAATGAGAAGGAACAGATAGCAAACAAATTCCTAAACCTTAGGATGACTAGTGTAGATAGTAAGGGATACACTAAATTATTCTTCGAATATGCTAGAATAGTACCAACCCTTGCTTCACCTGAACCAGTATTAATCTCCCGTTATATTTGGGGATTAATTGGGGAGATAAGACACGTAGTCAAGGCAGCTAGACCTCAAACCATAGAAGAAGCTGTAGAACTAGCAAACACCTTGACAGATGAATTAGTCCGTACACGAGAAGAGGATCAAAGGAGGAACCAACCCAGAAACTCACACAAGAATTTCGTTCTGGAAATTCTAACCGTGGGAGAAATGTAGGTTCTACCTCTGCACCCTACTGTAGGTATTGCAAAAGAAAGCATACAGGAAGATGCCCCATATACTGTAACTTTTGCAAAATATCGGGACACAAGGAAGAAAACTGCAGGAAGAAAGCTAACAATAGGATATGTTACAACTGCGGAGAACAAGGTCATATCAAGCCTAATTGCCCAAAATTAGCTCCAGCTACAGACAACAATAATACACAAAATGCCAGAGCATTTGTTCTGACTGCAGATGAAGCCAAGATAATTCCAGATGTCATAGCTGGTACGTTTTTAGTTAATGATGTCTTTGCTCAAGTATTATTTGACTCTGGTGCAAACCAAAGTTTTATTAATACATCATTTTTCAAATTTCTAAATCAATCATTAACTAAACTACCACAAGAATGCTTAGTAGAGACAGCTAATGGAGAAACTGTTGGTACACTTGTGTCTGTACTTTGTCTGTATTTCGTCATGATACAAAACGATGTCTTTAATGTAAGGTTGATGTAAGTTTGACCAAGTCAACCATCCTCCTGGTTTGACTTGGCCAAACAGTTAGAAAGATGTTGTAAGCTGGTAGGGTCGAAGGATGTGTCATCGAAGGATTGCCTATATCCTTCGATGACCTGCTCGAAAGATGTCTTTCGATAGATGGACCACGAAAGATCCCATCTTTCGTGGTACATGTGTATCCTTCGAGCTGTTTCTGGTCGAAAGATGATCTTTCGACCAGACTGTTTGATCCTTCGACCAGACACGCTGTGTCGGGTATAAATACCCGTGTGTTGTGTTCTCTTCAGTGGTTAGACAGTTAGACAGAGAGGATTCGATAGAGAGAGACAGGAGAGCACACACACACTTTGAGAGTTTATAGAATACTTCTGTAAACATTGAGCTTGTAACCGGACCCTTCATTCGTATTAATACATGTGGTGTTAATCGGTGAATCTTGTGTGTTATGTTTGTGCTTGTTCTCGCATATATTCTCGGTTGCATGCTAGCTTGGATTCCGCACTCGCTAGTGTGTTTGATATAACAAGGATAAGGTTTCGATCTCATCCTCGGATAGGGACCTACAAGTGGTATCAGAGCTTTGGCTCTTCTCCTTGTTAAAACCGAGAGTTTTTCGGACTGTTTTTCGGGTTTAAAAGGTTCACTTTTCTGAAAAACTTGTTAAAATCGGGTTTCGATTGTTGTCGGTTTGCAGAAATATTCATATTTCTGGGTTTGTTCTTCTTATCTTCAACCGATATTCATAGTGTTCTTGGTATTTTACACTTTTGATCTTAAAAGGTTTAAATTTCAAAGTGTTTGTGTGTTGAAAAGAGTAAACTGATTAAAATATTGGACATTACTTGTTTGGTGAAACCTGCATGTTCAGAAGATATGGTCTGAACATACTTTCTGCCGAAAGTACTCACCAACTCGTCAACTTTTCACCAACTCGTCACTCTTTGTCAACTGTGTCAGAACCGATCGAAAGATATCCTTCGAAGTCGAAAGATCATCTTTCGACCAAAGGAGGTTCGACAGATAGGCATCATTCGAGCATCCTTCGAAGTGTGAGACTTATCCTTCGAACCAAGGAATATTTTCGAAACATACATCTTTCGGTCTTCTGCTCATTTTCGAAAGACTAGGATCCTTCGACTGGGGAGTCTTTCGAGGTCATCGTTCGTGTGTATCTTTCGGTCTACAGTACATTTTCGAAAGATAAGGATCCTTCGGTTGGAGAATCTTTCGAAAAATTTGCTCGAAACTCAACAGTGATCTTTCGAACACTGTTGATCTTTCGAACAGGTGTTGATCTTTCGATCATTGTTGGTTTAAGTTTAACAGTTTGTGTGTTTCAGGTCTTTCGATCTCAGATCCTTCGGCTGGTTGTTATCTTTCGAAATTTTAACATAGTTTGTGAAAATTGAATTTTTAAAAGGAAAACTTGTTTTTCAATTTTTAAATCTATTTTCACTTAATATATTAATTTTCATAAAATGGGAACAAACGGTCAGTGGGATCCATCCGCGTGGACTCTAACTCCACAATCATCAGCTACACAATCATCAGCTACGCAATCATCAGCTACGCAATCTGCGGCAGATTTCAGCAAAGCATGGATGCAGGCTATTGTCCCACCTCAAGCAGCAATGATAACTGCAAATCAATGGGCTTTGGTCACAAATCAAAGCAACAGCATTCAATCTATGATGCAGAACGACAGTGAGACTGGTACAAGCATGAAACCGCCAAAGCTAAATCATATCAACGATTGGGGATGGTGGAAAGAAAGGCTGAGAACTTATGTTCAGGGGCAAGGTCAAGATCTATGGATGTGCTTCTTCACCGCATTTGATAGTGATTTGGAAGTTGCAGGATCTAATCCAGAAACTTACAGCACTATGTCTGATGATGATAAGAAGAAATTTGAGTTAGAAAAGAAGGCATTCATGATTCTCACACAAGCTCTTCACAAAGACATTTACCACCAGTTTGTTTACTGCACGACTACTAAAAGCTTGTGGGATATGCTCACCTTACGTTGTGAAGGAAATGCTCAATCTAGAAAGATCAAACAAGAATTACTGAAGAAAGAGTTTGAAGGTTTCACGTGTATGGAGAATGAGACTTTGGCAGAGTTATCTACAAGATTCCATCACTTGTTGAGCGAGATGTTTGGTTTTAGAGTCACTGCCACTCCACAAGAAATGGTGAAGAGATTCGCTGATAGCTTACCAGCGAAGTGGAGCAGCTATCTTGAAATTCTCAAAGAAAATGGTGTTCTAGACACAATCAACGTTTATGAGTTGATTCAAAAACTGGAAAACAAGGATGTTGAAGAAAAGCTTAAGGCAAAAAGAACACAAACTCCTCAAAATCCAGAAATGTACTTTGGGATTGCAGGAGGTATCAGTGGAGAAAGACCAGCTTCTCAACACGCGAAGCTTCAAACAGCTTTCGTCTCAAACACCGGACCTTCAACAACAGATCAGTTTGATCCTTCAGCCTACACGATGTTTTCAAGACTGAATGTGCAACCGAAAGCTCAACAGCAACAACCGCAACAGCAAGGGTTTTATGGAAGCTCCTCAAACTTTCAAGCCACTTCCAATCCTAACACAGTCAGATTAGACACTTCCAACTTTTCCAAAGTTAGTGTCGAAGTAGCCAAGGAGCATATGGAGATGTTGAGTACCTTGGTTAGTGCTTATAGTGGATTAGTTGCAGGTCAGATTGGGAATATCAATCTAACCAATGAAGATTATCAGCAAGTGGATAAGGAAGAGTTTGAAATGATGGATATCAAATGGGCTCTTGCTAGTGCGATTCGAAGAGCTAAGGAGTTTATGGAAAGGACGGGGAGAACCAACTTGGAAAGCAAGAAAGACACCAAGTATGGGTTCGACAAGCAAGCTGTAACATGCTTTAACTGTGGTGAACGTGGCCATTTCAAAAGGGAATGCACAAGACCAGCTCAGCATGGAAACCAGAATCCCTTCAGAAACCAAGGCAACCAGCAGAACCAGAACAGGAACAATGAGCGTATGTTGATACCCGTCAACAACCAAGGCCAAGCAGGGTCATCAAATACCAACCGGGGGTTGTTGGTTCAAATAGATGAGGGTTGTGATTGGTCGCTTCAGCTTGGAGAAGGAGGAAATGGTGGAAGAGCATGTTTTGCTGAAGTCGTTAGGGATTTAAAGCACGCCAGTGGTGGAGAATCTTCCGCCAATGGTGGTGACTCTTCTGAGGATGAAGACTCTTCTGGTTATAGTGGAAGCTCAGATGAAGAATCCTCCACTTCAGGGAATGATCATGTGGATCAAGCTGCTTACTCTTCGTCTTCTCTCCATTCAGCCTTTATGGCTAATGTCGACGGTTCATCAGGTCAGGTATGTGTCGATGAACCCGCTGTAGCTAGTTGTGATAACTGTGATAGTTTGCGTGTTAAAAATGCTGATTTAGAAGCAAACATGTCTGAGTTGCAAGGCAAACATGATGCTTTACAAGCTAGTTTGTTTGACTTGCAAGACAAACATGTTTCTTTGAAGGATGAGTGTTGTGAATTGCAAAGCAAACACGAGGCTTTGCAAGAGAAATATGAAATCACACACAAACACCATCAAGAATTGGTTGTAGATCTGTCTAAAGCAGCTGAAGCTAACGTGTTTTTGACCAGAAATGAAAAGGAATTTAAAACAACAATTGCGTCATTAAAACATGATGTTTCAGAATTGCAAAAGGCTGTTTTGCGAAAACAACATGCTAACAATAATCTTATTGACACAATTGAAAAACAAATGGTAGAGTTAGCAACAGCTCGATGTGAATGTGAGACAATTAAGCAGAAACTGGAAAGCTATTCCAATTCCCGCTTTGTATTGGATCACATCATTGATGTTCAAGAGAGAAAGAAAAAGGGGGATAAACCGTGTATTGGATTCAAATCATGTCCTCCCCCAATGAATCACAATTACTCCAAATCGCCTGATGACGAGGATATGCCCCGTTTTGAACCTACTGTGCCACTCGGTCTAGATGACTTTGCAGCAGGCCTCGGGTTCACAACTGGTACATCATCCTCGGGTCAATCAGAATCTGAATCTGAAACTGTGACAGATTCATCATGTGTTAAGGAACAGAGTCCTCCCATTGTTGAGGATGCTGATTCTTCGGATGATGAATCTGAAGAAATTGTGAAACAACAGTCTAACTCGGTTACACCAGATATTCCAATCGAGAATCACATCCTGTGTGATCCACCAGTGAAACCGAGTAAGACTGAAATGTCAAAACCAATGGAGTCCCTTGTTCCTACAAGTGAAGAGAATAACTTGTTGTACACGCTCAAAGGAGATGATAAAATTTACTCTAACAAAGATTTCCCAATTAAAAATGTAAATCAAGATTTAATTGAGCAAATTTTTGAAGGATGTACTGACAAGTTTTTGGGAAACAAAAGTGGCAAAATTACCGTCACTCAATGTAATCCAATTCCGTGTGACCAAATTAGAAAACAATACGGAAACCAAAAACCAACAGTTGAGCGAAAACAACAAGTCAACTCCGGAAAGGGTAAGGGACAGGGAAAGAAGGCTCAGAACAAGAATGTTCAAGCACCTAAGGTTCAACAACAATGGGTGCAAAACAAAAGAGCTCCTGTTAAGAAAAGAGAACCGAAAATGAACTTTGTTGGATCCACGGGTTCAGACAAACTTGAAACATTTCAGGATAAATCTAACCTTGATTTTATAAAACAAGTTAGAATTTTAAAACGAAATGATCAGAATAATTACACCCAACACACCAACGGATGCGATTTAGGTCCAAGCACGTCTAGATCACAAAGTTCATGGTCTGGTTCTTCGTCTGGTCATCAACATGTTTCTCCGAGGTTTGTAGAACGGAGAATGTGCTTTGAGTGTGGCACAATTGGGCATATTGTAAGATACTGCCCATACCTGAAAAAGTTGAAGGCTGAAACAAGTGCTCCCCAAGAAACCAATTACCAAAAACGATCATTTTCCCCGAAACAGGATCCACGTGTCTTGAAAGAAAGGGAAAAGAAGTTAAAACATAAGAATCAAAAGGTAATTGAGAAGGCCTTAAAATCAGAGGTCAAAGAAGAAAAACCTGTTCAAGCAAAACCTAAAACTGTAAAACCTGTAAATGCTAAAACAATTAATGCAAATACTGGTAAAGAACAAACAGCTTGGAAACAAAAACAGGTAATTCAGTCAGGGGGAGCACCACAGGTTCTTTTCCCTAATCATCGAGTGATTGAAATCACTTACCTTGATGATCAAGGACGACCCAAGTCCACCAAGGCTTGGGTCCCTCTCTCCAACTAATTTTTGAGTAAGTGTGTAGGATATTCCAGGAGGAACTTTCGATAGTCGTAAGATTGTTGATAGTGGAGCATCCTTGCACAAGATAGGCGACAGAAGAAATTGTTGCCTTTGATGGAGAGAAAGAACAGGGAAACAGAAATGGCTGATGAAAGAGATTGACAAGCTTCGACAAAAATGAAAATCATTTCAAAATGAGAATGTTCAAGGCTTTGATCGGGTCCCCGGGATAGATTCAAATCAAAATGTACGCACCTGCAGCACGTTTGAAGTTCAACAATCTACAAGATGAACGTGCAGTGTACATTTCTTGGAGGTGTGATTGAAGAAAATGTGTTTGTTGAACAAACCAACTGGGTGTGCGGATGCCTTGGCATGGGTTGAACAACCGCACACTACTTCTGAAAGAGAAAGACTAATACCTTCGCTGGTGCAATGTGGACGACCAGCCGGACCCAAAGGTTTCTGATCTTGTTGCTGTGGAGAGATTTCTTAGTAGCTACAAAGAATCGACTTTGAAATCTACACCGGGTGGATACTCAGTTTGGGAGAGCTCTCAGATTCCTTGCAATGCACGATGAAGTTGCAGGATACGGTTTTAAATTTCTAATCTCTCTTTTACTTGTCGATTATTAAGCTGCTTTGTGAATTACTATCTCGCACAGCACTCTTTGGCCAGACAATGTTGTCATGGTCCGCACCGCTTACCGACATGCCAACTGATTTTTCCAAATTTCGCTAAATCATTTCTGATTAAAACTTAATTTTGGTAAACGGCATTGAGGTAAAACATGAGTTAACCAACATCGGAAAATCATTTTTGTAAATACCTTTGTGTTTTTAAATTTTATCTTAGTTTGTTGATTTTAGGGGGAGTAGATCCAACTTTGAAAAATCCAAAAACATCAAAAATTTCAAAAACACAAAAACAATAGAAAAACAAAATGAGTTTCCTGGCGAGAAAAAGAGAAAATGATAGTACATCAGTGGTCTGTCTAAACCTCTTTAAACCTGAAATGCAAAATGAAAAACGATAAGCAGCTCTATATAAGATGTATCGGTAGGCTCACAATCATTTTAAAGTGTGCAGGGTGATATAAACTTAAATCGACTGAAGACTGGGTGGGAACCATTCATTGGCATATGGTCTTAGTACCGAAATTTCGTTTGAGAGATTGCCGAGGTTCTGAGATATTCGGTCTTTATGCTGCTTATCATCTGGGTATCATGGTTGTATCTTTTACCGAATAATAACGGGGACGCAAGTCTAGATCTTCCATGATACTATACATACGTGTACATACTGCATACGACCTCAATAAGTGATCAACAATCACATGTCCAAACAAATAAGTGATAAATTATCACATTTTTCCGGGTGTCAAGTTCGTCTCTCTGCTGTACGAAAGTACTGACCTGTTCACGGACTTGCTCCTGTGACCTCATGCATCTGAAACTCAAGTTCCTCATAAATAAGTGATTTTATCACATAGGGCTTGTTTTCAATCAAAATAAGTGAGCATCTCACATCATATACGGTCAAACAGATGATAATCGGTATACTCACCGGTAAGATGAATCCTCGTGCATACCTTGATACGGGAATGTGTCGTGATGTGGATGAACACCGGTCGGTAAGTATAAATTATACCTTAACGTATCCCCTCGCCATGATTACAAATGATAAGTTGAGCTTAAGTGGACAACAATACCGATAATCGTTATAGGATGCTTATCTTAATGTTAACTAAAAGAACAACAAGAGCGTTTTGGCATGACCGTACACTGATATGATTCTCTTACCCTCGAAACTCGCAAAAAGAATGTCTGTAAATATTTATTTAATGTTTTCTGTTTATGCATCTTTGTACATATTTATTTATTGTTTTCCGTCTTTACTTTGAAAAATGAAATTTTCAAAAAGATTTTAGGTGTGTTTTAATATAAACTTTATAAAATCCAAAAAGATTTTACTTCTAGTTTATTTTTGATTGACTGATGTTGGAACTCGAGTCTATCCTACCCAAAATCCTGATCGTAAGCTGGAAAACATTGCATCTTCATAAACAGTCGAAGTTAACGAGCTTTGAAAGTTAAAGGATTAAAATGAATATTTTTCTAAAACTTTCAAACTGCTGTCGGTTGGTGTTTGATTGAGATTTGATCTCATATGTGTCGTTAGTTTAAATATTAACTATATTCCAAGCGGTTGTTCTCATTATGCGTTTAGCTTTCTTGCATGTGCAGATGCGCGAGGAGAACATGTTCGATGAAAAGCTTTGGAATGAAGACACGAAGTGGAGGCACTCAAAGGATAAAATGATCGAGTTGCCGCTGTCCCTTCATCAACACCACAAGGATCTGAAGAATTGACAAGTCAAAAGATTCACGAGCATGACTCAATGGAGAGTTCAATCTAAGGGGGAGTTTATTGACACACTACCTAAGTTAAATGGGGAGTTTGTTGATACACTTTCTGCTTTCAAGACGTGAAGACTTTGAAGATCCTCCGACATGAATGTGACAGAAGACGAACCATCGCGAGTAGCGTCCAAGGGGGAGTTTGTTGATGCACTTTGTGTGGACGCGACTCGGCTCGGTTTGACTCGGCCTTGAAGACTTGAAGACACGAAGATCGAGACAAAGATACAGCCAAGGGGGAGTTTGTTGGTACACTTGTGTCTGTACTTTGTCTGTATTTCGTCATGATACAAAACGATGTCTTTAATGTAAGGTTGATGTAAGTTTGACCAAGTCAACCATCCTCCTGGTTTGACTTGGCCAAACAGTTAGAAAGATGTTGTAAGCTGGTAGGGTCGAAGGATGTGTCATCGAAGGATTGCCTATATCCTTCGATGACCTGCTCGAAAGATGTCTTTCGATAGATGGACCACGAAAGATCCCATCTTTCGTGGTACATGTGTATCCTTCGAGCTGTTTCTGGTCGAAAGATGATCTTTCGACCAGACTGTTTGATCCTTCGACCAGACACGCTGTGTCGGGTATAAATACCCGTGTGTTGTGTTCTCTTCAGTGGTTAGACAGTTAGACAGAGAGGATTCGATAGAGAGAGACAGGAGAGCACACACACACTTTGAGAGTTTATAGAATACTTCTGTAAACATTGAGCTTGTAACCGGACCCTTCATTCGTATTAATACATGTGGTGTTAATCGGTGAATCTTGTGTGTTATGTTTGTGCTTGTTCTCGCATATATTCTCGGTTGCATGCTAGCTTGGATTCCGCACTCGCTAGTGTGTTTGATATAACAAGGATAAGGTTTCGATCTCATCCTCGGATAGGGACCTACAGAAACCGTTAGGATTTCTGAAATCTTGCAGGGAGCAAGAATAGAGATTTTAAATCAGAAATTTATTGCAAATCTTTATCCCATGAATCTGGCAGGATTTGATGTTGTTTTAGGAATGGATTGGTTAATAACCAATAAAGCCAGTATTTTATGTGATCAAAAGTCAATTCAAGTAAATTCACCAAAAGGTGAAAAGATCACAATTAAAGGAGATAAACCATCTAGATCTACAAAATTCATCTCTGGGATGAAAACTGCAAGTTATATAAGGAAAGGTTCTATAGTGTATTTGATTTCCATAATCACTAACACTAAAGGAAAGGATTTAAAAGATATTCCAGTAGTATCTCAGTTTTCAGATGTATTTCCAGAAGAATTGCCAGGGCAACCTCCAGATAGAGAAGTTGAATTCAGAATCCATTTAATACCAGGAATAGCACCAATTGCCAAAGCACCTTACCGTTTGGCACCCGCCGAAATGCAAGAATTAAAGAAACAATTAGATGAGTTGTTGGAGAAAGGATTCATAAAACCAAGTTCGTCACCGTGGGGAGCACCAATCTTATTCGTTAAAAAGAAGGACGGATCAATGCGTATGTGCATTGACTACTGTGAATTAAACAAGGTCACGATTAAGAATCGGTACCCATTACCGAGGATCGATGATCTGTTTGATCAACTACAAGGAGCTCGATTTTTCTCTAAAATCGATTTAAGGTCAGGATATCATCAATTAAAGGTACAGGAATAGGATATTCCTAAAACCGCATTCAGAACAAGGTATGGCCATTATGAATTTACTGTCATGCCATTTGGTTTAACCAATGCCCCAACTGCATTTATGGACATGATGAACCAAATATGTAAGCCATATTTGGATAAATTCATAATTGTCTTCATAGATGATATTCTAATATATTCTAAGAATAAAGAGGATCATGCAAAACATTTGCACGCACTTTTAAGTTTATTAAGAAAGGAAAAGCTTTATGCTAAATTTTCCAAGTGCGAATTTTGGTTAGAACAGGTACAGTTTCTTGGACACCTAGTCAATCATGAAGGAATTCATGTAGATCCCACAAAGATCAAGGCGATAACTAAATGGAAAACTCCTGAATCACCAACCGAGGTTAGAAGTTTCTTAGGATTGGCCAGTTATTATAGAAGATTTATTCAAGATTTTTCTAGAATAGTCATTCCCTTAACTAAGCTAACCTGTAAATCTGTTAAGTTTGAATGGGGATTAAAACAAGAAGAAGCATTTAGAATTCTTAAGCATAAATTAACCCATACACCCATATTAGCGTTACCAGAAGGAACTGAAGACTTTGTAGTCTATTGTGACGCTTCTAAATTAGGTTATGGATGTGTATTAATGCAACGCCAAAAGGTTATAGCTTACGCATCTAGACAACTTAAGAACCATGAAGAGAATTATTCAACCCATGATTTAGAGTTAGGAGCTATAATTTTTGCTCTTAAGATTTGGAGACATTACCTTTACAGTAATAAGTTTACCATATTCACTGATCATAAGAGTTTAAGGTATGTTTTCAAGCAGAAGGAGTTGAATATGAGACAAAGAAGCTGGATGGAGATGCTTAGTGATTATGATTGTGATATCCAGTATCATGAAGGAAAGGCAAATGTAGTGGCAGATGCTTTAAGTCGAAAGTATCATGAAAAGCCAAAAAGGGTACGTTCTCTTAAATTAAATCTGCAAGTAGATTTAAATAATCAGATAAGAGAAGCACAAGAATCAGTAATCAAGGATGATACTGAAAAATTGAAAGGTTTGATTAAGGAATTAGAACAAGGAACAGATGGAATTTGGAGATTCCATAAGAAGAGAGTGTGGATACCTAAATTAGCAAACCTACGTCATCGTATATTAGAAGAAGCCCTTAAGTCCAAATATACGATGCATCCAGGAAATGATAAGATATATCAAGATTTAAGAAAGAATTTCTGGTGGATAGGAATGAAAAAGGACATAGCAGCCTATGTTTCTAAATGTTTAACTTGTTAACAAGTCAAAGCTGAACACCAGAAACCCTCAGGATTTCTACAACAGTTAGAAATGCCAGTATAGAAATGGGAATTGATAACAATGGATTTTGTTAATAAATTACCCAAAACAAAGAAAGGCAATGATACAATCTGGGTGATTGTAGATAGGTTAACCAAGTCAGCTCATTTCCTACCTATGAAGGAAACTTTCAGTATGGAACAGTTAGCTAAGTTATATGTAAATGAAATTGTTTCTTTACATGGAATTCCTTTATCAATTATTTCTGATAGGGACAGCCGATTTACCTCTCATTTTTGGTCAAGTTTCCAAAAGGCAATGGGAACCAAGTTAAATCTAAGCACGGCTTATCATCCTCAAACGGACGGACAAAGCGAAAGAATAATTCAGACGATGGAGGACATGCTTAGAGCTTTTGTAATTGATTTCGGAGGTAATTGGGATGATCACTTACCTTTAATAGAATTTTCTTATAACAATAGTTATCACACAAGTATCAATGCTGCACCATTCGAAGCACTTTATGGACAAAAGTACCGAACCCCAGTCTGTTGGGCAGAAATTGGGGAAAAGCAACTGTCTGGACCTGAGATAGTACAAGAAACATCTGACAAGATTATTCAAGTCAAGGAAAGACCGAAAACAGCACGTGATCGACAGAAGAGTTATGCTGATAACCGACGCAAGCCATTGGAATTTCAAGTAGGAGATAAAGTATTGTTGAAAGTATCTCCTTGGAAAGGAGTAGTAAGATTCATCAAACGGGGAAAGCTAAGTCCCAGGTATATTGGACCTTTTGAAATTATTAGAAGAATAGGACCTGTAGCTTATCAGCTACAACTGCCAGAGGAAATGGCAGGAATACATGATGTGTTTCATGTATCTAATCTCAAGAAATGCTTAACTGATGAATCACTGATAGTACCTTTTAAGGTATAGAGGTAAATGAACAACTCAAGTTTGTAGAAAGGTCTCTACAAATTGAAGACCGGAAAGTCAAAAATCTTAAACATAAGAGACTAGTTTTAGTCAAAGTGAAGTGGGACTCCAAAAGAGGACCTGCGTATACATGGGAGCTTGAATCAGAAATGCGAAGGAAATATCCGCACTTGTTCCAGTAGATCTCGAGGACGAGCCCTAAAACAAGGTGGGGAAGATGTAACAATCCTCAATAAACCGACACTCTCATAATAAATTCCGACATCCTAGTATATTTTAAAATGTCTCAATATGTCTTTAAATACACCCCGTATGTGAAAACCGAGCCCGAAATACATTAAATAGCATTTAAAATAAATAAAAACTTGATTTTAAAGCTGAGGCGGGCCGAGTAGGACCCACCCCAACACTCACGCGGGCGGTATCAAGGCTGAAACTGATTTCGTTGATTTCTTTAGTTTAGGCGGGCCGCGTAAGATCTCCCTTAAGCTTACGCGGGCTGCGTGAGATCAACAACGCAGAGACACCCTAGGCCGACACGTGTTGACATCGTGGCGGACCTATCTGATGAGCCGGACAAGCTAGTCCGTTGACTAGCTTTGACGCGGGCCGCGTAGCCCTAAGGCTACGCTTACGCGGGCCGCGTGAGAGTCAAGTTCCGCAACTATATAAGGAGACATCGGGTTTTAGTATTCCTCGTTCATTTCGTTTTCTTTCTAAACGAATTCTGAAGTAGTTGAAGTAAAACACGGGTATTATATCCCCCTAATTAGCGAGGTTCTGCTCCGTTATAAGTATTATAACCCCAGTTTCATAGTAGATACGATACCCGATTGATTTAGGGTTCCGTAACAACTGTCGTGGTTCTGCCCGACGTAGTTGTTGGAATACCGTCTCGGGGAGGGTATCATTAATATTTTCAAAGGGTTATGATACTAACCTATGTACATTTGTGAAAATTATAGATTATATCCAGGAAACCCTTACGCGAAGTCTAAGATAGCAATGTGAGTTTATCCTCTTTTTGTTAACCTTTTTGTAATGTTTTACAAAACCTTAATTATTTTACAATGTGATTAAGCGGTGATTGAGTCTTTGTAGTTCTTCAATTACTGCTGGTATGTTGGGGTTTTGTATACAAACTTTACTACCCTGTGAGTAGTAAGTCGGGACGACAACACGTTACCATTGGACAACGAGTTAGCCAATGTGTAATTTGACTCACCAGTCAGGATTGACAGTACTGAATAAGTAATTGTGTAGAAATAAACAATGTGATCGCTCTCAATACTGTTTTAATTAATAAAATGTTTCTTGATTAAACTGGGATTCACTCACCAGTATTTTCCACTGACAAATGTTTTTAAAACGCGTTTCAGGTAACACAATGTGACAGCCAATTAGTAAAAAGCCAGCTGGAGAGCACTGAAGGCTTGGGAAAAATGTGGCTATAAAAGTTACCTATAAGACGATGTTTTAAATTCAATAAAATTGGGTTTATCCCTATAAACGTATTGTAATAAGAAACTTGGGTTTTACCCATGTGATTATTAATATCAAATATGGTGGTTTAACTCTGATAAACATTTCCTAACTACGGTCCTGATGTAATTTCCGCTGCCAAATTAAGAAGCTGATACCACCGAAATTCTGAGTTCGCGTCCGCCCGTTCCCGGGACAGATAAGGGATCGGGGGTTGCGACACCTACACCAACACTATCACTTCACCCCCACCACCACTACCGCATCGGCAACACTAACGCACCACCACGACCATCACACCACCGCAACTAACGCAGCACCACCACCACCCAATCGCCGCCTTCAACTCTGTAACCACACATCTCTGGTTTCTTGAGCCGATAAAAGGGTCCCGGTAGAGTGTACCAAGACCACCACAATACTATCACTTGCCACCATCTGATTCGAGATCTTCGACCATTTTCAACCTCAAGTTTACAGCTTGCACGCGCCCATCATCACTGCCCGGAACAACTCCGGTGATAGGTGGGGCATAGGGGTGGTTGTACCGGTGTTGATGGCCAGCCGGAGCTGGTTCTGGCGTAGTGCGGCAGCTGTGGCTGCATCAGGGACTTGTACCATGTGCTTTATGTTTGTACCATAGACCTTTTTTCCATTCCCTCTCTTAATCTAACCCATACATAAAAGGAAATGATGTGGTTCCATAGGAAGTTGACACATGGACAGTGACCAATAAAATCAAACTAAAATTGAAGAGTAATATATGAGGAGAGTAAGAATTTGCAAATTAATAGAGGGTAAATAGAGAAAAATGCTCGGATAGTCCCTGTGGTTTCGCATTTTTTCATCTTTAGTCCTTAACTTTCTAAAATTACCTCAATAGTCCCCAACTTTTCATTTTTTGTTCCCGGATAGTCCCTGGGTCTAACTTCAGTTTGTTTTCTCTGTTAAGTCGGTGTGAAATGACCAATTTACCCTTTCCTTAAAAAGGGCAAACCACAAGGACTAGATCAGAAATATTATCATCTTTCACCAATAAAACCCTTCTTCCTCTTCTATGTGTTTTCTCCGGCGAACAAGACCCACTTCACCTCACCCTATTTCACCTCCGATTACCTCATCATTAATCATCGCCGGCGACCACCTCTCCACTGTCAAACCTCCGATCGATCACCACCATCCTCAATTAAATCTCACCCTCATTTACAAAAATCATTACCGACCACCATACGCTATGCTTAATGGAGCTGCAATCATGGATGGATTATAACTTCTCACAAATTAACATGTTCTGTAATCTCTTTTGACAGGTTGACTTTCATGGTCAAACAAACTATGACTCGATTACAGTTCCCAATTAAAGTTTTATTTACTCAAAACATGCTATAATTCACATGAAATCAGGATGAACATCATCTTCAACAATCTCATCGCTTACCTTTGCCTCAAATGCAGCATCATTAACGATGTCTTCACATCTGCTTTCATCATCATCATCATCATCATCATCATCATCATCATCATCATCATCAATGAAGTTATTCCATTTTGAAACTGGACTCTTCAGTTTTGCCATCAAAGAACTTGATCTAGTATCTGTGAAACCACGATCACCATCATCATCACAGGAACCCCACTTTGAACTTCGCTTCATTATATCCGTCCTCATTGAACTTGATCTTCCGTACACATAACAATGGTCAACATTATCAACCCTCATTTACCACAATCATTAACAAATACAGAAACAGAGAGTGCCACAGAAGTGCAAAATACGAAGCAGGAGTCAAGGAATTTGGTGATGGAGGAGGAGTTCCGGTGAAATGCCGGTGCCAGAGAGTAGGTAGCGGTGGTGATGGAAGAGATGCGACGGTGAGTGTGAGGTGTGCGGAGAGAGAAGGTTCTAGAGAGAGAAAGTAGAGTGGAGTTAGTTGAAGGAAGGTGGAGAGTTCGAGAAGAAGATGTGTTTGAGGAAAGGGTAAATTGGTCATTTCACACCCACTTAACAGAGAAAACAAACTGAAGTTAGACCCAGGGACTATCCGGGAACAAAAAATGAAAAGTTGAGGACTATTGAGTTAATTTTAGAAAGTTAGGGACTAAAGGTGAAAAAAGTCGAAACCACAGGGACTATCCGAGCATAAATTCATATTCGATTCTTAAAAACCGAATTTGACCCTTGATAATTGAATTCGAATCAAGTCGAATTTCGTTTTCAAATCCGATTCGAATATTGAACACGCCTAACTTGGAATGTATTTGATACATTTACATATTAACTTTTATGGGACCTTAGTTCACCTTTTTATTAAAATAATGATATAATAATATAATAATAATAACAATACATTCATTATAAAACACCTCAAACTCAGGGTCTCGTCCTTTGGATGTACTCTTTTTGCAAATAGTTCAAAATAAAAACATTTGATTTGCAACCCAAACATGATAGTCTTTACAATCAAAACGAATTACAATTTAAAACATTGTCTTATAATAGAAACAATAACAAAAGGCGATGCCAGTCAGTCAGGGGCGGATTTAGCATGGTTCCATGGGTTCCCAGAAACCCATTCGAAGAAAATGGAAAAAATTAGTGTAAACCTTGTATGATTTGGGAAAAAATAATGAAAATTAGTGAAAAACTACCAAAAGGAACCCAGTGGAATCCGACTCTGGATCCGCCACTGCAGTCAGTCATCAATAAGCAGCCTTGCTCGAGCCAGCCATCACTTCCTCAAACCACCTGATGTGCATACTAAAAGTCAGCTACACTAAATGAGTTCTAGTTTAATCATGCAACTATAGCTTTAACAATTAACAGTCAATAAACACTTTGCACAAATAAGCTCATACAATTGTACACTATGCAATAATCACCATACTATAACACGTTTGCAATTATGTACTATAAGTATAATATGCACACCATACTCTACGTAGTCGATCAACCATTGACAAGCAACAAATGCAATGTCACCACAATGACGACCCAGAGGGTAACTGTCAATTCCAATGGCCTTGGAGGTAACCGTTGATTCCGTGCAACATACACACTACCACAATTTACATTTGTTTACTTTAACTTTCTAGCACTTTAAAACTTCACATTTTACTGTTAGAAAAACCATTTCATTTTCTGTCATGCTCTAAAGAAAACATTGTCACTTTACTTTGAAAAGTTTTAAGTATGCCACCACCTCAAAACAGTACTAAGAGGTGTCTAGAAGCTTACCAGGTTGCTGTCAACTGATCCGTGGTAAGTTGTCTAAGTTAAAACAAATGCTACACAATCTCCATGAAGGTTAACTTGCAAGTTCTTTGTCAAGTACTATTATTAATCGGTGTCACCGGGAACCGTCGCCGGTAACAAGGTTATGGTTACACAGAGTTATGAGAAACGAGGGAGGGATTTTTTTTTTTGAATTTTCCCCCATCTTGTCAAGCACGTATTTTAATTACAAAATTAAAAAAACTAAAAAATTTCGTGTATGTACACTAGTAGAGTAATTCTAGAGTAATTTAGAGTATGTAAAGATCCATTTGTATTTGATTTTTTCACATAACTTATATATAGATACAATTATTTAACTCTAAAATTATTAAAAATCACTTAACTAACAATTTACCAAACACTTTTTTGGGTTGCAATTTTATTGAAAAATATGAATATTACATTTAAAAATTGAGTGGTACATCATGACAAATACTTATCAAGAGAAAGGTGTGGCCTTCATCGCCTTGTATGCACCTTAGGGTGTGACTCATTTTTTTAACGGATTAAATTTGTGTTTGATAAGCCTGAACCCTTGACTTTAAAGAGATCAACACCTTAACTTCATTGGCTTTGCCATGAGTTTACAATTATAAAGATGTTTATTTGTAAACATGCTAATAACCACATAGTGAATAAGTGATATGATCTTCTTCTACTATTCATCATGATCCTTAATTATATACTTTATTTGAAGCACAATAAGTTGCGATTTTGCTAACATTTTTTTTGACATAGCACTATTATGTACCCGTAATTAAGAGGTTGCGATAGATATAGAGTATTGTAAGACCATGCGTAATGGGCATTATAGAGGTATGAAAGAGTTTGATAAAGCCCCTAGCACCATCTCCTTGGGCGTTATAGGGGCATAAAAAGGGAGGAGCATTTCTATAATAATGCCCAAAGAGGAGGAAAAAAAATGGTAAGTATTGAATGAAATCGGCATTAACCGTTACACATTTTTTGCAAGGGCATTATAATGTTGATGTGGCGAAAAATGCCCATTAGGGGGCATTAACCATTACATGTGGTCTAAAAATCGTTCTTGAGGTTTGGACGTATTTGTTTGTTTCATCCAAAACACTACTAGAAAACTAGGCAATTGCGACTAAAATTTGCGACCAACATAAGGCGGTCACAAAATTAGCGATCGGTTTGCGACCAAAACCAAAACAGTCGCAAAACTAAAGACCAACCCCAATTCGGTCACAAAACAGTCGCAAAGTTAGTGACGCATTTTTCCGATCGCAAATAAATTGGGTGTTGGTCGGAAAACGGTAGCAAATACAAGATAAATAAACAAATCAAACGTTGCGACTATCTAAAGCGGTCGCAAATACAAGAAATATATAGAAAAGAAAAATGCGACCGTTTAGTTTAAAGCGATCGCAATACGAGATAAATAAAAAAGCAAAATTTGCAACCGCCACATGGTCGCAAATACAAGAAATATATAAGAAAGCAAAAGTTGCATTATATTCCCTACGCATTCCCTACGCATTTATAACAGAAATTCCATTATATTATTTTATAAAACATCAGAAGAATCGTAAATCGTAAATGGAATCATAAATGGAAGTAACCAGCACTTTCAACCAAGTATATATTTAACCATTGTATTCCCAACTAATTACAATTATACCATAACCTTTTAAATTTTAAAACCATAAATAAACCATACCTTCTATTCTATCCCCAAATTCATCAATTCATTGACAAACCCTAGATCCCCAAACTTTCACGTCTGTTCTATATCCCCAAATTCATCCATTAATTCACAAAAAATCCGATCAAGTCGCCGGAAAAAAATTCAACGGTCAATTTCGCCCTCCGGTAAGTTCTGTTCCATCACAATCTCATCATCAGTTTCGCCGCTTGTAAGTTATGTTCCTCCATTAAAACCTTACGCCCTCTCTAATCCACCAGCATCAAAGACGAACACACCGACGGAACACTCACCGGAGCTTCATACTAACGTGTTAAACAGGTGATCCAATTTTTTATGATAATTTGAAGTTAATGAATTGCATATTGTACAGCAGGTTGTGTTTTGAACTTTCGTTTTATACTAACGTGTTAAACAGGTGATCCAATTTTTTAGTCATATTGTAGCTTCATATTGCCCCGTAGCATCGGAGTAGATTCCCCTTTCAGTGGACGCGGTGGCGGCGTTTCGGCGCTGATCGGTTCAGCGAAGGTCCTTTAGAAGAAACTCGAGGTACAAGACTTTACCTTTAGGTAGATTTCTTTCACAACCAAAGTATGTTTGTCTAAAATTCTTGTTCAGGTTCCACTTTTTGGATTATTTTTTTAAATATTTTTATCCTTTTATTGAAAACAAACTATTGTTGTCTAATTTACCATTTAATATGCTTTTTACTTGTTAATGCACAGGGAAACTCAATATGTACCTAGGGCTGTTCAAAAAGCTCGCAGCTCGAAGCTCGCTCGAAGCTCGCTCGGATTTAGCTCGGAAAAAGCTCGCTCGATTTGGCTCGGTTTAAAAGTGAGCCGAGCCAGCTCGGCTCGGTTAGAAAGTGAGCCTAGCTCGGCTCGGCTCGTAACGAGCCGAGCTGGCTCGGTTCGGCTCGCTTTGTAGCTCGGCTCGGTTTAGCTCGAATTATTTTACTTATAATAAGTTTTAATTTTATGTACATTATAATATATTACAAAAAACTGATTATTATTTACATGTATATAGGTTTGTAATTTGATATTTATGGCATATTTGAAGATTGATTACCATACTAATATTGTATTTTATTGAAATTAAAACTTATTTTGCGTTGTTAAACTTGATTTTGGTTTGAATTGTATTAGGTTGAACTTATTTTGAATATATTCTTTTAAATTATTGAATAATATTTTAGGCTATTAAATTTTAAGAGGTATATATTAGTTTTTTTATAAAATCGAGCCAAACCAAGCCGAGCCGAGCTAGCTCGGTTTAAAACCAAGCCGAGCCCGAGCTTAGATTTTCAGCTCGGTTTCAAATCCGAGCCGAGCCGAGCCAGCTCGGTTTATAATCGAGCCGAGCCCGAGCTTGGCCTGGCTCGGCTCGGCTCATGAACAGCCCTATATGTACCTGCTTTGGGTTTACTTGAATGATTGAAACAAGGGTGGTATGTTGAATAAAATGCATTAGTTGTATGTTATTGCGAGATTGGTGGTGGAAAAAGAGAAAGATGAGGCGGAGAAAGAGGCTATGAATGAAAGAATGGCAAACATTGAAGGGATGCTAAATGCTAGGTTTCAAAACGTATAATTATCGACTTAGATTTCAAAACGTATAAACACTTTGTTTTGAATATGTATTTTGTTATGATAACTTTGGTATTCGTATAATCATCGACTTAGGTTTCAAAACATATAAACACTTTGTTTTGGATACGTATTTGATGTTTTAAGTGGAGTGTTTTATATAATTGTGAAAATTTGATAATATATATATTTAAATTGACATTATACTTAGGTTAAAATAGAAAATGGCTAAAAAAATTATTTAATATTAAAAAAAATTTGCGACCTCAAAAACGGTCGCAATTTTCCTAAAGGTAAGCAGTTGCAAAATGGTCGCAGTTTGTAAAAGGCATGCGGTCGGAAAACGATCGGAGTTTGTAAAAGGCATGCGGTCGGAATACAGTCGCATAAAAACCGTCGCAACCGAAGTCCCACAAAACCAGGAACAGTCGCAATATTTGTGACCACTCTTATAGTCGCAAAACCCGGGTCGCAAAAGATAGCAGTAGTCGCAACAAAGTCGGAATAGAGCAATTGCGTCGGGTGTTTTTCCGATCACAATTCCGGTCGAGAAACGGTCGCAACAGGGCAATTGCGACTGTTTTGCGACCAAAATTGCGGTCGGAAAAACCTAGTTTTCTAGTAGTGAAATGACTTTTTTTTGCATTGTAGTCCTTCACCTCTTTTTTTTTTCATCCTTGAGGTTGGCAAGTTATTGCGACTTTCATCCCTCGAAAAATGATCTTCATGGATGACAATGACAAGATTTCAAACTTTTTAGATGAAATGGCATCTCAGAGACAAAAGTCGCAAAAGTAAACAAATCTGATAGACAAAAATGACATTGAAGGGGTAAGGTCCCAAAAACCTCATAATAAGTATTTGAGACCGTACCATAACCCTGCCTTTTCACCTTTTAACCTTGCGTGGCTGCGCACTGGTCTTACAAAAGGAAGAAAGAAATCAGCAATCTATAATCGCGCACTCAAAGGAGAACATAAATCCTTGCGCTTTCTCCCATTAGCAAAGGGTAAAATCCTGAGATCAATACTTCCGCCCAAATATCCAGACTTGGATATTATTTTACCCAGACTTGGGATTTATTCATCTGTTTCCACACAGTAAGGTGTCACACCAGATTACAGCAGTAATCTTCTAGAAGAAATGCAATCGTGCACCACCCAGACGGTTATAACCGTCTGGACACGTGTCATTACCACAGGCACCCCTGAAATCACAACGAAGGCATGCAATTGGAGAGTAATCTCCACTTGATCACATTACACGTGGCAAATCCCCAGCCTTTGATCAAGACCACGATCCGTGTGCTCTCACGTCGAATCAAAGAACTCAAACGGAAGGAAATGTAACCGCTTACGGGGTTAGCATCTTTCGTTAACTTTTCACTAACGGGTTTTCCCGCCTAAAACGACTCCCGGCTATAAATATGAGAAACAACTCAGGTATGAATTCAGATTACTCACACTTCTCAAATACATCTTCTTCTTCATTACCAATACTTATTCTCACACCGGAGTCGGGTCAAGGAGAGAACCCTCTTCTCCCCTTGGCGAGGCTAACGGTGCTCTTTTTTGCAGAGCTTCGGAGAAGAAGACCAGCTGCCACTGAATCAACCGAGAGAGAGCTAACCTTTTTATGCGGATTCAAACCCCCTAGATATCTCGGTTCCGACCATTTATCTAGTGTTTCTTCATTGGCGCCCACCGATTCTTCTGTTTTCTAGTTTTTATCTCGTTTCGATTCAGTTCTCTTCATTTTCTGTTTTGCACATGGCAGAAAATTCGTCATCTCACCGGCAATCTGGTCCTCGACCAAACGTCGGAAACAATTTACAAGAAGAACGATCCCCAAAATATTGGTTTACCAGATGCCATGCTGCTTTAAACACAATCATCATACAAATCGCCAGATCTGATTTCCCGAACATCAGATCTGAAGAAGAAATCAACACTACGGTACTGGACCCACCAACACCACGTCGGGGGGACATCCAATCTAGTCGTACCATTAAAATACAATCCAGCTATAGCAGTTATCAGAAACCTAAACAAATACACATGGTTCAAGGAGGTCCGTCACGAAGGCCAAATAAACGAAACTATGATCAACATTGGAGGGAGCAGCAAGTTGTATTTCCTGTTGTTCCTGGGGGCCCTCAGGAAGAACGACCAGTGATTATTACTGGTATCTTCGGTCATTACCGGACAGACTATATGTTTATAGATCCGGGAAGTTCGATGGACATCATATACGAACAGTGTTTTAAACAACTTGATCCAGATGATAAAGCACGACTAAAACCGGTCGATTTTCCCCTCACCGGATTCTGCAATGAAGCCGTGTTCCCATTAGGGCAAATCGCTTTCCCTGTGACTTTGTCAGATGGCGAACATTCACGAACAGTTACAGTCAATTTCATGGTCATGCCGGCAACGTCACGTCATGATGTCCTGCTCGGGAGAAGGTCACAAAGAGAATTCAGCATGATCACTTCCATCCCACATGCTGCTTGTGGATTTCCAACAGAGACCGGAGTTGTGTTGGTGCAGTCATCTGTCGTCTTCGTGAGTCTGGGTTATGTTGCGGTTTTTGATGAGGCATGATGTCATCATATATGATGATGACATCATATTGATGACATCATATTATTGCATCATCATATGGCTTCACATTTACAAACAAGTAAACGACAAAGTTTATATTAGTTTTGAAAGTGTTAAAGTAGTCATTTGATGATTGGACCATTTGGAGGTCCAATGAGAGACTCACATTTGAAGGCCCAATCAACAAGAGATGATCATTTGAAGGCCCTATTACAAGAGATGGCATTTGAGGTCCAATGGTATAAAAGAAGTTGACTGGATTTGGAAGCTGCCGTTTGAATGTCAAAGTTTAGATGTTGACCGTTTGAGTTAATGTTTACGTTTGAGGCCGTCGTTTGTAATTGTGTCCGTTTGAACGATTTCAAACGATAGAGTAGTAGTATAAATAGGCTGCTTGACTTTGTCATTTGTAACGATTTCAGAAAGTGATACCGAGGTGCTGCCGGTTTATCCTTTGATTGTAAACATTGTAAATTCAATATAATAGAGGATTAAAGTGTATTTCAAGCTGTTTTCACATACGTTTCTTAGTTTCCGCCTCTGAAACGTACGAGAGCTCTTCTGAACGACTCGTTCGGGTCAACACACGATCCTACAAGTGGTATCAGAGCTCAGGACGAGGAGTTCTTGCCATATTCAGCTTGAAAATCTGATTTTCTACACCTTCTTTTTAAAATCAATACTTTTACGGTTAAAATCGTCTCAAATCTTCACACTATATTCGGAATTGACAATTAACAAAGCCTTGATAGTTTCAGCTTAAAATTCGAAGAAAAAATGGTGAAAATTGACTGAAAACTGATGATCGTTTGAAGTTTGGGTCCCATCGTTTGAAAACTGCTGTCAATCGTTTGAATTTGATTCTATCGTTTGAAAGTATCACCCGTTTGAATCTATCGTTTGAAACCATAATCTGACCGTTTGAAATTCAATTTATCGTTTGAAACATCTGTTTGAAAAGTGTTTCGGTTTTCATGTGTTTGTACATTGAAAAGTGTGAACCGATTAAAAGTACATCGTTTTGTGTGAAACATTAAACAAGGTGTGGTCAGTTTAGTTGGGATAAGAAATCATGTGAAAAATCCTTGTAATCGAGAATGTCAGTAGTTGAAAAAGATATATCATGTGGTGTGTGTCGGTTTGCAAGTGTTGTTATCAGATTTAATGTGTTAGTCAGTCACGTGATGGATTTTAAGGTGTGCATATAAGTGGTATTGACTAGAATATATTGGGTAATGTGATTTGTGTCTGACCGAGGTCTCGTTAATTGAAGTTTGTCTGGTTTGATAACAGTTGTTGGCCACATCCAATTTAGAATTGGACAATCTGAAAATGATGGGTTTCCCGAAACGTTGGCGAAAATGGGTTGAGGCTTGTTTGGTGTCTGGAAAAGCTTCAGTCTTGGTAAACGGTTCCCCATCTAAAGAGTTCTATATTAAGCGTGGTTTGCGTCAAGGTGACCCGCTCTCACCGTTTCTCTTCATTATTGCTCTAGAAGTTCTAGAGGTTTTCATGTAAAGAGCGTGTCGGTTGGGTTTCTTCGAGGGTGTGACGCTACCGAATGGAGGCCCGATTCTCACTCACCTAGCATGCGCTGACGACGTGATATTCTTGGGCATGTGGTCCAAAAGGAATATTTTAAATTTAAAGCGTATTCTTCGTTGCCTATACCTTGTTTCGGGTCTTAAAGTCAACATGAAGAAGAGTAATCTTATGGGTGTCGGGGTGGATGATGCCGCAGTGGTTTTGATGGCCAAAGAGCTTAGATGTCAACCGGGCTCTCTTCCTTTCACTTTCCTTGGATTGCCGATTGGGGAGAATATGAAACGTATAAAACCATGGAAACCCATTATAGATAAATTTCATAAGAAGCTTTCGGGGTGGAAAGTGAGAAACTTATCAATGGCGGGGAGAATTACCTTGGCGAAGGCAGTTTTGGGGAACCTCCCGTCGTACTATCTCTCTATATTTAAAGCCCCGGTAAAGGTTATTAATACTCTTGAAGGAATTAGAAGGACGTTTGTTTGGGGGAAAGCGGGGGAGAAGAATAAGCTGCATTGGGTAGCTTGGGGTAAAATTCAAGCGCCAAAGCATAGGGGGGGTCTCGGGTTGGGCGAAATTAGAAGCTTAAATTGGGCTTTCCTCTATAAATGGAGATGGCGATTCCGAAACTACCCATACCAATTATGGGTTTCAGTTATTCAGGCTATTCATGGGCATCATAGTGACAACATTCAGGTTCCGTTAAAAAAAGATGTAACTGGGCTGTGGAAAGACATTTTAGGAGTCGAAAAAGACGTGTTAAAAGCGGGGGTTATGACGACTGAAACTTTGGGCAGGAATGATGCGGATGGCCAGCAACCAGGCTTCTCGGTCAGTGAATTTAGAAGACAAATCGCAGAAAAAATCGGGTTAAAAGTGGAGGTGGGAGCTTTCAAATGGAACTCTTGGGTTCCGAGCAAAGTCTCCTATTTTGTGTGGAAATTGATACAGGGAAGTATTCCAGTTAAGACAGCCTTGATTGGTAGAGGATTATGCTTGAATGATGCGGCATGTATTTTATGTGGGTACGGGTCGGAAACAGCGGAGCACTTGGCGATATCGTGTGTCTTAGTCAGAGCAGTTTGGTGGCATGTCAGGATTTGGCTCAAGATCCCTATTAATATGCAAGCGTCCACTGTGCAAGACGTCTTAGAGGAACTTGCTAGGATAAAGGGTTCTAGGAAATGGAAAAAGGCTATTGAGGCTATCTTCTATACTACTTGGTGGCGGATATGGAAAGGAAGAAACAAGGCTATGTTTGAAAGTATTCCATTCTCAGTTGGCGATGTGGTAGAAGGTATAAAAGAAGACTCGTTTATGTGGATTAAATACCGATCCCCATATGCGAACATGACCTGGGAGAATTGGAAAGACTTTAACGTTAGGGATGTAATCATGTAATTGTCTTTCGTTTCTTTTGTGTTTGTTTGTTTGGGACCCCCAGTTTCTTGCTGGCCCCGCCTTTCTATTCTATGAATAGCTACCGTTCGAGAAAAAAAAAAAAAAATTGTAAGATGTTAATGTGATAACTGGTATCCATGATAATATTGACTAAGTGAATTGTTTGATTGTTGTTTGTCATATTAGTGGTTTAATAGGCCCAATCATTATCATCAGCCCATGTGATTTCATTTCTAGGTCCAATCATATCATCTCGATATTATTTGTTGTTGGTTGCATGTGTTGAATTGAAATTATCAAAGTGAATGTCTGATATATTCTGATTTCATGAATTAAATTTTCATGTGATATATGCTGTATGTTGGATTAGTGGTTTATTTGGTTAAATATCTGATTGTTGTCAGCCCATCACATGTCCTTGGCCCAATTATCATTGTGTATTGTCAGTCCATGTATGTGATCAGCCAAGTATTGTATATTTCTAAACTGTTTAGCACATCATATTGATTCATAGTGTTGATTGTTTGAAAAATGTGTATTAAAATTTGCATGTTATCATTTTTTATTACTGTTTAGTGTTTTGAACTTGTACCGAGTTTGGGTGATATCAATACAGGTCGTTACCAAAAAATCAGTTAATTCGTATCAAAAGGTCCAGGTCGCGTGGTTTGAGTTTTTGGTGTCTATCAGTTCACACAAAAGACAATTCAAGTTTGCACGGATTGATCAAGATTGTTTGAACAGTCAGTTTGTTTAGTGTGGTCAGTTAGAGTGAAATTGTCAGTTTGTATGGTTCGGAGTTCAAAGGTTTCAAAGGGTCAAGTCAATTGATTCGGGTCCTAGAAAAACGCACAGTTGGTCAACGTTCAGTCCGCACAGAAAATCATCAGTTCGAATACTAGTTTGTTTCAGTTAATTGATAAGTCTTTAAACTGATTGTTGTTTGTTCTGTTTGGATTGTCAGGTATTTGTCAAGTGTTTGCCGAAATATATCAAGATTACCAAAGACATGGAAGAGGAATTCTACAATGCCTTTGCAACACCGGTTGCACCTGTCACTGCTGCTGAAAATTTATACAGTGAAAATGAAACAGGGACTCATCAAAAGCCGCCAAAGCTCATGTATATTGAAGATTTTCAGGGTTGGAAAAACCGTTTTGAGAATTGGATTCAGGCTTACAGATTCGATGCTTGGTGTTCTTTACTAAAAGATTATGAGAATCCAAAGAATGAACGAGGGTTGGAAAAGGGTTTCAATGATTTTACTGAAGCTGATAAGTTGAAATACACTAGTGAGAAGATGATGATCAGCATCTTACAGCAAACAGTTAAAGAAGACATCTTTGTCTTACTTCAACATAATGGAACTGCTAGATCAATCTGGGAAGCTTTACTTCAGAAATTCCGAGGGAGTGCTGATATGATCAAAAACAAAAAGGCCTTATTGAAGAAGTCGTTTGACATATTTACTGCATTTGATCATGAAACAACAAAGGAAACAATAGATAGATACTGTCATCTGGTTCTAGAAATGAAAAGATTGGGTATTCAGAAAGATGATGATGAGTGGGTTGATAAGTTAGCAGAGGCATTACCCCAACAGAAGTGGGGAACTTATCTGATGATTGTGAAACTCTTAAGAAAGACTGAGAGTATGAACTTGGCACAGTTTATCCAGAAGATTGAGGAACATGAGCTGGATATTCAAAAGACTGCTATAATGACGAATCCAAATGCCAAACAAGATGTCAGTTTGTATTACAGAGGGAACAAGTTTGAGGCCACTTCTAGCCCTAGCCCGAAGATTCAAACTGGTTATAGTGCTGACAGTTCATCTGGAACAAAGAGTAGCAATGTGACTCAAAGTGGTGGATTTTCTTCATCATTTTCAAGTTTTGATCCAAATAGCGCAACATCAACTTCTCAACGACAAAATTCAACACATCTTCAGTGCAATGTTACCTTAAACATTCAAAATGGTCAGAATCTGTCTCCAGAAGTTGCCAAGCAGCACATGGCATCACTGGTTACTATGTTAGAATCTTATGAAAGTTTGATCGGTGGGAAGATTGGGAATCCGATGCTTACCAAAGAAGATTACGACCAAATTGATGCTGAAGAACTGGAATTGATGGATATCAAATGGTGCTTAGCAAGTGCTTGGAGGAGAGTTGAAAAGTTTCAAGAGATTACTGGTAGGGATGAATTTCGAGGAATGGCTACTTCTCAACTGGGTTTTGACAAATCTAAAGTTACCTGTTTCCGTTGTAAAGGAAAAGGACATTTTAAAAGAGAGTGCAAAAGTAAAGAAGCAACCGGAAATCAAGAAAAGAACAACTATTATCAGAAAGCAATTTTCCATCAGATTGCTCAACAACCACAAACTGCACATGGTCATGTTATTGAAGATGGAAAGAAGAAAGCTTTACTTATCAATCAAGATGATGAATTTGTTGCTGAAGGATTTAGTTGGGACAAATACATACCTGGTTCAGCTTGTGTTGCAAGAATACTAGGTGAAGAGGCTAGTGAGAAAAGAATCTCGATATTTCCTGATCTTGGAAGCGATGTGGATACTGATGATGAAGAAGAACATCTCAACAGAGCTAGAAAAGGCATTGATCCTACTAGTTTTAATTTGTTTTTTGCAGATAAAATGGAGATGTTGAATCAGAAGAAGATTGCCAGATTGAAGAAAGAGTTGGAAGCAGCAAAAATGCAAGCTGATGAAAAGACAAAGACAGAAGCTGGAGAAGCAAATGTTGAACTAGTGACTGAGAAAGTAGTTGAGAAAATCGTTGAAGTGGAGAAAGTGGTGGAAAAACTTGTTGAAGTTGAGAAGATAGTTGAAAAATTGGTTGAAGTTGAAAAATTGGTTGAAGTTGAGAAACTTGTCGAAATAGAGAAAATTGTCGAAGTAGAAAAGATCGTTGAAGTTGAGAAGATAGTTGAAAAATTGGTTGAAGTTGAAAAACCGTGTTCAAAGTGTTCAGAATCTTGCAAAGCTTGTGAAGAAAAAGATAAGAAGATTGCTGAATTAGAGAAGATTAAAGAAGACTTACTGTCTGATGTGAAGTACATTAAAGAATCATATGATGTGCTAAACAGAACAGTTGACAGTTTGAAGAAAACAAATTCTGAGATTGAAAAAGCAATGGAGAAAATGAGTGGAACGTTAATGACAAAACAAAGCGTCATCAATGAGTATATTGAAGATTGTGCACAGTTAAAGAAAGAAGTGGAACTTGAGAAGATTGAGAGTGAAAGGATTAAACGATTACTGTTGAGTTACACTACTTGTGATTATCTGATTGATCGTGTTTACCCTACTGTTGCAGGTCTGGAAGCTTTCATGGATAAAAAGACTGAAGATACTGATACTGGTAAGAAACCAAGTGTCAAGTATAACAGATGCCCGCCCCCGATCCATGAAACTTATTCTCCAAGGAATCCTAACGAGGAGCGTCTAAAAAGGCAGTGAACATCAAGTTAAAGTCTGAAATCATTGATGAATTACCAGACAATATTGATGTTACATTCACAGCGTCTGACACTGATCATGAGTCTGAGTTAGTAAAGAAAGTTGTCGATCAGGTGTTAGATACGGATGAAGAGTCAAAGTCGGAGTCTAAGTCAGATAGTTCGAGTTCGTCTGAGAAGAGTCCGAGTTCACCGGTTAACAGGGTTTACAATAGAGAATTCCTGTTATCAAAATCTAATTTGAATGACGGATTAATCAAAGTGGCATATACTTTGTTTGATTCAGACAAATTATATTCTGATGAGGAATTTCCAATAAGAAGTGTCAAAACTGAAATGATCAAACAGGTTTTCAAATTAACAGAAATTAATATTTCTGAAATAAAAGATTTAAATCTTGATGAAAAACCTAAAAAGTACACTTCAAGAGTTCAACAGAGATTGAACAAGAAAAAGGGTTACGGTTCTGGTTATGGTTATCGAAAGAATCCAAACCATTATAGTAATCTCAAAAAGAAAGGTCTTGGCTTCAATTCTTCAGAAAATTATAAAAATCAGAAAAATTATAAACCAAAAATAAAATTTGTTTCAGGAGGAAGTTCAGAGGATGAACAGAAGAAACCGTTCTGGAAGCAGTCAAACCAAGAGTTTCTTGCTGAAGTGAAAAAGAATGTGAGAAAGTTTGCTCAAAGAGTTGATCGAAGAACCTGTTTCAAATGTCAAGAAGTTGGTCATATAGCTTGGAATTGCCCCAAGACCAACTACCAAAAACAGGAAGTTTCTTCTAACTTTGTTTTGAAAAAGACTTGTGTTGATAAGAAAGAACAATCTGTAAAAATTGTTAAAAAGTTTGAAAATTCTACTTCTGAGGAAGGAGAAAGTTCAAAAAGGTTTTACAAAAGAAGAGGTGATTTGAGTAAACAAAAGTGGGTGGTTAAATCTGAGGGTAATTCTGACAATGAATCTGATTCCATAAAATCAGAGGAGTCTTTGGTTGATAAAAAGATTGATAATTTCGTTCCTGAGATGAACGAGGAAAACTTTCCGTCATTGTCAAAGGAAAATTTGATGAAGAAAGTGGGAAAGGTAGAGATCTCAAATCAATTCTTCGCTGATGAGGGAGAATTTGATGTTGAGAAGGCTTTCAATGGGAAAGTCAAACATATCTTCGGGAAGATGGTAGACAGGAAGGTTAAGGATGCCAAAGAATTTTACAAATCAAAATGTTGGTGGGACAGATGTTTGCCACCAAAATCACCCAAGACTGGTGAGGCTTGGGTGGATGTAATGTTTGAGTAAAAACCTGACTTGCCGGAGCTCCCAGGTTGGTAAGTGTGGAGCAGGAATCGGCATCTTTCTTAGCAAATGATTCTACATGTGGTACAGTTGGTAAATCTACAGGTGGTATATTTAAATTGTTATATTTTGATGTGTAAGTAGTTATGATTGATATGTAAGTGGTTGAAAGAGGTTTTCATTGACAAATGGTTAATCAAGGTCATTAAGTTGAACTTGATTGAACCATACTTACAAATGGTATTTGATGAACAAAGTGATAAACCCCTAATTTTTACAAGTGGTAAAATCAATCAAACTAATTTTCCGGAAAAACCATTTGATTAATACAAACTTAAGTGTTTTGAAATCACAATGGGAAAATAGTTTGTTGTAAGGGGGAGTTCTGATTGTTTATGACAAGTGGATGGCGATTTGATGCGATTTGATGTCAGTTGTCAACTTTATTGTATAGTTGGTTTTCAAATTTCCTAATATGTGTTTGCATTTTAGGGGGAGTAAAATTTTCAGAAAATCCAAAAACATTTGAAAATTTGAAAAAGACAAAAACATGATAAAATCAAAAAATGAGTTTTGTTGTACAAAAGAGGAAATGATAGTACATCAGTGGACTATCACAGCATGCTAAAGAATTGGAAAGTTAAATGTGATAAACGGTCTCACTGATGATGTGTCAGTAGGTTTTTGCACATTTAGTAAATTGAGACGAGATATAAACATAAAATTTACTTGCGTCTACGTGGGGAACACCTCCAGGATATATAGGTAACCCCTGAAATCTTGTTTGAAGGGTCCCGTATTCTGAGATACTAGGTCATTATGCTTAGTGATATCTGGGGTATTATCCCGGGACTTCTGATTTTGCGGAAGCAATGGCCTAGTCCCCGGAGAATACTTTCCGCATGCTTGAAAAATAGAGCAGCCCTCAGCAAATTGATGAAACAATAAAATTGATAGTCATTGCTGTTGTAATTTAAAAGATCCACTAAAGGGGACCCACCAAAAGTCGAAGCCGTCATCTCTCTGCGTATCGAAAGATCGACCTGAGCTCTCACGGCCCTCGCAATTAATCCCTTACAGATATCATCTAGGTATACTCACCTGTAAGACTGAATATTGGGATCTGGATACGGGAGTATATTCAAGTAGTGGGACACGCGAATAAGTTCAAGAGCTTAAAACATTAATCTCGTATCTCGAAACAGTTGAACTTTGTGTGAAAATTTAAGTGGATTAGTATACTGACAATCTAAGTGAATCGTTTAGAACTTAAAATGTTTAAAGCTTAACGGTGTTGGTGATTTGTCTCAGAAACTGATATGATCCTCTTACGCAAACTCACAAAATATTGTATGTAAATATTTCTTTTCTGCATTTCATTTCTGTTATATCAAAAATCCAAAAAGATTTTCGGTGTGTTTTAGCATAAATTTTGAAAAATTCAAAAAGATTTTAGACAACTGATGTTGAAAAGCTGATTTTCAAAATTCCGAGTGCTAAACATGACGAACAGGTTTGGGAAAGTGTGTTTGAAGATGTGTGAAATGAAAACAATATATATTCAAGTGGTTCATCAGAATTTGACATGATAAATCTTTCTATTCAGGGTTGTGTCTTCAAGGGATTAGCAAAGTTTCTAAATTTGTTATATCTTATTTTTTATGAAACTTACTTTTGGGTAGAGAATATGCAGGTGAATCAGGTTACGATACCTGAACCTGTGAAAGTCAGACTACGATCCCAGTACATTTTGAGGGGGAGTTTGTTAGAGAAAGAGAGTCTGAAATTGCTAGAGCCAGCAGCTGATCCTGAAGAATGCAAGAGAAAGTTAGAGTGAAGGAAGAAAGACTGATAAAGACTGAAGATGCAAAGACTCGACACTTAAGACTCGTCAACATCTGAGGGGGAGTCTGTTGGTGCAGTCATCTGTCGTCTTCGTCTTAATATCGAGTCTGGGTTGTGTTGCGGTTTTTGATGAGGCATGATGTCATCATATATGATGATGACATCATATTGATGACATCATATTGATGACATCATATTATTGCATCATCATATGGCTTCACATTTACAAACAAGTAAACGACAAAGTTTATATTAGTTTTGAAAGTGTTAAAGTAGTCATTTGATGATTGGACCATTTGGAGGTCCAATGAGAGACTCACATTTGAAGGCCCAATCAACAAGAGATGATCATTTGAAGGCCCTATTACAAGAGATGGCATTTGAGGTCCAATGGTATAAAAGAAGTTGACTGGATTTGGAAGCTGCCGTTTGAATGTCAAAGTTTAAATGTTGACCGTTTGAGTTAATGTTTACGTTTGAGGCCGTCGTTTGTAATTGTGTCCGTTTGAACGATTTCAAACGATAGAGTAGTAGTATAAATAGGCTGCTTGACTTTGTCATTTGTAACGATTTCAGAAAGTGATACCGAGGTGCTGCCGGTTTATCCTTTGATTGTAAACATTGTAAATTCAATATAATAGAGGATTAAAGTGTATTTCAAGCTGTTTTCACATACGTTTCTTAGTTTCCGCCTCTAAAACGTACGAGAGCTCTTCTGAACGACTCGTTCGGGTCAACACACGATCCTACAAGTTGCAATTTTATACTCAAGCAAAGAAGTCATGTACGTGGACGACGAGCCACCAGCAAAGATAGTCAAACCGTCGGCATCAAACGAGCCAGAGAAATGGGTCCTGAACAATGAATACCCAGAGCAGACCATTCTGCTAGGACAAGCCATTTCACCGACAACACGCATACAACTGAAAGAATTGTTGTCTAACAATAAAGATATATTTGCTTGGTGTCCAGCAGACATGACTGGGGTTCCACGCGACATAGCGCAACATTGCTTGAATATCAAGCCAACAGCAGAACCTGTTGCTCAAGGAAGGCGCAGCTTTAGCGAGGAAAAAGCAAAAGCCATGGACGAGCAAGTAACAGAGCTACTCAATGCGGGAATCTTGCGCGAAGTAAAATACCATACATGGGTTGCCAATCCAGTAATGGTACAGAAACATAGTGGCGGATGGAGAATGTGCGTCGACTTCAAAGACCTGAACAAAGCATGCCCGAAAGATTGCTACGCGCTTCCGGAGATAGACAAGAAAGTCGACTCCCTAGCATCATTCAGATGGAAGTGCTTTCTCGACTGTTATAAGGGTTATCATCAGGTCCAGATGAAAGAAGAAGACGAAGACAAAACCGCATTCCGCACAGATAAAGGAATCTTCTGCTACACTAAAATGCCTTTCGGCCTGCGCAACGCAGGCGCAACTTATCAACGCTTAATGGACACAGTCTTCAGCGGGGATATTGGCAAGACTGTCGAAGTATACATGGATGACCTCGTCATCATGAGCCACGAGGAAGACACAATGCTCAACAATATTCAGCGCACGTTCGACTCTTTGCGCAATGTGAACTTAAAACTTAACCCGACAAAATGTTCCTTCGGCATGGAAGAAGGAAAATTTTTGGGTTTTATAGTCACAAGAGACGGTTTTAAAGTTAATCCAGAAAAAGTGCAGGCCATCCAGCTAATGCCGTCACCTGCAACAGTTAAAGAAATGCAAAGGCTCGCCGGGCGTTTAGCAGCCTTGAACAGGTTCTTGGCTAATCACGCAGCAAAGTCTTATCCATTCATCAGCACGCTGCGAAACTGCGCAAAGAAAACTGACTTTCAATGGACATCTGAAGCAGAAGCAGCATTCAAACAAATGAAAGAATGTTTAATCCAGCTACCAACGCTGACCGCGCCAAAAGAAAAAGAACCACTGATTTTATATCTCTCTGCTGCGGAAGTAGCGGTTGGTGCTGTATTGATGGTAGAACGCGAAAACATTCAGACCCCAATCTACTATATAAGCAAAATGCTCACCGGCCCAGAAACTCGCTATTCGATGATAGAAAAGCTAGTCCTCGCACTAGTACACGCATCACGACGCCTGCGCAGATATTTTTCGGGCCACGTCATCACAGTTCTCACTAATTATCATTTGGGCCAAATCTTATCCAAACCCGACGTAGCGGGAAGGTTGGCTAAATGGGCCATTGAGCTGGGAGGATACAATATCTTCTACAGGCCAAGACCAGCAATCAAAGGGCAAGTTCTAGCAGATTTTACCACCGAAGTTCCCATTGACAAAATTCAAGAGTGCGAAGCAATCCAGAACCCTATACCCGTTTTCGACGATAGAGTCTGGACCTTACACACAGATGGCGCTTCCAATGACGACGGAGCAGGGGCAGGTCTCCGACTAGTCAGCCCAGACAATCACGAACTCACATATGCCATACGCTTAGATTTCCGAAGCACCAACAACGAAGCAGAATACGAAGCGTTTTTAGCAGGCCTTCGTTTAGCGCTAAAAATGGGGGCAAGAAATCTCGAAGCTAACGTCGATTCAAAACTAGTGGCCGAGCAAGTTAACGGCCACTATGATGCAAGAGGAGAAGCTATGGCATTATACCTTGAACAAGCGCGGATGCTAATCGGCCTATTCCAAACGTTCAAAGTAAACCATATAAACAGAAGCGAGAACAAGCACGCCGATGCACTAAGCAAGTTAGCTGCTACCAGCTTCAAGCACCTAGCAAAGGAGGTACGCATAGAAGTACTGTCCAACCCTTCCATTCATCTCAAACAAGTAAATGTCATAGAAATGGGAAATCCATCCTGGATGTCCCCAATTATCTTGTACCTTCAACACGGAAAACTTCCGGAAGGAAAGGCAGAAGCTCGAAAAATACAACACAAAGCGATAAATTATGAAATGGCGGATGGCGTCCTGTACCGGAAGTCATTTATGGGACCATTATTACGCTGTGTTGATAAAACGGATGCCCGATACCTGGTCAGAGAAATCCACGAAGGATTATGTGGAATACACGCAGGACCGCGCATGGTCGTAGCAAAGATTATGAACGCCGGATACTATTGGCCGGGAATGCACATGGACGCAGTTGACCTATTGAGAAGATGCACAACCTGCCAACGCCATGCGCCAAAAACACTCCGACCAAAGAACCCACTCATACCCGTCACCTCCGCCTGGCCTTTTCAACAGTGGGGCATCGATCTTGTTGGCCCATTTCCCGACGCGCCAGGCGCAGTAAAATTCATCATTGTGGCGGTCGATTACTTCACCAAATGGGTGGAAGCTAAAGCCTTGGCCTCAACCACATCAATGGTAATCCGCAAATTCATATGGGAACATATCATTTGCAGGTTTGGGTTACCATTACGTATTATCTCCGACAACGGCACAAACTTCGCCTCAGAAGATCTTCAAAAATGGTTCAAAGAAATGAAGATTGAGCACAATTTTGCCTCTGTGGCGCACCCACAAGCAAACAGCCAAGTTGAAAGTGTAAACAAACAGATTGTCGACGGCATAAAAGCGCGACTAGGGACAGCACGCAGAGGGTGGGTTGACGAACTACCCAACATCCTCTGGGCGCATCGAACAATGCCAAAGACTAGCACAGGCGAAACTCCGTTTAGTCTAGTCTATGGGTCTGAAGCTGTCATTCCAGCTGAGATTGGCTTACCATCACCACGCATGATAACCATGGAAAAACAGAATAATGAGCACGAGCGAAGATTGGATCTAGACCTCCTCGAAGAACGGCGCGAGAATGCTGCTATCACAGAGGCCAGGTACAAATCCAAACTCGAAAAATACTACAACACGCGCGTCCGCGTATGCACATTCGTTCCGGGTGATTTCGTCTTGCGCGATAATGAAGCATCAAACGCTGAAAAACCAAGCAAATTAGCGCCAAGATGGGAAGGACCATATGTCATTAACGAGGTCCTAGGCAAAGGGGCGTATACTCTGAAAAGACTTGATGGGACTCTAGTTCCACGCACCTGGAACGCACAGCAGCTGCGCAGGTGTTACATGTAGGTCAAAACATTCACAGGCAATGTATTTCCTATTTACACTTGTATTACAAGCCTTGCGCTTTATCAATACATAAATTATTTTCATACTTATTTCTGTTTGTTACAAATTGCATGAAATTCTTCGGGCTTACGCGAAAACAAAATGGTAAAACACTGTACACCTCATGAACAGTCCAAACCAGGCAAGCTGTCACGCCTTTTGGACAAACGTTCACACATGAGCACAGTACCATTTCTCATTCGCTTTACCTATCAAGAAGCAATTAAACACATGCAACATATTGTAATCCAAACATGCAAGAAGTAAAATCATACAACACATAATCAGTGTACATATCATTAAGTGAAACAAAACACTTCATAAACAAGATCATGGCAATGATCTTCAAAATTTTAGTTCCAAAGACTAGAATATTCACAAAAACAGAAGGAAACCTTGTTTCAACTAGTAGCAGGACGTTCAAACGACAGCCATTCACAACAATCACAACAGTGATTTTCAAAAAAACATCTTCGATAAACCACAACAAAAAAGGGGAATACACAAATCCCAAATCTAACCTACTCAACGGTAGGACTCTTATCAACGACAGTCACCGGAACCTCACGACACTTCTTCCGGCGACGATATACGAGACGACACTCACTCCTTTTGATAATCGGAAAGCGTGACATCAATCTTTCAACGGATATCACACCATCCTCCTTACAAATAGGACCGGTAACAGGTGAAGGATAGGCATCAACCGGCTTTTTTCCTTTAACAGTCAACGGCGGTGAACGAGAGAGCAGTAAGAGGCTTTCGGCAGCCTCATAGAAATTCAAAACCTCAAGAACACGACGAGTACGGAAGGAACCTTTCATCTTCATGTTCTTCAAAGATAAGAAAAGGAAATAAACCATTTCCTAAATATATAAAGGAGAAGCAAGACTCCAGGAAAAGAAAAGCTGGATCCTCATGATTAACTGTCAGGAAGATATCACATCCAAGCGGCGCTACAGGAGCAGGAGTCATATCCTCATTAATAAGGCCTGACAAGCGCCATTACAAATCCCAAGAGAAAAGAAAAAATACACACTTTTACTGACAAATGACGTCATCACACGTCAAGATATGATTACAGTTTCCCCTAAAAAACTTTTTTAGCAACATTCAATCTTCTCATAGAAGATTTCTTATTTCTCACGCCCAAAATCATTTCCCTCTCATAAGTCCAGTGCTCCACTTATTTGCATAAGTACAACACTAGACTGGGGGGACTTGAAGGGGTAAGGTCCCAAAAACCTCATAATAAGTATTTGAGACCGTACCATAACCCTGCCTTTTCACCTTTTAACCTTGCGCGGCCGCGCACTGGTCTTACAAAAGGAAGAAAGAAATCAACAATCTATAATCGCGTGCCCAAAGGAGAACATAAATCCTTGCGCTTTCTCCCATTAGCAAAGGGTAAAATCCTGAGATCAATACTTCCGCCCAAATATCCAGACTTGGATATCATTTTACCCAGACTTGGGATTTATTCATTTGTTTCCACACAGTAAGGTGTCACACCAGATTACAGCAGTAATCTTCTAGAAGAAATGCAATCGTGCACCACCCAGACGGTTATAACCGTCTGGACACGTGTCATTACCACAGGCACCCCTGAAATCACAACGAAGGCATGCAATTGGAGAGTAATCTCCACTTGATCACATTACACGTGGCAAATCCCCAGCCTTTGATCAAGACCACGATCCGTGTGCTCTCACGTCGGATCAAAGAACTCAAACGGAAGGAAATGTAACCGCTTACGGGGTTAGCATCTTCCGTTAACTTTTCACTAACGGGTTTTCCCGCTTAAAACGACTCCCAGCTATAAATATGAGAAACAACTCAGGTATGAATTCAGATTACTCACACTTCTCAAATACATCTTCTTCTTCATTACCAATACTTATTCTCACACCGGAGTCGGGTCAAGGAGAGAACCCTCTTCTCCCCTTGGTGTAGGTCCCTCTCGAGGATGAGATAAAACCTTTTCCTTGTTATATCAAACACACTAGCGAGTGCGGAATCCAAGCTAGCATGCAACCGAGAATGTATACGAGAACAAGCACAAACACAACACACAAGATTCACCGATTAACACCACATGTATTAATACGTATGAAAGGTCCGGTTACAAGCTCAATGTTTACAGATATGTTCTATAAACTCTCACAGTGTGTGTGTGCTCTCCTGTCTCTCTCTGTCTTGTCCTTATCTTATGGACTGAACACAACACATGGGTATATATACCCGACACAGCAGGTCTGGTCGAAGGATCAGACAGATTGATCGAAAGATCATCTGTCGACCAGAACGCCATCGAAAGATCATCTGTCGACCAGAACGCCATCGAAAGATCATCTGTCGACCACGAAGGATGATATCCTTCGTGGTCTATCCTTCGAGGATATCTTTCGAGCTCATCATCGAAGGATATAAAACAATCCTTCGATGACACATCCTTCGACACAACCAGCTTACAACATTTGTCTAACTGTTTGGTCAAGTCAAACCAGGAGGATGGTTGACTTGGTCAAACTTATATCAACCTTACATTAAAGACATCGTTTTGTATCATGACGAAATACAGACAAAGTACACACACAAGTGCACCAACAAACTCCCCCTTGGCTGTAGCTTTGTCTCGATCTTCGTGTCTTCAAGTCTTCAAGGCCGAGTCGAACCGAGCCGAGTCGCGTCCACACAAAGTGCATCAACAAACTCCCCCTTGGACGCTACTCGTGATGGTTCGTCTTCTGTGACTTTCATGTCGGAGGATCTTCAAATTCTTCACGCGTTGAAAGTAGAAAGTGTATCAACAAACTCCCCATTTAACTTAGGCAGTGTGTCAATAAACTCCCCCTTAGATTGAACTCTCCATTGAGTCATGCTCGTGAATCTTTTGACTTGTCAATTCTTCAGATCCTTGTGGTGTTGATGAAGGGACAGCGGCAACTCGATCATTTTATCCTTTGAGTGCCTCCACTTCGTGTCTTCATTCCAAAGCTTTTCATCGAACATGTTCTCCTCGCCTTTAGCATCTGCACATGCAAGAAAGCTAAACGCATAATGAGAACAACCGCTTGGAATTTAGTTAACATTTAAACTAACGACACATATGAGATCAAATCTCACTCAAACACCAACCGACAGCAGTTTGAAAGTTTAGAAAAATATTCATTTTAATCCTTTAACTTTCAAAACTCGTTAACTTCGACTGTTTATGAAGATGCAATTGTTTTCCAGCTTACGATCAGGATTTTGGGTAGGATAGACTCGAGTTCCAACATCGGTCAATCAAAAATAAACTTGAAGAAAAATCTTTTTGGATTTTATAAAGTTTAAATTAAAACACACCTAAAATCTTTTTGAAATTTTCATTTTTCAAACGTAAAGACGGAAAGCAATAAATAAATATATACAAAGATGCATAAACAGGAAACATTAAATAAATATTTACAGACATTCTTTTTACGAGTTTCGAGGGTAAGAGAATCATATCAGTGTACGGTCATGTCCAAAACGTTCTTGTTGTTCAATTAGTTAACATTAAGATAAGCATCCTATAACAATTATCGGTATTGTTGTCCACATAAGCTCAACTTATCATTTGTAATCATGGCGAGGGGATACGTTAAGGTATAATTTATACTTACCGACAGGTGTTCATCCACATCACGACACATTCCCGTATCAAGGTATGCACGAGGGCTCATCTTACCGGTGAGTATACCAATTATCATCTGTTTGACCGTATATGATGTGAGATTCTCACTTATTTTGTATGAAAACAAGTCCTATGTGATAGAATCACTTATTTATGAGGAACTTGGTTTTCAGATGCATGAGGGCACAGGAGCAAGTCCGTGAACAGGTCAGTACTTTCGTACAGCAGAGAGACGAACTTGACTCCCGGATGAATGTGATATTATCACTTATTTGTTTGGACATGTGATTGTTGATCACTTATTGAGGTCGTATGCAATATGTACACGTATGTATAGTATCATGGAAGATCTAGACTTGCGTCCCCGTTATTTTTCGGTAAAAGATACAACCATGATACCCAGATGATAAGCAGCATAAAGACTGAATATTTCAGAACCTCGGCAATCTCTCAAACGAAATTTCGGTACCAAGACCATATGCCAATGAATGGTTCCCACCCAGTCTTCAGTCGATTTAAGTTTATATCACCCTGCACACTTTAAAATGATTGTGAGCCTACCGATACATCTTATATAGAGCTGCTTATCGCTTTTCATTTTAAGGTTTAAAGAGGCTTGGATAGACCACTGATGTACTATCATTTTCTCTTTTTCTCGCCAGGAAACTCATTTTTGTTTTTCTATTGTTTTTTGTGTTTTTGAAATTTTTCGATGTTTTTGGATTTTCAAATTTTGGATTTACTCCCCCTAAAATCAATAAACTAAGACAAATTTAAAATACAAAGGTATTTACAAAAATGATTTTCCGATGTTGGTTAACTCATGTTTTACCTCAATGCCGTTTACCAAAATTAAGTTTTAATCAGAAATGATTTAGCGAATTTTGGAAAAATCAGTTGGCATGTCGGTAAGCGGTGCGGACCATGACAGCATTGTCTGGCCAAAGAGTGCTGAACGAGATACTAATTCACAAAGCAGCTTAATTATCGACAAGAAAAAGGAGAGATTAGAATTTTAAAACCGTATCCTGCAACTGCATTGTGCATTGCCAGAAATTTGAGTGCTCTCCCAAACTGGATATCCACCCGGTGTGGATTTCGAAGTCGATTCTTTGTAGCTACTTAGAAATCTCTTGACAGCAACAAGATCAGAAACCTTTGGGTCCGGCTGGTCGTCCACATTGCACCAGCGAAGGTCTTTGTCTTTCTCTTTCAGAAGTAGTGTGCGGTTGTTCAACCCATGCCAAGGCGTCCGCACACCTGGTTGGTTTGTTCAACAACACATTTTCTTCAAACACACCACGAAGAAATGTACACTGCACATTCATCTTGTAGATTGTTGAACTTCAGACGTGCTGCAGGTACGTACATTTCGATTTGAATCTATCCCGGGGACCCGATCAAAACCTTGAACATTCACATTTTGAAAATGATTTTCATTTTGTCGAAGCTTTTCAATCTCTTTCAAACAGACATTTCTGTTTCCCTGTACTTTTTCTCTCCATCAAAGGCAGCAATTTCTTCTGTTGCCTATTTTGTGCAAGAATGCTCCACTATCAACAATCTTACGACTATCGAAAGTTCCTCCTGGAATATCCTACACACTCACTCAAAAATTAGTTGGAGAGAGGGACCCAAGCCTTTGTGGACTTGGGTCGTCCTTGATCATCAAGGTAAGTGATTTCAATCACTCGATGATTAGGGAAAAGAACCTGTGGTGCTCCCCCTGACTGAATTACCTGTTTTTGTTTCCAAGCTGTTTGTTCTTTACCAGTATTTGCATTAATTGTTTTAGCATTTACTGGTTTTACAGTTTTAGGTTTTGCTTGAACAGGTTTTTCTTCTTTGACCTCTGATTTTAAGGCCTTCTCAATTACCTTTTGATTCTTTTGTTTTAACTTCTTTTCCCTTTCTTTCAAGACACGTGGATCTTGTTTCGGGGAAAATGATCGTTTTTGGTAATTGGTTTCTTGGGGAGCACTTGTTTTTGCCTTCAACTTTTTCAGATATGGGCAGTATCTTACAATATGCCCAATTGTGCCACACTCAAAGCACATTCTCCGCTCTACAAACCTCGGAGAAACATGTTGATGATCAGACGAAGAACCAGACCATGAACTTTGTGATCTAGACGTGCTTGGACCTAAATCACATCCGTTGGTGTGTTGGGTGTAATTATTATGTTCATTTCGTTTTAAAATTCTAACTTGTTTTATAAAATCAAGGTTAGATTTATCCTGAAATGTTTCAAGTTTGTCTGAACCCGTGGATCCAACAAAGTTCATTTTCGGTTCTCTTTTCTTAACAGGAGCTCTTTTGCTTTGCACCCATTGTTGTTGAAACTTAGGTGCTTGAACATTCTTGTTCTGAGCCTTCTTTCCCTGTCCCTTACCCTTTCCGGAGTTGACTTGTTGTTTTCGCTCAACAGGTGGTTTTTGGTTTCCGTATTGTTTTCTAATTTGGTCACACGGAATTGGATCACATTGAGTGACGGTAATTTTGCCACTTTTGTTTCCCAAAAACTTATCAGTACATCCTTCAAAAATTTGCTCAATTAAATCTTGATTTACATTTTTAATTGGAAAATCTTTGTTAGAGTAAATTTTGTCATCTCCTTTGAGCGTGTACAACAAGTTATTCTCTTCACTTGTAGAAACAAGGGACTCCATTGGTTTTGACATTTCAGTCTTACTCGGTTTCACTGGTGGATCACACAGGATGTGATTCTCGATTGGAATATCTGTTGTAACCGAGTTAGACTGTTGTTTCACAATTTCTTCAGATTCATCATCCGAAGAATCAGCATCCTCAACAATGGGAGGACTCTGTTCCTTAACACACGATGAATCTGTCACATTCTCAGATTCAGATTCTGATTGACCCGAGGATGATGTACCAGTTGTGAACCCGAGGCCTGCTGTAAAGTCATCTAGACCGAGTGGCACAGTAGGTTCAAAACGGGGCATATCCTCGTCATCAGGCGATTTGGAGTAATTGTGATTCATTGGCGGAGGACATGATCTGAATCCAATACATGGTTTATCCCCCTTTTTCTTTCTCTCTTGAACGTCAATGATGTGATCCAATACAAAGCGGGAATTGGAATAGCTTTCCAGTTTCTGCTTAATTGTTTCACATTCACATCGAGCTGTTGCTAACTCTACCATTTGTTTTTCAATTGTGTCAATAAGATTATTGTTAGCATGTTGTTTTCGCAAAACAGCCTTTTGCAATTCTGAAACATCATGTTTTAATGACGCAATTGTTGTTTTAAATTCCTTTTCATTTCTGGTCAAAAACACGTTAGCTTCAGCTGCTTTAGAAAGATCTACAATCAATTCTTGATTGTGTTTGCATGTGATATCATATTTCTCTTGCAAAGCCTCGTGTTTGCTTTGCAATTCACAACACTCATCATTCCTTGAAACATGTTTGTCTTGCAAGTCAAACAAACTAGCTTGTAAAGCATCATGTTTGCCTTGCAACTCAGACATGTTTGCTTCTAAATCAGCATTTTTAACACGCAAACTATCACAGTTATCACAACTAGCTACAGTGGGTTCATCGACACATACCTGATCTGATGAACCGTCGACATTAGCCATAAAGGCTGAATGGAGAGAAGACGAAGAGTAAGCAGCTTGATCCACATGATCATTCCCTGAAGTGGAGGATTCTTCATCTGAGCTTCCACTATAACCAGAAGAGTCTTCATCCTCAGAAGAGTCACCACCATTGGCGGAAGATTCTCCACCACTGGCGTGCTTTAAATCCCTAACGACTTCAGGAAAACATGCTCTTCCACCATTTCCTCCTTCTCCAAGCTGAAGCGACCAATCACAACCCTCATCTATTTGAACCAACAACCCCCGGTTGGTATTTGATGACCCTGCTTGGCCTTGGTTGTTGACGGGTATCAACGTACGAACATTGTTCCCGTTCTGGTTGCCTTGATTTCTGAACGGATTTTGATTTCCATGCTGAGCTGGTCTTGTGCATTCCCTTTTGAAATGACCCCGTTCGCCACAGTTAAAGCACTTGACAGCTTGCTTGTCGAACCCATACTTGGTGTCTTTCTTGTTTTCCAAGTTGGTTCTCCCCGTCCTTTCCATAAACTCCTTTGCTCTTCGAATTGCACTAGCAAGAGCCCATTTGATATCCATCATTTCAAACTCTTCTTTATCCACTTGCTGATAATCTTCATTGGTTAGATTGATATTCCCAATCTGACCTGCAACTAATCCACAATAAGCACTAACCAAGGTGTTCAACATCTCCATATGCTCCTTGGCTACTTCGACACTGACTTTGGAAAAGTTGGAAGTGTCTAGTCTGACTGTGTTAGGATTGGAAGTGGCTTGAAAGTTTGAGGAGCTTCCATAAAACCCTTGCTGTTGCGGTTGTTGCTGTTGAGCTTTCGGTTGCACATTCGGTCTAGAAAACATCGTGTAAGCTGAAGGATCAAACTGATCTGTTGTTGAAGGTCCGGTGTTAGAGACGAAAGCTGTTTGAAGCTTCGCGTGTTGAGAAGCTGGTCTTTCTCCACTGATACCTCCTGCAATCCCAAAGTACATCTCTGGATTTTGAGGAGTTAGTGTTCTTTTTGCCTTAAGCTTTTCTTCTACATCCTTGTTCTCCAGTTTTTGAATCAACTCATACACGTTGATTGTGTCTAGAACACCATTTTCTTTAAGAATCTCAAGATAACTGCTCCATTTTGCTGGTAAGCTATCAGCGAATCTCTTCACCATTTCTTGTGGAGTGGCAGTGACTCTAAAACCAAACATCTCGCTCAACAAGTGATGGAACCTTGTAGATAACTCTGCCAAAGTCTCATTCTCCATACACGTGAAACCTTCAAACTCTTTCTTCAGTAGCTCTTGCTTGATCTTTCTAGATTGAGCATTTCCTTCACATCGTAACGTAAGCATGTCCCACAAGCTTTTAGTAGTCGTGCAGTAAACAAACTGGTGGTAAATGTCTTTGTGAAGAGCTTGTGTGAGAATCATGAATGCCTTCTTTTCTAACTCAAATTTCTTCTTATCATCATCAGACATAGTGCTGTAAGTTTCTGGATTAGATCCTGCAACTTCCAAATCACTGTCAAATGCGGTGAAGAAGCACATCCATAGATCTTGACCTTGCCCCTGAACGTAAGTTCTAAGCCTTTCTTTCCACCATCCCCAATCATTGATATGATTTAGCTTTGGCGGTTTCGTGCTTGTACCAGTCTCACTGTCGTTCTGCATCATAGATTGAATGCTGTTACTTTGATTTGTGACCAATGCCCATTGATTTGCAGTTATCATTGCTGCTTGAGGTGGGGCAATAGCCTGCATCCATGCTTTGTTGAAATCTGACGCAGATTGCGTAGCTGATGATTGCGTAGCTGCTGATTGTGGAGTTAGAGTCCACGCGCTTGGATCCCACTGACCGTTTGTTCCCATTTTATGAAAATTAATATATTAAGTGAAAAATGATTTGAAAATGAAAACAAGTTTTCTCTTTAAAAATTTAATTTTCACAAACTATGTTAAATTATCGAGAGATAACAAACAGCCGAAAGATCCTAGATCGAAAGACCTGAAAAACACAAACTGTTAGACTTAAACAAACAAGGATCGAAAGATCAACACCTGTTCGAAAGATCACTGTTGAGTTTCGAACAATGTTTTCGAAAGATTCTCCAACGAAGGATCCTTATCCTTCGAAAATGTACTGTAGACCGAAAGATGAACACTGATGAATGTCGAACGATGACTTCGAAAGACTTCGAAAGACTCCCCAGTCGAAGGATCCTTGTCTTTCGAGAAAGAGCAGCAAACCGAAAGATATATGTTTCGAAATATTCCTTGGACCGAAAGATAAGTCTCACACTTCGAAGGATGCTCGAAGGATGACTATCTGTCGAACCTCCTTTGGTCGAAAGATGATCTTTCGACTTCGAAGGATATCTTTCGAACAGCTCTGACACGGTTGACAAATGTGACAGGTTGGTGAAAAGTTGACGGGTTGGTGAGAACTTTCGGCAGAAAGTATGTTCAGACCATATCTTTCAGGTCTGACCATGCAGGTTTTTCACCAACTAGGTAAGGTCCAATATTTTAATCAAAATACTCTTCCCAACACACAAACACTTTGTAATTTAAAAATTTAAGATCAAAAGTGTAAAATACCAAGAACACTTAAGATATCGGTTGAAGATAAGAAGAACAAACCCAGAAATATGAAAATTTCTGCAAACCGACAACAAACCGAAACCCGATTTTAACAAGTTTTTCAGAAAAGTGAACCTTTTAAACCCGAAAAACAGTCCGAAAACTCTCGGTTTTAACAAGGAGAAGAGCCAAAGCTCTGATACCACTTGTAGGTCCCTCTCGAGGATGAGATAAAACCTTTTCCTTGTTATATCAAACACACTAGCGAGTGCGGAATCCAAGCTAGCATGCAACCGAGAATGTATACGAGAACAAGCACAAACACAACACACAAGATTCACCGATTAACACCACATGTATTAATACGTATGAAAGGTCCGGTTACAAGCTCAATGTTTACAGATATGTTCTATAAACTCTCACAGTGTGTGTGTGCTCTCCTGTCTCTCTCTGTCTTGTCCTTATCTTATGGACTGAACACAACACATGGGTATATATACCCGACACAGCAGGTCTGGTCGAAGGATCAGACAGATTGATCGAAAGATCATCTGTCGACCAGAACGCCATCGAAAGATCATCTGTCGACCAGAACGCCATCGAAAGATCATCTGTCGACCACGAAGGATGATATCCTTCGTGGTCTATCCTTCGAGGATATCTTTCGAGCTCATCATCGAAGGATATAAAACAATCCTTCGATGACACATCCTTCGACACAACCAGCTTACAACATTTGTCTAACTGTTTGGTCAAGTCAAACCAGGAGGATGGTTGACTTGGTCAAACTTATATCAACCTTACATTAAAGACATCGTTTTGTATCATGACGAAATACAGACAAAGTACAGACACAAGTGCACCAACAAACTCCCCCTTGGCTGTAGCTTTGTCTCGATCTTCGTGTCTTCAAGTCTTCAAGGCCGAGTCGAACCGAGCCGAGTCGCGTCCACACAAAGTGCATCAACACTTGGCGAGGCTAACGGTGCTCTTTTTTGCAGAGATTCGGAGAAGAAGACCAGCTGCCACTGAATCAACCGAGAGAGAGCTAACCTTTTTATGCGGATTCAAACCCCCTAGATATCTCGGTTCCGACCATTTATCTAGTGTTTCTTCAGACATTTTACTCGTAGGTATATGATTCTTGTCTCTTTAAAATAACGTTATAATAATAACACCAATTATAATAATAACAATAACAATAATGACAATGATGATGATGGCGGTGACGGTGGTGGCCGTGGTGGCTTGAACAAACCCATGTCTGTTCTGATTAATAAACTAGAAAAGTTTTACCTATACTTTTTTTACAACAAAAATGGGGATGGTGATAGGTTCAGGAGGTTGTGATGGACATGCGAAATTGTTTTTTTTACAACATGCGAAATTGTTTTTTATAAAAATGCGATTTGTTTTTTTTTTCTTTTGAACATGCGATCTTCAAATTTTTACAACATGCAATCTTTGTTATAACACGCGAATTTGTCATTGCATACGCTTCGTACGTTAAGGTAAAATGTACGATACACTTTTTCTATATATATATATATATATATATATATATATATATATATATATATATTTGTATTCGCGTAAAACTGAAAAAAATAACATATAAAGTATATAAAGTTTACTATGGTATAATAACTATTTAATATGACATTAATACTTATATTATTTATTTAAATATGAGAACCATTCTTGAATATATGAACAAAAATTAAAGGAATCTTTAGTGATAATAAAATTTTATTGCTATGAAGATGCAGCATATAATTTTTGCTTAGTTGATAATATTGACTATTTTCTTTATTAATGAGTCACGTTAAACGTTTAGATAAAGGGTTAGTCATGTTAAACGGTTCAAAAGGATTCATGGTCATATGGGTTATATAAAAGGTTTTGCTGGTTATATATATGATGGCTATTTCGTATCTAAAAGAAGAGAGATCATACATGTTTGATCAAAGTTCTATACATCAACAGGCCCCTTTTAATGACAAAATGAAACCCTATCGCTATGCTGGAAATTAAGCAAGTATAATATGGCGACCAAACGACCAATCGTCATTAATGATTTTGTTGTTAGGTACTGCACCCGGCATTAGCATTTAATAATAGAAACTAAAAGGGTCACAAAATGATCTAGGACATAATTAGATTTGCAACACGTTAAAATATCACTGATTGTGTCATAAAATGATAGCACATACGAAACCAGATTTTACTTATGCAATTATGCCATGAGTAACCCATTTAATTGAAAACCCTTTATCTCTATAATACTAGAATGCCAAATAATCATGTTAAGATTTGGACGTGATTCTTTAGTTACTTGAAATCTTTCAAATCTTAGTATACTAAATCGACTTATCACCACCAGTGCAGTTGAGTGAAATACACTCAGAGTTGCTTTGTTGTATCTTGGGAAGTGATTCGTCACAAACCCAAAACACACTTGCTATATTGAACGGTGGGGGCGAGATTGATTTTAAGGATTTTTTTGGCGGGGTCAAAAAGTTTTTGGTTTTTTCAAAACGCTTTCTGTTTTTTTTTTTAAGTAAAATGTTTTAGTGTGGTGTTGTAAGCCGAGAATAAAGTAAAATGAAAAGAATGTTTGCATAAACTTAAGAATTTTCACATCTTATATAGTGATACTACACACATTCATAATAATATCACGCCACAACGCGCGGGTTACGCCAACTCGTTGATAACAAATAGTGCTATTTATAACTATTTTTGTTAACAAATCTTGATTCTGCAAAGTGGTAATACTGTCTTATTTTACTTTCCTGAATGCTATTTTCAAATTAAGTTTTAGTTTTAAAAGTAGGGTAAAGTTCTTGTACAAATAATCTTAACATACTAAGGTGGTGTTTGGGATTCCTTATTTTGCCATGACTTATAACTTATTGACTTCTTAACAGTGAATAAGTTGAAGAAAAGTGTTTGGCAAATGAAGAAGGACTTTTAAACATACAAATTGAAGGAAAACTCAAAAAGACAAGGTGGCATTTTTGTAATTATCAATAACTATCAAAGTTACTCTACAAATATACCTAAAAAACCTAACCACTCCCCCCACCCCCCAAAAACCTAAAAAAAACCTAACCCCCCCCCCCCCCCCCACCCCCCAAAAACCTAAAAAAACCTAATCCCCCCCCCCCCCCCCCACCCCCCACCCCCCAAAAACCTAAAAAAAACCTAACCCCCCCCCCCCCCCCCACCCAAGCTAAAATGCTAAAAACTAAACCCCCAAAAAACCTAAAAAAATCTAAAAAAATAAAAAAAAACACACAAATTATTTTATTAATATTTTTTATTAAAAAATCGCTACTTTTAGTAGCAGCAAAAAAAAAAAAAAAAAAAAAAATTTTTTTTTTTGCTAACGAAATGTAGCGATTTTTTAATAAAAAATGTAAAAAAAAAAAATTGTGTTTTTTTTAGGTATTTTTGGTTGTAACTTTGATAGTTGGTGGTAATTACAAAAATGCCACCTTGTCTTTTTGGGTTTTCCTTCAATGTGTATGTTTAGTATGTTAAGATTATTTGTATTTGATCTTTTGCCTTTAAAAGTAAACCAGCGAAATACAAAAAAAGAACTAGATGATACTTTTTATTTCTTTTTATTCTTGTTAGATCATCTACAACAATAACATTGGTCCAAACTCCAGCTTAGTTATCAATTAAAACCACCACCATTTCAAACCCTATTTTCTTTTTCCTCCAATAAGAAATCACTCCAAATCTCCACGTCGCACTCCACCTTTTACACTAAAAAAAGGTTTATGAGTGGGTGGTCCCCACAATTGCCGCACATAGTCGGCCGCTCAAGCAAACCACCAACTTTTGGATCACCTCCTCCAACAAGGCCCGTACCATGCCAGTCCGCCCCACCAAACCACATGCTGACTCCTTGTTGGAGATGCTCTTAGGGTATCTTCAATATTTGATTACAAATAAATCAAATTTATATGTAGCAAAACTTTTTTGAAAATGAAATATATGAGAACTAACTTGGTGAGTAATTAGCTATATAATTGAGTATAAACAACCGAAACGACCCACTATCTAAACACTCATTGTAATTTGTAAACATGGTATTTTTCCATCAATATTTTCTTATCTTTGCACTATGCACTCTGTATGTGGAATCAGCTAACCCGATTGCACAATTCTGCAATGAATTCTCATACACCATCACCCCTGACCTATCTCAAAACATAGATTCTGTTCTAGCCAAACTGATTCAAAACACCCCTCAAACAGGCTTTAATATTACGGAATTCGGAGATGAGGGAAAAGAAGTAAACGGGATAGCCCAATGCCGAGGAGACGCGCCCAGCCAAGAGTGCACAGCTTGTCTCCAAACCGCCGCAAAAGAAGCCAAAAAAATGTGTCCAAACCAGGTCGAGGCTTTGATATGGTATGAGTATTGCTTCTTAAGGTATGGCACTAGAAACTTGATAGGGGACGACAGTCTAGACTTCAGAGTGGTTCAATATAACGTTGAATACGTGACCAACCCGAAACTTTTTAAAGAAATCCTCGCAGAACTTACTGCGAAGATAAAGAAAGTTTCGCTTGAGCCAGATAGCAAAGGGTTTGGGAAAGGAGAGGCCAAGTTGTCGGATTCTGAGACACTTTATGCAATGTCTCAGTGTACACGTGATTCGTCCATGCGTTGGTGTGAGACGTGTTTAACAATCGCTATTGAGACGATTGGAAGTCTTTGTGAGAACAAGAAAGGGTGTAGAATTATACAGAGTACGTGCTATCTTAGGTATGAATTATATCCGTTTCTTTACGGCACTGAAAAGAAGTTGTCTCTTGAAAACTCTTCGATGACAAACTACTTAACAGTAGTTAGAAAACCCTGAGTTTCTGGCAGTGGATTCTAAGAAGTTTGTCCCCTTTTGAGGATATTATCAATATAATAATTTTATTATGTGATGTACTTAAAGGAAGGATCTCAATAAGTTACTTACAAGAATATTGTCATAAATACAGTGATGTAGCGTGTGAAAATGTAACGAAGGAATGATCACGTTGATTCTAAGAATACTCGTGATAATCTTCCCCAAATCCCTAAATTCGTCCAAAAGGGCAGAGAATTTGAAATGATAGGATGTTTATTGCAAAACTTATAGCTGACCATCCAAATTACATAACAAAGACTTAAAAACAGAAATGCTAAACGGGCCAATAAAAGGCCGTGAACCAAACACAAACCTAAAAACAAAATGCATAAAACATGAAGAAAAACACAAAAGTGCTTGTAACTCCCCCTAGAATGCGCTTTTTGGACCCAAACTTGGGCAAAGTCCTTCCGGGTCCTTGTCACGATGTGCTCCTTGTTTCATGCTTCGATTTGACAGGTAAAACACCTATAAAACGGAGACCCGTAGCCAAATTTATGATCATCTTCATGTAGCACCCTTGGCAGCTCGATCGTGGGCCTCTAGAAACGTCATAGCATCATACATGAACCATGATTATACTATTTTTTTCTTGCATTTTTTATTTGAGATGTTGGGTAAATTTATGTTTTTCTTAAAAATCCGATATGTCCATAGACCCTTGGTTTGGTACTTTGGTTGGTAACTAGTTTTCACCGGATACTTTGTCGATAAAAACTTGTTTTAACCAGAATTACTTTGACACATTTGTGTCTACACAAAATTATATACACAGTACACTTACAGTGGTTTTTAAAACAAAGCATTTAGATTTTTACAAAAGAAATTAAAATCGCTCGATACGTATTATAGATTGGAATACATGATGGCGTATTTGGTTAAATATTGATTAAAAAGGTAAGTATATTTCAACCTTTCAATCTTTATACACGATTAGGTTGAATTCTACCTTAAAAGAATGTTACGTATTTAATTTCATTACAGAAGATTCCTTATCACCTTATTTAGAATTAGTTTAATGTCATTACAGTAGGTTTCTTATCACCTTAATTAGAATTAGTTTAATGTCATTACAGTAAGTTCCTTATCATCTTAAAAGAATTAGTAGATGCATATTGCACGTAACCAAATTAACATATATTATTTTGTGTGATATACGTATAGTAAACTACTACTAGTGTACTACTATGTGTTATAATATATACCTATAGGTATATAATAGTTTTACCTATAGGTAAAACTATTTTAAAAATGTGTTGTCTTTCTCCTTTTGTTTTCAAACTAGCATTAGAACCCGTGCTGGCGCTTCGCGGCGGGGTGTTAGAACGATAGTAAAAATAAGGAAACAACACGGTTAAGTAATTATGTATATAGTTAAAAGTTAGCTTTGACTATATAATAGTTAAAAATAAAATAAAAATTAAATTTCTTGCAAGGTGTATTGAAGAGTTAATATAGACCGCAAACTTTAATTTAAACAGCATTGTGGCAGGGACGCGGTGAGAGTTCAATCGGTATCGCACACTATGACAAAGGATAAATAAAACAAAAAAAAAGTCGTAACATTAACCAAAATAATATATACATGTGTTCGGTTCATTATAGTTGTGGTTCAAGTCAAAACATTGAAACGAACAATGCAAAAGCACGTTTTAATTTAAACAAATCGTATATCGATACCAACCACACAAAAATATTTACATCGAAAATGTCAATAAAAATTATACATACAACATTTACGAAGTCGGATTAACAGTGCCACCCAGCTGCATAGCAGCCGGGTATTGGTCCATGTGTCATGAAGTAACAGGTGGAGGTTTTTTTTTCCCATTCCTGGCCCTAAGTCTAAAGTACAAAATTACTATGTTACCCTTCGTTCAACCACCAGGATTTTGGCAGCCACCACAGAGTCGACCACCGCTGAAGACAGAGAGGAGATTAGGCGGTTGCACAGTGGTGGCCGGTTCCGGCGATGGGTCCGCTTTGCGAGTTGTTGGCCGGAGTTCACCCAGTAGATATCGCCACGACGTTTTCCCGGCCAGCACAGTTTAGGCGAAAGACGGATGTGGAGATTTCAGACGGTTGCGATGGTAGTTGACAGAGAAAGGGTAGGTGGAGCGTTGTGGTCGTTTGCTATGGTCATTGTGGTGGTTGACGGCGTACCGGCGGTTAGCGGCGGTGCAGTGGTGGCGGCTAGATGATTACGAACTTTGGTGAACAGTAGTTCACCTGCTTTTAACGTCGGCCAAGGAAATTACACTTCCACCCTCGCCTCCAAATTTACATTGCGTGACGGTGGGTGTGACTGTGGTGAGTATGGTGGTGTTTGGCGTGTCGCAGTGACGTTGGAGAGTCGCAATGACGGTCACGAGTGGCACTGGCAGGTGGCTGGGACGGTGGCTGTGGTGTATCGATGTCGTGGAGGACGCTCCGATGGCACGTGGCAATTGTCCTTGGCTGGTCGCAGTGACGGTGTTGGCGGGTGGCAGCGACGGTGGCTGTGGTGGTAGGTGGAATTGCCTTTACGGTGGATGGAAAATTAGTAGGTGGGTAGAGTCATGGCTGGAAGGTGGTGGTGAAACAATGGCGGTGGTGACGCTGAGGAAAAACATTATATTGATGGTGATAGAAATAGTTTAAAATAAAGATGTTGCAGGCTTTTCTGTTTCTCCACGTAAGGCAAGCTGTATTCCAATAATGATTTATATATGGCTGATTCTAAACACCCCCCTCTCCTGATTATACCCCCCTTGTGAGAGGAAAACTGCCGGTCCCACGCAGGCCCCACCTGTAAGTATGTGAGAGGAGGGGGTGTAAAAAGTAATTGGGGGTGTAGAAAGTATCACCCTTTATATATTTACTATTCTTATTTACTTTCTTTTTGAACGACACTTTTCTTAATTAATAAAACTTATCAATAGCATTAGTGAAATTGGTGAAAATAATGATTCCATATTTTCCATTGATTCAAAAATTTCAAAACAGTCACCCATTTGAAAAATACCTTCACCGTCCACAGGTTCACTAAATGATGGCCATTTTTTTTGGAAACAAACTAAACTTTCATTAAAACTTATAGAGAAAAATGCCCGGATAGTCCCTGTGGATTGTCCAGATTTCACCTTTAGTTCCTACATTTTCAAAATTACAGGTATAGTCCCCAACTTTGGCAAATTCGTTCTCGGATAGTCCCTGGTGTAGATGGAGGTTAGTTTTCTCAGTTAAGTCAGTGTGAAATGACTAAAATGCCCTTATATTAAAAAAAACTAATACATAAAACATTATAAGATTAAAAATTACATGTGGGGCCACCCTTAACTCACCTACCCACTCCCACCCCCCTTTTATCTCATTCTTCTACTTGCCTGCAACAATAATCACCTAACCACCACCATCACCATAACACCTTAACACCACCAAACACCACCTCCACAAAACCGGACCACAACAGCACCACCAGCCCCGTCATCAGACCGCCACCACCAACCCCGTCATCAGACCGCCATTACCAACCCCACCCCCACCCCTTTCTTCTCCACCCAATCTTCCGCCACCACGATTTTCCGGTGACCACCGCACCCCCGCCCTTTGTCCATCTCTCTATTCTCTCTCTACCAGACACATCTTTCTCTACCACTGATGGCACAATATAAACAATAAACTATTCATACCTCTGTTCAATCTCCCTAACAATATCTTCCACTTTCTTCCTCATAACCTATTCACAAAACATTTAATCAACAACAAATTAATAAATTATGTTAACTCAACATCTTAATTACAAGATACAAAATTATTATTGGGGACTATGTCGTCCGCTGGAAGATGAATCAGCGTCAGAAAGTGTCCTACGAAGCAGCTGTTGTTTCTTGGGATTTTAGGAGGTGTGGTGGTGGTTGTTTGGTTGGCAGATGAATCAGCGTCTGATAATGTTCGAACACTTCCGATCCATACAAATTGAACAAATCGGAGAACCTGAACCTAAAACTGAAACCAGTACGGCGGCGATGATGGCAGATGATGTCAACGAATCGGCGGAACTGGGATGTTCCTATGAATGCTGCTGGTAATGAGCGTGTTCAGCGGCCGGTTATAAGATTGCCGGAAAAATATTTAGTCTTAACCCGTATTAATCCCAGAGGTTAGAAAACAAACTGCTTCAGTGTATTGTTTGTCTAATTTGTTTGATGAAATGTTGTGTTTTTAGTGTTGTATATTAGACGTGTTCATTGCTAAAGATATACATACGTGTGTGTTCATAACTATGTGTGTTTTTAGTTTGGTTATGGTGGTGTTTACGTCAGTGAAGAGGAGTCGGGTGTTTTTGCCGGTGAAGAAGATGTTGGAGCTGCATAGGGTGAAGAGGAGGTGTGGGTGGGGCTCACAAGGGTTTTTTTTAATTAATTTGTTATTATTTTTTAGGTGTTATTTAATTAATGGTAGGCCCTACTTCAATTTATATTTTAAGACGAAGGGCATGTTAGTAATTTTACACCCACTTAACAACATAAACTAACCACCATCCACACCAGTGACTATCCGAGAACAAAATTGCAAAAGTTGGGGACTATAGAGGTAATTTTAGAAAGTTAAGGACTAAAGGTGAAAAAATGGCAAACCACAGGGACTATTCGGGCATTTAACTCGTCCAAATTTTAGCTAACAAAAACACAAATAGGGTTTCAAGTTTTTAATATGTTTAGATAAATGGTTTATTACTCTCTTGAGTTTGTTTTACTCTCTTGAGTTTTAAAATTTTTATATACTTACTTTTACGTTATCTAAAAAAAAAATCGCTAGTAAATCACAAGAATTTCAGGGTTTGGTCCACTAGAAAATACAGATTTCAAAGTAAAAATAAATAAACAATCGCTAGTAAATCATAAGAATTTCAATCTGGACCTGCATTTAGCTGGCGAGTTGAGGATAGGGTATGGCGAGTTAGCCCAAGTGTAGAGTTTCAATACATGTTTATTTTTGTTTTTATTGTTATGTTTTTCAGTATGTCGTTTAGAGTCGATATTATACTTAGGTTTGTTTTATTTCATTTTTTCAGGTTTGGATGATACCGACTGTACACAATCTCCATTGGGTGGGGATTTCGAGCGTATATGATTGTGTAATAGGCAACCCTAGTTTATCCGGATACAATCGCGAATGGAATGCTATACGATCGTTCGGTTGGAATGAAGACACATGCAGCTGACACTGATTTTTATCCTTACCAGCTAAGTTCTTTGCAATTCGTTGTCTTTGTATTTTGTATATTACTTTTAGGTTTTTATTCATGTTTATTTTTAGTTATTTTTCCATCCATGTTGAGGATAATGTGAGATTTAAGTGTGGGGAGGGAAATTTCGCTTTTAGGAGTTTTTAGGGAAGTTTGAGTAAAATGAAAAAAATACAAAAAAATTTAAAAAAACCTACAAATTATTCATGAAATAATTTTTTGCAGATAAATGGAAAATTATTTGCTATTGGTTTTCAAAATAGTATAGATTTATAGTATAAGAATTTTGGTTTTCAAAATAGTATATTTATAAGATAATAATTTATAGAAGAAGTTTTTTTTCTGATATGTGCTGGTAGGCCCAACTGATTCAGAGGATTCCCTAGTTGCTATTGGTGTACCTAATTTAAAAATCGTGAAGCCTTGTGGGTTATCACCATAGGATAGACGGGGAAACCAAAACTGTTGATAGTTTAGAGGAACCACTGCAAGAAAAAAAAAACTAATATGTATTTTGAATTAAATGGCATGCCTTATCTTTTTTATGAGAAAAAATGTTACATCCATCATCCCTACAGTGCATTGAAAGTTTAATTCGAATAAATGTTGGTTTATTATTTGGAGTGGTAGGTGAATCTATACGGTTTAAACCTAGGCCTCGAAAGCTTGATACAGGATTAAGTAAAACAGTAGATTTTAAGTGTGAGATCCTTAGACTAAATGTTAACTTGAACATAAAGAGCGAGCATTCTAGGGGCTGATGGGTTGGCGGTTGGGTTTAAGTGGATCATAATACTGGTAATTTTAGTTTAAACGTTATTATATCTGTAATTAAGTAATCTAAGTTTTTGAAACCATTTTTCTTGATTTTGATTCCACAGCATATTTTTCAAGAATGAAAAATGTTTAAGTGTGAGGATGTTTTTTTTTGAAATGTGAACTTCATTAGAAAACGACCAACCCGAAAACCGGGAGGCACCACAACACAACAGAAACTTACATAATTACAAATTTACACCGATTTTCCCACGACAAATCTTTGAACTTAGTTCTATTCCTAGCCCACAAGAACCCAAACGACTTCACCTCGCTTAACACTTTCTCAATTCTGAACCTTCTATTTCTGAATCTAGCTTCATTCCTAGCCTTCCATATGCACCAACACGCTATGATAATCACGCCTTGAAAAATGTATTTCTCCGGTTCCTTTAACCCATAGAACTCGTGAGCCTTCATAAGGTCTTGAAACGAGAACGCGTAAATTTGCGGCACATTGCACCATCTGCTGACCGAGTTCCAAACCACGTTCGCAGCAAAACATTCCGTAAACAAGTGTGATATCGTATCTTTGCCATCGTTACAGAAACCGCAGCTCGACTCCGGAATATTAACATTTCTTTTGCGAAGGGGTTCCACCGTGGGAATTCTGCCTAAGTCCGCCCGCCACGCGAAAACATTGCACTTAGCAGGAAGCTGATGCGTGTGAAGTGTGTATATAAGTTTAAGTATATTTTAAGCCCTTTTACACTTTCTTTAGCCAAGTTTTAAATTTATAAAGGCCTGGTCTATTCGCACACGTCCTTAGTCTATTTAAACACTCAAAGCGCCCCGCTATGGCCAAAGTGGGGCGCTTTGGTGTAAAGTCAACAGACAAGGTCTGACAGGTTCAGTCCTTGTCTGTTGACTTTACATCAAAGCGCCCCGCTTTGGCCTAAGCTCGGCGCTTTGGTTTTTTTTTTTTCCAAAGCGCCCTGCTTTGGCCTAAGCTCAGCGCTTTGGTTTTTTTTTTTTTTTTTTTTTTTACATTTTGGGCGTATTTTTTTACTGGTGACTGGTCTACGTTTAAGTTCAAATTTTACATTTTTGGTCCAAATTTTACAATATTTAATTTGTTTGTGCACATATATCTAAAGGTGAAGTCCCATCTCAATATTTAATTTGTTGAGGCATCTCACTGTCGCGTACAACCCTTTCCAACTTTTTGACTAGTCCCATCCGTGCTATAGTATACATTTAGCAGTTCTTGTGGGCTCCACAACGCCACTTGCCACAATGAAATATAGTATACATTAGGGTGTAGGGAGTGGTTAGACACTTGAAAGCGGTAAACTTCAAAATTAACCAATGAGAGTGTGTCACGTCATTCAGTCATAAGTGTTTAAACTATGTTGAAAAGCGTTGGCAATGGTTAGTATTGTCTAATGAGAGTGTGCCACGTATTTTTGACCCCACTACCGACGGAGCTTCAAGGGGTCTCAAGTGAAATCGAAAAAACGTCAACTTAAAATTAGTATTGTCTAATTAAAATAATCAACAATAGATTCAAGTTGTTTATTTATTTTGTAAGTTTCCATTGTTAGAAATTAACATAGTACATTATAAAATACAAATATGGGTACACAAATAATTTACCTAACAACTGTTTGAATAAAGTTTGACCATGGAACAAAACTCACTGTTCTTTTTCATGATTTTATCCGGTGTCGTGTTCTACCGTGCACTAACAATTAACATGTTTTGTTCTAATTAATCTTCTTTATCACACCCATTTGAAATCTTTTCTTGAATCTTGATTTTATATGAATTTACAAGGCTTGTTGTATGAGATTCTTGAAAAAAATAGTTCAAATATAAAAAAAAAAAAAAAAAATTTACAAAAGTATTAATTTCAAACTCAATACATCAACCCATGTGATAAAATGAAAGTATTGATTTTATTACTTTTTAATGTAACCCCATATGTTCAAGATGTATGTTAAATGTGTTTAATAATAATAATCACGTTAATTCTTTTACAATCCAAGAGTACGTTTGTGTTTGTTCAATATATGCGTTACATCACGTTAAAAATCGAATGTCACCGACACGACCCAATCAGATTCAATACGCACTTGTACGACCCAAAATGACAATATACATCATAATACTACAATTAATGAAAAAATACGTCATGTACATGTACGGTAGGCGGCTGATACACATAAAACTACTCATAGGAGTACTTGTGCTTTCAAACCAAAATGATACGATATAATGGAATACGACATCACACGTAACCGATTTGATCCGGAACTTGCAGTATAGTCCATATATATTAAAAAATGATGTATAATGGAAAAAGCGTAAAATTTAGACTATTATCGACACGTTTGTGAATTAAAAACAATTTTAATAATTTAAAAAAGACCCTAAGCGCTGCGCTTTGACCTAAGAGGGGCGCTTTGCCCCAAAATGTAAAAAAAAAAAAAAAAAACCAAAGCGCCGAGCTTTGGCCATAGCGGGGCGCTTTGATGTAAAGCAACAGACAAGGTCTGACCGGTTCAGTCCTTGTCTGTTGACTTTACACCAAAGCGCCCCACTTTGGCCATAGCTGGGCGCTTTGGGGTGTGAAAATAATTTTCTCCGTGTGTGAATAGCATGACCCTTTATAAAACACGATATTTACTAACACTAAACACACATATGGGCAAGTGCACCCATCGTGAGCGTAGTATAGTGTTGGTAAGATACCGAGGTCGTCCAAGGACACAAGAGCTTTTAGTACCGGTTTATCCTCAGCGTCTAATCAAATCAAAAGTTTAGAAAAAATGTTTTAAACTAAGAAAATAAAAACTAACTAAAATACTGAAAAATAAAAAAACAGATAGACAAGATGAATCAGTTGGCTCCGACTCGTGTTTAGTGTAACCTTTGATTATTTCCGCAATTTTGCACTATTTAAGAGATTATCTTAGTTATTGTAGTAGGCCCCTCTTTTGGAGGTGACGTTACCCTCAACCCAGTAGTTTGAGTCAGCAAGGATACAATCCTAAAGGGTCGGATTATTGAAAGATAATTAATTAAGTTATTAATGCATAATGTGGTAGGCCCCTCTTTTGAAGGTGACGTTACCCTCGGCTAAGTAGTCTGAGTCAGCAGGGATACAGTCCTAAGTAGCCGGGTTAAGGTATTAATAGTAGTTTAACTTATGAGGGGATCAAAGAGTTTGGACCCCCGCCATCCAATACCGTTACGTATTGAAGGAGGTCCTACTAAATTTGACCCAGGTCCTTTGCAGGATCTATACACTGAACAATGGCAAGACTCTTACCAAACCGTTCCCTTAACCCCCGACCAGGTAGCCAACATACCTCCATATAGACCGTGGTGATATGAATGGTGAAAATCTTTTATTTTATATTGACAGTAAAATAATGCCAAGACACCACGGACAAACGATAAGGAAGAATCACCTTCAACATAAGAAACTAGTTATTAAAGTCATTAATACATAACCAATTAAAAAGTGCGAAAAGAATAAAAATAAAAAGTATTACACTAGACACTTTGTCTTCACCAAGTGATGTAAGAGACTTAGGCAAACATGGCCTTGATTGTCAAAAACTCTTACGATCAATCTTGGATCCCGAGACGACTCACACACTCTATGATGGACAATGGATGATGGTGGTGGATGATGGTGTTATGGTGGTGGTGGGTGGTGGGTGAAGTGTGAGAGAGGTGGTGTGCCAATGGATGGTTTGAGCTTGAACCAAGCACTCCTATTTATAGGCTGAACAGAAGCTCGGGCACGGCCCCGTGTCCAGTGGGCACGGCCCCGTGTCTACATCCTTCTCTTTCTTCATTAATTGCTCTTTGTCTTTATTAGTTGACCACGGCCCCGTGTCCGCTGGGCACGACCCCGTGTGCAGAAGCATATCTGTACTATCAAGATTTGCCTAGATTCTGCGAATCTTATAGTTGACCACGACCCCGTGTCCGCTGAGCACGGCCCCGTGGTGGGCGATGGAAGCTTCTACAACTTTGTCTTTTATGCTGACACTTGGGCACGCCTCCGTGCTCACTGAGCACGGGGCGTGTTCAGCCTTCTGTTCTCTTGTTTTGCTTGGGAAGATGCTTTCGGGGAGGTCGGGCATGCCATGTTTATTCCTTTTCTTGTATTTATGTTAGATTTAGCTGCTTTTTTGCTTCTTTTGTTAATTTGAGCTCATTTAATCCTGAAAATACAAAAGGAAGACAAAAACACACTTTTTCCAACATTAGTACTAAAAAAGGGTTAGTTTTATGCCACAATTGATGTAATTTATATGTTGCATTTTGCACACATCAAATACCCCCACACTTGAATCTTTGCTTGTCCTCAAGCAAAACTCTTTATAATGTGGCTTTACACTCTCAAATGGAATAGGTAGAAGAGAAGGTTTTTGGGCTTGTCATAGAGTGTCGGGATTTCCAAGATTCTTTATTTAGTTTTATTTTTATTTATTTACAATCCTATTCGTCATGATTTATTTAAAATTTTTCATAAGATAAATTACTTATTAGGGCATAACATGCCTCTTTAAAATTTTATTTATAAACAAGTTCACATACCTCACGGGGAATCACTCAACACTCGGCCGAAGATGTATTTTAGTGAATCACTCAAGAGCGGCATGGAACTTACTCCTACCATAGGCTTGCCAAGCAATCAATCCTCCTCCTTTTTAACTATAAGCCTTTGTAAATATCAAGAGGACTTTTTGGGTGAAGGGTTAGGCTTGGGTTAAAGGTAGGTGGTTGGGTTAATGGTTAGTAGAAAAGGGCGAAAAATCGTAAAAAGCATCGGTTTTCGTAAGACTTTCTATTTTTCAACTTTTTATTTTGATGAAGTCATAATTCCAAACAAAGTTATTTTTGATGAACTTGCTTGTTTATTTCTTTTGCTTCATCATCAACACATTTTTTTTTTTGAAAGTCATATGAAAAAACGAACTTGTTACTAAAACAAAGGGTTAAAAATAAAAAGGTTTTGGTGGGTGAAAGGGTGTTTGGTTTGGGTTAAGATATGAAAAGGTTTAGGCTCAAAGGGGTTAACTAGGGGGATTTTGGGTAGGTGGTAAAAAAAAAAAGAAAATAATGGTGTAGAAATAAAATGGGTTAGTCCTAATGCCTCTATCATATACTTACTCGGGTTTAAGTTGGTAAGGACCGGGAATGTATCGTCGTGGCAAGTTCTAGAGTTGTAAGAACCAAGCGGCTATTCACAAAAGAAACGAAAAATGAGCATTTAGTTTAAAGATATGTATTTGTATGCTCAATAAAGGCTCAAAACTCACTTTTGTGGGAATGAGTTTTTTTTTATGTGATCAAGTATATATAATTAAATTTTAACTAAGCTTGTCATGCCTTTTCATAATTTTCTTATGTTGGTTCTTTTTATCACGACGCTATCGGTTGTAAATTCGTAAAAATATAACCTTTTTAGAATTTAGAAATTCCCAAATTAAACCTAGACAGGTAAAAAAATGAAAATTTTTGAAAAAAAATTTGGGGTGATTAGCGGTTCCAGTAGAGTTTTGTGTAAGGCTTGTTATTAGGACTTACAAGATTCAAGGTTTTAGCATCCCCCCACACTTAAATTACACATTGTCCTCAATGTGTCCTAAAAATAAGTTTTTAGGTTGATTGAATGTGTAAAAGGTGTGAACTAAGCAAAAATTTGTGTTACTGGGCGCTGGACACGGCCCCGTGCCAGGTGGGCACGACCCCGTTTTCAGGTGCCAGTAACGAAAACTTACAGAAGGTGGACACGGGGGCGTGTCGGCTGGACACGACCCCGTGTCTGGCAAAAAGTCTGCATATTTAGACAAACAGCAGGTATGGGTTAGTGGGCACGGGGGCGTGTCGGCTGGACAGGACCCCGTGTAGACAGTCTGCAAGGTTGAGAAACAGGTTTCTGGTTCTGGTTTTCCTGTCCCGGCTTTGGTAGCACTAAGGTTTAGTGCTCTAAGCCTCGTATGTACATGTTTTATCAATAAACACTCCACCAAAACATAGCAAACATCCTAGATTACCAGTGTTCAACATCCCATCCATCACAAAGTTAGAAAAAGAAAAAAAAATGCAGAAAATAAAAGAGTTAAAGGAAAGTAAATTGTTTGACACACGGCACGCAGGCCGGAAATTGTTCAAGATAAAAGGTTAACCTGGGGAATCACCAACCAACCGCTTCTTTCTCCGCTCCTCCCGCCTAATCCATGTCCTCGTCTTCATCATCATCATCTCCACCATGCCCAGCAATGTACTCCCGGATATTTCCAATATCATCTTGAATATCGGATATGTTTCTCTCGATCGCCCCAACTCGGTTGTACGTGTTGCTTGCCATATTGTAGGTGTTCCTGGTGCACATGAGGTTTTCCTGCAATAAATCATGTAAACTTTGGAAGTTAGGAAAACCGCCTCCGGAAGAGGACTGGCCTGGATCACCATGGGGCTGGTACTGGTACTGGTACTGATGATGTTGTGGAGCGTGAAGGACAAGTGCCTCTTGCGGGTTCCATGCATGCCCTTGCATCCTTTGGAAGCTAACCGTCCCGTCTTCAGCCTCATAGATTAGGTTCATTGAGCGGAAGATGTGTATATCTACCCTACCCGACCATGGGCTCCTTCCGAATGACCTAGGTATGTTTGTGAAGTGCTTGAAGAGACGGTACACCCATCCCCCAAAGAAGATAGGGGTTGGTGCAGTAGCAAGGCGGTTATGATGCATGTTACGGAGCATGAGGAATGGAACATCGAGGTGCCTGCGGTTATGGATGCAGTGGAGGACAACTAAATCTCTTAACCCAACAACGCCACCGCTATCATGCCTTTGGCTAAGAGAGTAGCCGAGGAGCCTATGGATGTATCGGTAGAGAGGATCCCTCAACTTCGTGCTCTTAGTGCTGCTCGGATTGTAATGCCCTTCACCAATCTGAGCCCACGCGGCTTGGCGATCGTTCTCATCTATCTCTCGCATCCCTCCAGTATTTTCCTCGTTACCTGCATCTTCTTCCGCATACAACCCGACAATCGACCCAAATTGTGCCATAGAGATCGAATACCTAGTTCCACCATATCTGAATGCTACCCCATCATTGTCGAATGGGTTGCACCTTGAGTTGAATGTGAAGGTGCTATAGAATTCCAAAGTGCATTCGTGGACGGAACAGAGTCGAGTTGTTAAAGCGACTCTTAGTGGTCCTGTGACAAGGTTGTTGAAGCGGTCGAGTTGGTTCACCAATGCTAATAAATCCGTGCATGCTTGCCTTGGGTATTCTTCCGGTCTTGTTTGAAGTACTTCGTATCTAGCCCTAGCATCGAGCTCATTTGCGTTAAACCTTGTGAACTTCCTTGCCATCTGAAAGAATACACCAAAAGTTAGCACGAAACATTAGAATTTTCGGACAAAACTGCAAACAGTGTGCTGGACACGACCCCGTGTTCAGCGGACACGGCCCCGTGTCCAGGCGTCTGTTACACAAAAATATCATTTTTCGACCCGGTTTCTAAAACTTGAAAATTTTTGGTCCAATAGGTGCGGTTTCCCCCGAAAATGAAACCCCAAGTGCCGTTTTTCCCAAAACAACCCGTTTACCCATTCAATTTTATCTTTTTCGGTTCAAAAACAAGGGTTTGGGGTTTTTGTGAGAAATCGGGCGAATCTTTGAACAATACAAGTGGGTTTACTTCCTATAACACTAATCTAACTAAATGCTAACAGATTAAAGCAAAAATTTGAGGTTCGATCCGGGTGTAGTTCAAGAACCCTAGATTTTTCCCCAATTTTTTGAAGTTCTAACTACATGCAAATGCCTAATCTAACTAATAATAGTGATAGAATCATACCTTGATGTTGTTAGAATGATAGGAGACGTTGAAAATCTGCGGAAAATCGCCTGGAACCAGAGCGTTTTTGGGGAAACGAGGCGTGTGGAATGAAGTAACTGTTATGAAAAAGGGAATATATCCCGACAGTAGCGCGGACACGGCCCCGTGTCCAGCGGACACGGCCTCGTGCCGAGCAAAGTTTTGAATTTTTTTAGTGCTCGTGTGAGTGCCCTGTGTTTCCCAAGAACATTTGGTTAGAAAACTTACCGATTTAGATGTCGTCCCAATCGTTCGTAACTTACCAGGTATGATGTTGATGCTTTCATTCTTCAAACGTTTGAAGCGAGATCTCCTCCTCTTCATCCTCAACGAATCCTTGGTAGAGTTTCAGCCGTTGGCCATTGACTTTGAATGGGGGTCCATTCCGAGATTTAATTTCTATTGCACCGTGTGGGAAAATAAGGGTGATGGAAAAAGGTCCTGACCACCTAGACTTTAATTTACCAGGAAATAATCGAAGTCGTGAATTAAACAAAAGAACTAGATCTCCCACTCGAAATTCATTAGGTTTAATGTGTTTGTCATGCAAGTTTTTCATTCTTTCCTTGTAAATTTCGGAGTTTGAGTATGCATAATTCCTAAGCTCGTCTAATTCATTTAATTGACAAAATCGATTTTTACCAGCAAATTCAAAATCTAAGTTTACATTTTTAATTGCCCAGTAGGCTTTGTGTGCAATTTCTACTGGCAAGTGACAGCTTTTTCCATAGACTAGCTTATATGGGGTTGTACCTATTGTTGTTTTATAAGCAGTTCGAAAAGCCCATAAAGCATCATCTAATTTATCTGCCCATTCCTTTTTATTTAACCCTACGGTTTTTTCGAGTATTCGTTTTAAACCTCTATTAGTCACTTCGGCTTGTCCGTTTGTTTGAGGGTGATACGCTGTTGAGACCCGGTGATAGACCCCATATCTTGTTAAAAAATTTCAAGTTGATGGTTGCAAAAATGGGTACCTCTATCACTTATTAATGCTTTAGGTGTGCCAAAACGAGAGAATAATTTTTTCTGAAATCTTACCACGACTCTTCCATCATTTGTTGGAAGTGCCTCGGCCTCGGCCCATTTAGACTAGTAGTCTACTGCCACAAGTATATATTTGTTTCCTTTTGATGGTGGGAAAGGTCCCATAAAGTCGAGTCCCCACACATCAAAAATTTCACAAACAAGAATGCCATTTTGTGGCATTTCGTTTTTGGAAGAAATATTACCTGTTCTTTGGCATGCATCACAAGTCTTGACAAGACTTTGGGCGTCTTTGTAAATGGTTGGCCAATAAAATCCTGAATCAAATACCTTTCGTGCGGTACTTGCGGCACCATGATGTCCTCCGTATGGACCTTCATGACAATGGCGGAGAATTCTTCGTGCTTCACTACCATGTACGCATCGTCGGATGAGTTGGTCGGCACACATTTTGAAAAGATATGGATCTTCCCAAAAATAGTGTTTCACATTGGCAAAGAATTTTTTTCTTTGATGATGTGGCCAACCCTTAGCGACTATACCGCTAGCTAGGTAGTTAGCATAGTCGGCGTACCATGGTTCTTCCCTGTATTCCACCATTTCTAAGGATTCCGTTGGAAATTTTTCGTTGATTTGCTCGTCCCTGGTTGCCTCCAAAGCTGGGTCTTCTAAGCGTGAAAGATGATCTGCTGCGGTATTTTCTACTCCTCTTTTGTCTTTGATTTCAATATCAAATTCTTGGAGGAGTAGAATCCACCGAATCAAACGTGGTTTTGCGTCCTTCTTTTTGAAGAGATATCGAATGGCTGCATGATCTGTATAGACTATAGTTTTAGAAAGAACAAGATAAGAACGAAATTTATCAAAAGCAAACACCACAGCTAGTAACTCTTTTTCAGTTGTTGTGTAATTTTCCTGTGCATCGTTAAGTGTTTTACTAGCATAATAAATTGGGTGAAAATGCTTTTCTTTTCTTTGTCCCAAGACAGCTCCAACTGCAAAGTCACTGGCATCACACATGATTTCGAAAGGAAATTTCCAATCAGGCGCAATCATGATAGGTGCATTGACTAGCATTTCCTTTAAGGTTAGAAATGCTTGATTGCAATCCTCGTCAAAGATGAAAGGAGCATCTTTTTCAAGTAATTTTGTTAGAGGCCTTGAGATTTTAGAAAAGTCTTTGATAAACCGCCTATAAAATCCGGCATGCCCTAGGAAACTTCTGATAGCTCTAACGGAGGATGGGGGCGGTAGTCGAGAAATGGTATCTATTTTGGCTCGATCCACCTCCATTCCTTCGCTTGAGATTTTGTGACCGAGTACTATTCTCTCCGTTACCATGAAATGGCATTTTTCCCAGTTAAGGGCGAGGTTAGTTTCCTCACATCGGGATAACATTCATTCAAGGTTATTGAGGCATTGGTCGTATGAATCCCCAAAGATAGAAAAGTCATCCATGAAGACTTCCATTGTCTTTTCTATCATGTCATGGAAGATGGCTACCATGCAACGTTGGAATATTGCGGGGGCATTACATAGACCAAATGGCATGCGTCGATAAGCAAAAGTTCCATAGGGACATGTGAAGGTTGTCTTTTCTTGGTCTTCGGGTGCTATCGGAATTTGAAAGTAACCTGAAAAACCATCCAAGAAACAATAAAATTTATGACCGGATAATCTTTCTAACATTTGATCAATGAAGGGTAAAGGAAAGTGATCTTTTCTTGTTGCTTCATTTAATCGTCTATAATCTATACATACTCTCCATCCTGTGACGGTTCTTGTTGGTATTAGTTCATTCTTTTCATTAGTTACTACTGTCATACCTCCTTTTTTTGGAACTACTTGGACGGGACTTACCCAAGGACTATCGGAGATAGGATAAATAAGTCCGGCGTCAAGTAATTTGATGACTTCGTTTTAACCACTTCTTGAACATTGGAATTTACTCGACGTTGTGGTTGTATTAACGATTTGTAGTCATCGTTCATTAAAATTTTGTGCGTACACATGGAAGGACTTATTACTTTAATATCTACAAGTTTCCAAGCGATCGCATTTTTATGTTTTGTCAAAAGGTTAATTAATCTTTCTTTTTCTAATTTATCCAATTTAGACGAAATAATTACAGGTAACCTACCATCTTTGTCTAGAAAAGCATATTCCAAACCTTTTGGAAGTTCTTTGAGCTCAAGAGGTGGGTCTTTAGGAGACTCCTTATTTGGTTGCTCATTTTGATCAAGAACCTTAAAAGTTTGTTCTATGGCGACCTCTTCTTCAACAAAGTGGTCAAACTTTTCACTTGTATCGGGTGGTTCATCTTCATCTTCAATTAGGGGGTCATTATTGCCGAATGGATATTTCATTGACCATTCAATATCGACACTTTTTTTTAAATGCCCCTAATTGAAGAGGTAGATTGTTGAACTTCCGGTTTTTCAAAGCTTCGTGAGTTTTTACAAATGGTCGTCCCAACACCAGAGGAGCGTCATCGAGGATGACTACCATTTGATTTGTTTGAGCCAAGACATCCTCAACTACACCGATTGATTTTATTACCTTTCGATTGGATAGAAAAATGGGTATTTGTAGTGTAGAAAAATCACTAATACTTAATTTTTCGAAAATGTAGTTAGGCATTATGTTAACACAAAGATCTTTATCAATTGTGACATTACTAATAAACGAATTTTGAAAGAAACATGGAACCGGTGTAATGTTAATTTCAAATGGGTCTTCTTTTATTAGTGAGGTTTGATCAGTAGTTAACTTAACACTTACCGTTTCGTCAATTTTAGTGTTAGTGTTTAACTCTTTTAAAAACTTAGCATGAGTGGGAACTAAACAATGATTTTCAAAAGAAGGTGACAAGAGATTAATTTCTTCAAAATTAGACTCTTCTTGAATTTTATCATTAACGGACTCACCTTTTTCGTTGTTTAACTCATGTGTCGGTTTTTCACTTATTTGTTCTTCCATTTTTACACCTTCAGTTATTTCTTCTTTAATTAATTCTTCTCTTGCGCGGAACTCCTCTTCCCTTGCGTGAGATTCTTTTATATAGTGATCGATAACTCTAAGGTGTTCTAATATCCTATCGGTCACTTCGGTTATAGAAAAAGGATCGGGATTTTCAGAGCTTGAATCCGGTTGTTCGATCCTTTGTTCCTCATAATACCCATATGAAGTAGATGGTTCACACTATTGTTCTTCATTGTAAGTATATGATGGATAAGGGTCATAATTTTGTTCTTCATAATACTCATATGAGGTGTGTTGTTCATGCCATGGTTCCTCATAATAAGCATACGAAGGTGGTGGCTCATATCTTGGTTCCTCAAAGTATGAGTAAGAAGGCTCATACCTTGGTTCCTCAAAATATGAGTATGAGGGAGGAGGTTCATACCTTTGGTCTTCATAGGATGTGTATGAAGTTGATGGCTCGTACCTGGGCTCCTCATAGTAGGTGTATGAATTGGATGGTTGATATGAGTGACTATATTGAACCGAGTGCGGATTACTACAATTAGTGCAATAGTTACTCATATAATCATCCTCCTCATAGGTGTAGTTGTAACCTCCTGAGTATTGATCCATAAGAATCACTCAGCAGACCACAACCAAGTCTCGAGATCAGAAAACAAAAATAAAAACGTAAACAGAGGCTGGACACGGCCCCGTGTTCAGTGAGCACGGCCCCGTGTACAGAATCTGTATCTGGGCGTTTTAATTAAATTTACTGATTTTGTTGAGAACGGGGCGTGTTTAGTGAGCACGACCCGTGTTCAAGCTACTGTTACTGGGTGTTTTATGAAAAATGTGCAGCACGGCCCCGTGTTCAACGAGCACGGCCCGTGTTCAGGTTACTGTATATGCAAAACTAAACTAAAATGCAGAAAAATGTGCGCGCGTTTTGAAAAGGTTTTGAAAAACTGATTAGGCCGTCGATTTTAAGCTTTCTTAAAATCCTTGTGTCCCCGGCAACAACGCCAAAAACTTGTTGCGTGTGAAGTGTGTATATAAGTTTAAGTATATTTTAAGCCCTTTTACACTTTCTTTAGCCAAGTTTTAAATTTATAAAACACGATATTTACTAACACTAAACACACATATGGGCAAGTGCACCCATCGTGAGCGTAGTATAGTGTTGGTAAGATACCGAGGTCGTCCAAGGACACAAGAGCTTTTAGTACCGGTTTATCCTCAACGTCTAATCAAATCAAAAGTTTAGAAAAAATGTTTTAAACTAAGAAAATAAAAACTAACTAAAATGCTGAAAAATAAAAATAAAATAAAAAACAGATAGACAAGATGAATCACTTGGCTCCGACTCGTGTTTAGTGTAACCTTTGATTATTTCCGCACTTTTGCACTATTTATGTGACAACTGTGTTATGTAAGCACCGTATAATGAAAAACAATGTCAGTTATCAATAAAACAATGTGCTTTGGTGTTATTATATGTGTTTTGGTGTTATTATATGTGCAATTGTGTTTATTAATTTTACAATTTGATTCGATTCCGACTTCAAGCTTTAAATCACTTTCTGGAAGGTTATACGCAAACTGGTGCTTAAACGCAATCAGTTTAACGCGACGTACACTCCGGAACTGTGACGTAAGCCTGACATACCCTAAATATCCTCTACATAACTTAGAAATAAGTTTCGAAGGATTCGGTATGGCGAAAATATGTTTATTTGAACTAAAGAACTAATTACGACAAACTGCGAAACGAACGTTGGTGACCGCCCGGATAATATTTAAATCCCACAAATATTCTGTTATGATTAAAATCTTATTTTAATCAGGTTCGTGTTGAAATATAAATTAAAACGCTTAAAAACGTTTTTTTGCAAGTTTAAGCGCGTACCGTGTATTTCTGAGCGACACAGTGCTTTTACTGCGAAACACAGACAACGCAGCCAGTCTTGACAACTGAAATTTATTTCAGTAATATTTTGGCGAGTTTATTTTCATAGAATAATAAAAATAAATTAGAACGCTAGATAATACCCGGTACTTAATTAAACACTTTAACGGAACGGTGTTTAACCGGACAACCGGACATTACCCGGGACACTAAAATTTTGCCAAACATGTTGTTTTTATTTTTTCTGAGCTAGTTAGGGTCCCCGAACACCCTAACACACTATATATTTAATAACACACATTTACTAGTAACTAAACACTTTAAACTTAACTAGTTAGTAACTTGTTCCATTACAAACCAACTAGTACCCCCCCTCCCCCCACGAAACCGGTTACAAGGTGAAGATCCACCCATGATTTTCCTTCATTTTTTTATTATCATTGCATGGTACTTAGGAGGCACATGACCTAATGGGTAAAGAGGATGTTGGAGATTTGTCTATTTAACCTCAAGATCATGAGCATCTCTCATCAAACACCCACCAAACTCAACTCTCTCCTCCTCTCTTCTCTCTTGTTCGGCAGCCACAACCACACCACCATACAACCACCTTCAAGCCTTTTTCTAGCAAACCATACATACACAAAGGTGCTAGAGACCGAACAAGTAAGCTTGGTGTGTTCGGAAGCTCAAGGACCGCTCTCGATTTCTTTTATCCACCACTTTCCTACACTCGAACTCCCCTAGCCTTGTGCTAGTGGTAAGCACATAGATCCTTGTATTTTACATGTTTGTTGTGTGGTTAATGATGTTTAAAGATCAAAAAGATAGAAAGTCTAAAATATTTAAACAAGTCTTGAACATCATCTAACATATGGTAAAGTAGTGTTAAAATAATGATGAAATTTGTTAATGCATGATAAATCTGACATATATAAGTAATAATCTGCTGTAAGTGTTATTGTGATCGCTAAACATGTTAACGGAATCAATTGAACACACTTTATAATGTTAAAAGACTGAAAACAGCTTGCTGATCTGCATTTCTAGCCGCCTTTAACTGGCTGTAACCAGACCGTAACTTAACGAAAAATGTATTTTCTGAAGTCTAGAATTATGTATTATGAAATACGGTTCTAATGGCACCAGAATCATAATTTTTGGACTCCGTTTACTATTTTTAAAGTGTCTTTTCGTAACAGCAGCTGGAGCTGCATTTTTCTGCTGAAAATATGCGTCCTGTTTTCAGTCATAACTTGAATTCTGTGTAAAGTTAGATCATGAAATTTGTACTGTAAATGACCACCGATGTATTTGTAATACTCTCACTAGAATTTCGTAAATCGGACTTACGATGAATTTTTAATGAATTATTTCGTAAACTAAAATCAGAAAATAATAAATCTGATTTTAGTCCGGAAAATGAATTTTTATAAAATATTGGTAATGAACTAGACCCCGATATTGTTGCACAATAATATTTGGATCGTTTAAGACATTCTGTAAAAATTTGGGAATTTTTGGAATAAGTTAACTATTTTATTTAAATGTCCGAAAACAGTCCACTTTCATATATATTAAAACAGAAATGACATAAGTAGTAATTACATGCCAAAGTGTGGGTTTTTGATCATTAAAATCATTCTTATTTAATTTAGGGTGGATAAACAATTTGAGGGATTGTGTTAACATTTAAAAACGCACCCGAAGGTGAGTACATAGTCCCCTATTTTACTATTTTCAATTGTTTTGGGGTGATTCATATGTATCTAAACGATTTCGATGTTTTAACGATGATTTCAAAACGAGTAAGATGGTTTATACCAAACTAATAACGATTTCGATAATGTGAACAAGCTTGTTGGTTGTAATTACATAACGAATGACATTCATTAATTTCGGCCAAACCGACCAGTATTAGGTTATGGTACCATAGGATCCTACAAATCCCGTTATCAGACCAGACCCATGGTTATGTGTGGGTTAGGTGGGTAACGGCCGAATCTGATGATTGTTAACTTACCCTTTGGAGGTTTGTTAATGCGAAAACGAGTTGAACAATAGACGAGTCACACAAGTTTGAATGTTATTAGCGAGACGACCAAAAGTAGTTTCACGATCTAAAACGAGAATGATTTAAACGACTAAAGCAATGTTTAACGAATTAAACAACTTGGGTAAACAATTGGAAGCGATGTCACACAAACGAGGTTTTTGAAACGATATAAACTATACGAGTTTTATTACGAGAATGATTTACGATTTGGTTTACGAAAACAAACGTTTTGGGTTAAGATTCATGGCTTCGAGGTTTATAAATTATAACCAAACTATTTTGATTTGGTTATTCATTTTACGATACAAACATTTTATAAAACATGGTTTTCTAATGACAATTAACGAAGTTGCACAATTTACTCCAACGTATAAACGAGCCATGAATCTGACACTCTCACAAAACCTATGTACTCGCCAGCATTTCTTTGTTGACTTTGTTTTCACATATGTTTCAGGTGTTGTTGAATGATGTTGACTGCTAGGATGCATACTCAAATAGGACTGTAGGACTGGACGAGGCCTTAGTAACTTAATAAACTTGTTTACTTAGATTTCCAGATGATGTAAATATTTAATGTTTAATAAAACGAAACTTCAAATTTCCGTGTGTTTTGAAACAATGATTCTGTTACAACACTCCCCGACGTTTCCGCCACGGTTTGTTGTTTTACGTGGTCGGGGTGTGACAATTTAAGAGATTATCTTAGTTATTGTAGTAGGCCCCTCTTTTGGAGGTGACGTTACCCTCAACCCAGTAGTTTGAGTCAGCAAGGATACAATCCTAAAGGGTCGGATTATTGAAAGATAATTAATTAAGTTATTAATGCATAATGTGGTAGGCCCCTCTTTTGAAGGTGACGTTACCCTCGGCTAAGTAGTCTGAGTCAGCACGGATACAGTCCTAAGTAGCCGGGTTAAAGTATTAATAGTAGTTTAACTTATGAGGGGATCAAAGAGTTTGGACCCCCGCCATCCAATACCGTTAAGTATTGAAGGAGGTCCTACTAAATTTGACCCAGGTCCTTTTCAGGATCTATACACTGAACAATGGCACGACTCTTAGCAAACTGTTCCCTTAACCCCCGACCAGGTAGCCAACATACCTCCATATAGACCGTGGAGATATGAATGGTGAAAATCTTTTATTTTATATAGACAGTAAAATAATGCCAAGACACCACGGACAAACGATAAGGAAGAATCACCTTCAACATAAGAAACTAGTTATTAAAGTCATTAATACATAACCAATTAAAAAGTGCGAAAAGATTAAAAATAAAAAGTATTACACTAGACACTTTGTCTTCACCAAGTGATGTAAGAGACTTAGGCAAACATGGCCTTGATTGTCAAGAACTCTTACGATCAATCTTGGATCCCGAGACGACTCACACACTCTATGATGGACAATGGATGATGGTGGTGGATGATGGTGTTATGGTGGTGGTGGGTGGTGGGTGAAGTGTGAGAGAGGTGGTGTGCCAGGGGATGGTTTGAGCTTGAACCAAGCACTCCTATTTATAGGCTGAACAGAAGCTCGGGCACGGCCCCGTGTCTACATCCTTCTCTTTCTTCATTAATTGCTCTTTGTCTTTATTAGTTGACCACGGCCTCGTGTCCGCTGGGCACGACCCCGTGTGCAGAAGCATATCTGTACTATCAAGATTTGCCTAGATTCTGCGAATCTTATAGTTGACCACGACCCCGTGTCCGCTGAGCACAGCCCCGTGGTGGGCGACAGAAGCTTCTACAACTTTGTCTTTTATGCTGACACTTGGGCACGCCCCCGTGCTCACTGAGCACGGGGCGTGTTCAGCCTTCTGTTCTCTTGTTTTGCTTGGGAAGATGCTTTCGGGGAGGTCGGGCATGCCACGTTTATTCCTTTTCTTGTATTTATGTTAGATTTAGCTGCCTTTTTGCTTCTTTTGTTAATTTGAGCTCATTTAATCCTGAAAATACAAAAGGAAGACAAAAACACACTTTTTCCAACATTAGTACTAAAAACGGGTTAGTTTATGCCACAATTGATGTAATTTATATGTTGCATTTGGCACACATCAAAGCCATTTACACCAAGAAAAGCTTGAACTATTCTCCGGTCCACTACCTTTAACGAGAACCTTTTTCACCGTTCCGACACTAAAATCCTCCGACCCGTTACCGAGCCAAACCCACTTATCCATATAACCGGTGACCACATTGAAGGCGTCCAGCAATATAGATAATTGCGACAGGTCGTCCATCTCCAAGGCAGACTCCAGCGGCCTTTTCCATTGCCACGAAAACCTGTTCTGGCTGCTACCATTCAGAATACGCTCACTAATTTTAACTCTTCTATTAGCCTCCAGTTGAAACAGTCTAGGAAACACATCTTTAAGCGGATCGCTAGAAACCCACGGATCAAGCAAGAATGCGATACAATCTCCTTTGCCTGGAATACCTCTAAAAAAGCTTCTCAACGGGATACCATCCACCATAGTCCTGGCTATCCATTTCACTAATTGTAACACCCTAAAATGCAATACATTAAAAAATGACGCAGCGGAAATTCAAGCCTTAAAATTTCTTTAAAATTTTAAAACAATACATACATGAAGACCAATATTTCAAACTTTTAAACATTTGCTAAAAGGAAATATTTACATTTACTTCTAATATACAACATTTCATAATTTAAGCTACGTGACAGTTCTTCCGTACAATCCTCGCTTTTGACTCGATCTTCAATCCTTCCTTTTCTCCATAATAATGCTAAGTCCACGCCACCTGCATTTACCACATACGTGTGCATCGGTTAGATTTAATGACATCATTCCTAAACTAGACATACATAATCAATAACCAGTCCGCGTTCCTTCTTCCCATGCTAATCCTCACGAATATGCTTTCCGTGTACATTCGTGCATTCCACATTCTTTAACCTTGATAACGACATTAGTAGAATACATGCATTCTCATTTCATACTCAAGACAATGGTTTAGTAACTTAACACTTCAACTTATTTAAATTGTACAACACATACACAAGTTCCGTTCACTCATAAGCAAAGAATCCTACTTCAAACACAGGCACAAACACACATGTATACGTAGACGTGAACATCCACACATGATTTTGTACCCCCATACAAACTTACATATCCTTTATAATACTTAAATCATCCCTAGTTTTATTAAGGTATGCTAATTACAAGTTTCCATACATATAGACCACGTACTTACGACCTAGCTTTGATTCTTACTTCTAATCATAATCACCTATGAGTTCCAACTATTGGATGGTAATTTATTTCATATGCATAAATGTGTGTGTGTGTGTGTTTATTTATTTAAATAACCACAAACATGGTTCGTTCCTTAACATTCTTACTCACTCATTATAATCGCGAATATGCTTCCTAACGCATTTCAAGTGGGTTTTAGAGTACCTTGTGAGATTCGGAGGCCCGTAACCATTACTTTATTTAAAACTAGCACAAACACTTATTTAGTGACCTTAAAATGCATTCACGACCAGTTCCACACAAACAAACAAATAATTTGCCAGCAGCAAGGTCTGTCGCGGGCCGCGACAGCCTTGTCTCCTCTTTTGCGGGGCGCCAGAGATCCACCGTAAGCTACGGTGGCTACTGTAGCTTACGGTAGTCTCTGAAAGGCTTACAGTAGCCAGTTACTGCCTTACAGCAGAAAAGAAAGGGCCAGCACCCACCGTAAGCTACGGTGGGCACCGTAAGCTACGGTGGTGCCCAGATCTGCATCCCGTTTTATGCCTAAAACTCCCTTAACTCATCCGTTCTGCATCCGAATCACTTGATACTTAATCCTAATTGTTCGCAAAGTTATTCCTTACATAACGAATTAAAAGTTCCTGCCCCGGGTCTCAAATCTATCCGAATTCTTTAACAATACATTATTTATGCACAATTATTCGACCCATTCATAACTTGTCAAGTATCTCACATGTGTACACTTAAGACTTGCATAATGTTAATACTATAACACTTTTACATTAACCGACTAAAATATTACTCTCGTCATTACGTGTACAAACGTTTAGTAATGAATATACCCTTATTTTGACTCGTTCAGTCTTCTTAGCAAACACCATCACCTAATAACCAAATCCTAAGTAGACTTAGATTACCATACTTATGTGACTCACATAAAGCCTTCCTAAAATGGCCTAGGAAGTGATTCGGAAATCACTTCCTTAGTACTTCTTACTTGTTACCAATGACAATAAAGCATTTCACATATTTCCTAACATTTATCATACAAATAACCTCTTTCAATACTAAGGAGCGTCCAAGTTCAAGCATAGGTTCCATGCTTACTTTTGACCCGTTAGCCTCCATGCTTGAGCCCGTAGACATGTTATCTATCCTTACATGACCATACATTGATATCCTTGTTAGTAAATGTGACAACTCGAACTTTCAAGGTTAGTGTCGCTAGCCTTGTGATCATAACTCCTCATAAGCATTCCATTTCGCGTCCTTGCTATATTAAACTGTGGTTAAACGTTTTGCTATAATAAAAATCGTCGAGTGTAATCGTATTTGGGTGGGTGTCAATTATTTATAGAGCCACATATGATATTGGGCCGCAACACACTTCTTTTTGGGCCGCGATACATGTTTATGTCTGGGCACACACACACCCGAAGCCTAACCCGTGCACATTATACACCGAGATTATGTTTGGGTTGGGTAGAGCCCAAGGAGTGCCGATTAATATTATTAGTGGGCCGGTTAGTGGATTAAAAGTGCACCCACACTAATGAACTTAATCTCTTTTAGTTTCGGCCCAATTAGTGTTTGAATTAGGCCCGAGTATATCCTAGTTAAATTGTGAGGTTATATTCACGGATTGAAGTTACCCTTTTATTATCTCATAATCTCCATATTTTAAACAAAACCCTACCCCCTTGGATTTGCAGCAACAGGAGAACCCCCCCTTCTCACGAAACACTATTCCGGGTGATTGAGTTATTAGGTTAGTGAGTTCTTTTGCAAAGTTATATGATGATTATGTTTGTAGTTGTGTGGTAGCGATCAGGTCATACATGTTGTATATCATGCAAACTATATATATGATAATCTCGTTTATGTTTGATCTGATGTAACAAATTGTATGTGTATGTGGATGTATGATGATCGTGTGTGGGTAATACTTGATTGACTATTATGTTTGGGTCAGATGATGTGACCGAAAGATGATAAACATGATGTAAAAGTTAGGGGATTGATATGAATATTAATATTTTGATAACTTTAATGTTAGAAAATTGATATAAACAATAGATGATGCTATGCACGTGCTTTTGATAATCTTGGGTAGGGATGACATGATATCATTATACCTTAGTGCAAATTAAAGTTGCCCACTAAATTCACCAAAATCTAAGGGGTCCAATACAATTGATGATAAGTGATAAACCTTGAACAAAGTGGCGGCTCATGTGAGTAGCATTGATCCAATCAAACTGTATGTAATCTAATGATGTTGTTGAAAGTCAAGGGCACATGGGTATTAAATAATGCTATGTTAATTTGTGAATAATTGGAATCGGGTATTTGTTTTGAATCTAGCCTTGTTGACTAATGAATAATGTGCGTTAACTGTATTCATGGAATCCACAATTCATGCATTGTTATTGCTAAGAACAGAATGATAGATAATGTATATATGCATGACTAAGTGGGCTGTTATAAACACACTAATAAGTTCATATTATGTAAATTGGGCCGAATATTTTAACAGACTGTATACATGTTGTCTAGCCGATAATTGTTAAATGAATTGTTCAATTGCTGGACTGCATTAAATTAATATGTGAAATTGGGCTTGCATGCTATTGGATTGTATATCTTTTTGTTGAATTATGTGACATGGGCCGCATAAGGAGTATATCGGTTGGCTGTGGTATTGGGTAACGGGTACCCGAACCAGGGGCTTGGGTATGACTGATTTACTATGTGGATTTGCAATGTGTTAAATGGTATTCATGATTAAATACATGCAATAGGTTAAGAGGCATGAACTTGTATCGTAAATGTATCCTGACCCGGATGCTTGGCAGGACATATAGGATGTTATATGTTAAATTGTTTATTGCTTGAGTAGTACATGTAACTAGATACGTGAATTATGAATTCGTGTAACTGACTGTCTCTGGTAACCACGATAGGATTTGATTGATCAACTGTAAAACAAGTAACTAGGTCTTACCGAGCAACCAAAGGTGAGTTCACTGCATTTCTCAAGCATGCGTCCCGGTGGTTTGGGACAACTAGTAAACATATGGAAGGGAATCTTGGGTAAACAGTTAAATTGGGTTTTGGTTATTGAACATGGAATCTATCATTATCGGATTGCCTGTAGGGCAATGGGGTAATTAGTTGATAGCGCTATTAGGTTTGATACCTCGCACCGGGCCGTAAGGACGGGCGCGAACTAATTATCTGGGCATCATTACCAATGCTTGGTTAGGAGCATTGGGGACTGGACACACTTCCAGGTTATTAAGGGACACACTTCCCGGATACATATGGGCACACTCCCTAGGGTATCTCAACAAGTCATAAACAGCATCATATCACAACGTTGAATTGGCTTAACATACATCTGGTAACAAAACACGTTAACAAAACCTTGAACTCACCAGCGTCGTCTGACACACTTGTCTGCATGCTTGCAGGTCTATAGGCTTATATCATTTGGAACTTGCTGTCTGGGAGGCTGGAGTGGTCATGGGTCGAGATATATGGAATTGCAGTACAAGCTTAACGGTTTATATACACATGTTTTACGAAACACTTAACAAATGAAATATGCTTCCGCTGTATACAATGAACGACATGTAATGTTTGTAACACTTTATGTTAATGAATGAAAGTTTTATTTAAATACATTTATGAGTTCAATGTGATTGGTGGCTTGAATCCTGGTACGTCACATGCCTCGCGGGGGTTTCCGCATGTTTTTTTTTTTTTTGGGGTGTGACAGTTGGTATCAGAGCCACTGGTTATAGTGAACTTGGTTTTAAAACATTTTTATAAAACCAGACTATAACCGAACAGTTCAGAAAGCGACCATGATACTCAGCTCCAGATTGCAAGGTTCGTCTCTCGTTTACTCATTGTACAGCATAACTAGTGAACACTTACATATGATACTGCATGTGATTGCACGTTTAGCACAACAATATGAATTCATGTATACCTGCATGTGTTATGTGATTGATAGGGTGGTATTTCCCTAAACATTCATGACCCACGTCTCGTGATGCTCCTTGTTTGCTACTTGAGTTTAAGGAACCATTCGACATGAGTTAGGAGGAGCTGAGATGAGCATGCAAGTCACAATATTATTGTGGGTGCACACACAATAATAATGTGGGGTGCATGTGGGTCCCAGTGAGGCTTAACAAGTGAAGGAGGGGTTCCGCTCTGTTATTTGATCAGTGTGAAACGTAACGAGTCTGTAGGAGTCATAGTAGTTATTGTCTCCTACTCGAATGTAACCTTTTCACTTCTCTCTGAATCATTATGAACCTCGATGCTATCGAGTATTACCTGAACACCCATCTGAACGCCTAGCGAACTGTGTAGAACGTTAGGTGCTTGCACGAACATCCCTGAGTTGGATGCCGCACCGTTGAATGATTGGTATATACTCTTCTCACTTATCTTCGTTTGTTGGAACCCAACGTATTGACGCCATAGATCTCGGGGTGCGATCACTTCTGCAACACTCTCGTAACATACCGTGTATCACTCAGACAACTTGCAACATCGATGGACCAGAGGATGAGCGTAGTATCGCGCCAACCTCAGTAGTAGGACGACCCAGATTACCAGCAACGAACATCAGCAATTTGGCGCCAATTGAATCTTTAACCCTAGACGGCGACTCATGGGAGTCGACCCTTACAAATCAATCGGGACATAAGCGATGACAACAGATTATAGTGTGGAATGTGTGACTACCAGCACAATGGACAGCACCTTAGTAAAAGTGTTTATGGTTTGAAATTCTTTGATGATCTCTATTGATTTACAATACCCTTTAAATAGGGAGAATACAATCGGTAATTTAGGAAACGATATACACAAAACATACACAATAAATAGGAGATCATAATCTATTCCTAAAATTAAGGCATAATCTTCTGGAGATCTTCTGCTGGGAATATACATCGGCTAAGACTCCCCCGCAGTTTGAGCGGGCGGAGGACAGACGCTCAAGCTGGAGCGAAAAGACTGAAAGAGTTGACGTGCGAGCCCCTTAGTGAAGATATCCGCATATTGCAATGATGTTGGAACATGAAGCACACGGATCTGTCCAACGCGAACCTTCTCACGAACAAAATGAATATCAATCTCGATGTGCTTAGTCCGCTGATGTTGAACCGGATTGTCGGACATATATACTGCTGAAACGTTATCACAATAAACCACGGTAGCTTGCCGAAGTGGAAGATGTAACTCAAGGAGTAAATTTCGGAGCCAGGTTGATTCAGCGACGGCATTAGCCACACCACGGTACTCAGCCTCGGCACTGGAACGCGAAATGGTAGGTTGCCGTTTAGAGGACCATGAAATAAGATTGTCGCCAAGAAAAACACAATAACCACTAGTTGAGCGACGAGAATCCGGGCAACCACCCCAATCAGCATCTGAATAAGCTACCAAAGAATGAGTGGTGGACTTGACAATCCGTATGCCATAGTCGATTGTTCCCTGTAAATACCTGATGATCCGCTTTAGAAAAGCAAAGTGCGGATCACGAGGTTCATGCATGAAAAGACAAACCTGCTGTACCGCATAAGAAATATCTGGCCGTGTGAATGTGAGGTACTGCAAAGCTCCAGCTAGACTACGATAAAGAGTTGGATCATGAAACAAAGGACCATCTGAAGCACTGAGCTTTGAGGACAAATCAACTGGAGTGGTGCATGGTTTACATGCAGTCATGGAAGCGCGTGCGATGATGTCTTTTGTATACTGGGCCTGATCCAAAAATAAACCTGTAGGATTTTGGGTCACCCGAATACCCAAAAAATGATGTAAATGGCCCAAATCAGTCATTGCAAACTCTCGCGAGAGCATGCGAATAATATTCTGTAATAGCTCGTCAGAAGAGGCTGTGAGGACGATATCATCAACATAAAGTAGCAAATAAGCAGTATGTGTGCCATGGGTGTAAACAAATAAGGAATTGTCACAGACACTACTGCGAAATCCCTTAGACAAAATATGATTGGCAAATCTGGTGTACCACGCCCGTGGAGCCTGCTTTAAGCCATATAGAGACTTTTTCAACCTGCAAACAAAATTAGGGAAACGTCTATCGGTGAAGCCCGAGGGCTGATGTATAAACACTGTTTCATTCAGTGTTCCATGTAAGAAAGCGTTCTTGACATCCAATTGATGGATAGGCCATGAACGAGAGACAGCAATAGACAAGACTGTCCGAATAGTAGCCGGCTTAACAACCGGACTGAAAGTGTCCTCACAATCAATACCAACTGTCTGTGATTTGCCATTAACAACCAACCGCGCTTTGTATCTCTCCAAAGACCCATCAGATTTAAACTTATGCCTGAATAACCACATACATCGAATGATCGGCCGATCGTGTGGGCGTGGTAGCAATTCCCATGTGTCGTTTTCCTGTAAAGCACTAAACTCTGCCTGCATGGCATGTAACCAATGAGGGTCGGCAAAGGCCCTAGCATATGAGGTGGGAACTGGGCTAATGGCTGTAGCATGGAGAGTGTGGTGAGCTTTAGACCGTGTGGTCATGGGGTGAATGTTTGTGGAGGATGTGGGCCGAGAGGTTTGAGGGGCTGGAGTTGGACCGTTGGTTTGCTGGGAAGTGGGAGGAGGGGCTGTAGGCTGCTGAGTAGCAGCAGGGGATGTATCGGCTGCAGGAGAGTGGTGGGTATTAGAAGGTGTGGTAGTCGAGGTTTGGTTAGGATTGTGTGGCGTTGGTTTTGGACGACGGGAATAAGTAATAGGGAATGGACGTGGTGGGATAGGTGGATGCGGTGGGCTAGGTGGACGCGGTGGGGTAGGTGATGGTGTGGGTAGAGGCCGTGGGAAGGTAAATCCCAAAGGTATGGGGTCGTCCAAAAAGGAATATGTGACGGGTGGGGTAGGAATAGTGTACGGGAAAGTATGTTCGTCAAAAGTTACATGACGTGAGATGTGTACCTTACCCGTAGAGGGGTCAAAGCATCGGTATCCTCGGAAGTCAGGTGGGTAACCGAGGAAGATGCACCTAATGGCTCTCGGGTGAAGACGGTGGGGTTGTTTGGCGGATGTGTTAGGATAGCAAGCGCATCCGAAGACACGTAAATGGTCATAGGTTGGGTGACGGAGATATAGGGCGAAGGTGGGGGTGAAGAAATTGAGGCGTTTTGTGGGTAAAATGTTGTGAAGATATGTGGCGGTGTGGAGGGCCTCAACCCAAAAAATGGGTGGTAGATGCGCATGTATGAGCAGTGAGCGGATGATGTCATTAAGTCGACGGATCATACGCTCTGCGCGGCCATTTTGGGAGGAGGTTTGGGGACACGAGAAACGGAATAAAAGACCGTGTTGGTGGGCAAACGTTTTAAACGCATGATTGTCAAATTCTCCCCCTAAATCGCATTGGAATGTTTTTATGTTGCGGTTAAATTGTGTGGCAATTAGGCGGTGAAATTTGGTTAAAGTTGTAAAGGTTTCGGATTTGTATTTCAAAGGATATACCCAAACAAAGTTTGAAAAATTATCAATTAGGACCATGTAGTATTTGTACCCGGTTTTACTTGGTATGGGTGATGTCCATAGATCACAATGTATAATATCAAAAGGAGAGAATGTAAAAGAATTTGAATCATAAAAAGGTAAACGTTTGCTATTAGATAAATGGCATGAATTACAAAACGATTGTTTATTTGAATGACAAGGAAAACCAAACTTTCTGGTTAAAATATCTAAAACTTGACTTCCAGGGTGTCCGAGACGATCATGCCATGGTAAAGTTGGAGACGCAAGGAAACAGGCTTGAGGCGGAAGAGTGGGTGAAGTAACCGGGTAAAGGTCACCCGTGCTATTGTGGCGGGAAAGGAGCCGTCCAGTTGTGAGATCCTTCAAGGAAAAACCAAACGGGTCAAATTCAACAAAAACATTGTTATCCCGGGTAAAACAACGGACGGACAATAGGTTTTTAATTATGTGAGGACTATAAAGCATGTTGGGTAGGATATAGGTTCGGTTATGTATTGGTAGGTATCCTGTGCCCGAACCCTCAATTGGTAAACATTGCCCGTTGCCGACTAATAGTTTAGTATTAACAGGAAAAGAGTCTGGGATACGAATCATACCTTGGTTTTCGGTCACGTGACGCTCCGCACCGGTGTCCATGTACTTAGTAGGGTCAGTGTATGAGAGCTGCATAGTGTTAAAAGCGGCGCTTAAGTCGGACGGGCTCAATGCATCATAACCTGGTGGTGCCGTGAACTGCTGCGTTGGGCCGTATGGAGATGGTCCTGAGAAGCCAGTGTAGTGGGCCGCTGGGTTTTATGGTTGATTAGGCCACCAATTGGATTGGGTCGGATAAGGACAAGGTGGTGTGTTCCACCAGGCCCACTGTGGGTAAGACGGTGGACCGGACTGGTTTTGGAATTGCCACGAGGGCCCCGTAGGGTTGCCTCGGTATCCGCGTCCACGGCTGCTGCCACGGCCCTTATAGTTGCTGCCACGTCCTCGTCCGCGAGCCCGGGTGCTGGACTGAAAGGAATTGTAGGTTGGCGGCAGTTGCTGCTGTTGGGGAGGTTGCTGATGCTGGTCTGGTGGTTGATTTGTTGGTGTTTGGGCGACGAGGACAGAAGACGGAGAGGCCTGCTGTCTAGCCTGCTGACGGATAACTTCATCGTGTAACATTGTTCTTGCAAGATCCCAATCTGCATGTTGGGAATTAATGAGTGAAGCAGTTGTATCAAACTCTTGTGACAGACCACGAACCAGCTGCAAAACCAGACGCGATTCTGTCACCGGTTGATCGACATCCGAAAGTTGATCAGCAAGTTCCTTCAACTGTTTGCAATAATCGTCCACTGAGCTGCAGGCTGCGAGAGTCAAGTTTACGAACCGGGTTTCCAAAGCGGCAGCCTTTGCTTGCTTATTGCTTAAAAAAATTTTCTCAAGCCTCAACCAAGTCTTGCGGGCAGAGTCTTCAGTATCAAGAATACGGCTGAGCCACTCATCACTGACAGTGCTGTAAATCCATTGAGACACCAAAGCGTCCACTTCTTTCCAGTCGGAATAGGTCGGGTCTGTATCGTCGGGTGGTTTGGAGGTGCCATCGATGTGATCAAGAACACGATAGGCAACCGCATGAAACTTAAACAGTTTGACCCAGGACGAGTAGGTTACAGAGGTGCCATCGAGCGTGCGGATTTTGGATTGGATATTGGTGACTGAATAAGCCGGGTGTAGGGCCGGCGAGGGTTTCTGGGTGGAGGAGGAGGGCTGTTCGTCTGATTTGGGCATGGTATTGATGTGATAAGCAGATTAATCGTGGCTGGAAAAAAAAGTACTGTTCACGACGCTACTGTTCACGACGTTACTGTTCACAGATGGTAGGGTTTTGGTAGAAAAGAGAAGAAAAAGAAAAGGTAATCAGAACCGTGGCTCTGATACCATAAAAGTGTTTATGGTTTGCAATTCTTTGATGATCTCTATTGATTTACAATACCCTTTAAATAGGGAGAATACAATCGGTAATTTAGGAAACGATATACACAAAACATACACAATAAATAGGAGATCATAATCTATTCCTAAAATTAAGGCATAATCTTCTGGAGATCTTCTGCTGGGAATATACATCGGCTAAGACTTAGGACGTGGCACGGAAATGTGAAGAGGTGGATCCTGTTGGTGAAAGATCGTAGGACTCCGTTTTAAGCAACGGCAATAGGGGCAACAGTCACGGAAACATCAAGGAACTCGCAATCGTAGCTTTCAGTATGAAACAAAGGTAACTTCAGCAAGGATAGATTGTTATTAAGTCAAACTGTCAACAACCAAGGGAACGACGACAGTACTGGAAATCCTGGTAACGAACACAACAACACTGGAAATGATGCTCATGGAAGGGCATATAGGATTGGCGTGAGCAACGCCAGGAGTATAGCAACATCGTAGCTTGGATGGGTCGCTTCATCTCTATTCTTTTTGACTTGGATACTTCTTGAAACCAAACCTGTTGCGGAATCAGCATATGGCAAGCCAATTGAAACTTCATATGTTCGATTGGATGCAAAATCGACCTTGTGGGACAAGTGATCGACATCGACCTTCCTACTACTATCCTTGATAGTTACAATGCAGTAGTTAGTATGGATTGGTTATCCAGAAATCGCACAGACATACCCTGTGAGGAGAAGATTTTGTGTAGAGAATTGTTAATTGTTCTAAAGCATCAGAGTAGGGCAAAGGTTAGCGTCATTTCAGCCATGAAGGCCCAGAAGTGTCTACGGAGGGATTACCCCGCTACATTAGCAACCGTTATTGATGTTAGGGTTAAGGAAAAGAGGATCGAGGATCCACCAGTTGTTCGTGATTCCTCTCGGTGTGCTACCCGAGGAGCTTTCGGGCTTACTTCCACAACTGTTAGGCAGAATCTCAGTTGATCCCACGCCAGGGGCAGCCCTGATTTCTAGTACTGTGTACCGTCTTGCACCAGGAGGGTTGCAAGAACTGTCTAATCAACTACAGGAACTGTGGAACAGGAGTTTTGTCGGACCTAGTTTTCGCTTTGGGGAGCCCCAGTTATATCCGCGGAGATATGTCTTATCGTTGGATATGTGTACTGATTATCGAGAACTTAACAAGGTGACAGTTAAGAACTGTTTGCCTCGATCATGTATTGGCAACCTGTCTACGAGTTGCGTGGGTCAAGCTTCTATTCGAGGGTAAACTATCGAGCGAATTATCATCAGATGGAAGTCCAAGGAGTGAATGCTCTTAGAATGGCATATCGAACGCAATGCGGCCAGTGCGACTTTGTACACCATGACCATCGAGATAATCAACACACCAGCAGCTTATGGACCACAAGAATCGACCGTGTTTATTGATGACGTTTTGGGTCATTCCCTGGAGGAAGGGACATCATGGACAACATCTGTATCTTATCTTAGAGCTCCTGAGGGAGGAGTCATTACGTGTGAAGTCTTGTTAAAGGTAACATCTAGATTCGAGAGATGCATTTTGATCATATAACCAACGAAGTGGGAATACGCGTAGATCGTGCTAGGATCCATTTTGTCAGAACTGATTGACACCAAAGATTCCTCCGGGGGTACAACAATTTCTTGGTTTCGGTGGATGCTGTTGTAGATTCATCACAGGATTTTCAAAGATCGCGCAGCTTAACTCCCTTAAGCACATCAGGGTGCTGTGTTCGTGGGAGACAAAACAGGAGAACGTCTTTTCAGCTTTCGCCAACCCTGTAATGCACTGAGCATCGTCTTCGCCCGAGGGTGCGAGTGATCTACTGGTATACCTTAAGCGTTCGAATCAGAGTCCCAGCTACACATCGATGCAACACGATAAAGTGATGGCTTACGTAGTGGATTTACAAGAAGAGTTACACGAGACCCAACATGCGGTGGAACTAGACCGATCACAAGGGCCTCCCGTGTACCCTGGTTTCGAAGGAGCTAAATCAGTTAATGGCATCACTGGATGGAACTTTTAGATGATTACGACTGTGAACTTGAATGTGCATGAGCTATGCAGCTTACTATCGACTCTAACTTACCTGATCAGACCCGCTCTGTTCAAACTGGAGAACAGAAGGAAGAAGATTTTCAAGTTGGACCCATGCTGGGCATGGAGAAGCAACCTTTGGCAGGACGGACGATATTCGCTACCTCAAGGAATGAGTGTGGATCTCATTATACAGCAACTTTAGGGAACTTGTGTTGAGCAAGCACATCGGCCTCGATATTCTAGTCGTGTGGGTTTCGATAGGAGATATTAGGATCTATAAACCTTGTACTGGTGATCGACATGAAGGCCCACCTGGCGATGTATGTGAATGATGTTGGACTTGTGGGAAAGTCAAGGTGGAGTATCAAAAACCCTCTAGTTGTGCCAGCAACCAGAAACACTCATATGGAGATGAGGACAGACTGCCATGGACTTTGTCGCTAATCTACTTACAACTTGAAGCGGAAACAATATCACCCGGGCGATCGTTGATTGCCTCACGTTACCAACACACTTTCTTGCAATCAAGGAAACTGACGAGTCTTCACAGTTGTGAATGTTCCTCTGAGAGAGGCGGCTTTTAAGCACGAGGTGCCAACTTCTGTTATCTCCGATTTTAATATATACCTGATTTGTGACAGGCATTACACAACCCTCTTGGCTCACATATAGACATGAGCATTACTCAGCATGAAAGGATGAACGGTTAGAGTCAGCGAACCCCTGAAGACATGCTGCGAGCATGTGTGTGAATGATTTAGTAAAAATTTGAAAGGACACCTACCTATGGTTGACTTTACTGCAACAGCTACTATTCTGGTATCCAGGCAGCTCTGGTTAAAGCATTGCATGGACATTAATGCCAATCTCATTGTTGGACTAAGGAAGGTGCGGTACGCTATAGGAAACGTGGCAAACTTAGTTTTCAATGCATTGGGACATTCGGATTTCTGGAACGAATCAGTGACATGGCTCACAAACTCGAGTTACCGGACGAGTTAGGTAACGATCACAACGTCTCAAATCTATAGAAGCATTTGCCCGAAAAGAAACATTTGTGATGCCTTTACCAGACAAGTTGCAGTTGTCGTGGAGTCTATCGAACACATGGAACACAAGACGTGGACCGGAGTTCACGTGGGAACGCGATAATCAAAGGAAACTCTGGTAATCTGCAGTGGTCCTAGCGATTGTATCAACCTCTGATATCACTGGTGAATTTCGGGACGAAATTCCTCTTCAAGTTAGGGATGATGTGACACCTGAGGAAAATCTGCAACAATCTTGATTTATCACTTCACTCCTCTGTGCTTACTTGTCAAATTTCGGGACGAAATTTCTTTCAAGTTGGGGATGATGTGACAACTCGAACTTTCAAGGTTAGTGTCGCTAGCCTTGTGATCATAACTCCTCATAAGCATTCCATTTCGCGTCCTTGCTATATTAAACTGTGGTTAAACGTTTTGCTATAATAAAAATCGTCGAGTGTAATCGTATTTGGGTGGGTGTCAATTATTTATAGAGCCACATATGATATTGGGCCGCAACACACTTCTTTTTGGGCCGCGATACATGTTTATGTCTGGGCACACACACACCCGAAGCCTAACCCGTGCACATTATACACCGAGATTATGTTTGGGTTGGGTAGAGCCCAAGGAGTGCCGATTAATATTATTAGTGGGCCGGTTAGTGGATTAAAAGTGCACCCACACTAATGAACTTAATCTCTTTTAGTTTCGGCCCAATTAGTGTTTGAATTAGGCCCGAGTATATCCTAGTTAAATTGTGAGGTTATATTCACGGATTGAAGTTACCCTTTTATTATCTCATAATCTCCATATTTTAAACAAAACCCTACCCCCTTGGATTTGCAGCAACAGGAGAACCCCCCCTTCTCACGAAACACTATTCCGGGTGATTGAGTTATTAGGTTAGTGAGTTCTTTTGCAAAGTTATATGATGATTATGTTTGTAGTTGTGTGGTAGCGATCAGGTCATACATGTTGTATATCATGCAAACTGTATATGATAATCTCGTTTATGTTTGATCTGATGTAACAAATTGTATGTGTATGTGGATGTATGATGATCGTGTGTGGGTAATACTTGATTGACTATTATGTTTGGGTCAGATGATGTGACCGAAAGATGATAAACATGATGTAAAAGTTAGGGGATTGATATGAATATTAATATTTTGATAACTTTAATGTTAGAAAATTGATATAAACAATAGATGATGCTATGCACGTGCTTTTGATAATCTTGGGTAGGGATGACATGATATCATTATACCTTAGTGCAAATTAAAGTTGCCCACTAAATTCACCAAAATCTAAGGGGTCCAATACAATTGATGATAAGTGATAAACCTTGAACAAAGTGGCGGCTCATGTGAGTAGCATTGATCCAATCAAACTGTATGTAATCTAATGATGTTGTTGAAAGTCAAGGGCACATGGGTATTAAATAATGCTATGTTAATTTGTGAATAATTGGAATCGGGTATTTGTTTTGAATCTAGCCTTGTTGACTAATGAATAATGTGCGTTAACTGTATTCATGGAATCCACAATTCATGCATTGTTATTGCTAAGAACAGAATGATAGATAATGTATATATGCATGACTAAGTGGGCTGTTATAAACACACTAATAAGTTCATATTATGTAAATTGGGCCGAATATTTTAACAGACTGTATACATGTTGTCTAGCCGATAATTGTTAAATGAATTGTTCAATTGCTGGACTGCATTAAATTAATATGTGAAATTGGGCTTGCATGCTATTGGATTGTATATCTTTTTGTTGAATTATGTGACATGGGCCGCATAAGGAGTATATCGGTTGGCTGTGGTATTGGGTAACGGGTACCCGAACCAGGGGCTTGGGTATGACTGATTTACTATGTGGATTTGCAATGTGTTAAATGGTATTCATGATTAAATACATGCAATAGGTTAAGAGGCATGAACTTGTATCGTAAATGTATCCTGACCCGGATGCTTGGCAGGACATATAGGATGTTATATGTTAAATTGTTTATTGCTTGAGTAGTACATGTAACTAGATACGTGAATTATGAATTCGTGTAACTGACTGTCTCTGGTAACCACGATAGGATTTGATTGATCAACTGTAAAACAAGTAACTAGGTCTTACCGAGCAACCAAAGGTGAGTTCACTGCATTTCTCAAGCATGCGTCCCGGTGGTTTGGGACAACTAGTAAACATATGGAAGGGAATCTTGGGTAAACAGTTAAATTGGGTTTTGGTTATTGAACATGGAATCTATCATTATCGGATTGCCTGTAGGGCAATGGGGTAATTAGTTGATAGCGCTATTAGGTTTGATACCTCGCACCGGGCCGTAAGGACGGGCGCGAACTAATTATCTGGGCATCATTACCAATGCTTGGTTAGGGGCATTGGGGACTGGACACACTTCCAGGTTATTAAGGGACATACTTCCCGGATACATATGGGCACACTCCCTAGGGTATCTCAACAAGTCATAAACAGCATCATATCACAACGTTGAATTGGCTTAACATACATCTGGTAACAAAACACGTTAACAAAACCTTGAACTCACCAGCGTCGTCTGACACACTTGTCTGCATGCTTGCAGGTCTATAGGCTTATATCATTTGGAACTTGATGTCTGGGAGGCTGGAGTGGTCATGGGTCGAGATATATGGAATTGCAGTACAAGCTTAACGGTTTATATACACATGTTTTACGAAACACTTAACAAATGAAATATGCTTCCGCTGTATACAATGAACGACATGTAATGTTTGTAACACTTTATGTTAATGAATGAAAGTTTTATTTAAATACATTTATGAGTTCAATGTGATTGGTGGCTTGAATCCTGGTACGTCACATGCCTCGCGGGGGTTTCCGCATGTTTTTTTTTTTTTGGGTGTGACAGTAAACAAGAACACACATAACATCAATCACGATAAATTTATGCTCTACATTTGGCTCTCATTAGTCAATTTCTAGCAACACATAGTAAAGATTAACAATGAGATCCTTCCTACTCGTATAATATGAGCACACCATCACATATCTCGCTATAAATATATCGTGCATCACTTGACTTCCTAAACCGTACATTTATGTTAAGAGATCCAAATCACAACATTCCTACCATTGTTGACTTTCTAGAATGTCAACCATCAAGCATTTCAATTTCCTACTTAGACACACATTCATTCACAAATTAACATGTTAGAACATAGTCATTATGCCATCTATGCTTCATACTCATATTGTAGGACATATTCGGCCACATGATCAAATAGTTACATATACACATACACATTCCATTCCGTTCCGTTCATAGCAACATCATCGTAATTAATGCCAACATCATTTAAGTTTACTATTTTCTAGGATTCTCATTCGTTCCATATCTATTCTTAAGTCGAAACTAATACGGTCAAACAATCCATATATATTCATCGTATCATTCAAGCGTATAGTGCAATTTCACATATTATTGTCGTTTAGACATTTCATCAAACACCTTGTGTGCGTACTACAATCTAAGCTTAATGTACAATCCTTTTATGCTTTCATTCCCTATCTTTGCATTCATTCATCCTTAGCTAAACATCAATAAATTTCATGTTATACTTCAACCTAACTAACAAGAATCCACCATATACAACATAATCAATCAAATTGGCACATGATTTAGACATGAATAATACACTAAAGTTATCATCTACATCATCACCAAGTGGGTTTCAACTCAAGACATCAAATTACTTGAATTTGTTCATAATATACCATCTATTTGGTGATTCTAACACCTCTACATGTTTAACTCCATACAAATTCATGAACTAATCATGGATTCACTTCATACTAAATCACTAAATTAACTTCTACAACTTACCTCATGTGTAGAAAGACTGGATGATCACGAATTTAGGCCCATGCATTAGTTTCTTGCCAATTTCCTCTTTCAATTTGAAGGTTTTTGTGAGCTAGGGTTTTATCTCATCCCCCTCTTCTTCCTGGTCGATATATCGACACCCACACACACACCCAATGTGTGTGTTGGGTTTTAATTTTAATCAATATAAGTTCTCCCCTTTTTGGCAACCTAGGCCCTTCTAGTTGTTACTTGATTACTATTTTACCCCATTTCATTCCCTTAATTGTTTTATTAGGCATTTAACCAAGTTTTATTAACTTAGTTATTGTATTTCATTTTATTAAATATGGCGATACACTAACGAATTTAATAATCGAGTTTTGGGGTGTTACACTAATTTATTCCAAGGACCTCCCATGTTCTTTCTAGCCGGCAAAAAATCCCAATTTCGAGCACCACAGTGAATGGCATTGACCACTTTACGCCACAGACAATTCTCCTCCGCCTTATACCTCCAACACCACTTGGATAAGAGAGCCAAATTAATATCTCTAAGTGTCGCAACCCCAACCCCTGCCTCGGGAGGCGGGCGGCCGCGGCCTACTCAGAGACGGTGGTATCGGTGTTTATCATTATTTGGCAGCGGAAATTTCATCAAGACCGTAGTTAGGAAATATTTATCAGAGTAAAACACCACATTTTTATAATAGTAAATATTTTGGGATAAAACCCAAGTTTTTGTTACAAACATGTTTATAAGGAAAATCCCTATTTTATTGAAATAAAACATCTTCTTTATTTAGGTAACTTTTATAGCCACTTTTTCAAGCCCTCAGTGCTGTCCAGCTGGTTTCTATTTGGCTTTCACATTTTTTTACCTGAAACGCGTTTAAAAACATTTTGTCAGTAGGAAATACTTGTGAGTGAATCCCAATTTAATCAAGAAGAGTTTTATCATTTCACAGTATTGAGAGGGATTACAATGTTTATATCTACACAATTACTCATTCAGTAGTGTCAATCCTGACTGGTGGGTCATATTACACATTGGCTATCTCGTTGTCCAATGGTAATGTGTTCCACATTTTGTATACAAAACCCCAACATACCGGCAGTAATTGAAGAATTACAAAGACTTAATCACTGCTAATTATAATTTAAAATAAATAAAATAAATAAAGGTTTTGTAAAAACAGTTTGCAAAAGGGTTTACATAAAGGAGATTACTCACATTGTAACCTTAGGGTTTTCCTTGGTGTTTTCCTGGTTATAATCTATTAATTACACAATGCACACGCGTTAGTATAATAACCCAATATTTACATTAGTTATACCCTCCCCGAGACAGAACTCCAACGACTACGTCGGGCAGAGCCTCGACAGCCGTTACGGAGCACTAGATCAATCGGGCAGCATATCTAATACGTAACCGGGGGTTATGATACTTACAACGAGGCAGAACTTTGTTATTTTAGTGGGTATAATGCCCGGGTATTACTTATACTATCAGAATTTGAGAGAGAGATCGAGGGAATGAGCGACGGAAAATGAAATCCAATCGATCCTATTTATAGGGTCTGATCTTGGTTTCCTCGCGGCCCGCGTAAGGTTCAGCAAAGGGCTTTGCGGCTCGCGACGTAGGGGTATAGGGGCTAGGTTTGCTCATTCGTCAGTTATAGCTTCGACACGAGCCTGCCATGTGGCAGCTCAGGAACTCGCCTGCTGGTCTTGCTGTCGCGCCCCGTGTAAGAGACCACCATGGTCTTCGCGGCCCGCGAGCGACACCAAGATTTTGATTTTATTTTATTTTTAATTATGTAAAGGTATTTAGGGTTATTTTACATATACGGGGTGTATTTTAGGGCGTATAGGGACATTCTAAATATTTTTAGGGTGTCGGAAATAATTTTGGAGGGTTGTTATACTAAGCTTACAAAGCCCAAGCCCACCGAAATCTTTAGGGACCGACACCTTGTCCCAAGCCACCCAATGAATTTTATGCCCCTCGTGAGAACCCCCCCCCCCCCCAAAGAAATCGTTTAATCATACCTTCAAGGTCCTTAATAACTTTAACATGAGCTTTATAGATAGAGAAGTAGAAGGTAGGAAGGCTTTCAAGAACGGACTTGATAAGCACTAGCCTACCACCAATCGAGAGAGATTATGCCTTCCATTTCGATTGCCTGGCTTCAAAGACGTCATACACCGGTTTCCAACTATTAATATTACTCATATTAGCACCAACCTCTAACCCCAAATACCGAAAAGGAAGCTTATCCGCTTTACACCCGACCCTAGCCGCTTGATCCTCAACCTCTCTCCCTTCGACCCCAAACAGCATACATATTAGACTTGGACAAGTTTATTTTAAGACCCGAGCATAAGTAAAAAAACCCAAAGGATTCTAACGACGTTCTTAACATTTTCTGACGACCACGACCCCAGAATTATAGCGTCGTCCGCATACAAGAGATGAGAAATACACGGACCACCGTTTGGGATTTTAATACCTTGAGAAATACCTTCTGTAACAACCCTCAATAAAACCGACACTCTCGAATATTTCCGACACCCTATTATATTTTAGAATGTCTCAATATGTCTTTAAATACACCCTGTATGTGAAAACCGAGCCCAAAATACAGTATAGCATTAAAAATAAAATAAAAATAGAAATATTAAGTTGAGGCGGGCCGCGTAGGACCCACCCCAACCTTACGCGGGCGGTATCAGGGTTAAAACCTGATTTCGTTGGTTTTCTTAAGTTCAGGCGGGCCGCGTAAGACCCCTGCTTAGTTTACGCGGGCCGCGTAAGATCAAAATAGTGGCGTAGCCCGGTGATGACACGTGTCATCATCGTGTCAAATCTAGTTGGTGATCCGGACGAGCTACGCATTGACCGGAGGTTAACGCGGGCCGCGTAGCCCTAAGGCTACTCTTACGCGGGCCGCGTGAGAGTCAGTTTCAGCAATTATATAAGGAGGCATCGGGTTTCAGTATTCCTCGTTCATTTCTTTTTCTTTCTAAACGAATTCTGAAGTAGTAGAAGTAATACGCGGGTATTATATCCCCCTAATTAGCGAGGTTCTGCTTCGTTGTAAGTATTATAACCCCAGTTTCGTATTAGATACGCTGCCCGATTGATTTAGGGTTTCGTAACAACTGTCGTGGTTCTGCCCGACGTAGTTGTTGGAATACCGTCTCGGGGAGGGTATCATTAATATTTTCAAAGGGTTATTATACTAACCTAGGTACATTTGTGAAAATTATAGATTATTCCCAGGAAACCCTTACGCGAAGTCTAAGATGGCAATGTGAGTTTATCCTCTTTTTGTTAACCTTTTTGTAATGTTTTACAAAACCTTAAATGTTTTACAATGTGATTAAGCGGTGATTGAGTCTTTGTAGTTCTTCAATTAATGCCGCTATGTTGGGGTTTTATATACAAAATTTACTACACTGTGAGTAGTAAGTCGGGAAGACAGTACGTTACCATTGGACAACGAGTTAGCCAATGTGTAATATGACCCACCAGTCAGGATTGACAGTACTGAATGAGTAATTGTGTAGAAATAAACAATGTGATCGCTCTCAATACTGTTTTAATTGATAAAATGTTTCTTGATTAAACTGGGATTCACTCACCAGTATTTCCCACAGACAAATGTTTTTAAAACGCGTTTCAGGTAACACAATGTGACAGCCAATTAGTAAAAAGCCAGCTGGAGAGCACTGAATGCTTGGGAAAAATGTGGCTATAAAAGTTACCGAAAAGACGATGTTTTAAATTCAATAAAATAGGGTTTATCCCTATAAACGTATTGTAATAAGAAACTTGGGTTTTACCCATGTGATTACTAATATCAAATATGGTGGTTTTACTCTGATAAACATTTCCTAACTACGGTCCTGATGGAATTTCCGCTGCCAAATTAACAAGCTGATACCACTGAAACTCTGAGTTCGCGTCCGCCCGTTCCCGGGACAGATAAGGGATCGGGGGTTGCGACAGAGGGTGGTATCAGAGCCTAGCCACTGGTCTAAGCCAAAGAAGTGTTCTGCTGACACTTAAAATCTAAATTTTGTCTTAGGAAATAATTTATGTGATTATGTGTTTTGTGTTATTTGACTATTTGTTAGTTTACAGTATGAGTGATCAAGGACCCTCAGACATGTGTCGTCAGTTGTCTGATTCACCTAGGAGTGAAGGTACCTCTTCACAGCCTGCCCTTTTGGGGTATTCTGCTGATCAGGAAGAAGGGATGTTTGCCTTTAAAGCTCAGTCGGAAGAGCCGTTCCCTCATAAAAATAGAAGATGGTTCAGTAAGGAAGCATTTGCACGTGGGAAAAGAATGCGAAAGTTGCAACAGCAAAGAGCCTTAGCAGCCGTTAAGCGAGAGACATATGCCCATACGCAGGATATGCTTAATAGAAGCCTAGCTAATTTTCATATCCTAGCTACAACTGCTGCTGACCCAAGTCTGGAGCAAATAATAGCACCCCAACCACAACTGTCAATCCCTGATCATCCCATGGAGATAGAAAACCCTGAAAACCAAGTGGAGATGCATGACTTCAATCCGGAAGAAATCCCTAGGGTACCAGCACCAAACCCCCTAGACCCAAATTACGATCCCTGGTGGGATGATGTTAGGGACTATGTGCAACGTTACCCGATCCATGAAGACACACCTATACAGAACATAGGAGCCTACCCAGGTATGGACCCTTTAGATCCCTATTACCATGATAACTACATTAGGGAGATCTTAGAAGATCCTTACCGATTTCAGGCACTTTCACCCCCATATCAGGAACCCGCACCCCAGATTCCGAACCCAGTCCTAGAACCTGCACCCCCAATGAGTGCAGAAAACATGCAAGAACTTAGGACATTTGGTGAGGAAATTTTAGAAAGCAGTGAGAGAATGCGACAGGTGGGAGAGCGACTCGTATGGAAATACGACGAGCGCAATATGGATTTTTGGATAAATCCATATCCGTGAATGTGAGAATAGTAAAACGATAATAGTAATAATAATAAAATATATGTGTGTATGGATACCTATTACTATTAGTGTAATAATAAAAGTCACAATGATCGACGCTTTTGGCAAAAATGCGTGTCATGTGATTGACTATATTAATATTATTTTGTGATATTAATACGGGGTAAATGTTTAAAATTCAAATGGCCGACGAAGGAAATCAAGGAAATCTGAATAACGATAACCAGATTAACATTAACGTGGTTAATGAGAATCCGAGCATCAATAACAATGGAAACCAAATGGATAATAGTGCCGTTCAACATATAGTGGCACAAGAAATCATAGATTCAATGCCATTTATTATTCAAACAATTCAAGAAGAAAATAATAAAAGTAAGCATAGCAGTAAGCGACCAATTGAACCAGAAAACAGCGTGAACAATGGACCCGTACTACAAGTGCCCATTCCCAAAAGGAGAAGAACCGTGCCTTGCGGTTGTTCTTATAAAGAATTCTGGTCTTGTAAACCAATGGAATTCTCAGGCAACGAAGGGGCCATTGCAACCCTACGCTGGATAGAGAAGACTGAGGCAGTCTTAAGAATAAGCAAGTGTGCTGAAGAAGATAAGATAATGTTTGCTACTAATCTGTTTAAGAATTCAGCACTAGAATGGTGGAACACTATCCTCCAATCAAGAGGAAGTGAAAGAACTTACCATATGGAATGGGAAGAATTTAAGGATAAGGTAGAAAGGAAATTCTGCCCACCCAATGAAAAGGAACAGATAGCAAACAAATTCCTAAACCTTAGGATGACTGGTGTAGATAGTAAGGGATACACTAAATTATTCTTCGAATATGCTAGAATAGTACCAACCCTTGCTTCACCTGAACCAGTATTAATCTCCCGTTATATCTGGGGATTAATTGGGGAGATTAGACACGTAGTCAAGGCAGCTAGACCTCAAACCATAGAAGAAGCTGTAGAACTAGCAAATACCTTGACAGATGAATTAGTCCGTACAAGAGAAGAGGATCAAAGGAGGAACCTAACCCAGAAGCTCACACAAGAATTTCGTTCTGGAAATTCTAACCGTGAGAGAAATGTAGGTTCTACCTCTACACCTTACTGTAAGAATTGCAAAAGAAAGCATTCAGGAAGATGCCCCATATACTGTAACTTTTGCAAAATATCGGGACACAAGGAAGAAGATTGCAGGAAGAAAGCTAATAACATGATATGTTACAACTGCGGAGAACAAGGTCATATCAAGCCTAATTGCCCGAAATTAGCTCCAGCTACAAACAACAAGAATACTTAAAATGCTAGAGCATTTGTTCTGACTGCAGATGAAGCCAAGATGATTCCAGATGTCATAGCTGGTACGTTTTTAGTTAATGATGTCTTTGCTAAAGTATTATTTGACTCTGGTACAAACCAAAGTTTTATTAATACATCATTTTGCAAATTTCTAAATCAGTCATTAACTAAACTACCACAAGAATACTTAGTAGAGACAGCTAATGGAGAAACCGTTAGGATTTCTGAAATCTTGCAGGGAGCAAGAATAGAGATTTTAAATCAGAAATTTATTGCAAATCTTTATCCCATGAATCTGGCAGAATTTGATGTTGTATTAGGAATGGATTGGTTAATAACCAATAAAGCCAGTATTTTATGTGATCAAAAGTCAATTCAAGTAAATTCACCAAAAGGTGAAAAGATCACAATTAAAGGAGATAAACCATCTAGATCTACAAAATTCATCTCTGTGATGAGAACTGCAAGTTATATAAGAAAAGGATCATTAGTGTATTTGATTTCTATAATCACTAACAATAAAGGAAAAGAACTAAAAGATATTCCAGTAGTATCTCAGTTTTCAGATGTATTTCCAGAAGAATTGCCAGGGCAACCTCCAGATAGAGAAGTTGAATTCAGAATCCATTTAATACAAGGAACAGCACCGATTGCCAAAGCATCTTACCGTTTGGCACCCGCCGAAATGCAGGAATTAAAGAAACAATTAGACGAATTATTAGAGAAAGCATTTATACAACCAAGTTCATTGCCATGGGGAGCGCCGATACTGTTTGTTAAAAAGAATGACGGATCAATGCGTATGTGCATTGACTACCTTGAATTAAACAAGGTTACGATTAAGAATCGGTACCCATTACCGAGGATCGATGATCCGTTTGATCAACTACAAGGAGCTCGATTTTTCTCTAAAATCGATTTAAGGTCAGGATACCATCAATTAAAGGTACAGGAAGAGGATATTCCTAAAACCGCATTCAGAACAAGGTATGGCCATTATGAATTTACTGTCATGCCATTTGGTTTAACCAATGCCCCAGCTGCATTTATGGACATGATGAACCGAATATGTAAGCCATATTTGGATAAATTCATAATTTTCTTCATAGATGATATTCTAATTTATTCTAAGAATAAAGATGATTATGCAAAGCATTTGCACGCACTTTTAAGTCTATTAAGAAAGGAAAAGCTTTACGCTAAATTTTCTAAGTGCGAATTTTGGTTAGAACAGGTACAATTTCTCGGACACCTAGTAAATCATGAAGGAATTCATGTGGATCCAACAAAGATCGAGGCAATTACTAAATGGAAAACCCCTGAATCACCAACCGAGGTTAGAAGTTTCTTAGGGTTGGCCGGTTATTATAGAAGATTTATTCAAGATTTTCTAGAATACCCATTCCCTTAACTAAGCTAACATGTAAATCTGTTAAGTTTGAATGGGGATTAAGACAAGAAGAAACATTTAGAATCCTTAAGCATAAATTAACCCATACACCCATATTAGCGTTACCAGAAGGAACTGAAGACTTTGTAGTCTATTGTGACGCTTCCAAATTAGGTTATGGATGTGTATTAATGCAACGCCAAAAAGGTTATAGCCTATGCATCTCGACAACTTAAGAATCATGAAGAAAATTATTCAACCCATGATTTAGAGTTAGGAGCTATAATTTTTGCTCTTAAGATTTGGAGACATTACCTTTACGGTAATAAGTTTACTGTATTCACCGATTATAAGAGTTTAAGGTATGTTTTCAAGCAGAAGGAGTTGAATATGAGACAAAGACGTTGGATGGAGATGCTTAGTGATTATGATTGTGATATCCAGTATCATGAAGGAAAAGCAAATGTAGTAGCAGATGCTTTAAGCCCAAAGTATCATGAAAAGCCAAAAAGGGTACGTTCTCTTAAATTAAATGTGCAAGTAGATTTAAATAATCAGATAATAGAAGCACAAAAATCAGTAATCAAGGATGATACTGAAAAATTGAAAGGTTTGATTAAGGAATTAGAACAAGGAACAGATGGAATTTGGAGATTCCATGAGAAGAGAACGTGGATACCTAAATTAGGAAACCTACGTCATCGTATATTAGAAGAAGCCCATAAGTCCAAATATACGATGCATCCAGGAAATGATAAGATGTATCAAGATTTAAGAAAGAATTTCTGGTGGATAGGAATGAAAAAGGACATAGCAGCCTATGTTTCTAAATGTTTAACTTGTTCACAAGTCAAAGCTGAACACCAGAAACCCTTAGGATTTCTACAACAGTTAGAAATGCCAGTATGGAAATGGGAATTGATAACAATGGATTTTGTTACTAAATTACCCAAAACAAAGAAAGGCAATGATACAATCTGGGTGATTGTAGATAGGTTAACCAAGTCAGCTCATTTCCTACCTATGAAGGAAACTTTCAGTATGGAACAGTTATCTAAGTTATATGTAAATGAAATTGTTTCTTTACATGGAATTCCTTTATCAATTGTTTCTGATAGGGATAGTCGATTTACCTCTCATTTTTGGTCAAGTTTCCAAAAAGCCATGGGAACCAAGTTGAATCTAAGCACAGCTTATCATCCTCAAACGGACGGACAAAGTGAAAGGACAATTCAGACAATGGAGGACATGCTTAGAGCTTGTGTAATTGATTTTGGAGGTAATTGGGACGATCACTTACCATTAATAGAATTTTCTTATAATAATAGTTATCACACAAGTATCAATGTTGCACCATTCGAAGCACTTTATGGACGAAAGTGCCGAACCCCAGTCTGTTGGGCAGAAATTGGGGAAAAGCAACTATCTGGCCCTGAGATAGTGCAAGAAACAACTGACAAGATTATTCAAGTCAAGGAAAGACTGAAAGCAGCACGTGATCGACAAAAGAGTTATGCTGATAACCGACGCAAGCCATTAGAATTTCAAGTAGGAGATAAAGTATTATTAAAAGTTTCTCCTTGGAAAGGAGTAGTAAGATTCATCAAACGGGGAAAGCTAAGTCCCAGGTATATTGGACTTTTTGAGATTATTAGAAGAATAGGACCTGTAGCTTATCAGCTACAACTGCCAGAGGAGATGGCAGGAATACATGATGTGTTTCATGTATCTAATCTCAAGAAATGCTTAGCTGATGAATCCCTAATAGTACCTCTTAAGGATATAGAGGTAAATGAACAACTCAAGTTTATAGAAAGACCTCTACAGATTGAAGACATGAAAGTCAAGAATCTCAAGCACAAGAGATTAGTTCTGGTCAAAGTAAAGTGGGACTCCAAAAGAGGACCAGAGTATACATGGGAACTTGAATCTGAAATGCAAAGGATATATCCGCACTTGTTCCAGTAGATCTCGAGGACGAGCTCTAAAACAAGATGGGGAGGATGTAACAACCCTCAATAAAACCGACACTCTCGAATATTTCCGATATTATATTTTAAAATGTCTCAATATGTCTTTAAATACACCATGTATGTGAAAACCGAGCCCAAAATACAGTATAGCATTAAAAATAAAATAAAAATAGAAATATTAAGTTGAGGCGGGCCGCGTAGGACCCACCCCAACCTTACACGGGCGGTATCAGGGTTAAAACCTGATTTCGTTGGTTTTCTTAAGTTCAGGCGGGCCGCGTAAGACCCCTGCTTAGTTTACGCGGGCCGCGTAAGATCAAAATAGTGGCGCAGCCCGGTGAGGACACGTGTCATCGTCGTGTCAAGTCTAGTTGGTGATCCAAACGAGCTACGCATTGACCGGAGGTCAACGCGGCCCGCGTAGCCCTAAGGCAACTCTTACGCGGGCCGCGTGAGAATCAGTTTCAGCAACTATATAAGGAGGCATCGGGTTTCAGTATTCCTCGTTCATTTCTTTTTCTTTCTAAACGAATTCTGAAGTAGTAGAAGTAATACGTGGGTATTATATCCCCCTAATTAGCGAGGTTCTGCTCTGTTGTAAGTATTATAACCCCAGTTTCGTATTAGATACGCTGCCCGATTGATTTAGGGTTTCGTAACAACTGTCGTGGTTCTGCCCGACGTAGTTGTTGGAATACCGTCTCGAGGAGGGTATCATTAATATTTTCAAAGGGTTATTATACTAACCTAGGTACATTTGTGAAAATTATAGATTAATCCCAGGAAACCCTTACGCAAAGTCTAAGATAGCAATGTGAGTTTATCCTCTTTTTGTTAACCTTTTTGTAATGTTTTACAAAACCTTAAATGTTTTACAATGTGATTAAGTGGTGATTGAGTCTTTGTAGTTCTTCAATTAATGCCGGTATGTTGGGGTTTTGTATACAAAATTTACTACACTGTGAGTAGTAAGTCGGGACGACAGTACGTTACCATTGGATAACGAGTTAGCCAATGTGTAAGATGACCCACCAGTTAGGATTGACAGTACTGAATGAGTAATTATGTAGAAATAAACAATGTGATCGCTCTCAATACTGTTTTAATTGATAAAATGTTTCTTGATTAAACTGGGATTCACTCACCAGTATTTCCCACTGACAAATGTTTTTAAAACGCGTTTCAGGTAACACAATGTGACAGCCAATTAGTAAAAAGCTAGCTGGAGAGCACTGAAGGCTTGGGAAAAATGTGGCTATAAAAGTTACCTAAAAGACGATGTTTTAAATTCAATAAAATAGGGTTTATCCCTATAAACGTATTGTAATAAGAAACTTGGGTTTTACCCATGTGATTACTAATATCAAAGATGGTGGTTTTACTCTGATAAACATTTCCTAACTACGGTCCTGATGTAATTTTCGCTGCCAAATTAACAAGCTGATACCACCGAAACTCTGAGTTCGCGCCCGCCCGTTCCCGGGACAGATAAGGGATCGGGGGTTGCGACACCTTCCTCTTTAGCCTTTTCCATCATACAAGAAAGAGCTTCCATCACAAGCAAAAACATGAACGGGGAGATAGGGTCACCTTGCCTCATCCCTTTTTCACACTTGAACTCGAAGGTAGGCGACCCATTCACCAAATCCACTTACACCATAAATCCGGGAATCCCATTTGATGCATAATATCAATGACAAAAGTGCCAATTTACATTGTCGTACGCCTTCTCGAAATCAATTTTCAACAAAAACATCTTTTTCTTATTCCTTTTGCACCAAGCAGTAATCTCGTTGACAATTAACGACCCATCAAGAAAAACTTACATTTGAGGAAAGCCGACTGCGAATTCGACACCACTTTCCCAATAACCATCTTCAAACGGTTCGCTAAAATTTTTGAAATCACCTTACTAATAACCCCAACCAAATTTATCGGCTTATAATTATTAAGCTCCACCGGGTCTTTAATTTTAGGAACTAGAGTGATAAAGGACGAACCGCATCCCACATTGATTCTACCTTCCTTAAAGAAGAACTCCATCAACCTTTTAAAATCAGTTTCGAACACACCCCAAAAATGTTTAAAGAATTTCAGGCTGAACCATCTGGCCCAGGAGCCCGATCACCACCACATTCAAAAACAGCCTCCATGATTTCCTTACTCGAAAAAGGTTCCATAAGAAATTCCCGATCCGAATCAGCAAGGGTCTTAATGCCGCTACACATAAGCACCGGCCTGTCCTTATGCTTTTCGATGAATCTATCTCTAAAAAAAGAGAAAATCTCCTTCTTGACCCTCGTCGGCTTGGACACCCAAGCTCCGTTAATAGATAACCCAGGAATAGAGTTTGAAGCTTTACGTTTATTAATCACTCCGTGAAAAAATTTCGAATTCTCATCTCCATCAATGGCCCACTTAATCATTGATCTTTGCTTAAGATCTTCGCCTCTCCTAAAGCTCAAATGTTTAAGAATTTTATTACATTCCGAAAACGTTCATTCCTCTTCTTCAGATAAGTCCCTAGTTTCCATCAATTCTTCTAATCTTTCCAAGTCGGCTCAGGCCATTCTTTCTTCCTCTCCTTCTTTTTTAACCATCTCGTCTCTCCAGATCTTGATTTTAGCACGAATGAAAGCAAGTTTTTTAGGCAAGAATAGATCAGGCTCACCATTAAAGACAAAAGTCGCCGCTGCAGAATTCACCACCTCCTCCAACCCTTCCTTTCCCAGCCACGAGTTAAAGAATCTAACGGGTTTATGACCGAAATTCCCCAAGCTAGAGGACATAAAAAGCGGCCTATGATCCGAATGAAGGTTGCGTAACACCCTAACACTTGCATCGGGCCACTTGTGAAAAAAATTTGGACAAACCAACATTCTATCGGTTTTGCTGAGTTTCTTGCCGTTGTCTCTAATACAGGTAAACTGTTTCCCAACCAAATTATTTTCCAGAAGGCCCGAATTATGGATAAAATTATTAAAATTTCTAGCACACGAGGGTTTGAAGACACTATTCCTCCTTTCTTCTCTAGTTCTCACTTCTCACAGCGTTAAAATCCCCAGCTAATAACCAAGACCCAGAATCATTCGCTATCTCAGCTTGTAAATCGTTCCACAAATCCAGTTTGGCGCTGATGCTTTGAGGAGTATACACGTTGACAACACCCAGATCCACATTAAAACCTTTCAACCTACCCTTTAAAAGGATAAATTTCCTTTTTTAACCGATTCCCTAAACACAAATAGCAAAGAATCCCACAAGCACAACAAGCCTCCAGATTGGCCAACCGACCCCACCGAATCGGACCCAAAATTTCTATTCCCCCAAATTTTCGACAGATCAAAATCAGCCACATTACCAAGTTTAGTTTCTTGAATACAGATGAAGTTAATCTTATGGGAGGAAATCAACTACCTAGCCCACGGAACCTTGTCTCTACCCCGAGCCCTCTCACATTCAACGAATGGAAATTCATTGTAAAACCGCATTATTACCTTCACCTATAATGACTTCCCTCACAAGAAGCTCATGATTCCCAAACACCGCGCCCAATTTCGTTCCTACCGCTATAGTTGCATCGATTTCAGAAGCACAATTACCTGAAAATTCATGATTGTGACTAGTATCCCCTTCCTCCGAAGCGATAACCTCCTCGCGAGCGACACCCGGATTCATCGTCTCATCCCTTGACTGAGAACTGGCCCTCCTATTTAGGTCAAGGTCCCTTCCATCAGATTCCAGATTCAACCCCTGTTCTAATCTGGAAGCCTCGGATAGATGATTCCAATTATTGATAAACCTGTCCAAGTCAAAAGGATCACTTAACGTTGACCTGGGCCTCTTCTTAACTCGTTCCTCTTCTAGTGGGCTGGTCTGGCTCTTATGTTTCAGTTTGTCCGCCGCAGTAAATACGTAACACCCATCTTCTCTCTCATCTTGATTATTCTTCTCGGGACCCACACTCATGCACCGACTGAACGTTGGACGATTGGTATCCCCATGCAAATTTGACTGTTCCACAACCGAGGTTACTTCTGATGCCGCCTGGTAATCTGAGACCTGATCGCCAACAATCAGCAACGTAACCGGAGACTGCATATCCGAATCCACTTTCTCTAGCGCTGGATTACCCTCCTCCGATGAATCATCATTTTCCAAACAGTCCGGCACCCAGTCTGCTACTTCCTCCTCCACCCAAACCCTAAAGCTCTTATTATTCCATTTCAGATCAACCTGATTGGTAATCCTCACCCCATCTCCCACCAAAACTCTGACACAATTAATGGAGAGATCACAATCTTCAGCTGTCCTGTTAGACCCATGGATGACCTTACCAAACTTACCAGCAATGGAGTCGTAAACACTGTCCACAGCCAAATGAATCGGGACTCCTATCATTTTGATCCAGGCAACCCTATTAAGCGGTAAGGATTGCCCCATCCAAACATCTAACACTGAGAACCACTTGTTCCAAAGTTCGTTATTAGTAATGAAGGCCGAACACATCTCCCCGTCAAAAAACTTGAGAAGCATATGGAGGCCTCCCAGATAACTCAAGCAAACTCCAACCACGCCAGATTCCGGGAGTAACTTGTTGAGCTTGTTAAGAGTAGAAAGATCCACACACCTCCCAACTAGCGCTTTCCCGAACACTTCCTTGAAAGCCATCGTTCCACCTGGAACTTCCACCGCCAACCCTACATGACGTCCCACTGAAGAATCCCTGTCTGGTTTATCTCCAACCGTGGTGAACAAATCTCTAAATGATTTTCCTCCTACTTGCCGCACGACAACTTGTTTTTGAGATGAACATTCTGATGCACATTTCCAGTTTCCATCTCCTTCTTGTTATCCTTCACATTTTATCATCACCAAATAAACCCTTGTTCTCCGCTGCAAACTTGGCGACGTTAGCCTTAAGCTTATAACTACCCATTTTGGTACCACTTAACGCCCATTCCATTTCTTTGATATACCGCACGTTCTTAAAACTAATGAAACCAAATCTATTTCCAGCTTTGTCATTCTTCCTAGCAATGTAAACACCAGCCACTTCCCCGAAAATGCCAACGAAACTGGAAACTTCCCAGGGGGTGCAACCCTGTGGAAGATTATAGACAAAAAACTTAGTGATATTGCTTGACCCCTGAAATCCGCCCCCTTGTACCCAGCTTTCCTGCTCTTATTCTTTTTGCGAAGATTGGGATCCACCCACGGCCCTCTGTCGTCCTCAAACTCCATGAGAAAACCAACTGGAACCCAATCACCCCCAGACGGGGAATAGAGGAAGCAACAAACTTGATTAGGGAGGAAGGTAAACTCTAGGTTTGTCACACCCCAACCGATGGCGGAATCATCGGGGCGCGGTACTGAGCGAAACAGATTGTCCAAGAGAAATCCATAACAACTAATATTACCAAATATTCTTAAGTTACGTCCCATACCATAACATATTCAGTAAAATAACTATTACAGACAGAGCATCTCAAAGACAATAAAAGCTGTTCCGACAACTCAAAATATAAATTGTTTTTGTTTCTAGGCTCTCCTACTTGATTCCACATAGCAAGCATCTTAGCATCTCAAACACCTGTCACATACGTTAAAATAGAGGTCAATACACATAGTGTAAAGGTGAGCATACAAGTTTAATAGTATAATAGATAGCGAAATCGTTTTACGCATAACCAACATGTAACATGTAGCAAAGTGAAGCTAGTAGGTTATCGACAATGAAATATGCACAGACGTGACTGCGAGTTGTAGAATGCGCAACACATATCACCACTGTGACACGTGAAGTAAAGCCCTTAACGACCCCTGTCCACGATAGGTGTTGAGTCCAAACTATAGTACTATCGTTGCTAAGGTGTCAGGTAACAATCACTATGTAAACATAACATACAGGCATTCATCGAGTAACACGTAGGACATGCAATAATGGTCAACGTATAAAAGTGTTTGTGTTGTGTGTCGATTGTGATCTGGATAAGTAACGTATGTTGTGACAACTCGTATTTCAAAACCTTTCTTTATGTTCGATGTAACTTGTATGAACATTACGTGACTAATTGATATGTTTGATTTTAACGGAATGTTATGATTTTGAATGCTACGTGTTATGTTACGTGTTATATGAATGTATTGTGAGTATGTGTATATAATATCTAAGTTGGGTCGCACAACATATGACCGATCGCACAAACCCTTTGGGCCGCACACCTTGTCCCTTGTCACACACACCCTCTCGGCCCAACGTTGCTTGTCTTGTACTCGAGACCAAAGGGCAACCCAAGTATGGGTTCGGCCCATTCCCTTATACGCATAACCTCATGGGGAGTGTGTATACTTCTCATAATTTACAAAACAAGAACACACGCCAAAACCTAGTTCTCTCCTCCCTCTAACTCGATGACGGCAGCCCCTATCCTCATTCGGAGCTCTTGCATCGATCAAACCAACTCATTCTACCTTTCGGTTAGTGTCTCATTATTGGTTAACTTGTTAATACATGATACTTGATATTGTGATTGTTATAATCTTGGATGATGATTTGGTGAATCAATGCATGATGTGTGTGTCATTATGATTTTGCATGATGTTTAGTGTTTAGGATTGTATGATGATATATTATGCGATTCGGTTCAAGTTTGATTGATGATCATGATTGATTATTGTTGTTTTAGTCTAGCCGATGATTAGAGTATTGTGATGAGAAAGAATCACTATTTTAATGATACTAATGATTAAGTTTGGATGCTTAGAATGTTTTGTTAATGGTTGTTAATCGATTTGGTTCAAGATAGTAGTTAGGGTTCATGAAAAGTACATAATATTTGCTTGTTTGATCAAGTAGAGGAATAATTGGAAACTGTTTGAATTAATTATGCAAAATAAATTGTGTAACTGATTGCCATGATTTAAGGAAAACATATAACTGATCGCACAAGCCTAGTCGCACAAGCCCAAAACACACAAGTTCCTGATCGCACAAGTCAGTCGCACAAGCTGGTATTACATATAGTACCACTATTAAAGCATACTGTACAACCCTGTTATGCATGACCGCACAACATGTTGTGGATCGCACAAGTCAGTGCTGATCGCATAACATGCTGGGCCGCACAAATAAATGGACTGTTTGATGTTTATTAGGCAACATATCTTTACTAGGCTGGGTAAGGGTTGGATCGCACAATCAAGGACGGATCGCATAATCCTAGATTGTGGGCCGGGCACCTATTGAACTGCACATGTTGGACTCGCACAACACAGATGGGCTCGCACACTCTCACCGGCCCAAATCACTTGAATTGCACAAATTAGGCCTCATATGTGTACATAAATGTTACTGTTTAACATGCTGAGTGTCGTTTAATCAACTGCCATGATACTACGTGCCTGCCAAGATCATTCTGTGTATGTGAACTGTTAGTTTATGTGTGAAACGTTGGTGTGTTACCTGAACCTGGACCTGACTTGTATGGTAACCATGTTAGGATGCGGTTGACCCCAATTAGCTCAAGTGACCTTCTATTTATCTGCCGAGTTAATCTAAGGTGAGTTCACAATTTCTTCAAGGCATGGGATTCCCGGTGGTTTGGGAATGGGGTAGAGAACTAAAATGAAACCTGCATATCCTCCTTGGGTAGGATATGTACCTCCATACTCCATGGGAAGGATGACAACATTGAAACCTGCGTATTCTCCTTGGGTAGGATACGTACCTCCATCCTCCGTAGGAAGGATGACAACAAATAACTTACTAGATAAAGCTCTATCATGAAGTCCCTCATTTTTATATCGACTTAATCGCCGGGCCATTGGCGAACGGGTCATTAGTTGAATAGTGCTATTAGGTTTGACAAGCCTCACACAGTGCCGTAGAGGACGAGGGTGGACTAATGTACTTGGGCACTTAGTCAATGATGACAGACATTGACGCAGGGCACATAAACATGACTCCAGTCAGTAGTCGATATGGTAACGGGTCTAGTGGTTAACATGGGGTAGCCCCCACTGGTTATGGTTTGGGAAACAGGAACTGGGTAACTCGTGGTTTTCGAAATAACTTATGGTTTTTGGTACAACATTAAAATTGGACAACCAACTGTGAACTCGCTTAACTTTGTTGGTGATTCGTTGTTACATGCATTGCAGGTCGTTAGGTACTTAGCAGGAGCTTGCATGGGAAGAGTCGTTGTGGAACATGGACAGTTGTGTGTTCATGATGAACTTATGAATTTTTAAACTTATGATTTGGTTTTGAACTTAATGCTTCCGTTGATAACCTAGACATTGTTAAATTGTTTTGACACCAAATATATTGTTTGGTTTGGATCTTTATTATTTATTTATAATGTTCAATATGATTAGTGGCTGGATCCTGGTCAGTCACGCCCTCTGCGGTAATACTCCGCTTGTGGATTTTTGGGGGTGTGACATATGTAACACCCAAAAGTGCATAAAACAAAAAGGGTTCGAGTATACTCACAGATTGTGTTAAATAAATAACACAGCCTTGGATTGAAGGGAGCGCTAGAAAGTTAGCCTGATTACAGAACAATAGCATAAGCGATGAACAATGTGTCAAACGGAGATGAGTGTGTTGAATGACGAATGTTCATTCGATCGGATGCCAATCCGGACAGATGGTCATTCGATCGGATGACAATCCGGAAGGATGGTCATCCGGTCGGATGGCCATTCGGTCGGATTGTTATTCGTTTGGGATGGATGTGTTTGTGTATGATGGCTTTGAAGTTTTCATTGTAGCATTTTAAAATCAGAGAAGTATCTCTACCTTTCAGGTCGTTCGATCGAACGGTCGTCCGGTCGGATGGCCGTTTCTCGGATGGCGATCCGTTCCAGCGAGACATTTCTCAGAGGACAAGTTCATAGCAAGATGGTCATTCGATCGGATGGCCATTCGCTGGATACTGATATGAATTGAAAATGTTAAAATGTTCAAGTGTTTGTGACCATGAGTCATCCAATCGGATGGCAATCCGATCGGATAACAGTCCGTTTGGTGACTTGCTCGTTTTGAAACTTGGAGCATTTTGATAAGTTTGAAAAGTTTGTGGTTTGACCAAGACGTATGACAACATGTTAAACAACGGAAACCCATCAAGTCCGAGTAATCAGTGTTTTGGAATGCAAGAGTGTAAAAGAGTTGAAAGAAACTTATAAAAACACCTTTCAATCCTTTACATCTTTAAAATGTTTAGATTTAGGTGAAATCAGTGTTTAAACATGTTGAAATCTCTTAGATCTGAGTTGTTCTTGGTGGAATGAGGTCAAATCTTGAAGTTCATAAGAACCCCATGATGACATCATCCTAGAACACCTCAAACCAGCCGATTTCATGGTGAAAAAAGAAGATTTGATAGTGAAAAATATGAAGAAGTGTGTGTAGATGATAGATGTACAAGATTTGAGGTAGAAACTTACAAGAATCACGAGGAATCGAGAGAAATATAGCCAAAAGTGAGATGGTCGCACAAGAGCTGTCACATCACTGTTCAAGTGATGTGACAGGTGCTATTTATAGGTGACAAAAAAGGAAAGGCGGTGTAGTGTGACGGATCGAAGGGCAGTCCGATCGGATGGCCATCCAATCAGATGGTCATCCGGATAGATGACCATTCGATCGAAGGCTCCGGCGAGTTGCGTTTCGACGTTTCTTTTCGTGCGTTGAGCGTTGCGATACGTTTAAGCGAGTGTCGATTAAGCGATGCGATAGATTTATATAATAGTCACATAAATAACATAACTAACATAACTAACATACACCAGCATAATTAACCTTGTGTTTCCGGTTCGCGATGAGATTGCGTTGCAATAGAGTTGCGATTGCATTTTCGAATAATCACCACAAACATATAATAAACATGCACAAGTAACACATAAGTAGCACACACACGTAAAACAATATACAGAACCTATAATTCATGTTGCGATGCGATTGGCAATAATTAGATTAGCGATTAACATGCGATTAAACTGCGGTTATTATAGATACTCCACATAATATAACTAAAGCATTCAAATTAAAGAATTCGATTTCAAGTCAAGAAGTACAATCAATAAATAAGCAGGGAGTGACAGATCGCAATTAGCAATCTTTTCTTCCTTTAACTTTGAATTTTACTTGTACTTTGACTTCCAAAACGCGGGTTGTTACAACCTCCCCTAGTTTATGGAATTTCGTCCTGAAATTAGGCCGCAGGCGTAAAAAACAACTGTGGATACTTCGCCTTCATGTCACTTTCAAGTTCCCAGGTGAACTTTGCGCCGCGTTTGCATTCCCAGCGAACCTTCACAATGGGAATGCGTGAGCGTCTGAGCTTCTTGGTTTCTCGATCCATGATCTCGACAGGCTTTTCCACGAAGTGTATTGTTTCGTCCACTTGTAAATCCTCAAGTGGTACTTGTAAATTCTGCTCGGCCAGGCACTTTCTGACGACTCCGCGCTTTCAGCAGATTGTCTTGAATTTGGAGGATTTTGTCAGTCGTTTCTTGCAGCAGCTCAGGACCGGTTATTTGCGCATCTCCGATCTCATGCCACACAATCAGCGATCGACATTTTCTTCCGTATAGTGCCTCAAATGGTGCCATTTGAATGCTAGAATGATAACTGTTATTGTACGAGAATTCGACCAAGGGTAAGTGCGCGTCCCAATTACCACCGAAATCTATGACACACGAGCGAAGCATGTCTTCAAGGGTACGAATCGTTCTTTCAGTCTGGCCGTCGGTTTGGGGATGGAAAGCGGTACTTAGATTGAGATTAGTAGCGAGAGCAGATTGGAACGTTTCCCAAAGACGCGAGGTAAACCGACCATCACGGTCAGAGATGATATCACGAGGCGTCCCGTGTCGACAGATAATCTCATCGGTGTAGATCCGTGCTAATCGTTCTACCTTGTAGTCTTCTCTTATCGGAAGAAAATGAGCAGATTTCGTCAAACGGGTAACGATAACCCAGATGCTATCATGACCTGAAGGTGTACGCGGAAGTTTCGTGATAAAGTCCATGGCTATGCTCTCCCATTTCCACATCGGGATCTCGGGTTGGATAAGCAAGCCAGAGGGTCTTTGTTGTTTGGCCTTGACCTTCGAACAAGTCAGACACTTCGAAACATAGATTGCGATATCCTTCTTCAATCCAGGCCACCAATACCGTAGACGAAGGTCATGGTACATCTTGTCAGCACCAGGATGAATGGAATATCGAGACTTGTGCGCTTCAGTCAACAATATATCTCGAAGGTTATTGCGACTTGGAATCCTGATGCGATCTAGATAGTAGAGGATACCATTCGATTTGGTGACAAAGTGCGATTCAGCACCACACTTTTTCATTTCCTCTCGCATGGTATCTTCAACGAAGCAGGCGTGCTAGGCATCACGAATTAAGGCTTTGAGGTCATGCTGGGCTTAGTATTACGAATGTTATGCAAATAGCTTCGTCTGCTTAGAGCATCAGCCACAACATTTGCTTTGCTAGGGTGCTAACGAATCTCACAGTCATAATCATTGAGAAGTTCAACCCATCGGCGTTGACGCATGTTCAGTTCCTTCTGGTTGAGATTGTGTTGTAGGCTCTTATGGTCTGTGAAGACCGTACACTTAGTACCATAAAGTATTGTCGCCAATTCTTCAACGCAAAAATAACTGCGCCTAGCTCGAGATCGTGGGTTGTATAGTTCTTCTCGTGGTTCTTGAGCTGACGAGAGGCGTATGCGATATCCTGGTCCCGTTGCATGAGAACACACTCGAGACCAAGGTTCGAGGTATCACAATAGACAATGAAGTCATCGTTTCTGTCGGGTAAGGCGAGAACAGGAGCATTGCAGAGCATATGCTTGAGAGTTTGAAAGGCAGTCTCTTGTTCGGTTCCCCAAACAAAAGGCTTGTCTTTATGTATCAAGGAAGTAAGCGGAACGACGATTTTCGAGAAGTCAGCGATGAATCGATGGTAATAGCCCGCCAATCCGAGGAACGAACGAACATCAGATGGTGATTTTGGAGTAACCCAACTCTTAACAGCTTCGATCTTCGCGGGGTCGACATGTCTACCTTGACTATTGACGATGTGACCGAGGAATTGAACATCCTCTAGCCAAAATTCACACTTGGAGAACTTGGCATAGAGTCGATTCCCTTGGATTAATTCGAGAACCAAACGTAGATGTTGTGCGTGTTCGACTTTCGACTTCGAATAGATAAGGATGTCATCGATGAACACGATGACGAAACGGTCAAGAAATGGTTTACACACGCGATTCATCAAATCCATGAAAACCGCGGGTGCGTTGGTTAAACCAAAAGGCATCACGACGAATTCATAATGGCCATATCGGGTGCGGAAAGCGGTTTTTGGTATATCTTCCTCCTGGATTCGTAACTGGTGATAGCCTGAGCGTAAATCAATCTTCGAGAAACACGTAGCACCTTGCAATTGATCAAACAAATCATCGATTCGGGGCAGGGGATTGCGATTCTTGATAGTCAGCTTATTCAACTCCCTATAGTCGATTCACATCCGGAACGACCAGTCCTTCTTTTTTACGAAAAGAACTGGTGCGCCCTAAGGAGAGGTGCTAGGGCGAATGAAGCCTTTGTCAAGTAATTCTTGGAGTTGACTCGAGAGTTCGCACATTTCGGACGGAGTGAGGCGATAAGGAGATTTAGCAACAAGATTTGCTCCAGGAATGAGTTCTATACGAAAATCAATATCACGACTGGGGGGTAAACCGGGTAGATCATCAGGGAAGACTTTAGGAAAATCACGAACCACAGGCACCTTATCCATTGCCTCCTTTTCCTTTTCCTCCGTTACTATGATGTGTGCTAAGAAAGGTTTGTATTCCTTGCGGATATACTTGCTCACTTGGACACACGACATGAGTTTGAGATTCTTCGATGCGACTTCACCATAGACGCAAAGATGATCATTGTTAGCGAGCGAGAAACGAATCATTTTATCAAAGCAAACGACTTCAGCACAATTTTCACGAAGAAAATCCATGCCTACTATGATATCAAAACTACCAAGTTGCATCGGGATAAGATCGATAGGGAAGACGTGATTGTTGAGTTCGAGCGTACAATCACGTAGAACAGAACGGACAGTTATGGTTCTTCCAGTGGCAACTTCAACGTCGAACATCATAGGGAGATGGGCGCGCTTACGATTAAGGAGCTTTTCGAATTCTAACGACACAAAACAGTTATCGGCTCCAGTATCAAATAAACACGAAGCATATATACCATTTACGAGGAACGTACCATTAACCACGTTGTTATCTGCTTGAGCCTGGCGGGAGTTGATGTTGAAAGCACGTCCGCGAGCTGCTGGCTGCTGCTGCTGCTGTTGAGGCTGTTGCTGTTGAGGCTGCTGCTGCTGATGTTGCTGCTGCTGATGTTGTTGTTGCGGCTACTGCTGTGGCTCTTGCTTCACCACTCTGTTGGGGCACGTGTTTGCAAAGTGGTTGGGATCACAACATGCAAAGCAGGTTCTTGCATGAACTGCGGGGGCAGGAGCTGCTTGTTGGCCCCGGGGAGCAGGAAGCAGAGCTTGTGGTGCAGGAGCTTGACCTTGAGCTTGAGCTGGGGCTTGGCGTGGACCAGTACGGCAATTGGCTAGTAAAGTGGCCGTACATGTTGCAGTTAAGACAAAACCTGCAAGAAATCCCCATGGGATGATGATAGCTACAGGTAGGGCAAGCCGGGTGAGGACCAGTATATGCACGCTTGGCCAGTGGCGCATTAGTCACCGGAGCCGCTACTTGGCGGTTCTGAGGCTGCGGTTGAGCAGGTATAGCTTGGAGCGGAGCGGCGGTTGCGACTTCGCAATTCTTGCTACTGTTGTTGTTGTTCTTTCTCTTGCGGCGGGGGGACTTTGAAGCTTGCGGTGCGGCGGTTTCAGCGGTGGGAGCGGCGGTTGCTTGATGAAGGCTCTTCGAAGTGTTCTTGAAGTACCCAGCGAGAACCCGCTTATCATTGATCTCGGCAGCGAGTATGTAGGTTTCTTCAATTGTTGTTGTCTTCGCGGCTTGTATGAAGTCAGCAACACAATCCGGTAAAGCACGGATATACTTCTTGATCGTCATATCAGGTGTTGCCACCTGGCTTGGACAAATGATACTTAACTGCTTAAAGCTAGCTGTCAGACCGGCGTTATCGCCACCATCCTGCTTGATGTGCCAGAACTCATCCTCCAGCTTTTGGCGCTCGTGGGGTGGGCGGAATTCCTTCATCATGAGCTCCTTCAACTCATCCCAAGTGAGCCCAAAGGCTGCAAGATTCCCACGTCTGTTTCTTTCGGTTGTCCACCACTCCAGAGCCCTGGACTGGAAGACGCAAGTTGCGTTGACGGTTCGTAGGTGTTCAGGACATCCGCTCTGATGGAGCGTGACTTCGATTGAGTCAAACCAATGAAACATTGTGCTTGGTCTGTTTTCGCCCGTGAAGTCTTTTGGGCCACATGCCTTAAACTGCTTAAAGCTGAAAGTACCCTTAGGCGAGTCAGTCCTTGATTCCTCAGAGGACTTGCTGGTATTCTCGTTAAGCTCACTGACGATTTGCGGGATAACGTTCGCCATTTGCTTAGCGACGAGGGCAGCGATGCGTTTGTCCTCATAGTTTCTTCGGGCGGCGCGGGAATGACGCGATCCAAATGACGACATTGTCGGCAACAGACATCGCCATAGGACTCAGACACAAATTTCGATTAACCCTAATATAGTCTCTCGCGCTGCTCTAAATTACTTCATATAAAGCTCAGGAACACATCAAACACGTAATCATGTAGGCACATAAACCACAGAAACACATAAGCACGTTGAGCACAGAAGCACGTAAACACATAGAACACATAGCTCACAGAAACCACACTATATTTTGCACGTATTCACCTACATATATTTCCCTTATTCACCTATCATTCAAGTTCGCGTGTTCGAGAATAGCGATTGCGATTAGCGAGTACACAGCGAGTAGCATTACGAGTAGTATAGCATAAGAGAGTAACATAGCATGCGAATTGATGCACATAGTAGCAGCGATTTGTTAGCGTTTTGGGGTAGATGTGTAGTGCGAGTTGTGCGCGTCGATCAAAACGAAAAGCAAAAAATGTATAATTCACAAAAAATGGAAACACATAACATGTAAAACCACATAAAATACGTAAAAGTTCACATAAAAATGATAAATCACGGAGTCAGCGGTTGCAGACTCATAATCGAAACACATAAAATCAGCGATTGCGAGCTTGAAATCGAAAAAAGATTGTCTCGGCTTGATAGACGTTGGCTACCCAAAGTGATTCGACTATTCTCAAGGATCTCAAGTACACGTGTTGGCCTAATAGGTTGTGCTCTATCACCAGAATATGGTGAATGGCACGCATCCTTTCGGTTATTTACGCAACTCGAGTCATTGGAATCCATCGAGACTTTGGTGAGAGTTTGTTAAACCAGAATAGAGAGCAGAACAGGTCATCAAGATTCAGGTTTCACCCTTAACTTAACGACCACATTCCTGTTTGTGTGATAGAATCACGAGATAGCGAGAGAGAATTTCGTCGAAGTACGGATTTCACTCCTGATTCAACGCAAATTCTCGTGTTGATAGTAAAAATGCGCATCGAACAAGCGATTCAATCGAGAGTTTACGGTTTTCACACCTAGTCTCGATCTAATCACTCATTCATTTTTGAAAAAAATAGTGCGGTATGCTTGCCTTAGGAAAGGCAGTGTGATAGTATTCCAGCCTTAGGAAAGGCTGATAGAGTATAGTATGGTTGCGAGGCAATCGAATAACAGAGATAGACTCGTGCGGAACCCCTACCGGGTTCGCACAAGGCGGTCTGTTGGTATTTCGACTATAGACTAGGTCATTTCTAAGACATCGACTCGGACTAGATCGAGTCTTGCCTAATTCCCTATAGTTATGGATCTGATACCAATCTGTCACACCCCAACCGATGGCGGAATCATCGAGGCGCGGCACTATTACAGACAGAGCATCTCAAATACAATAAAAGTTGTCCCGACAACTCAAAATATAAATTGTTTTTGTTTCTAGACTCTCCTACTTGATTCCACATAGCAAGCATCCTAGCATCTCAAACACCTGTCACATACGTTAAAATAGAGGTCAATACACATAGTGTAAAGGTGAGCATACAAGTTTAATAGTATAATAGATAGCGAAATCCTTTTACGCATAACCAGCATGTAACATGTAGCAAAGTGAAGCTAGTAGGTTATCGACAATGAAATATGCACAGACGTGACTGCGAGTTGTAGAATGCGCAACACATATCACCATTGTGACACGTAAAGTAAAGTCCTTAACAACCCCTGTCCACGACAGTTCCTGAGTCCAAACTATAGTACTATCGTTGCTAAGGTGTCAGGCAACAATCACTGTGTAAACATCACATACAGGCATTCATCGAGTAACACGTAGGACATGCAATAACGGTCAGCGTATAAAATTGTTTACGTTGTGTGTCAATTGTGATTTGGATAAGTAACGTATGTAACACCCAAAAGTGCATAAAGCAAAAAGGGTTCGAGTATACTCATAGATTGTGTTAAATGAATAACACAGCCTTGGATTGAAGGGAGCGCTGGAAAGTTAGCCTGATTACAGAACGTTAGCATAAGCGATGAACAGTGCGTCAAACGGAGATGAGTGTGCTGAATGACGAATGGTCATTCGATCGGATGACAATCCGGACGGATGGTCATTCGATCGGATGATAATCCGGACGGATGGTCATCCGGTCGGATGGCCATTCGGTCGGATTGTTATTCGTTTGGGATGGATGTGTTTGTGTATGATAGCTTTGAAATTTTCGTTATAGCATTTTAAAATCAGAGAAGTATCTCTACATTTTAGGTCGTTCGATCGAACGGTCATCCGGTCGGATGGCCGTTCGCTCGAATGGCGATCCGTTCCAGCGAGACATTTCTCAGAGAACAATTTCACAACAGGATGGTCATTCGATCGGATGGTCATCCGATCGGATGGCCATTCGCTAGATACTGATATGTATTGAAAATGTTAAAATGTCCAAGTGTTTGTGACCATGAGCCATCCGATCGAATTGTCGTTCGATCGGATGGCAATCCGATCGGACGGCAGTCCGTTTGGTAACTTGCTCGTTTTGAAACTTGGATCATTTTGCTAAGTTTGAAAAGTTCACGGTTTGACCAAAATGTATGACAACGTGTTAAACAACGGAAACCCATCAAGTCCGAGTCATCCGATCGAAGTGGGAATCACCCCAGTCCGATCAGTTAACGGTTCTTGATGGTTGTCCATGTTCAACCAGTGAATCGGTCGTCTCTTTGATAGGAATGAGTTCTCAGACCGACACTTCACTAAGGAATGAGTAGAAGGCCTGAATGAGCTCAGATCCTCTCGATTTTGGAGTGCAAGAGTGTAAAAGAGTTGAAAGAAACTTATAAAAACACCTTTCAATCCTTTACATCTTGAAAATGTTTAGATTTAGGTGAAATCAATGTTTAAACATGTTGAAATCTCTTAGATTTGAGTTGTTCTTGGTGGAATGAGGTCAAATCTTGAAGTTCATAAGAACCCATGATGACATCATCCTAGAACACCTCAAACCAGCCGATTTCATGGTGAAAAATGAAGATTTGATAGTGAAAAAGATGAAGAAGTGTGTGTAGATGATAGATGTACAAGATTTGAGGTAGAAACTTACAAGAATTGCGAGGAAACGAGAGAAATAAAGCCAAAAGTGAGCTGGTTGCACAAGAGCTGTCACATCACTGTTCAAGTGATGTGACAGGTGCTATTTATAGGTGATAGAAGATGAAAGGCGGTGTAGTGTGACGGATCAGAGGGCAGTTCGATCAGATGGCCATCCGATCGGATGGTCATCAGGATGGATGACCATTCAATAGAATGGTCATTTGATCGAAGGGCTCCGGCGAGTTGCGTTTCGATGTTTCGTTTCGTGCGTTGAGCGTTGTGATGCGTTTAAGCGAGTGTCGATTAAGCGATGCGATAGATTTAAATAATAGTCACATAATTAACATAACTAACATACAATAGCATAATTAACCTTGCGTTTCCGGTTCGCGGTGAGATTGCGTTGCGATAGAGTTGCGATTGCGTTTTCGATTAATCACCACAAACATATAATAAACATGCACAAGTAACACATAAGTAGCACACACACGTAAAACAATATACAGAACCTATCATTCATGTTGCGATGCGATTAGCGATAATTAGATTAGCGATTAACATGCGATTAAACTGCGGTTATTATAGATACTCCACATTATACAGCTAAAGCATTCAAATTAAAGAATTCGATTTCAAGTCAAGAAGTACAATCAATAATTAAGCAGGGAGTGACAGATCGCAATTAGCAATCTTTTCTTCCTTTAACTTTGACGTTGACTTGTACTTTGACTTCCAGAACGCGGGTTGTTACAAGGTTCTCTACCAATAAGAGTGCCGAATAAACCTCACACGCTAACCCGGTCAGGTCTTCATCGTCGAGCACATCCGGAGGCTATTGAAGATCCGGCGACTGTTGGTTTACCTCATAGAGAGAGAGAGAGAGAGAGAGAGATGTTTGATTGGATCTATGACATTATAGATAAGTGTGGGGATGTTTGATGTGTTGCAAACACATCCAATTTTCCTATATATTTTTTATTATAGTTTTTATTAGTTTCCGAGTCTTTTTAGCCATTAATAGCTTGTACTTAAGAAATATGGTGTTTTGTAGGTGAAATTGTGCTAATGGAGCTTAAACAAGCTAAAATGGAAAAAGAACGAGTCAGGTTTTCATAGGGGCGCCCCGTGTACCCTAAGGAAAAAAGGAAAGCAGGCTGCTTTAACGTGGGAAACAATAATCAAGGAGATAAGCATTTGGTTTTTTAGCAAAAGCCAAACCAACGAAAACGATAAAGGTGTTTGTGTTGTGCGGAGATCAAAGGGAAGTTGTGTAACATTAGAGTTTTCTATGTGAAATCGTGGAGTTAATCAGAAGTTTTGTGTGAAAGAGTGGAGTAGCGCGGTTTCTTTGTGAAGCCAAGAAACAGGTAAACAGTATCTTAGTAAAGCCGACAAGGGTTGATCGGAATCTATGTTAAGGCTGACCAGGTTCTGTGTGTGGCCAGGAGATAATTGGACATCTTTGTGAAGTCGGACCGTGTTCGAAAGTTCTTAGTGAAGTCGTAAGTGATTGGGAAATCAATGTGAAAACTATCGGAATTCGTTTCTGTGTGAAATCGGGGCGAACAAGGCTATCTGTGTGAAGCCGAAAGGAATTCTTACTGACACCAAGGAAGGTTCTGTGTGAAAGAGATGAAACTGTGTGATCAGAAAGATGGCTAAAGGTGGTTGTTGTGTACGTCCGATTCCAAGTTTACGAGCACGAATTATACGAGTTGGTCAATCATGGTGGAGTCTATCCTACAAGCATATGGTTTGTGGGAAGTGAATTATCCAGTGATGGGAGGAACGCTAAAGGCTAAGAAGAATTTATTGGCGAGGGAGTTTGTGTTTCAAACTCTACCCAAAAATGTATTACTTTAAGTGGCTAGGCATTAAGATGCAAATGATGTGTGGGAAGCGCTTCGTGTGGAGTACTTGGGAGTCGAGAGAGTTCAAAAGGCAAGGCTACAAACTCTTAGAACCAAACTTGAGATGTTGAAGATGAAAGAAAGTGAATCGATTGATGAGTTCTCGAGCAAACTTAGTGGAATTGTGATGTTGTGTGAATTATATATATCAATCAAATAATATTGAGCATATCTAAGTGCGTTAACTTAATAACATAGGAACACGATTATATAACTTTAAATTTATAAAAATGATTTTTATTTAAACTAAATACACACAACGGGCAGAGTACCCATCGCGTATAGTATAGTTTTTTTGTAAGAACCAAGTATCATCCAAGGAACACGTTTCCCTGACTCAACCGTTTATTATTATTATTAAGACCATTCTTATTTATAATTAGTTTAGTAGACTAAAATATACGCCCCGCTTGCGGTATGCGCATATAATGTATATATGTGTGGGCGCTCGGGGGGCAAAAGTGTGAAAGTGCACTAATTTTAACGTTATTTTACTAATTACGTGAAAATAATGTTAAAAGAGGGGGATGGTTAATCATGCATCATGTGGTGGCGTTTATAGCCGAAAAACAAGGGAGTACATGCACTAATTGGCCTTTGTCTTAATTACCGAGTGTTATGTGCCTTATGTCCAAGGCTTGATGCAAAACTACCATCGAGCCGAGGGTCTCACTGGAAGCAGCCTCTCTATTCCTACGAGGTAGAGGTAAGGCTTTCTACATCTTACCCTCCTCAGACCCTACCTTAGCTTTGCTATTGGTGGGATTTACTGAGTGTATGATGATGATGATGATGATTAGTAGACTAAAATAGTAGCATAGGACTCTTGGACAATTCTTTCTTAATTAATATAGTTTATTTTATTAAATGAGGAAAATGTTTAAGTGTTTGATTTTATCTTTTAATTAGTTTAGAAGTGGCTTCCTTGGTCCGTTCGTCAACATCTGTCGTAACCCCCGACCCCTACCCCGGGAGCGGGAGCCGCGAACCAGTCAAGTGGTATCGGTGTTTATTAATTTGGCAGCGGAAATGAGACATCAGGATCGTAGTTAGGAAATAAATTTCAGAGTTTCAAAACACCAAACTTTTATATTAAACAAATGGGATAAAACCCATATTTCATTTATAATATCTTTATAGGGATAAACCCTAGTTGCTGAAAACATAAACTTTTTATTTAGGTAACTTTATAGCCACTTTCTTTAAGCCTTCAGTACTCCATAGCTAGCTTTTAATATCTTCACGTCAAGTTACCTAAAACGCGTCTTAAAAGTATTTTATCAGTAAGAAATACTGGCGAGTACATTCCATTTTATAAAACGACACATTGTTATATTTTACAACATCAAGAGTTTTTACATTTGTTTATATCTACAAATTTCTCAACACAGTATTGCTACTGGGGCACCATTGTCCCCCGTGCTTGCGGTCATGCTACTATTCCTATGGTAACGAGTGTCAAGTAATGTATACAAAACATTACATATTGATGATAATTGTAGAATTACAAAAACTTAATCACTGTAAATACAACTGATAAACATTTAGGGTTTTGTAAAACATTTGAAATAATGGCTCACAAACTGTGAGAAAAAGAGAATGACTCACATTGAAATCTTATGTTTTTCTACGGGCTTCCTAGAGATATTTCCTGATTATTTTCTTGAGTTTCTATTAAAAACATACAATGCACGCGTGTTTGTAAAATAACCCAAATCACATTAGCCATACAACACGAGACAGAACCCTAACAGACTTAGTAAGACAGAGCCTTGACATGCATTGGTGGGTCCTAGATCAATCGGGTAAGGTAACGAATTAGTGATCGGGGGTTAAAATACTTACAACGGGGCAGAGCTTCGTGTTTTAGGGGGTATTTTAGCTTGTAAATTTGTGTGATATAGAGAGAAAGAAAGAAAATTGTGAGCGGGAATGAACTTTTCCGTTGATGCTCTATTTATAGGATTTCAGGGGTCTCTTGCGTCCCGCGACCCGCCCAAGGGATCCTCTCGCGCCCCGCGAGGGCACCCTAGCTACTGCTAGGGTTGCCTGATCACGACCCTAGACTCGACAAGTGTTGGACACGTGGTGCCCTGGGTGTTCGGCAAGACATGGGTATGTCGCGCCCCGCGACACACTCGGCTGGTTCCTGTCGCGGCCCGCGAGCAACTCAAAATAATTATTTTATTTGTTTTTAATAAAAACTAAGGTTAAACGTGTTAGGTTTTGGACATACGGGGTATTTAGGGCGTTTTCGAGGGTTGTTATATCATCTCCAACTTGTTTTAAATCTCGTCCTCGAGATTCACTGGAATAGGTATGGATACTTCATTTGCGTTTCTTATTCGAGTTCCCATGTGTATTCTGGTCCTCTTTTTGAATTTTATTTTACTTTGACCAGAACTAATCTCTTGTGCTTAAGATTCTTGATCTTTCTATCTTAAATTTGAATTGGCTTCTCTATGAAATTAAGCTTTTCATTTACTTCTATGTCCTGAAGAGGTACCACTAATGATTCATCTGCTAGGCACTTCTTGATGTTACATACATGAAGTACGTCATGTATTCCTGCTATTTCTTTTGATAATCTCAAAAGGTCCAACATACCATGGGCTTAACTTTCATCTTTTACCGAATCTGACAATTCCTTTCCATGAAGAAACTTTTAACAATACCTTGTCTGCAACTTGAAATTTGATCAGTGCATCTTAGGTACACTTTATTTATATTAATTATAATCTAAATGCATTGATATCGATACAAAGTATGTTACTTTCGTTGGTTTTTATGTTCGGTTAGCTTGTGAATAAATTGTTCTTAAATGATATATAATCTATATTAATACTAAGTGTATTGGTGAAATTGGAAAACAAGTGTTACGTGAATTAATTAAAAGATGTAATAGTTAATGAATTGAGATTAAAATTAAATGAATATCTTTGAAGGAATTAAAGGATATGACGTATGGTCATTTAGGAAAACATAAATGCAATTAATTGAGTTTTATTGTTATATATCTGATTGGTTGTGAAATTGGTATGCAGGTGGAGACAAAGATATTGAAGCTAGATGCTGAACAATAATATTCTGAATGGGCGTCTACACAAGTGAGCTTTTTAGGATTAAATGAATTAGAATGTGCATTTAAAGGATATGTTGTGTTGGGCTGCCTCTTGGGCTTAGCCTAGACATGCACATAAAAACCGGTTTTTTAACCTTCATCGGTTAATAACCGTAACCGAAACCGGTTTTTAACCGGTGCCACAATAACCGGTTACGGTTAATAAATAACCGGCGGTTCGTAACCGGTTTTCGTTATTCCCATCAATAACCGGTTTGTAACCGGTTAATTAAAAACCGAAGCCCATGACTATTATTAACCGGTTAACCGGTTAACCGGTCCAGTTCAGCAAATCAGCAGCACAGCAGCATCAGCAATGCAGACAACTTGTTTGTTTGTTACCGTTTGAATAGAAAAAAACGGTAATATTACCGTTTGAACTAGTGAGCAGCACATGCACATGCACAGCACACTTGGATGTGTATATATAAGAGTTCAATGCATATGTATAAACACTTACAAAATACGTTTCAACTTACAAATGGCGAGTTCGAGTGGCGATGCTTCGACCGTTGTTGGTTCATCTAGCGAGTTCTTTGTGAAGAGGATCCGTACGCTCTACTAGCCCCCGAAGCGACTAAACGAAGAAACGAAGAAATGACGAAACAAAACTACAAGACGACAACTTCATTCTAGACTAGTTAAGATAATTGTATTGGATATAATTCTGCATGTTTTTTAAATGATTCTGCATGTTTTTTTAAAATTCTGCATGTTTTGTATATAATTCTGCATGTTTTTTAAATGATTCTGCAGCTTGTTTTATATTTCTGCATGTTTTTTAAATGATTCTGCATGTTTTTTTATATTTCTGCATGTTTTTTAACTGATTCTGCATGTTTTTTTAATGAATCTGCAGCTTTTTTTTTTAAATTCTGCAGTTTTTATAACTAGTCTGCAGCCTTGTTTAAATAACCGGAAAAACCGGTTTTTATTAACCGGTTGACAAGTTAACCGGTTTTTTATAACTGGTCGGTTATTATCGGGTAGAGATATTCGGGGTTAATAACCGGTTATTAACCGGTCGGTTATTAACCGTAACCGGTTTTCTTTTTTTGGCCCATTAACTCCCCAAACCGGTTAACCGGTTTCAGTTATTAGAATAACCGATTTGTGCATGTCTAGCTTAGCCATCGAGAAACAAAAACAACTTATGACAACAGCTAGTGGAATTTGGCCCAATGAATAAAACATGGTCGGTTGATGTGTGAATAAAAGAAAAAGGTTGGATACCATTTGAAGGGGAGAGAATTGGATTGGCGGCAGTTTTGAAGGGAGGTGAGTGTGACGCAGGAAGGGCAGCCGACTTTTGGCGGCTATACACGATTCAAGGCATGAGCATCTAGGTGGCTTTCTTCAAGCGTACGGTTCGTAGGGTTTAATACTTTTCTAAGTTTATTCAGGTTTGGATTTGTTTCTGACATTGACAACATCGTATAAACAATTTGATGAGTTGGTTTATTTATACTATTTGCATATGTTTGAGTTCTTGCCTTACTACTTGTTTGGTTGATGACAAAACCTTGTAGCTTGTTGGGTGACATAGAGTAGGTTGACTCACATTAGTAAATAAGGTAATTGAACTGTAAAAGATCTGATGACAAAGACCTGGTTTTGATTACCACTTAAATTAACTGACTTTTCAGCACAATGTCTATGTGGTGTCCAATTAATGATTAAACTGAGTTTGGTGTGAACCTAGAATCTGAAACTTGGAGGACGTTACCTTTATCTCTTGTGACTTTCCTCGGATGATTGATTTCTAGATTTTCACATTAAACTATGTGTTTCTGATTCTTATTAACCGGTAAATCTTGACCACTTGTGTTGATTTTGTGAAACGTTTATTATATTTGAACTGTTTGTCGTTTATCAAGCGTATTGCCAACATACTTGCGTTGTTAGCGGGTTGGTAAATTGGTTGGTAATTGGTATAATTTAATGGGTTATTAGGTTGTATGGTGAATCTTAAAAACTATCCCTAATAATTAATCAAAGTAATTAATTCCAACGCCATGTATATGTGGTGTTATGAATCTTTAAACGGGTTTTTGTGTTAAATTTGCAATCGGGATTCTAGGTGGGAGTTGCTTTCTTTAATATATAATAATTCTCTAGTTAAACACTAACCACAAATTCCCCATGGATACGATACCCTACTTACGCTATCTACGTAGTTTAATTAGGTTTTTGCATGACCCTTATGACAGTCATCAAAATTACAATGGTTTTCGCCTGTTATCAACATAACTCTTTTGACGATCTCGTGCTGCTTTTAGTATTTTCTTGACTTAAATATTTTTTTCCGTTGTGTCTTGCACGATCTCAGGACCTGACAGTTGCTTTTCTCCAATCTCTGCCTAACAGACTGGGGTTCGGCATTTCTGTCCATAGAGGGCTTCAAATGGTGCAGCATTGATGCTGGTATGATAGCTGTTGTTGTAGGAAAATTTTATTAAGGATAAGTGGTCATCCCAATTTCCTCCAAAATCTATCACACAAGCTCTAAGCATATCTTCCATCGTCTGAATTGTTCTTTCACTTTGTCCATCCGTTTGAGGATGATAAGCTGTACTTAGATTTAATCTACTTCCCATTGCTTTTTGGAAACTTGTCCACAACTGAGAAGTGAAACGACTGTCTTTGTCAGACACAATAGATAAAGGAATTTCATGTAATGAAACTATTTCAATTACATACAGCTTGGCTAACTGTTCCATACCGAAAGTTTCTTTTATTGGTAAGAAATGGGCAGATTTGGTCAATTTGTCTACAATCACCCAGGTTGTATCTTTACCTTTTCGTATCTTGGGTAGTTTGGTAACAAAGTCCATTGTTATGAATTCCCATTTCCAAATTGGCATTTCTAATTGATGTAATAATCCTGGAGGTTTCTGATGTTCAGCTTTAACCTGGGAACAGGTTAAACATTTAGCAACATAATTTGCTATATCCTTTTTCATTCCTATCCACCATAAATTCTTTCTTAAATCTTGATACATCTTAACGCTTCCAGGATGCATCGTATACTTAGACCTATGGGCTTCTTCAAAAATTCGGTTTCGTAGGTTTCCTTGGATAGGTATCCAGATCCTTTTCTTATGGAATCTCCAAATTCCATCTGTTCCTTTTTCTAATTCTTTAATCATTCCTTTCAAACCTTCAGCATCATCCTTGATTGTTGTGTCTTCTATCTGTTTCACTTGCTCATTTAAATCTACTTGCAGGTTTAGTCTAAGAGCGCGTACTCTTTTTGGTTTTTCATGATACTTTCGACTTAAAGCATCAGCTACTACGTTAGCTTTTCCTGCATGATACTGGATATTACAATCATAGGCAATAAGAATTTCCATCCAAAGTCTTTGCCTCATGTTTAATTCCTTTTGTCCGAAGACATATCTTAAACTCTTATGGTCGGTGAATACAACAAACTTACTACCGTAAAGATAGTGTCTCCAAATCTTAAGGGCAAAAATTATTGATCCTAACTCTAGATCATGGGTTGTATAATTCTCTTCATGTTTCTTAAGCTGTCTAGAGGCATAAGCAATTACTTTTTGATGTTGCATCGATACACATCCATATCCTAACTTAGATGCATCACAGTAGACTACAAAGTCTTTAGTTCCTTCTGGCAAAGCGAGTATTGGCGCATTGGCTAACCTTTGCTTTAAAATCTGAAATGCTTCCTCTTGTTTTCGTCCCCATTCAAACTTAACTGATTTGCAAGTCAGTTTGGTTAATGGAATGGCTATCCTAGAAAAATCTTGAATAAAACGTCTATAATATCCTGCCAATCCAAGAAAACTTCTTACTTCCATTGGTTATATAGGGACTTTCCATTTGGTAATCGCCTCGATCTTTGTGGCATCCACATGAATTCCTTCATGATTAACTATATGTCCAAGGAATTGCACTTCTTGCAACCAGAATTCACATTTTGAGAATTTAGCATAAAGCTTCTCTTTTCTCAACAATGTCAGGAGTATATGCAAATGCTCCGCATGATCTTCCTTACTTTTAGAGTAAATTAGAATATCATATATAAAGACAATTATGAATTTATCCAGGTATGGTTTACATATCCTGTTCATCCTGTCCATAAATGCGGCTGGGGCATTGGTTAACCCAAATGGCATGACAGTAAATTCATAATGACGGTACCTCGTTCTGAAAGCAGTTTTAGGAATGTCCTCTTCCTGTACTTTCAATTGATGATATCTTAAGCATATGTCGATCTTAGAAAAGAATCGGGATCCTTGAAGTTGATCGAACAGATCATCGATTCTCGGTAATGGGTACCGATTTTTAGTCAAAACCTTATTCAATTCTCGGTAATCAATGCACATACGCATCAATCCATCCTTCTTCTTAATAAATAACATCGGTGCTCCCCATGGCGATGAACTAGGTTGTATGAAAACTTTTTCTAGCAATTCGTCTAACTGTTTCTTCAATTCCTGCATCTCCGTTGGCGCTAGTCGATAAGGTGCTTTGGCAATTTGTGTCGTTTCGGGTATCAGGTGAATTCTAAATTCAACCTCATGATCTCGCGGTAATCCAGGTAACTCTTTTGGAAAAACACCTGAGAATTTAGATACTATAGGAATATCTTTTAATTCTTTTTTTGATTTTCCTCTTGCGTGCGTTCCAACTCATCGGTCAAGGTGTTAACAAGTTCTACTGCTTCTTCTATGGTTTGTGGTCTACCTGCTTTGACTACATGTCTGATCTCACTGATTAATCCCCAGATGTACCGGGAGATTAATACTGGTTTCGGTGAGGCTAGTGTTGGTACTATCCTAACGTATTCAAAGAATGTGGTAGTATATTCCCTGCAATCTACCCGAATCTTTCTATGATTTAGGAACTTATTAACAATCTGCTCCTTTTCATGAGGAGGACAGAACTTCCTTTCAACTATCTCCTTAAAGTTGGTCCATTCCATGTTATAAACCCTGTCACTTCCTCTAAACTGGATAATGGTATTCCACCACTCTAAGGCTACATTCTTAAAGAGATTAGAAGCATACATGATTTTATCTTCATCTGCACACTTACTTATCTTTAAGACTGCTCCTGTCTTTTCTATCCAGCTCAAGGCTGAAATGGCTCCTTCATTGCCTGAGAATTCTATCGGTTTGTGATGTGCGTTAGGTGTGATAGGTTTTTAATGTATAATTTAAGCCCTTTTACACTTTTTAGCCAAGTTTTAAATTTATAAAACACGATATTTACTAACACTAAACACACATATGGGCAAGTGCACCCATCGTGAGCGTAGTATAGTGTTGGTAAGATACTGAGGTCGTCCAAGGACACAAGAGCTTTTAGTACCGGTTTATCCTCAACGTCTAATCAAATCAAAAGTTAGAAAAAGGTTTTTAAACAAGAAAAATAAAATTAACTAAAATGCTGAAAAATAAAATAAAATAAAAATAGATAGACAAGATTAATCACTTGGATCCGACTCGTGTGTAGTGTAACCTTTGATTATTTCCGCACTTTTGCACTTTTTAAGAGATTATCTTAGTTATTGTAGTAGGCCCCTCTTTTGAAGGTGACGTTACCCTCAACCCAGTAGTTTGAGTCAGCAATGATACAATCCTAAAGGGTCAGATTATTGAAAGATAATTAATTAAGTTATTAATGCATAATGTGGTAGGCCCCTCTTTTGAAGGTGACGTTACCCTCGGCTAAGTAGTCCGAGTCAGCAGGGATACAGTCCTAAATAGCCGGGTTAAAGTTTTAATAGTAGCTTACACATGAGGGGATCAAAGAGTTTGGACCCCCGCCATCCAATACCGGTGGGTATCGAAGGAGGTCCTACTAAATTTGACCCAGGTCCTTGCAGGATCTATACACTGAACAAGGTAAGACTCTTACCAAACCGTTCCCTTAACCCCCAACCAGGTAGCCAACATACCTCCATATAGACCGTGGAGATATGAATGGTGAAAATCTTTTATTTTATATAGACAGTAAAATAATGCCAAGACACCACGGACAAACGATAAGGAAGAATCACCTTCAACATAAGAAACTAGTTATTAAAGTCATTAATACATAACCAAATAAAAAGTGCGAAAAGATTAAAAATAAAAAGTATTACACTAGACACTTGTCTTCACCAAGTGATGTAAGAGACTTAGGCAAACATGGCCTTTGATTGTCAAGAACTCTTACGATCAATCTTGGATCCCGAGACAACTCACACACTCTATGATGGATGATGGATGATGGTGGTGGATGATGGTGTTGTGATGGTGGTGGTGGGTGGGTGAAGTGTGAGAGAGGTGGTGTGCCAAGGGATGGTTTGAAAATGAGCCAAGCACCCCTATTTATAGCCTGAACAGCAGCTCGGGCACGGCCCCGTGTCCACCCTCCTTCTCTTTCTTCATTAATTGTAGTTTGTCTGCATTAGTTGACCACGCCCCCCGTGTCCGCTGGGCACGACCCCGTGTGCAGAAGCGTATCTGTACTATCAAGATTTCAACAGATTCTGCGAATCTTAGAGTTGACCACGGCCCCGTGTCCGCTGGGCACGCCCCCGTGGTGGGTGATAGAAGCTTCTACAACTTTGTCTTTTCTGCAGACACTTGGGCACGCCGCCATGCTCATTGAGCACGGGGCGTGTTCAGCCTTCTGTTCTCTTGTTTTTGCTTGGGAATATGCTGTCGGGGGTCGGGCATGCCACGTTTACTCATTTTCTTGTATTTATGTTAGATTTAGCTGCCTTTTTGCTTCTTTTGTTTATTTGAGCTCATTTAATCCTGCAAATACAAAAGGAAGACAAAAACACACTTTTTCCAACATTAGTACTAAAAAGGGTTAGTTTTATGCCACATTTGATGTAATTTATATGTTGCATTTTGCACACATCAAATACCCCCACACTTGAATCTTTGCTTGTCCTCAAGCAAAACTCTTTATAATGTGGCTTTACACTCCCAAATGGAATAGGTAGAAGAGAAGGTTTTTGGGCTTGTCATAGAGTGTCGGGATTTCCAAGATTCTTTATTAAGTTTTATTTTTATTTATTTACAATCCTATTCGTCATGATTTATTTAAAACATTACCTAAGATAAATTACTTATTAGGGCATAACATGCCTTTTTAAAATTCCACTTATATACAAGTTCACATACCTCGCAGGGATCACTCAACACTCGGCCGAAGATGTTTTTTTAGTGAATCACTCGAGTGCGGCATGGAACTTACTCCTACCATAAGCTTGCCAAGCAATCAATCCTCCTCCTTTTTAACTATACACCTTTGTAAATATCAAGAGGACTTTTTGGGTGAAGGGTTGGTTAGGCTTGGGTTAAAGGTAGGTGGTTGGGTTAGTGGTTAGTAAAAGGGCGAAAGGCATAAAAAATGTCGGTTTTCGTAAGACTTTTTATTTATTTATTTATTTATTTTTTATTTTATTTTTTTCCTTTTTTTGTAACTTTTTATTTTTGATGAAGCACGTTTTTCAAACAAAGTTCTTTTTTATAAACTTGTTTGTTTACTTCTTTTTGCTTCATCATCATATTTTTTTTTCATAAGGAAGACTTGAGAAAAACCGAGCTTGTTACTAAAACAAAGGTTTAAAAAAATAAAAAAGAGAAGTTTTGGTGGGTAAAAGTGTGTTTGTTTTGGGTTAAGAAACGAAAAGGTTTAGGCTCAAAGGGCTTAACTAGGGGGATTCTGGGTAGGTGGTAAAAAAAAGAAAAATAATGGTGTAGAAATAAAAAGGGTTAGTCCTAATGCCTCCATCATTTACTTACTCGGGTTTAAGTTGGTAAGGACCGGGAATGTATTGTCGTGGCAAGTTCTAGAGTCGTAAGAACCAAGCGGCTATTCACACAAGAAACGAAAAATGAGCAATTAGTTTAAAGATATGTATTTTTATGCTCAATAAAGGCTCAAAACTCACTTTTTGTGGGAATGGGTTTTTATGTGATCAAGTATATATAATCAAATTTTAACTAAACTTGTCATGCCGTTTCATAATTTTCTTATGTTGGTTCTTTTTATCACGACGCTATCGGTTGTAAATTTGTAAAAATATAACCTTTTTAGAACTTGAAACAACCAAATTAAACCTAGACAAGTAAAAAAATGAAAAAATTATTGAAAAAATTTGGGGTGATTAGCGGTTCCAATAGAGTTTTGTGTAAGGCTTGTAATTAGGATGTTGGGATTGAACCCTACCAGAGGAACAGATAATTAAAGCCAAACCTGGGTCAGAGCAGTGGATCCAGAATAAGCAGATGTTACATACAAGTCTCTCCCCTTGAAAGTGATTTCAACATCTGCTGACCTCTTATCTACTGATCGTGCAAACTAATGACTTACAACAATTGTTCAAGTAAAGACCTGATGAAAGACTAAAGCTCCGCTGTTCAATCTACTGCCTTGGTTCCAGCACTGCTGATCCGGACAAGTACTGCTGGGTTCACAGCAGTGGAGGGATGCAGCAGTTGTTTATTCTGTCTTTATGAAATGTAATGTAATAAGCAGTAGTTAGTATAGCAGTGTTTGTATATATCAGGGGTTAGAGTTTGTTAGGAGGTTAGATGTCACTTTCATGGTGACGTCAGCTTAGATGCTCAGTGGTTTGCTAGTGCCTATAAATAGAACAGTGCTCTGTACTGTTCTATTAGCTCTTTGCAACAATTGTCTTCTCTACACGAACAAACACTGAGCTCTGGCTGAGGGGGAGTTTGTATCAAACATTGCTTTGTAATCGTTGTTGAAACTAAATTCAATCTTTCGGTTCATAGTGAAAAGTGTTTTGATTAAAGCAATACTCTCGTTTGATTGTATGCAAAGTTTGTTTCCATCTTAATTCCGCTGCACAACTCATTCATTTCCATCTTAATTTCAAACGTAAAATACAATCAAAACCAAACTCAGATCCAACAATTGGTATCAGAGCTAGGACAGTCAAATTTGATTTAACAATCATTTTGACATAAATAGTTCAGCTCAAAATCGTTGATATCGATAGTTTGTTCGTTTTTGTTGAAAAACAGAGCAAGGTTTAATCACCATTAAAGTTGATTAATCAGTGTCTGTAAAACAACCAGGATGACGTCACAATCACTAGATGATAAGAATAATGTTGGCTCGCTTTTTAAACTACCTATGCTTAAACGTAATGAATACAACATCTGGGAGAGAAGGATGGGACACATCCTTGCTCAACAGAACACTGGATGTTGGAGGTTTGTTGTTTTTGGTCCCCATGTTCCTATGGTGCCAAGTGCTGAGGATCCAAAGAAGTTCGTACCAAAACCTTATGAAAACTATACTGAAACTGATTTTCAAAAGTTCGAACTCGATGCCAAAGCATTTAGCATCATAGCATCTGCATTACCAAATGAGATCTATGTTGGACTGTTACATTGTAACAGTGCCAAAGAGCTATGGGATGCATTGAAGGAACAGTTTGGTGGAACCGAAGAAGTTATTGAAAACAATAGGGAAATTCTGAATCAGCAGTATGAAACCTTCTATCACATTAAGGGTGAAACACTGACCCAACAATTTGAACGTTTTAGTTGTCTTATCAGTGAGCTAAGGCTTGTTAAGGTTGAATTTCCAAAATCAACTCAAAATAGCAGGTTTCTTAGATCGCTACCTGATAAATGGGACACAATTGCATTTGTGACTAGAAACTCTGTTGAGTTCAAAGATCTGACCCTGACCCAACTTCATGGTAGACTCCTGACCTATGAAAGGGAGTTGAACCAGAAAAGAAGTTGCAGGAGTCTGGAAAAGCTACTGATGATTACTCATTCGGTAGTACAGCTCTTCTTGGTCAGGAAGAATCTGGTAGCAGTAGTAAGGAACAGGGTTATGATCATTTCATTGATATAACAGCTGGTGGAAACTTTACCAACCCTGATCCTCACTCTGCAAATTATGCTTTTACTGCAAACACTGAAAACCAGATGTCAGATAATTTGTGCTTTGAACTCAATGATTTGCAACATTTTGATCCCACTGACTTAGAGGAGATGGACATTTTGCATCAGTTGGCTTTGCTTAGTGTGAGAACAAGCAAATTCTACAAAAGAACAGGGAGAAAGTTCCCAGGGTTACATGGGAATCTAAGGGTTGGGTTGGATAAATCGAAAATCAAGTGTTACAAGTGCAATAGGCTAGGTCATTTCACTAAGGAATGCAGGAGTCAAACTACTGGTCCTATAATCACTCATCCTAGCTCAAACCCTAGACCTCAAAATCAAAGCACTGTGCACTATACCCAATATACCCCTGCAGCTCATGTTAACACTGCTCATTATGCTGCTGCCCCTGTGCCAATGCATTATGTCCAAACCACTGTTCCACAGATTCAATATGTTCAAACCCCTGTCCCCCAGGCACAAGTGCAACCTGGTGCACCTCAAACAGCTGCTCCAGCAGTGGTACAACCAGATCAGCAAAGCTTTTTCACTCAAGGCTTTGTTGATTGGAGCAGCATGCCTGATGAGCTTGGTGATGAAAATTTTGCACTCTATGCTTCAATTGAACCTTCTAATGATGAATTTTGTTTGATGGCATTAGAGTCAATACCAGAGGGGATTGAGACTGAAGGTGAACAGCTAAGTGATGAAACAGTGGATGAGGTGACTGAAGCAGTTGTTAATGCAGTTGCTGGTGAAGTGCTGCTGGGAGAAAATTCAGAAACCCTGATTGAACCACTGACAGACCCATGGTCCGAAGAGGACAAAGAAGAAGAGAAAAATGAAAAAGCAGGTGAGAAAGAAGAAAGAGCTGATGATGAAGAAAATCATCAATGTGATTGTGCAATGATGGCTGCTGCCAAGGTATCTCCTCATGTTCTTGAAAAACTGTGTTCTGACAATTGCATTATTGCTTTTGCTAACATCAAAGAGGTAAATGAAAACCTTCGGAATAAAATCTTAACTGATGAAGTCAAATTTGAAAGTTCTTTAAAAGAACTTAAAAACAAATTGACTGAAAAAGAGAAAGAGATCAGCAGTCTTAAATAAGAGCAAAGCATAACCAAAACTCAACTCCAAACTATGGTAGAAAAATACCAAGTTTGCAAAAAGGAGTTGGAGTCCACCCAGATCACCTATGAAAAATGGGTGGAATCATGCAAAGGGTATGAGGTTATGCTTGAAAAACAGATAAAAAGCAATGTAAAATTTGGTGTTGGTTATAGAAAACATGATGATGAAAACACTGCTTTTGAAAAATCTGTTCAAACCACTGATGTAACAACTGAGTTCATCCCCACAAACAAGAATGGCCAAGAAGTGAAAATCACTGATAAACTTGGTAACAAAATCACACTTGATAGACCAATGGGATCCTCTACTTTTGAGGAGCTTGAAAATTATCAGTTTAAACCAAAATGGTCTGATGAGTGTGATATTCTTGAGAATTTCAAGCCCATGGACTTTACATCAACTGATGGTGTTAAAGCTCCAAAAGCTAAAGTCATTCCTCTCAAGGACATCCCAACAGAGGTTAAAACCTCTGCTGCAAAGGAGTCCGAAAAGAGAAAGAAGAAAGAAAAGATCAATAACTTGTTTTGTGAATTCTGTGAGAAAAGGAATCATCTAACAAAAGACTGTTTCCATTTAAAAGCTTATGATTTGAACAAAACAAGTGTCATTGTTCCAGCTGAGAGCTGCATTGTTTGTGGTAAAACAAACCACAAAACTCAAGCGTGTGTGTATCTCAAAAACTTTGATGTGAAAAAGAATGAGTACATTGCTAAAACATCCTTGAGTCCATCAACATCATCTGTCAAATTCACCAAGAACCAACCACTGTTCGTGCCAGTTCAAACAGTTGTCATAAAACAGCTAAACCAAACATCTGTCAAAAGAGATGTTCAGGTTACTGATGCACCCCCTGCCAATCAGTTCAGAAAAGGCAAGGAAAAACAGTCTTACCAAAGGATTCCACACGTTTATGAGGCCAACAAAAGGCCCTCTAAACCTAAAGTGAACAGGCATCCTTTTGGGTACCAACAGGTGATTGGGCAAGACCCCCAACAGTGGTTAGCAAGAAACAGTACTAAAACTGTCCAAACCCCTGACCTAACCACTGTCCATCAATGTGCATCCATCCCAGACACTGTTGAGACCCCATCCAAAGCCTTATTGGCTTTGGAAACCCTAATGAACTAATCCTTTTACTTCATGTGCAGGGAGCTTCTGCCTGTTTAGATAGCCTTTGGTATGTTGATAGTGGAGGCTCCAGGCACATGACTAGATGTAAAGCCCTACTCAAAGATTTCAAAATTCATGGAGGGGGTGATATATCCTTTGGGAATAACAGTAAAGGAAAAGTTCTGGGGTCTGGTACAGTACAATCTGGAAATGTAAAATTTGAAAATGTCAATCTGATAGACAGTCTGAAATTCAACCTCCTGAGTGTTTCACAAATGAGTGACAAGGGGTATGGGTCATTCTTCACAAAGGAGTGTTGTAGGATTGTTGGACCAGAAATGGTCAAAAAGATTGAAGCGATAATAAAAACTGGTCAAACAAAACTTGTTGCTCAAAGAAGTGGCAATGTTTATGTTGTTGATATGTTAAAAGAGTGTCCCAGAGCTGATGCCTGTCTGTTCTCAGCTGCCTCTAACAAAGAGACAGAACTTTTGCACAGAAGGCTGGGGCACACAAATCTTAAGACAATCACTGAAATTTCAAAAAATTGTTTCGTAAGAGGCCTACCACAAAAATTGTTTTCATGTCCTGAACATTGCATTTCCTGTTTAAAAGGAAAACAGCATAAAAGTTCTTATAAGTCCATTGAAGAGTCCAAAACAACCCAGTGTTTGCAAATGCTACACATGAATTTGTTTGGCCCAGTTCAAGTCATGAGTCTCAAAAAGAAGAGATATTGTTTGGTTATTGTTGATGACTTTTCTAGGTTTACATGGACTTTCTTTTTACACTCAAAAGATGAGACTGCAGGCATTTTGCAAGACTTTGTTACACAGGTTGAAAAGCAATTTGACCTTCCAGTGAAAAGCTTCAGGAGTGACAATGGCACAGAATTTAAAAATAAGGAGTTAGATGCCTTCTGTGTGAAGAAAGGGATTGTAAGGCAGTACAGCATCCCTAGAACACCAGAGCAAAATGGGGTAGTTGAAAGAAAGAACAGAACTTTGATTGAGGCTGCCAGAACCATGCTTGCTGATTCAGGTTTGCCATTAACTTTCTGGGCAGAGGCAGTAAACACTGCTTGCTATGTCCAGAACAGAGTTTTAATAAACCCCAGGCACAAAAAGACTGCTTATGAAATTCTGTATAAAATCAAATCACTGATCTCATATTTCAAGGTATTTGGTTGCCCATGCTTTATTTTGAACTTAAAAGATTCCATTTCAAAATTTGCAGCCAAAATTGATTGTGGTTATCATCTGGGGTACTTAACCACTGCCAAGGCCTACAAAGTGTTTAATACACGGACCAAGGCAGTGGAGGAGACTTTGAATGTAAAGTTCAATGAACTTTCATCAATGAAAATTCTAGCAAATCCTGCAGATCTGTTTGATCTTGATAAATTCACTTTTGAAAATACTGCTGTCAAGACTAACAGTGCAGGTCCATCAGAGGATTCAACACCAGACTATGGGTATGAAATCATCATCCCTCAAAGGTCTGCCAAAATGAGAAGAGCATCAGATGTTCAAAACAGCTGTCAAAGCTCAACCACTGCTACCTCAACAGTTGTTGACCAAAGTAGCCCATCAACCACTGCTTCCACATCCTCAAACACTGCTGAAAAAAGTCCCCAAACAGTGGATAAAAGTCAGCATGTGTCCACTTCATTACCTCCCATTCTACCACCTTTTGAAGCCACTGCTGGATCATCAAAGTCCCCAACAGTGGTTAGCTCAGATGATACACATTTGCAGCCTTCACCAACAAATGCCATCATACCATACCAAGGAGATTTAATCTTCTTGAGATCTCATCCACCTGATCAAATCATTGGCAACATAAATGAAGGGGTGCTCACAAGAAGGCAAACCCAAAACATTTGTCTTTTTGCTGGTTTTCTATCACTCCATCAGCCAGTCAAGTACCAAGAGGCACTGAAAGACAACAGCTGGGTAGAAGCCATGCAAGAGGAGCTCCAACAGTTTAAAAGACAACAAGTATGGGAGCTTGTACCACTGCCAGAAGAGGTTAGTCCCATTGGCACAAAGTGGGTCTTCAAGAACAAAACTGATGAAAGGGGTATTGTTGTCAAGAATAAAGCCAGGCTTGTGGTTCAAGGTTACAGACAGGAAGAGGGGATCGATTATGATGAAACATTCACCCCTGTTGCAAGATTAGAAGCCATTAGACTGTTCCTGGCCTTTGCTGTCAACCACAACATGAAGGTGTTCCAAATGGATATCAAAAGTGCTTTCCTCTATGGTACAATTCAAGAAGAGGTGTATGTATGTCAACCTCCAGGCTTTGAGGATCCATTTTATCCAGATCATGTCTACAGGCTGAACAAAGCCCTGTATGGCCTGAAACAAGCACCAAGGGCCTGGTATGAAACTCTTTCCACCTTTCTACTCTCAAATGGTTTCAAAAGAGGTACCATTGATAAAACACTGTTTCTAAAATGGAGAGGAAAGGATTTAATGATTGTCCAGATTTATGTGGATGACATTATTTTTGGAAGCACATGCAACAAAATGTGTGAAGAGTTTAGGGAACTCATGACAGCTGAGTTTGAAATGAGTGAAATGGGTGAGCTGCAATGCTTTCTTGGTCTCCAAGTTCAGCAAATGCAAAATGGTACTTTCATTCATCAAAGCAAATATGCAAAAGAACTTTTAAACAAATTTGATATGAATGATTGTAAACCATGCAGCACACCCATGGCAACAAATAAGCTTGTCATGTCTGATGAAAAGGATGAGCTGATTGACCAAACTCTATATAGAAGCATGATTGGGTCTTTATTGTACCTAACTGCATCTAGGCCAGACATCATGTTTGCAACATGTGTTTGTGAAAGAAGTCAATCAGCCCCTAGAAAATCCAATCTTATTGCTGTAAAAAGAATATTCAGATACATAAAAAGTGCTCCCACACTTGGTATCTGGTATCCAGCTAATGGGAATATCAAGCTTTCAGGATTTTCAGACAGTGACTTTGCTGGATGTAACACCACAAGGAAGTCCACATCAGGAGGGTGCCAGTTTCTAGGTGATTGCTTAGTTTCATGGCAAAGCAAAAAGCAAGCAGCTGTTTCAACATTCACTGCTGAAGCTGAATACATTGCTGCTGCAAGCTGTACAGCCCAACTCCTGTGGCTTCAAAATCAATTGCTGGATTTTGGTATCACTGCCTTAAAGACACCACTCATGTTGGATAGCCAGGCAGCAGAAAATATCATCAAAAATCCAGTTTCCCATTCAACCACCAAACACATCGACATCAGACATCACTTTGTGAGGGATTGCTATGAAAAAGGTTTGATTTCTCTGCATCATGTTCCAACTAAAGACCAGCTGGCAGATGTGCTCACAAAAGCATTAGATACTGCCACCTTTGAAAGCTTGGTCTCAAGAATTGGTATGCTAAACATGGAATAACAAGCAAAATCTTGTTTTTCTGTGGATAAAAGCATTAAAATGTTTTCAGAAAATCAAAAATCCATCCTTAAAAATAGCTAAAAATGATATTTTCATTAAATCCTTAAAAGTCTGCCATAACCACTGATTGTTCAAAAGTCTGCTCTACTTCAAAGTCTGTCCACTGCTGAAAGCCATCCTTTGTCCACTTATTTCCTTGATAAACTCTGTTGTTCAAAAGCAGTGTCTTATCCACTGATATGCTATCCACTGATAGTAAAAATCATCCACTGCTTTCATTATACCGTTGTAACCACTGCCTTCATCAGTAACTTTCATAAAAGTACTGTCCTTCATTTCTTCAGAGTTTGGCATGTGGGCAGTACATAGTGGTCAGTACTTTTGTAACCGCTGCCACGTCAGCCTTCACTTTTTCCTCTATAAAACCCCCCACTTTACACCAAAAACAGGGTTTTACTGTCGAATTGAATTCTCAAAAATTCTTTTCTCAAAGCAGTTTTTCTTCACATTCCTTCACAAATTTCTTCGATCATCATCTCCAAAATGACAAAATCGAAGCCATCTACAAAACCCACTTCCAAATCATCGTCTAAACAAGCCTCTCAAAAGGCATCACCCACCGAAATTCCACATAAACCATCTCACAATCTTCTGGGTTTACTCACAAAACCTGGCACCACAAATATTTTCGATTCCATCCTCGCTACCATCTCCGCATCAAAGTACAAAACTTTGTTAACAGTGGATGCACAAATTTACTTGACAACCCAAAGGGAGTTTTGGAAGAATGCAACCCTTGAAACACAAGGAGACGCTGTAATAGCCAATAACTCTACTCTAAAGGGAAAAACTGTCAAGATTACACCACAGTCAATTTCAGAAGTTTTTCAACTCGATGATCAAGAAGGTACAATTTCTTTCCCCAAAAACGAGTTAAAAAATGATTTTCTAGAAAGAGGGTATAATGCAGAAGTCAAAAAGGTTACTTCCCTTCTGCAACAAGGTTTTTATTTATACCATTCTCATGTGTGTTTCAAACAAAACCACTGCTTTTAATGAAATACCATTAAAAATTCAAAATCTGGGATATGCTATTCTTCAAGGAGAAAATTTTAATTATTCTCGGGAAATTTTTAATGACTTGGTTAAAAATGTTGAAACAAAGGCATTCTTACTGTTTCCAAGATTTTTGAGCTATTATTTTGAAAAGAAACTTGGTAAGAATGATCCTGCTGCAATAAAACAAGGTGCATCTATTCAAATAAACTGTTTAACTGCTGAAACTTTTACAAGGATGCCCACACCTTGCAAAACACAAGCAGAGGTGCCTGAGCAGATTTTAGCAGCTACCACTGCTCCTCAGGTATCTGCTGCTGAGCCTACTGCTCAAGGTGATCAAAGTAGCACAACAACTGCTTTGAAACCCACACCTAAAATAACCAAAAAGCCAACAAAAAGAAAAACTCAAAAACCCCCCAAACCCATCAAAAAGGCAACTCTGGAGGATGAGATACCAGAGCTACTGCCAGTGACAGCACAAAAGTCACAAGAAACCACTGCTGCTACTTCCTCACAGCAGTTGGTACAAATATCTCAACCCATAGCCGAAACCCCTCCTGCTTCTTCACAAAAAGAACAGGTTGTACAAATTGGGACACCACATCATGATGCTCTGGAAGCATTTGTTTCCATCATCCACAGCTCAATTCCCGGGGCAAATCCTCTTTCTACACCAAACATCACATCCACAATTCCCACACCCACTAAACTTTTGTTGGATGCAATTGATTTGAACCAGGCACTAACCAGTCCTTCTCAATCACCTATTAATGAGAATATACCTCAACAAATGACTGGGTCTGATGTATCAATCTTTGCTAACCCACCAACACAACCTGGGGAGGTTGTACCCCTTGAGTTACAAGTAACTCTTGGTGGTAATCCAAGTGAAGCAGCCACTACAACTGTTGAACCCACTGGTTTATAGTTGGACATTGGTTACATTAATAAGACTTCCTTGGAGGCAATTCCTTACATAGCACCTCTGCCAACCACCAGTGGATTTATTTTTCCCACTGGCAACATCAAACGGTTGTCAAGTGTTGAAGGAAGAAGACCCCAGTACCAAGAAAAAGGGGCATCAGTGGTTAGTGTTTGGAGTACACTCCCTACCTCAACCACTGATAAAACCACTGTTAGTGGGAAATCAGATGATCCCATTAAATTGGGTGATGATTTAAAATATCAGGATTTGACGGAACGAATTGAAAAATTGGATACATCTGTTGCAGATCTTAAGAATATGCTACAACAGGTGTTGAAAACACAAAAGATGCAATCCACTGTTATTCCACCTCAAGTACCTGCTCCACCACAAGCATCTGCTACAAATGAGCTCTGGAACCTCTTCAAACCTTTTCTCCAACAACAAAAAGAAATGGCTGATCAGCAACATGAACTACATGTCCAAAAGCTGAGAAACATAATGGAGTCTAGGTACAAGAACACTCAAGCGGATATTAAGGCAATCAAGGCCCATTTATTGGAAACCACTGGCACTGCTCCTCCAACAGTACTTTTCATTGATCAACTTCCATAAGATAATGCCAAAAAGGGGGAGAAAATTCAGGAGTGGAAGAAGAAGGGAATGATGATGGTCTGTACATTGAACCTGAAAGGGATTCTATGACAAGAAAAATTCTTGTGCCAGATGGTAGTAAAAAGGTTGATGCAACTCAAGAAGCACTTGATGAAGGAGTAGCAAGTGTAAAGAGGGATAGAGTGGCAAAGGATATTTCAAGGTGGAATGAGGAGAAAAGAGCTTTCATGGAACTGTATGCGCAGGGTTGTTCTAGGTCAAAGGATTCTAAAAATCCTAAGACAAAAAGGAAACCTAAGTCCATCCCATCCAGAATTCCAAAGCATATTCCAAAACCACCATCCAAAAGCCATCAGCATCAAACCTCCACTCAAACAGCTATTGTAACTCCTGCTGTATCAACTACTGCTGGTACTTCAGAGGTTTCAACATCTGTTATCACTTCAACACACACCACAACCACTGCTTTACCACCACCAAAAACAAACTCACCTCCATCACCTCCTGCCAAAAAGCAGAAGACAACAGATGTTACAACATCTGTTGTAATGACAACAGTGGTTGAAACACCAGTTGTTTCAACAGCTGTTAGTCAATCACAAACCACTGCCACCCAAATTACCACCACTGTTCCACCCAAAACATCATCAGTCCCTCCTCAAACAAAAAGGAGAAGGCTAATCCTCAAAGATGATGACTATTCACCACCACCAACATCTTCAAAATCCTTGTCACTTGTCACAATTCCAAAACCCATACCTCTCTCTTCAGCTCAAATTCTAAAGCCATTACCTCCTGCTGGTGTCTCATTTCCTCTGGAACTCATTGCAGTTAGGGATTCAGCAAAACTATCAGTTTCTACTCACACAGGTCAGAGCTATGGAACAATTTGCCAAAAATGTATGTCAGCAAATTTCAGAAAGGGCAGATGAGTCCTTGAGAAAAGACTACATTGAGAACATCATGACCTACAAGAAATACAAGGGGGAGAAACACAAAAACTGGACCATTCCTGAGCTTGAAAAAGAGGCAGCCAGGATTCAAGAAATGATCAAGAATAAGGTCAAGCAGACTCCTCCTGAAAAATTGAAACAATTTGAAGCTGATAAGATTTTAGAGTTGAAGAGAATGAAAGAGGAGCTGATAGCAGCTGATTATGGGTCAAAGAATTCAGTGACAAAGTGGGGAGAAGATAGGGTCAGGGCTACCTACAAAAGGTTAGAGGAACTTAGAAAGAAAGATCCATCAGTTCCACAAAAGCCTGACTACTCCAAAGCAGAGGTCTCAAAAAGACCACCAAAGCTGCAAATCAAAAGAACCACTGCTCCAGCTGGTGCTGCCATCTACAAAAGAAGGAGTCAAAACTAGTCAGGTGCTGAAACAATTCAAAATCTAAAAGCTGGAAATGTTGTTGTAAAAGAAGGCATTAAATTAATGATAAAAGAAGATCTTGAATTGGAACAATCTGCAAGTACTGCTCAGTCAGTCATGAATAGGCCAGCCTCACCAAACACCTCTGCAAATAAACATCTCCCAAGAAACCCATCAGGCTCAAAAATACAAAAGTGGGAAACTGACAAACAGACCTACGTATTGACTTTGCTCAGGTCTGGTGGAGAAGTGAAGAAAATATCAAGGGAACAAGCTCTTGGCCTGAGTCTTGAAGATTTGCTGGATCTCCTTGATCTTCCACTTAGCAGGGATGATGATGATACAGATGCCCTAGATTTTGAACTACAATTTAAAGGTCAGATAAGGGAACTGCTGATGAGGCAATAAAGAATTCCACAATAATGAAGAGTTTTGGCATTATCTGTTCCAGGGGGAGATTGTTGGGATTGAACCCTACCAGAGGAACAGATAATTAAAGCCAAAACTGGGTCAGAGCAGTGGATCCAGAAAAAGCAGATGTTACATACAAGTCTCTCCCCTTGAAAGTGATTTCAACATCTGCTGACCTCTTATCTACTGATCGTGCAAACTACTGACTTACAACAACTGTTCAAGTAAAGACCTGATGAAAGACTAAAGCTCTGTTGTTCAATCTACTGCCTTGGTTCAAGCACTGCTGATCCGGACAAGTACTGCTGGGTTCACAGCAGTGGAGGGATGCAGTAGTTGTTTATTCTGTCTTTATGAAATGTAATGTAATGTAATAAGCAGTAGTTAGTATAGCAGTGTTTGTATAGATCAGGGGTTAGAGTTTGTTAGGAGGTTAGATGTCACTTTCGTGGTGACGTCAGCTTAGATGCTCAGTGGTTTGCTAGTGCCTATAAATAGAACAGTGCTCTGTACTGTTCTATTAGCTCTTTGCAACAATCGTCTTCTCTGCACGAACAAACACTGAGCTCTGGCTGAGGGGGAGTTTGTATCAAACATTGCGTTGTAATCGTTGTTGAAACTAAATTCAATCTTTCGGTTCATAGTGAAAAGTGTTTTGAGTAAAGCAATACTCTCGTTTGATTGTATGCAAAGTTTGTTTCCATCTTAATTCCGCTGCACAACTCATTCATTTCCATCTTAATTTCAAACGTAAAATACAATCAAAACCAAACTCAGATCCAACATAGGACTTGCAAGATTCAAGGTTTCAGCATCCCCCCCCCCCACACTTAAATTACACATTGTCCTCAATGTGTCCCAAAAATAAGTTTTTAGGTTGATTGAATGTGTAAAAAGGTGTGAAAAAACAAAAATTTATGTTACTGGGCGTCTAGACACGGCCTCGTGGTGTCCAGGCACGATCCCGTGTTCAGATCGCCAGTAACAAAAATGAGTAAAAAGAAACAGAAGCCTGGGCATGGGGGCGTGTTGGGTGAGCACGGCCCCTGTCCAGTTACCTGAACTGGGCATTTTCTACAGACGGCTGGGCACGGGGCGTGTTGGGTGAGCACGGCCCCGTGCTGAACTTGCTGTAATGAAGAAAAATTTGTCGGGTGGCCCTGTTTTTATGCATGGGGTGCTGGTTCAAGTTTTCCTTGGTATCCTTCACCATCCTGAGTGTGTTTTATTCCTGCAAATTAAAACTAAACTAGAAAACATAAAAATTAATCTAAACTAAGCTAAGGACAGTTCCGCGGAATGCCTCCGTGGTGCGCCACATTTATAAGGGTCTTTGGCTAGACCCAAAGCCTGGTCATATGTTACCCAAGTGGGATGTTTTGCATCCCAAGCTACACCGTCAGAGAGCGTCATCCAAACTTGAGTCTATGACCTTCATGTAATTGACTGGGTCGTCGTCTTCTACTCTTTTTCCAACTCCAAACTTCATTTCCCCGTCCCCAATCCTCAATGTTAGTGTTCCATCATTCATGTCTACCACCGCTTAGGCCGTAGCTAGGAATGGCCTCCCTAAGATGAGTGGTACTTCGGTATCTTCCTCCATATCTAGTATGAGAAAGTCGGCCGGGAAGACAAATTCGCCGACTTTGACCAATAGATTTTCAGCGACACCTTGTGGATATTTGACGGATCTATCGGCGAGTTGTATGCTTATTTTTGTAGGGCTTATTTTTCCTAGGCCGAGTCGGTTGAACATTGATGCGGGCACGAGGTTGATGCTAGCCCCGAGATCGGCTAGTGCATTGCGAATGGGGGATTCCCCAATCGAGCAAGGAATTGTGAAGCTTCCAGGGTCAATCTTCTTTTGCGGGAGTTTGTTGAGTAGCAAGGCGGAGCATTCTTCGCCTAAATTAACTAATTGCAATGATTCAATTTTCCTTTTATGGGTGAGGAAGTCCCTCATAAATTTTGAATATTTAGGCATTTGAGTTAGGACTTCGATAAATGGAATATTAACATGCAATTGTTTTAGTAAATTTTCGAACTTTGCGAATTGCTCATCGGTCTTTTGTCGAATTAACCGACCGGGGTATGGAATCGGAGGAGTCTTAGTAGGCTCTTGAATTGGTGGAGAAGCCTTCTCTTGTTGGGGCGTGGGTGGAGTTGTGGTTTGGCTAAATTGGCTTCTTTCAGCTGGTGGTAATGGAGCCTCCTCGGGACCCACGGTATGGTTTCTCAATGTGATGAGATGTACTTGTGCCTTTGGGTTGGTTTCAGTATTACTCGGTAACGCGCCTTGTGGTCTCTCGGAGAAATTCTGAGCTATTTGATTTAATTGCTTTTCAATGTTTTGAATGCTAGCTTGTTGATTTCTAAAATTCGATTCCAATTGTTGAAATCGATCCGAGTTTTTCTTTTCGGTGTCGGAGATGAGGCGAGATACAGTATCTTCAAGCCTTTCTCGTCCACCTTGTTGTTAAGAGAAATTTTGTGAATCGATTCTTGGTTGTTGAAAGTTTGTTCGTTGGTTTAGATTTTGTTGGTGACTACCATTGCCGGGTTCTCTCCAACCAAGGTTAGGGTGGTTACGCCATCCTTGGTTGTAGGTACCCGTTGGAGGACCCGACGGCCTAGGTCTATTATCAATGTAGTTTACCGATTCTATTTGATCATCTACTTCTTTCATACAACTCCAATTTTCATGTGGCCCACCACACCCCTCACAAGCCATAACCGAGGCTGTTTTTGCCATTTCTAGCTTTTTAATTTTTGAAGAAAGGGCCTCGATTTGAGCTTGTAAAGAAGTGCTTTCATCAACCTTATGGGCGCCCGGGGCAATAGATTTATTGCCTCGGGGAGTGTGCCACTGAAAATTGGTTTGAGCAATTTCCTCAATTTGATTATATATTTCATTTAGGCGACGATTACCTAAAAGTCCCCCGGAGCTAGAGTCAAGTGTTTGTCTTGTGTGTGGCAACAACCCATTGTAGAAAATGGATACTTGTTGCCATACCGCAAGACCGTGATGAGGACACTTTCTTAGTAGCTCCTTGAACCTTTCCCAAGTTTCATATAAGGATTCCCCATCCTCTTGTGAATATGTATTAATTTCAGTCATTAGTTTAGCCGTTTTAGCAGGAGGGAAATACTTATATAGAAACTTTTGGGCTAGTTCATCCCAGGTGTTTACCGAGCCAACTGGGAGGGTATTAAGCCAAGCCTTAGCTCGGTCTTTTAGTGAAAATGGAAACATTCAAAGGCGGATGGCGTCGTTTGATGCTCCATTGATCAGAAAGGTATCACATATTTCTAAGAAATTAGTAATATGTAGATGGGGATCCTCGTCCGCAAGCCCATGGAAGGTTGCGGAGTTTTGAAGCATTTATATCAAATGCGGTCGAAGTTCGAAGTTGTTGGCTTCGACATTCGGTGCATTGATAGCGGCGCCGAGATTACCTACGGTGGGTCGTAGGTAATCCATGAGGGTACGTTGGTCCGCCATTGGAAGTGGGTCCCCCGAAACTTTCTCTTGGTTTTTAGCTTTAAGCCTTATTCTTAGAAAGCGTTCGGGTTCGTCTAGGGGTTCTTTTATGTCTCTACTAGAACTGGAGCTCATACACTACGTGGAAAATTCAAATGTGGCGCCTGGGTTCCAAGTCCTGCAATAAAAACAAAGAAGAACGTTGGTCAGAAGCTTCACCACGGCCCTGTGCTCAAATGAACACGGCCCCGTGCTCAGATGAACACGGCCCATGGTCGGAGATACAGTAATTGTTTTCCGGATCCATGTTACTGGGGAGTTTGACACGGCCCCGTGTTGCAGCGACACGACCCCATGCTCAACTCTCTGTAACTCGGAAAATAAAAACTGCCAGTAACAATGCTGGGCACGGCCCGTGTCCGACCTGGCACGGCCCGTGCTGAGCTCTGCAGAGACTGAAAAATTAAGAAAATCCTAAAAAAACAGAAAAATTAGAAAAAAAACGATTAGGCCGTTGATTCCTAACTTTCTTAAAATCCTTGTGTCCCCGGCAACGGCGCCAAAAACTTGATGTGCGTTAGGTGTGATAGGTTTTTAATGTATAATTTAAGCCCTTTTACACTTTTTAGCCAAGTTTTAAATTTATAAAACACGATATTTACTAACACTAAACACACATATGGGTAAGTGCACCCATCGTGAGCGTAGTATAGTGTTGGTAAGATACCGAGGTCGTCCAAGGACACAAGAGCTTTTAGTACCGGTTTATCATCAACGTCTAATCAAATCAAAAGTTAGAAAAAGGTTTTTAAACAAGAAAAATAAAATTAACTAAAATGCTGAAAAATAAAATAAAATAAAAACAGATAGACAAGATGAATCACTTGGATCCGACTCGTGTGTAGTGTAACCTTTAATTATTTCCGCACTTTTGCACTTTTTAAGAGATTATCTTAGTTATTGTAGTAGGCCCATCTTTTGAAGGTGACGTTACCCTCAACCCAGTAGTTTGAGTCAGCAATGATACAATTCTAAAGGGTCGGATTATTGAAAGATAATTAATTAAGTTATTAATGAATAATGTGGTAGGCCCCTCTTTTGAAGGTGACGTTACCCTCGGCTAAGTAGTCTGAGTCAGCAGGGATACAGTCCTAAATAGCCGGGTTAAAGTTTTAATAGTAGCTTACATATGAGGGGATCAAAGAGTTTGGACCCCCGCCATCCAATACCGGTGGGTATCGAAGGGGGTCCTACTAAATTTGACCCAGGTCCTTGCAGGATCTATACACTAAACAAGGCAAGACTCTTACCAAACCGTTCCCTTAACCCCCGACCAGGTAGCCAACATACCTCCATATAGACCGTGGAGATATGAATGGTGAAAATCTTTTATTTTATATAGACAGTAAAATAATGCCAAGACACCACGGATAAACGATAAGGAAGAATCACCTTCTACATAAGAAACTAGTTATTAAAGTCATTAATACATAACCAAATAAAAAGTGCTAAAAGATTAAAAATAAAAAGTATTACACTAGACACTTGTCTTCACCAAGTGATGTAAGAGACTTAGGCAAACATGGCCTTTGATTGTCAAGAACTCTTACGATCAATCTTGGATCCCGAGACGACTCACACACTCTATGATGGATGATGGATGATGGTGGTGGATGATGGTGTTGTGATGGTGGTGGTGGGTGGGTGATGTGTGAGAGAGGTGGTGTGCCAAGGGATGGTTTGCAAATGAGCCAATCACCCCTATTTATAGCCTGAATAGCAGCTCGGGCACGACCCCGTGTCCAATGGGTACGGCCCCGTGTCCACCCTCCTTCTCTTTCTTCATTAATTGCAGTTTGTCTGCATTAGTTGACCATGCCCCCGTGTCCGCTGGGCACGACCCCGTGTGCAGAAGCGTATCTGTGCTATCAAGATTTCCCCAGATTCTGCGAATCTTAGAGTTGACCACGGCCCCGTGTCTGCTGGGTACGCCCCCGTGGTGGGTGATAGAAGCTTCTACAACTTTGTCTTTTCTGCAGACACTTGGGCACGCCCCCGTGCTCATTGAGCACGCGGCGTGTTCAGCCTTCTGTTATCTTGTTTTTGCTTGGGAAGATGTTGTCGGGGGTCGGGCATGCCATGTTTATTCCTTTTCTTGTATCTATGTTAGATTTAGCTGCCTTTTTTCTTCTTTTGTTTATTTGATCTCATTTAATCCTGAAAATACAAAAGGAAGACAAAAACACACTTTTTCCAACATTAGTACTAAAAAAGGGTTAGTTTTATGCCACGTTTGATGTAATTTATATGTTGCATTTTGCACACATCAGTTTGCTGGATAAGAATTATTTATAAGAACAACCATATGAGATGGTCCTTCTTCTTTTTGGTATTGGAGCTTGGATAAATAATCCGTGATTTCCATTCACGCTGTGACTTGGCTCGGTGGTTGCACGTTTACTTCCGAATATGGAATTATTATTTTCTGCCTTTTTTATTAATAGTATCAATAATATGGGGCATGACATCCATGATTCCTTGAGCTACTATGTGTTCTATAGCACTTTTATCCACTTGGTTCCCATTATTATTGTTATTCTGGATTTCCTGATTTACTTCGTTTGGTATCTGAATTGTAAACATTATCAGGTATTAATATCACAGAATTAAACAACAAATACTCAAGCATATTGAACCAAAAGTGTCGATCATTGTGACTTTTACTCTTTTCATATATATATATATATATGCCTCTATTACAACTATAACTGGAACTTAAACATTAGTAATTATTTATTGATATATATAGGTGATATATATAATATATATTTTAATGGTTATATATTATTATCATATATTTTTCATCAAAGTAACAGAAAATACACACACACACACACACACACATATATATATATATTAGGCGACTGTTTTCTAGTATTGCATCTCATTCTCGTCGTATTTCCAGACGAGTCTTTCCCCGATTTGGCGAATCCGGTTTCCTTCTTCAACCAATTCTTCACCATACTGGCGAAATTCTGCTACATTCTCATGGCTCATCGGTGGCATTGGGGCTGGCACGAGTTCAGGGTAAAGTGGTTCTGGTTCTCCGTAGGGATATGGGTTATTCAGTAATTCCTGAACTGCCCAGTCGTTGGCCCACCACTAATCTAAAGGGTTCAGTGCTGGAATCCTAGGTATCTCATTTGGATCAAAGGCTGGGATTGGAAGTTGGTTTTCCTGGTTTTGTTCTAGATTCATGGGTTGGTCAGGATACAAAGGTAGTAATTGAGGTTCTGGTACTGCTACTTGGTTGAGATCAATTTCTCCTTCTTCAGCTCTAAACATATGAAAGTTGGCTAGTTGCCTATCCAATTCTTCTTCCCATACAGGTCTAGCTACTGGATTTTGGGTATTTCTCTCAGCTCTATTCACTATTGCTTGTTGTTGTATTTTTCTCATCCTTTTTCTCCTCTCCACTCTTGCTCTACTAAACCACCCTCTTTTCTTAGGGGGAAAAGGTTCTTCAGATTTGGCTTTAAAAACAAAGATATCCTCGGAATCGGCTGTGTATCCAGAGGTTGGCTGGGATGTTCCTTCATCCATTGGAGAATGAGGTAGATGACGATAAGCATCAGAAATACCCTGATCACTCATACTGTAAACTAAGAAAATTTTTAAAATAAAATAAAATAATAATATACATATTTACACAGAATAACACAAAACTTGTTTCCTAACACAATCGGTTAAAATTTAGGTATTAAAAGAACACCTAAATGTCTTAAACCAGTGGCTCTGATACCACCTTCTGTCGCAATGTAACACCTCGTAAAATCACGACGAATATAGTATCGACACGTGTCATGAACTTTAAACGTGTATCAAATTTATAACGAGGGACTAAAGTAGACAAACGAAGATAGTATGTGAATAAAAGGATCCAAAGTGTCAACATTTGAAAATTTTACCTTTCAACGACCCTGCACGATGTTTATACCCTTAAACGAATAAATTATGAAACGTATGAAACCGTTTGTGGAAAAAAGTGAAAGTTTACAAGACGCGAGGGTTAAATGTGTCAACATGTTAAAGTAATACCTCTAAGTGACCTTTTAACAAACCCGGAGCCTTGTAACGATTAATTATGCTCCCAAGAATAAGTGATAAAAATTTCACAAGGTTTTGATATCGTTTGAGATAAATACGTTAACTTTCGTAATTAAGGGGTTAAAAGCATCAACGAGGCAAAACTTGTGTTTTCGGTTATCGTTTAACGAAACCGGACCTAACGGTGTTTGGTTATATCTCATGGATCATAGAAATATTAGTTATATGGGTTAAATGTGCCTAAAATGAAAGATTTTACGCTTTAGAAGGTCCAGGGGGTGAAAGTGCCAAAGTTAAAACTTGAATTGCTGGTAAACAGGGTGGTGGAGTCGCGCCACGGGTAACCCTCTCTGCTATGGCGCAGCGCCACGACATGATCTGGGCAAAGTCCATGCACAGGTGCAGGTTCTGCCCTTCTCTTCACACATACCAGCTTTTGATCGATTCTATGGGCTGTTAATGGTATTGTAAAACCTCCTAAACACATGTATGCTTCAGATTAAACTTGGGGACACTTGTATCAATCCAAGATCCATCCAAAAACCTATATAAAGGGGCAATTTTGGCAGCCATTCTCACTTGCAAACTCAAATTCATACTCTCAAACTTGCTCTCAAGCTTTGGAGCTTTTGAAATCATTCTCTGGGGAATCCTACCTTGGAAGGAAGCTCTCTTAGTCTTAATCTTCGTGCTAACTACTCTAGTAAGTGTTCTTAGCCTCTCTAGTTTAAGTTTTATTAGTTCAATGACCAAAAGTCAAAGCTATCGTAATTAAGCTTTGACTTAGTGATTAATCACTAATGGTCCAGCCATTTTTCGATTTAAAAGTGGCTATGAGTTGGTAATTATGTAGGTAATAAACCTTTAAAAGGGCACCTACTGATTTCCACTCTAACTTGGTCAATTGTCGGGTCAAACTTTTTATTAAAAAGTCAACATAATATGTTTTTGCAAATAAATCCATAACTAGTAATGTAGAGGTTATGGAACATATTTAAACACTAAAATAACTTGGTAAATAATATAAGAACATATTTAGGCATGTTCAACCCGACAATTCTGAGTTTAGGTTCGGTTCGCAACCGAAAGTTGCAAAAGTAGACTTTTGCTTTGACTTTCAGTTCTGACCTGATTTAGCGTAGTTTAGATATGCCTTAGGGTTCCTTTAGGACCATATTTCATGTTAGTATAACCCTCTGAGATTATACTATATGGTTCCTATTAAATCTGAATCATTTGCATGTTTCCGTTAATTGCTTAAAAGTTGACAATTATGCCCTTTTAATATAAAAACGAGATTTTTGAAAATGTTAGAGGACAAAAACCTTTATTACTGATTTATAAGCATGTCCTAAAAATTTGACATCAGTTTGTGGTCTAAATTAGGAGTTATGCTCGATATCGTAAATTGAAGCCTTTTTATTAATTAAACGGCATTTTCGGCATAAAACTTATTTAAACCCAAATTTTGACACCCAACTTTCTACCCACTGATGTAATATAATATTTAGGGATTTTTTGGAAATTTGTATTAAATTTTTAACTGATCATAACATAGGTTCTTGCATTGACTCGGTAATTGACGGTTATGCTATTTTTGCTAATAAAATGAGTTTTACACATCCTTTACATATCAAATATTTTTCTACTGATTTTATACATCAAATAATTTTTTTTTAAACAGTATAGGCTGATCAAAATCTTAGATTTCCTTAATTAACCCGAATATCGTCAAATACCGACTTTTATGCGATTTAGGCGCATAATATGGTTTAAAACCATATTTGGAACCTAAGGCTTGTTACCTACTGATGTTATGAATAAATTTTTATACTTTAGCAGTAAGTAAAAGTTTTGAACTCATATTTCCAAATTTGACCCTTAAAGCTTATGTGAAATGACCAAAATGCCCCTGCGGTGCATAGTTTGGCCATAAATGATAAAATTTCACATATGTATTATATCTTACTAATATAATTTACTAAAATAAATATTTTTACTGATCATTTTAGATCAGAACCTCATATTACTATTTAACCTCTTTTATAATCTTTAAAATGACCAAAATACCCCTACGGGGCTTAAATTGATTTTAAATACGTTTTGGCATAATGGAAGGTATCCTACTGATATCACAACATGTTTAAGGCATATTACCTTGTGAAACCTGTACATGACTCATTTGGTTACCCGTTATGCATTTTTCGCGTTCGGTGCGGTTTATGTGACTAGTTTGCATAAATTGACCGAAACGGGTCAAACCTTATCATTTTTGCTTCAAAATCCAGAATGTATTTAGTTTACCCATTATATACAAGTCTTCATACTTGTCGGGTCTAAATCACATTCTAATCCGGTCTTCGCTTAATCTTGCGTTTTGAACCGTAAACCTTCCTTTAAAACTAACCGGTCTATGTTTACACTTAAGTAAGACCCGTTAGGAATCTAATAGTTTATTAAAACCTTCGTTCCAGATTAGGAGACCAGTAACAGCTATTTGTACTTGCTGATTGATATACGGCTGCGATAAAAATTATATTTTTGCTCAGGTAAATACTCTTAACTTATTTTCCGTTATACGGGCTTGGGATACGGTATTATAAAAATACCGCTTGGTCGGGTATGTAGTTATTTAAATCGGATTGTGATTAATATATTTACATAACCCGTTTTAATCTGTTTTGTTTGATGCAATGCCTTTGGGGGGTTAATGATCATGTCCTGGATATCCTCGGCTCATTTATTAAATGGCCACGGCTTAAGCACGGGGTGTAGGCATACACCTGGCAGTTGCGTATGTATAAACGGTATCTCACATCTTTTGTGGGCATATACTTGTGGTGTGTCAATTAACCTTTAACCTGGTACTTCTAACCCGGGCTACTGAATGGACGACAAACATGTAAAACTGTATACAAGATTATTTTAATAATTGTCCCGAGTTATAAAAGGATTTTGTGCCTTGTGCATTTAAATCAAGTTTTTATAAACACTTTTCAAAAAGAGTCAGTTAATTGTATTTACCAGTGTAAACTGACGTATTTTCCAAAAGGTTAAGTGTAGGTACTAAGCGAAATGGGCTGGCTACTCCTAGTATCAAATAAAGAGTCTTGCAAGCTTTTGATACTTTAAATCTGTTGAACAATATTTCCTTTCTATTTTAGATCCGCCTGTGGATCCCTTACAACCGTTGTGTAATACTTTATGTTACTTTCGAATCGGTTTGTATTATTATTACTTTAGACTTCCGCTGTGCATTGAACTGTGATTATTTGACTATGATGATATCAACTACGTCACGATACTCCGCACTGGGCCCACCGGTAATACATGGAAATATCGGGGTGTGACAGGTTGGTATCAGAGCCAACATTGAGTGAATTAAACACTAGCCTTTTGTGTTTAATCTCAATGACACAGTTGCACATTCCTCGACTTCCGAGTCTAGACATGAACTAGGAATATTCTCATCCCTAATAAGTATACATTGTTTTCGATATTTGTGTATTTCAGGAACATGTCGCCGAGTAAAGCTGCCATTGTTGGAAGCTCTCCAAACCCGAAGTTTAAGAATGTTAAGCTTCGTACCACAGCTCGAATAAGCGTACGACCAGTATGGAGGAAGGATCTTTTTGGACCCATTCCCAAAATCAAACCCATTGAAACCATTAACCATATTCCAGATTCTTTACCTAAGACTTTTGAAACTTCAAATAAGAAGCTAATATCGGAGGAGTTCATACCAACTGTCCCTGAAGCTCCCACTCCGAAGATGATACCGATGGACCCAAATGATCCATATTTCTTACCTCCAAGTCTTGGAATCCCAAACTTGGATTATACCTGTCCTGACCCTATCCGTGATCCATATTATTCGTTAACCATAGAATCCTTGGATTCCATTTCTGCTAAGGTTCCTAATATGGAAGAATTCGACTACCCGCCAAAACCTTCGGTACCCATACCGCACAAAGTGAACCAAGGAGGAGACTTTCAGAAATAAAGTGAAGAAGAAACTCCTTTTGTCGAATTTCATTTCTTTAGTAGTCCTTATAAGGACATATTTATCTTTTAGTCCCTTCGTGGACAATGTTATTTCTTTCAAGTCCCATTTAGGGCAATTATGTACTTCTTTTAAATTTATTGTAATGTTTTATTTAAATTTCATTTTGTCATTATATGTATGAATATAATATATGAAATAAATCAAAATATCATTCCTTTTTTTTGTAATTGATCTGCCATTATATATTAAATGGAATCTTAAAGGTATGACCTAGCCTATATGTCATTTTAAACATGGCCATGATGGTAAAACCTATTTAAAAGATTCAAATCCTTGTTAACATCTGAAAACATGTTAGCACTCTTGGCAAATGTGATTCGATAAAATCACACAAGTCATCCTTATATTGAATTCTTCCAAGCCTAATGATCTAGAAATCATGGGTTCAAATCATCGATTAAAATGATTATATATAAAACATCCATTAGTGATGAAGTGCCTATGGACCATACTTATTGTCCTCTGAGACAAAAGACAGTTGTAGTCTACGACTCCCTGTCAAGAAAAGCTAATGAACTATGTTCAAGCCTTAATGCCTTGATCCTATAAGATCATGGCTTATAATTTATAAATGTCCTTGTGACTAGGCTTTTAGTGCCACTTTAATATTTAATTTAATGAATTATAATTGAGGATAATTATAATAAAAATCCTGAATAAATGTGACTAACAAATTAACCAATATGGTTTGTTGATACCATGGTTAATGAATCATCAAGATGACTATTCCATAGTAAACTTCTAAATAAATTTATTGTCATCATTTTATGTAGCAATCAAGCTACATGGCAGAATCAGAAGAAATCAACAGTCACCCGAGGGAGAATCATGATACTACCAGAATCAACGTAACTTGTGCGGAACTTCAAGCATTGATTGACAATTCTGTTACTAAAGCCATGGACAGGCAGTTTAAAGAGTCAAGTGGTATACATAGCAAGACCCAATCTGTACCGCATACGAAACCACCCTCCAAGACTCATGTATCACATAAGGACGAATCTCATCATTCGTCAAATCAGAGGAGTATTCCATCCAACCGAATCGTGCTCAATCAGGAGACGCGTGTTAAAACCTTTTCATATAAGTATTTCGTCTCCTGCAAGCCCAGGGATTTCACAGGGGAGAAAGGAGCCATTGATTGCATGACGTGGCTAGATGAGATGGATACAGCGGTTGATATTAGTGGTTGTGCAGAACAAGATGTTGTGAAGTTTGTGTCATAATCGTTTAAGGGAGAAGCTTTAGCTTGGTGGAGGTCCCTAATCCAAGCTACAGGGAAGATCCCGTTGTATAATCTGACATGGGATCAGTTTGTTGTTCTAATCAAAGAAAATTTATGTCCTCAACATGAAGTTGAGAAGATTGAGACTGACTTCTTGACCTTGGTCATTAAGAACTTAGTCTGTCAGGCATATCTCACGAGCTTCAACACTATGTCATGATTGGTTCCATACTTAGTCACACCAGAACCAAAATGCATAGCTCGTTTTATTGGAGGTTTAGCTCCGGAAATTAAGGCAAGTGTGAAAGCATCAAGACCTACCACCTTTAGGTCAGTGGCTGATCTATCCTTATCTCTTACTCTCTATGCGGTCAGGCAGAGATCACTTAGGAATTCCGATGAGGGGAAAAGGAAACGTGAGGATGAGAACTCACACCATTCTGAAAAGAAACATAAGGGGAACTCAGATCATAAGAAGGGTTCTGGGTTCAAAAAGGATAACCATCAGCCGGGTGAGAAACCCAAGTGCAAGACTTGCCAGAAACATCATTTCGGGAAGTGTAGACTCGAGTCAAGATCGCAGTCACAGTCAAAGCCTATTGCGTGTGGGATTTGCAAGTCCAAGGAACATAAGACATTGGATTGAAATAAGATGAAGGACGCAACCTGTTACGGTTGCAACGAGAAGGGGCATATTAAGTCCAACTGCCCAAAGTATGCAAGGAAACCTGAAGAGGGTAAAAAGACCAATGCTCGGGTCTTTGAAATGAATGCACAAGAAGCGGTTCAAAACGACAATGTGATAACAGGTACCTTTCTTATCAATGATGTTTATGCAAGGTTATTGTTTGATTCGGGAGCAGATAAGTCGTTTGTAGACAATAAGTTTTGTAAATTGTTAAATCTGCCTGTTAAAACCCTAAGCATAAAATATGAAGTAGAATTGGCCGATGGTACTGTAGAAACTGCTTCAACCGTGCTAGATGGATGTTTTATATCCATTAGGAACCACTATTTTCCACTGTCTTTGCTTCCTTTGAAATTAGCGAGATTCGACATAGTAATAGGCATGGATTGGTTGTCCTCCAATCAAGCTCAGATTGTTTGTGATAAGAAGCAAGTGGTTATTAAAACTCCTGGTGGTGAACCACTTACGATACAAGGAGATACTCAGTATAGGTTGCCTAAGAAAGTGTCCATGCTTAAGGCGTCAAAGTGTTTGAAGAAGGGTTGTGTCATCTACATGGAACAAGTGACTATTGATGAACCAAAGCCCAAGATCGAAGACATACCTATTATTTCTGAATACCCACATGTTTTTCCTGAAGAACTACCTGGTTTACCTCCAGATAGGCAAGTGGAATTTAGGATTGATATCATTCCTGGAGCAGCACCACTTGCAAGAGCACCTTACCGGTTGGCACCGACTGAGATGAAAGAATTGAGGACTCAGTTAGATGATTTGTTGGCAAAAGGTTTTATTCGACCTAGCTCATCCCCTTGGGGAGCACCGATTCTGTTTGTGAAGAAAAAGGATGGATCGATGCGTCTATGCATCGATTATCGCGAGCTGAACAAGGTTACGATCAAGAACAGATATCCATTGCCCAGGATCGACGATCTGTTCGATCAACTGCAAGGGGCAAGCTACTTTTCAAAGATTGACTTAAGGTCAGGTTACCATCAACTGAAGGTCAAAGATGAAGATATGCATAAAACTGCATTCAGAACTCGATATGGTCACTACGAGTTATTGGTGATGCCTTTTGGGCTCACTAATGCACCAGCAGCGTTCATGGACCTCATGAATCGCGTTTGCAAGCCTTATTTGTACAAGTTTGTCATTGTATTTATTGATGACATACTCATTTACTCAAAGAACCAGGCTGATCATGAAAAGCACCTTCGATGTATCCTTAAACTTCTTCAGCAAGAGAAGCTCTACGCCAAGTTTTCAAAATGTGAGTTTTGGCTTCGTGAAGTCCAATTTATTGGACATGTGGTTAGCGAGCGTGGTATCCAGGTGGATCCCGCTAAGATTGAAGCCATCATGAATTGGCAAGAGCCGAAGACGCCCACAGAGATTCTCAGCTTCTTGGGTCTGGCAGGATATTACAGGCGTTTTATTGAAAACTTTTCAAGGATTGCTGCACCCTTGACTTCATTGACTCGCAAGAATATAAAGTTTGATTGGGGTCCTAAGCAACAAGAATCCTTTGAGATTCTTAAGCAGAAGTTGAGCAATGCTCCTGTTTTGACATTGCCTGAAGGAATTGAAGAGTTTGTGGTATACTGCGACGCCTCACACACTGGAATGGGTTGTGTACTCATGCAAAGAGGCAAGGTCATTGCCTATGCCTCGCGACAATTAAAGGTGCACGAAAATAATTACACCACCCACGACTTGGAATTGGGTGTCGTTGTGTTTGCATTAAAACTTTGGAGGCATTATTTATATGGTACCAAGTGTGTGATTTATTCTAATCATAAGAGCCTTCAGCATCTGTTTAACCAGAAGGATCTGAATATGAGACAGCGTCGATGGATGGAGACACTGAATGATTATGATTGTGAAATCAGATATCATCCAGGCAAAGCGAATGTAGTTGCTGACGATTTAAGCAGGAAGGAAAGGGTTAAGCCCATTAGAATCAATGCCAAGAGCATTGAATTAAAGAATAGCCTGAATGAAAGGTTATTAGCTGCTCAGAAGGAAGCTATTTTGGACACTAACTATCCGAATGAAAAGTTAGGTGTCACTGCTGAACAGTTATCATATGGCAAGGATGGAATCCTAAGATTGAATGGACGAATATGGGTTCCAGTTTATGGAGGACTTAGAGACGTGATTCTTCAAGAAGCCCATAGCTCTAGATATTCTGTTCATCCTGGCTGTGATAAGATGTACCAGGATTTAAGGGCAAATTATTGGTGGATAGGTTTGAAGAAATCTATAGCCAATTATATGGCCAAATGTTTGACGTGTTCTCAAGTTAAAGCCAAACACCAGAAGCCGTCAGGTTTGCTGCAACAGCCTAAACTTCCCATCTGGAAGTGGGAAATGGTAACTATGGATTTTATAACAAAGTTACCAAGAACAAAGCATGGGAATGATACTATTTGGGTTATAGTAGATAGACTGACCAAGTCAGCCCACTTCTTACCTATTAAGGAAACACACAGCTCAGATAAGCTAGCTCAGCTGTACGTGGATGAGATAGTATATCTTCATGGAGTGCCAGTGTCTATTATCTCTGATAGGGATACTAGATACACATCGCATTTTTGGAAAAGATTTCAGCAATCCTTAGGCACACGTTTAAACTTCAGCATAGCTTATCATCCTCAGACGGATGGTCAAAGCGAACGCATGATACAAACGCTGGAAGATATGCTAAGGGCTTGTGTTATTGATTTAGGTGGAAGTTGGGATGACCATCTTCCGTTGATTGAATTTTCATATAATAATAGCTATCATTCGAGTATTTAAGCTGCACCTTTCGAAGCTTTGTATGGAAGAAAGTGTAGGACGCCAGTTTGTTGGGCAGAAGTTGGAGTTGTCCAACTAACAGGACCTGATATAGTCCTAGAAACTACAAATAGGATTGTGCAGATACGTGATCGTCTCAAAGCTGCCAGGGATAGGCAGAAAAGCTACGCAGATAAAAGGCGTAAACCTCTGAAATTTGAGGTAGGTGACAAGGTGCTACTTAAGGTATCACCCTGGAAAGGGGTAATGCGTTTTGGTAAGAAGGGCAAGCTAAGCCCTAGATACATAGGACCATTCGAGATCATCGAATGTGTCGGAACTGTAGCCTACAAGCTAAATCTGCCATAAGAGCTTAGTGGGATACATAATGTATTCCACATCTGCAACTTAAAGAAATTCCTAGCCGATGAGTCGCTAGCAATATCGCATAAGGACGTGCAGATAGATGAGAGCTTGAAGTTCGTTGAGAAACCTTTGTCGATCGAGGATCGACAGGTTAAGAAGCTTCGAAGGAAGCATGTACCGATTGTGAAGGTAAAATGGGATGCCCGTAGAGGCCCCGAATACACGTGGGAGGTGGAATCCACAATGAAACAGAAATACCCTCATTTATTTTAGTAAATCTCGAGGTCGAGATTTCTTTTAAGGGGGTGAGGATGTAACACCTCGTAAAATCATGACCAATATAGTATCGACACGTGTCATGAACTTTAAACGTGTATCAAATTGATTACGAGGGACTAAAGTTGACAAACGAAGATAGTATGTGAATAAAAGGATCCAAAGTGTCAACATTTGAAAATTTTGCCTTTCAAAGACCCTGCACGATGTTTATACCCTTAAACGAATAAAGTATTAAACGTATGAAACCGTTTGTGGAAGAAAGTGAAAGTTTACAAGACGCGAGGGTTAAATGTGTCAACATGTTAAAGTAATACCTCTGAGTGACCTTTTAATAAACCCGGAGCCTTGTAACGATTAATTATGCTCCCAAGAATAAGTGATAAAAATTTCACAAGGTTTCGATATCGTTTGAGATAAATACGTTAATTTTCGTAATTAAGGGGTTAAAAGAGTAAACGAGGCAAAACTTGTGTTTTCGGTTATCGTTTAACGAAACCGTACCTAACGGTGTTTGGTTATATCTCATGGATCATAGAAATATAAGTTATATGGGTTAAATGTGCCTAAAATGAAAGATTTTACGCTTTAGAAGGTCCAGGGGTGAAAGTGCCAAAGTTGAAACTTGAATTGCTGGTAAACAGGGTGGTGGCGTCTTGCCACGAGTAACCCTCTCTGCTGTGGCATAGCGCCACGACATGATCTGGGCAGAATCCATGCACAGGTGCAGGTTCTGCCCTTCTCTTCACACATACCAGCTTTTGATCGATTCTATGGGCTGTTAATGGTATTGTAAAACCTCCTAAACACACGTATGCTTCAGATTAAACTTGGGGACACTTGTATCAATCCAAGATCCATCATGTCACAGCCCCCGACCCGGTTTGACCCGTTTCAGGAGCCGCGGGACAGAAATCCCGTGGTATTTATTTAATTGAGTTTAACAGCGGAAGTTTATCATCAGGATCGTTTAAAGCTAAAATTTTCCCGATTTATTTTATTTCACAATTCGGGATAAAACCCCGATAATTTACAATATTATGTTTTTAATACGAAATTGTGATATTACAAAACATATTTCTTTATTTTATAATGAGCCACTATCTTAAGCTTGAAATGCTCCTCAGCACTTTTCCTGAATTACAACAGATCACCTGAAACATGTTTGAAAAAGGTTTTGTCAGCGGAAAATACTGAGTGAATCATTCTATTTACTAAAATGACACATTTGTTATAATTTACAGTATTAAGAGCGATTACAATGTTTCTATTATCAAACCAACTACCCACGGTATTTGTCACTCGACCGAATCTGTGACTATGGTCATATCCCCCAATTGGCTGCCCCAATGGTGACGATTATCAAGTAATGTATACAAAACCCCATATACCGGCTGTAACTTGGTGATTACAAAGACTTAATCCCTGTAATTATAACTTTGAAATAAACATGCTTTTGTAAATAAATTTGATAAAAGAGAGAATGACTCACATTGCTGATTTAATACGGACAGAGTCTAGTTTATGAATTAGCCTGATTAACCTAATTTAGATAACAATGCACACAAAACTGGGTTAGTAATCAATACAGCATTTACGATAACTCACGAGATCAACCATCACAACGAGTGACAAAGTGCTATGCTTAACATCTGTCGAATTAACGACTAATGACAAAGCATCACCCTAATGTGGGTAGCACTTAAACACCCGTTGAGTACATTGATCGATCGGAAAATGAATCGTAGCAGCGATCGTGCTATTACCCTGTTTTGTGGCAGCACCTTGTGATCAGTGTGTGTTTTGGGACTGTTCTGTGTATAACTCAGCGTACGTAAAGAATTTTATCGTCGTAACATGCAAACAGTTCAAGTCCCAAACCCTGGTATTTATACTTGAAATGTGCACCCCCCGCGTGTCGCGAAGGATGCTCATGGTCCTGTCGCGACTCGCCTGAGATACCAAAGTAGACTAGGGTAGGCTAGTCACTGGTATAGGCCTGCTGACTCAACTTTTCGTGAATTCTCATTTCAGACAACGCATTTTAAAGATAATCGTCAATTAGGGTTTACCCCCCTTAAGTTTTAGGGGCCCTAATCCTGATTCCAAATGTTCTGAAAATTTTTAGGGTTTGTTCAGAATCACTTGGGTTTCTCAATTAGGGTTTCCTATTGGTTAAATTAAAGTAATAAATAGTACTTTTAGATGAGAGTTGTTACATTCTCCCTACCTTAATAAAAATCTCGTCCTCGAGATTTACTGGAATAAGTGAGGATACTTTCTCTTCATTTCTGATTCCAGCTCCCAAGTGTATTCAGCTCCTCTCTTTGAATCCCATTTCACTTTGACTAAAACTAGTCGTTTATGTTTGAGAAACTTGATCTTTCTTTCCTCTATTTGAAGAGGTTTCTCAACAAATTTTAACTTTTCGTTTACCTCTATGTCTTGAAGAGGTACTACCAGAGATTCGTCTGCTAGACATTTCTTGAGATTGGATACATGAAATACATTATGTACTCCAGCTAATTCTTCTGGTAGTTGTAAACGATAAGCAACTGGTCCTATACGTTGGATCACTGAAAATGGTCCTACGTACCTTGGACTTAGCTTTCCTTTCTTCCCGAATCTAACTACTCCTTTCCAAGGAGAAACTTTCAATAGTACTTTGTCTCCTATTTGGAATTCAAGTGGCTTACATCTATTGTCTGCATAACTCTTCTGGCGATCTCGAGCAGTCTTCAGCCTTTCTTTAATTTGAGTAATCTTGTCAGTCGTCTCTTGCACAATTTCCGGACCTGATAATTGACTTTCTCCTATTTCTGCCCAACAAATTGGGGTTCTGCATTTTCTTCCATACAATGCTTCAAATGGAGCAGTTTCAATACTTGAATGATAACTATTGTTATAGGAGAATTCGATCAGAGGTAAATGATCATCCCAACTTCCACCAAAATCTATTACACATGCTCGGAGCATGTCTTCTAGAGTTTGGATTGTCCTTTCACTTTGTCCGTCTGTTTGGGGATGATATGCAGTGCTCAAATTTAATCGAGTTCCCATAGCTTGCTGGAAACTTTTCCAGAAATGGGAAGTAAAACGACTATCCCTATCTGATACAATGGAGAGTGGAACTCCATGTAAGGATACAACTTCATCTACATACAATTTAGCCAGTCTTTCCATGCTAAAGGTTTCTTTCATAGGTAGAAAGTGAGCAGATTTGGTTAATCGGTCCACAATTACCCAAATTGCATCATTACCTTTTCTGGTTTTGGGTAGCTTAGTAACAAAATCCATTGTTATAAGTTCCCATTTCCATACTGGCATTTCTAATTGTTGTAGTAAACCTGAAGGTTTCTGATGTTCTGCCTTAACTTGTGAACAAGTAAGACATTTAGAAACATAGCTGGCTATGTCCTTTTTCATTCCTATCCACCAAAAGTTCTTTCTTAAATCTCGGTACATTTTATTGTTTCCTGGATGCATAGTGTACCTAGATTTATGAGCTTCTTCTAAAATCTTAGGTCTTAAGTCTCCCTGCTTAGGTACCCAAATTCTACTTTTGTGGAATCTCTAAATTCCATCTGCTCCTTGTTCTAATTCCTTGATTCATCCTTTCATTCCTTCAGTATCGTCTTTGATTGCTGTAGTTTGAATATTCTTCAATTGTTCCATTAAATCTATTTGTGGATTTAATCTGAGAGCACGAACTCGTCGTTGTTTTTCATGATACTTACGACTTAAAGCATCTGCAACTAAATTTGCTTTTCCTTCATGATATTGAATATCACAGTCGTAGTCGCTTAAGATTTCCATCCATCTCCTTTGCCTCATGTTTAACTCTTTTTGCCCAAATATATATCTTAAACTCTTATGATCTGTATAGATAGTAAACTTACTTCCGTACAGATAATGTCTCCAAATTTTAAGGGCAAAAATTACGGCTCCTAACTCTAAGTCATGAGTCGTATAATTCTCTTCGTGCTTTTTCAATTGTCTTGAAGCATACGCAATTACCTTCTTGCGTTGCATAAGCACACATCCAAATCCTAATTTTGAAGCATCACAATATACTTCAAAATCTTCAGTTCCTTCTGGTAAAGCTAAGATTGGAGCATGGGTTAATTTCTGTTTCAAGATTCTAAAAGCTTCTTCTTGTTTAGGTCCCCATTCAAACTTAGTAGCTTTACAGGTTAGCTTAGTTAATGGTACAGCTATCTTGGAAAAATCCTTAATAAACCGTCTATAATACCCAGCTAATCCTATAAAACTTCTAATTTCCATTGCTATTTGCGGAACCTTCCAATTGGTAATTGCCTCTATCTTAGCAGGAGATCTACATGAATACCTTCATGATTCACCATGTGGCCTAAGAATTGCACTTCTTGTAACCAAAATTCACATTTCGAGAATTTGGCGTACAACTTTTCTTTTCTTAACAAAGTTAAGAGTGCATGAAGATGTTCACAATGCTCTGTCTGACTTTTGGAATAAATAAGTATATCGTCTATAAAGACAATTACAAATTTATCTAAGTACGGTTTACAGATCCTATTCATCATGTCCATAAATGCTGCAGGTGCATTCGTTAACCCGAAGGGCATGACTGTAAACTCGTAATGACCATACCTAGTTCTGAAAGCAGTCTTAGGTATGTCTTCTTCTTGTACCTTCAATTGATGATATCCGGAGCGTAAATCTATTTTAGAAAAATATCTAGCTCCTTGAAGTTGATCAAAAAGATCATCAATCCTAGGTAATGGATATCGATTCTTAATTGTTGCCTTATTCAATTCTCTATAATCGATACACATTCTCATTGAACCATCCTTTTTCTTCACAAACAACACTGGCGCTCCCCAAGGGGATGAGCTAGGTTGTATGAATCCTTTACTTAGTAATTCATCTAATTGCTGTTTTAGTTCTAACATTTCTGTGGGTGCTAACCGATAAGGTGCCTTGGCTATCGATGTAGTTCCTGGAATTAGATGAATCCTAAATTCTACTTCCCTATCTGGAGGTAATCCCGGTAAATCTTCTGGAAATACATCAGGATATTCTGAGACTACTGGTATTTCCTTAAGATCTTTACCCTTAGTGCTAATGATTACCGAAATCATATACACTATTCCTTGTATTCGTTCATAATTAGCAACTTTCATTACTGATATAAACTTCATGGGCTTACGTGGTTTATCTCCTGTAATCATAATTACTTCTCCAGTAGGTGCCTGAATTTCTATGGAATTCCTATCACAAAGAATTCGAGCATGGTTGGCTATCAACCAATCCATTCCTAATACAACATCGAATTCAGCTAATTTCATAGGTAATAAGTTTGCAGAAAATTTATGACCTGAAAGTTCTATTTCTACTTTTTGCAAAATCTGATCTATTTTAACTGAATTCCCATCTGCGGTTTCGACTGTAAAAATCTGTCTAATGTTGGTTAAAGGTAACTTAAGAGCTTGACAGAATAAAGTATTTATAAAACTTTGGTTTGCACCAAAGTCAAATAATACTTTTGCGTATACGTTGTGAACTAAGAACGTACCATCTATTACATCTGGGATGAGTTCAGCTTCTTGAGTGGTTAGCTGGAATGCTCTGACATTCTTCTTAGTAGTTCCTTCGGTCGCCTTGGGTTTGTTATCTACTGGTTTGATCAATTTAGGACATTCTGTTTTATAATGCCCCGCTTCTCCACAGTTAAAACAGATTACGGTCTTCTTTTTGCAGTTTTCTTCACGATGTCCTACAGTTTTGCAAAAATTGCAAGTGATATCGCATCTTCCATAATGTTTCTTTTTGCATTTCCTGCAGAATGACGGAGCTGGAGATTGCCCTGTTCCTCTTCTCTTGAAGCTGTTATTATTACCTACACGAAATCCTTGGGTAATTTTCTGAGCTAGTTCCTTTTTCCTATCTTCATCTCTTGTGCGCACCAGTTCATCAGTTAGAGTATTAGCTAATTCTACCGCATCATCAATAGTGCGAGGTCTCGCAGCTTTAACAATATTGCGGATTTCACTAATTAGTCCCCAAATATAGCGAGAAATGAGTACCGGTTCTGGCGAAGCCAGTGTTGGTACCACTCTAGCATATTCAAAGAATGTCAAGGTATAACCGCGACAATCTACACCCATCATCCGATGATTTAGAAACTTATTTGTCATCTGTTCCTTTTCATATTCGGGACAGAATTTTCTTTCCACCAAACCCTTAAATTCTTCCCAAGTCATAGCATAAGCTATTACTCTTCCTTTTGATTGTAACACAGTGTTCCACCATTCGAGTGCTCCTTCTTTGAAGAGATTCGATGCGTACATGACCTGATCATCTTTACCACATTTACTTATTGCAATGACTACTTCGGTTTTCTCTAACCAACGCAGTGATGCAGTTGCTCCTTCATTGCCTGCAAATTCAGTGGGTTTACAAGCAAGGAATCTTTGAAAGTGCAACCAGGCGTTGCAGTTTTCATTTTCTTGGGTAATGGAGCTTGATGTGGTTCCCTATTATGATTTACATGATTATTGCCTCCGTTTACACTATTATTGAAGTTATCTTCAGTAATCTGTTTACTAGGGATAATTTGTTGCGGTTCGATTGGATTCTTTATAGCAGCAACGAATGCTGGAATAGCATTGGCTATCCCTTGAGCAACAATGTTTTCGATATCTTGCCGAGTCATATATTGATCTCTTGAATGTTGTTCAGACTGATTAACTTCATTTATAGGTTCATTACCAACGTTTGCCATCTGATAATATATATATATAAATTTTATTAGTATCTGCTAAATAACAATTATATACAAACAATCATAAAATTTTACAATACAGGTATAGTCAAAACAATCGATTTCTCGATTTCATTTTATATCTAGTATAGTATGCATCATTACTTGCCAATATCTTACAGAGTTTTATTCGTTATTTACAGACTAATTTTACTATTACTATTATACAACTACCGTTTTATCATCGTACTATCTCTCGTCACTTGCCGTTCTAAAAACGCAGTTCCCTCTCATCGTACTTCCAGGCAATTTGTCCCCCTATTTCCCTGATTTTACTTCCCGCATCAAACAACTCTTCACCAAAGTGGCGAAGTTCAGCCATGTTTTCATTACTCATGGGTGGATTAGGTAGGGGTTCTGGATCGAATTGTGGAAGAAAAGAATAAGGATCGTTGACAATATTTTGAAATTGTCAATCGTTCGTCCACCATTCGTCCATTCCTATGGGTTGGGAGTGGACTATTGGGTCTGGAATTGCTGGTTCCCAATTCATAGGGAGTTGATTTTCAAGAGGATAATTAAAAATATTAGTATTAACAGGCTGAATAGTTTCACAGCTTGCCAATAGGAAATCTATCTCATCTTGAAAGGTCCTTCCTTGGTTTTGATTGGAGCTTTCTCCGATTTCTATCTGAGTTGGTCTAAAGCCTTGCCCAACTTCCATTACTATTTCTTTAGTACCTTCCTCCATCTGCATTCCTATCTCCTTAACCTCTTCCTTGTCTTCAGTTTCCATTTCCTGCTGTTTAGAACTTTCTCCGGTTATAATTTCTTTTCCCTTTTTCAAAGGATTGTTTATTTTGGGAAGTTTTGTAGCTGGCTTTTTCTTACGTATACGACTCCCCCAAACGTATTTCCTTCTTTTCTTGGGTTTTGGCTTTTTCAAGGGTGGAGCATTGAATTCTACAGGTTGTTCTATATCAGGAAAGTATCCAGTAAATTCTTTGGAAACTTCGATATTCACCGGGTAAAGATTAAGGTTCTGAAAGGCTTCAGATATCCCACTCATGCTGATGTAGCATATATGCAAAATGCATAAAATACTAAGTTAAAATCTTACAATAAATTTCATAAATAACTTTTAAAATTTATTGCATACTGCATATTAATTTATTACAAAGATAACTGGAAAACACACTTAGGTTTTGAAATTTTATTTATTGGACAGGGTTTCTAGATTGTAAGGGTAAGGTGCTAAAACTTTAAAATATTTAAAGATTTATATTTTCTGCTACTGTGGCTAGCATATATAAATTTGCCCATTTCTCATCTAGCTTATCTTCCCAAGGTGATTTATCAATTAATTCCTGGGTTTCCCGTTTAATCTTCTTTTGTCGAATTTGCTCTTTACTTTTCTTAATAATCATCTCCCTCCTTCTAGGAGAAAGTGATTCCTCGTATTGTGCCTTTCGCACAAATATTCATTCTTCAGGAATTTCAGCCTGATTCGAGGATTTGGTTCGGGATGAACTTCCCTTCTCATTGGATGATCTATCTAATTTAAGATAGATGCTTGACAGCTTTTGCTTACCCATACTGTAACTAACAACTAATCAGTTAATACACACATAATCATATAATAGTAATCAGGAAAAATTAAGTATTTCTAAATACTTAATTAGCTTAACTCAGTGGCTCTGATACCACCTTTTTCTGTCACAGCCCCCGACCCGGTTTGACCCGTTTCAGGAGCCGCGGGACAGAAATCCCGTGGTATTTATTTAATTAAGTTTAACAGCGGAAGTTTATCATCAGGATCGTTTAAAGCTAAAATTTTCCCGATTTATTTTATTTCACAATTCGGGATAAAACCCCGATAATTTACAATATTATGTTTTTAATACGAAATCGTGATATTACAAAACATATTTCTTTATTTTATAATAAGCCACTATCTTAAGCTTGAAATGCTCCTCAACACTTTTCCTGAATTACAACAGATCACCTGAAACATGTTTGAAAAAGGTTTTGTCAGCGGAAAATACTGAGTGAATCATTCTATTTACTAAAATGACACATTTGTTATAATTTACAGTATTAAGAGCGATTACAATGTTTCTATTATCAAACCAACTACCCACGGTATTTGTCACTCGACCGAATCTGTGACTATGGTCATATCCCCCAATTGGCTGCCCCAATGGTGACGATTATCAAGTAATGTATACAAAACCCCATATACCGGCTGTAACTTGGTGATTACAAAGACTTAATCCCTGTAATTATAACTTTGAAATAAACATGATTTTGTAAATAAATTTGATAAAAAGAGAGAATGACTCACATTGCTGATTTAATACGGACAGAGTCTAGTTTATGAATTAGCCTGATTAACCTAATTTAGATAACAATGCACACAAAACTGGGTTAGTAATCAATACAGCATTTACGATAACTCACGAGATCAACCATCACAACGAGTGACAAAGTGCTATGCTTAACATCTGTCGAATTAACGACTAATGACAAAGCATCACCCTAATGTGGGTAGCACTTAAACACCCGTTGAGTACATTGATCGATCGGAAAATGAATCGTAGCAGCGATCGTGCTATTACCCTGTTTTGTGGCAGCACCTTGTGATCAGTGTGTGTTTTGGGACTGTTTTGTGTATAACTCAGCGTACGTAAAGAATTTTATCGTCGTAACATGCAAACAGTTCAAGTCCCAAACCCTGGTATTTATACTTGAAATGTGCACCCCCCGCGTGTCGCGACGGATGCTCCTGGTCCTGTCGCGACTCGCCTGAGATACCAAAGTAGACTAGGGTAGGCTAGTCACTGGTATAGGCCTGCTGACTCAACTTTTCGTGAATTCTCATTTCAGCCAACGCATTTTAAAGATAATCGTCAATTAGGGTTTACCCCCCTTAAGTTTTAGGGGCCCTAATCCTGATTCCAAATGTTCTGAAAATTTTTAGGGTTTGTTCAGAATCACTTGGGTTTCTCAATTAGGGTTTCCTATTGGTTAAATTAAAGTAATAAATTGTACTTTTAGATAAGAGTTGTTACACATCAAATTCGTACTCTCAAACTTGCTCTCAAGCTTTAGAGCTTTTGAAATCATTCTCTGGGGCATCATACCATGGAAGGAAGCTCTCTTAGTCTTAATCATCGTGCTAAGTACTCTAGTAAGTGTTCTTAGCCTCTCTAGTTTAAGTTTTATTAGTTCAATGACCAAAAGTCAAAGCTATCGTAATTAAGCTTTGACTTAGTGATTAATCACTAATGGTCCAGCCATTTTTCGATTTAAAAGTGGCTATGAGTTGGTAATTATGTAGGTAATAAACCCTTAAAAGGGCACCTACTGATTTCCACTCTAACTTGGTCAATTGTCGGGTCAAACTTATTATTAAAAAGTCAACAGAATCTGTTTTTGCAAATAAATTCATAACTAGTAAAGCAGAGGTTATGGAACATGTTTAAACACTAAAATAACTTGGTAAATAATATAAGAACATGTTTAGGCATGTTCAGCCCGATAATTCTGAGTTTAGGTTCGGTTCGCAACCGAAAGTTGCAAAAGTAGACTTTTGCTTTGACTTTCAGTTCTGACCCGATTTAGCTTAGTTTAGATATGCCTTAGGGTTCCTTTAGGACCATATTTCATGTTAGTATAACCCTTTGATATCATACTATATGGTTCCTATTAAATCTGAATCATTTGCATGTTTCCGTTAATTGCTTAAAAGTTGACCATTATGCCCTTTTAATATAAAAATGAGATTTTTGAAAATGTGAGAGGACAAAAAACTTTATTACTGATTTATAAGCATGTCCTAAAAATTTGACATCAGTTTGTGGTCTAAATTAGGAGTTATGCTCGATATCGTAAATTGAAGCCTTTTTATTAATTAAACGGCATTTTCGGCATAAAACCTATTTAAACCCAAATTTTGACACCCAACTTTCTACCCATTGATGTAATATAATATTTAGGGATTTTTGGAAATTTTTATTAAATTTTTAACTGATCATAACATAGGTTCTTGCGTTGACTCGGTAATTGACGGTTATGCCCTTTTTGCTAATAAAATGAGTTTTACACATCCTTTACATATCAAATATTTCTCTACTGATTTTATACATCAAATAAATTATTTTAAACAGTAGAGGCTGATCAAAATCTCAGATTTCCTTAATTAACCCGAATATCGTCAAATACCGACTTTTATGCGATTTAGGCGCAAAATATGGTTTAAAACCATATTTGGCACCTAAGGCTTGTTACCTACTGATGTTATGAATAAATTTTTATACTTTAGCAGTAAGTAAAAGTTTTGAACTCAGATTTCCAAATTTGACCTTTAAAGCTTATGTGAAATGACTAAAATGCCCATGCGGTGCATAGTTTGGCCATAAATGATAAAAGAGTGAATTTCAAGTTTTGTCCTTTATCTTTATAGTCAATTTCAGGCACTGTCCTTTATGTTCAAAATTGACGAGTTTTGTCCTTTATGTTTCAGATTGTTGCACGGTTTATCCTTTGGCCCTAACCTAGTTGGTTTTTTCTGTTAAATCAGATAACACAAGGGTAGTTTAGTCTTTTAACTAATTTATTTAAAAAACTAACAAACAAAAATTAGAAGACTAATAAAACATAAAACAAATGAATATATAAAAAAACAAAACCCTTTCTCTCTCTACTCCTCCATCTCGCTGCCCTCTCTCTCTCTACCTCTCTCCACCACCACTCTTAATATCACCGCCACACCACCATTGTCACCATCAACAACCACTGCTCTCAATATCAGAGAAGCCCAAAAATAAAAGCCCTCATTGTTGACCAACATTAGATAAAACCTAGTACCCAAAAAAAAATCTTCACAAAAACAAAAACAACAGATAGATAAAGCGCTGGAACAAGGGGTAGACGCGGTGAGGAGCCTCATCGTTTTTTTTCCAGATATAGATAAAACCCAGTAGACACGGTAAGTAGCTTCATCGTTTTTTTTTTCAAATATAGATAAAACCCAGTACCGAATAAAAGCCCTCATTGTTAAGCCAATTTGCTTTGGTATCAATTTTTTCAGCAAACAATCCGGCAACCACCGTGCGAAATCACACCCTGCTTTGTTGTTATTGCCGCCGCCGTTGCAAGCTTTTCCGGCGAGAAACCATCATAATTAGTGCACCGATTTGAGGTGAGCTAGCCACCATTCTACTCGTTTTCATTTTCCAATCAAAAGCCCTAAGGTTTTATCCATAAAATGTGATCATGGAACTCGATTTTGACGTGAAATCGAAAGGGGCGAATTAGGGTTCCTACTTGGGGAAGACGATGACTGGAACCATGGCTTGACTCATGGCTACCAAACCGTTTTTTCATTGCAAATGATTCTGAAGTGCGTCTGGATCCAACCCAGACGTGGTGGCAGTTGGCAGTGTGGAGGTGGTGCGATGTTGATGTGGGGGTGGGTGGCATCATTCATTTAATATTTGCATTTAATTTTAATAGAAGGGTATATTGGTAAACTTACATAGATCATTAATTTGTATTATTCACCTTTAAAAACTAACTAAATTAAATTTGTAACTCCTTTTTAAAATATATACTTTTTCCAAATTAAAAAACAACTTAATATAAAGTGTAGAATAAATTATTAGTTGTGTAGGATAAATTACGAGTTGTGTAGGATATATTTCGAGGCGTGTAGGATAAATTTCGACTGTGTAGGATAAAATTTTATAATGTGTAGGGTATATGTAGGAAAATTTTGATATATGTAGGTTTGTAGATTATATGTAGGATAATTAATGATTAGTTGACTAATTAATTAAAGAGAGAAAAATTAATGATACGAGTTATAAATGAAATATTATTTTACTAATATGCCATTTCTTCTTTTTATTCTCACATTAAATTTCTTCTCAAATGAACATTCCCCCATATATATATATATATATATATGTGTGTGTGTGTGGTCCCCCAAAATAATTTCAAAAAAAAAAAAAACTTGTACTGCACATGTGCATTATATGTGTACTACACATGTACATTACATGCTTAAAATTAGCTTTTAAGTTTAGTTTTTAGGGTTAGGTTTTTTGGAGGTTTAGGATTAGGTGTTTGGGTGTGGGAAGAGGGGGGTTTAGGTTTTTGGGGGGGTGGGGGTTTAGGTTTTTGGGGGTGGGGGGTTAGGCTTTTGGTGAGAGGGTGAATTTAGGTTTTTGGGGGGTGCGGTGGGGGGGTTTAGGTTTTTGGGGGGTGTCTGTGGGGGGTGGGTTAAGTGGTTTAGGCTTTCCATATTAGAACACATGTGCAGTACAATTTTTTTAGGCTTTTTTAGTTAGTTTTTTTTGTTTTCTCATGATCAATCCCCTATATATATATATATATATATATATATATATATATATATATATATATATATATATATATATATATATATATATAGGGGATAGTTCAAATGAAAACCACTTTTATTGTGAAAACTCGAAAACTAACTAAAAAAAGCCTAAAAAACACACAAATTTTTTTTTTCAAATTTTTTATAAAAATCGCTGGTTTTAATATATGAAAAAAAACGTTTTTTCAAAAAAAAAAATAATAATAATTTTTGTAGTACACATGTGTAGTACACATACACATGTGCACTACACAAAACAATTTTTTTTTTTTTGAAAATTTTTTTTTATATAAAAAAACCTGCGAAAATTATTATGCAAAAAAAAAATTTGGTATGTTTTTTTGGTTTTTTTAATTAGTTTTCGAGTTTTCACAATAACTAATGGTTTTCATTTGAACCTTCCCCTATATATATATATATGGTAGGGATCTTAAGAGAAGTCCACCCTATTTGAGAAACTTGAGAAGCATTCAGGATCTCATATTTCCTTAAGCTTTTTGTAATATAAACATATGTTTAGTTTAAAATTGACTATGTACATATATGTATATTGTCAAATCTTGAATTATACACATATGTATATAGTCAATTTTTAACAATACATATGTGTATATTACGAAAAGCTTAGGAAAAATGTGTGGTCCAGAATGTTTCTCAAGTTTCTCAATTAGCCTAGTGTTTCTCACACGATTCTAACCCTATATATATATATATGTATATATATTGGCCGGTTATTGTACAATAGGGGTTAACATACGACCGTACACGATTATTTTTTTCAGCGTGCGATTTAATTCTTTAACATGTGATTTGTAAGTATACATATAACATGCGAAATGTATATCCTATATACACTCCATGTGATTTCTACATACCGATTATATGTATGCACCTTTTTCATATAACATGCGATTACAAGTCTCGTACGGTCGTACGATAAGGCCTATTGTACGTTACACTTTATATATATATATATATATAGGGGAAGGTTCATTTGAGAAGAAAATTTTATTGAGAAGAAAAAGAATAAAAGGGTATATTTGTAAAACATTAAATAGTTTTTTTTTCTCATCTCATTTATTATTATGTTTGACTAATTAATTAGTCATTAAGACTATAATCCTCCACACTAAATATTTTTGCCTACACACATCAAAAGTTATCCTACACATTTCGAAACTTATCCTACACATATTGAAATTTATCCTACACAACTCGTAATTTATCCTACACGCCTCGTATTTATCCTACACTTTAAATGAATTTTTATTTTTATTTTTTGTGAAAAATATATATCTTAAAAATAAGTTACAAATTTAATATAGTTAGTTATTAAAGACGAAACTACCAATTAATGATGTATGTAAGTTTACTAATATACCCTTATAGTTACATTAAGTACAAATATTAAATGAAGTCTAATGAAACATTCCTATTGGTTGAAAATTCTTCTTTTTTCTTCTTACAAAGAATTTCTTCTCATTTGAACCCTCCACTATATATATATATATATATATATATAGGAGAAGTATCCGTTAGAAACCACCCTTTATTGCGAGAACCACGAGAACCAATGTGAACACAACCAAAAAATACCTAAAAATATCTAAAAAACACCCAAAACTTTTTTTTTACTATTTGTTTTGGAAAAATCGCTATATTTCGTCAATAATAAAAAAAATCGAGTAACAGTTATCCATGCACTTGTGCATTTGTTTCGTTTCTTTGACAAATTTCGTAATTCATTACAAATATCAGACAATTGCACTTTCATTTACACTACCATTCATAATACACTACTTTTTACATTAACAATAATAAAAATGCACATGTGCATCTATATGTATGAACTTGTTATAACATTAACACTAGAAATGCACATGTGCATCTATATATATGAACATGTTATAACGTGTTTTAGTACACCACTTTGAATACATATTCCCTTTCATCTATCATACCATCCATACTACACTACCATTACCTCCTACCATATGTGATACAATACCATTGCTTTTTACCATCCATAATACATTATTATTACCAATTTTTCACTTTATTATATGTACATCAACACCCTTTATACCATCCAAACAACATATTAACTCATAAAGTGACAAATATAATCAAACCATCAACCACTAGATATAACTAACAAAAACACATGTATATGGGCCTACTTCATCATGTAAAATCACAAACTTTTTGTATCAAAACACCTTATTTCATGTTGATACATATAGATGCACTACGCCAAAATAGAGATACAGTCACACAAAAAAAGTGTCACTATATGTCTTTCGCCTCACATATTTTTTTCAGGTCAAGTGTGACCAAAGCTCGAGTCATCGTATGTATTATACGGCTACACACACGTTTTAGTGGCAGTAGAACTTTAAAGTGTGGCTAAAGGGTACCAACATTTTTGGTTAAAATCTAACATTTCCTCCATTAAGTGTGGCTAAAGGGTACCAACGGCCACATGTATTTACTTGAAGTGTGACCTTTACTACTATATAGTCATATAAATTACCCAAAAAATTTGTTTTAGCCACATCAATTAAAAAAAGGTGTGGCAAAAAAGGTTGTTGTAATCAAACATTTTGCCCATTAAGTGTGGCTAAAGGGTATCAACGGCCACATGATTTATTGTGAGTGTGGTCGTTTCTATTATATAGTCACATAAACCTATTGTAAGTGTGGTTGTTTCTATTATACAGACACACAATCAAAAAACAAAGTGATTATGGTGTGGCTAATGGTTATTTATAGCCACACGAAATCTTGTAATTTTAGGTGTGACTATTGTTTAACCTTGGTCACACATATTTGTTTTTCTTATGGCGATTTCTATCATCCTATCACACAATCAAGAAACAAAGTGACTATGGTATGGCTATTGTCTAACCTATGGTCACACATTTTGTTTTTCCCATGACATTTGCTATAATTTCGTCACACAAACAAAAACCAATGTCACGAATTCTGGCCGATTCTATTGTATATTTACATTAATTTATTGTAAGTGTGGCTAAAAACGTTTACTAGACACACATTTTTGTAATGTTAAGTGTGGCTATTGCCTAACCTTTGGTCACGCATATTTGTTTTTTCCCATGAGTTTTGCTATAATTTTGTCACATACAAAAAACAATGTCATGAAAGTGTGGCTAATGGTTTATATAGCCACATGAAATTGTGTAATTTTAAGTGTCTATTATCTAAATTTTGTCACACATAATTTGTTTTTCCGTGACATTTGTTACGATTCCGCCACATAAAAAAACTAACGAAAGTGTGGCTAACAATTATGTATAGCCACATGAAATTTTATAATTTAAGTGTGGCTATTGTCTAACATTTAGTCACACATATTTATTATTGTTTTATATAGCCATTTTAATATAATTAGCCATTTTATTTTCATTTCTTTGATAAAATTAGTACAGTAGTAACCATGAGAAAACCTAGAAACCAAATAATATTAATTAACAATAATAAACCAAAATCCATACATAAGTTTTCAATTTCAATACTAATTAAAAACATAAACTTCTAATCAAAACCTATCTACAAAAGTTGCAAACGGAATGCCACTACACATAAACTAAGAACTAATTCTAGGTTGTTGTCTTCAAATCCATATACTCACTCCTTTTAGACTTGAAAGTGTTGCAAATTTATATCCACTTGTTTTGCCTGTGGAATGCTCCAAGATTTGATTGCAAAATCAATGACCAGTTACCCGGCATCAATGAGATCCGAGCTTCTAAACTGCTCCATCCCAGTAAAAGCATGCCCAAATACATGCTCGCCAATGCAAATACGAGATGGAAAACGTGTACGAATAACTCACAGGTTTTGCTTCCAATTCTTTCTTGTCTTTGCATGATCCTAGTTCCTCCTATTCTAGAAATGGTGATCGGTCTCCTGTTGTGAAAGGTGAACTAAAATGTTAGTTTCATAAATCCAATTTGAAAAAAAAAGAATGTAATTAATATGATCAAAGTACAAGTATTACCTGCTCTCAGAGAAGATGAAGGGGATAGGAATGTTGTCGAAGAACCGGCACGTAGAGCTGAAGAGACTCCTAGTGTGCTTTTGAGCCAGCTCCTGAAAATTAAAACAACATAGAATGTTTAGATGCCATCCTCCTAATGTAACATACTTTCCACAACTGTACATTTGGTCAAAGAGTACAACCTTTACCATATGGCCGCCATACTTCATTAACCAAGACACAGAAGACCAGTCGAACCTAGATTTAATACCAGCAGCCATGTTGTGATGGTGTAGCCATTGAAAAGGTGGTCCACCACGGCCCATTCTCAAACCCTCCTCTAAAATCATCAAGAAGAAGCTGCCCCTCTTAAATATCGCCCCAAACTTGAAATAAACATGTAGCAGGCAACCCTATAACATCATAATCGCATTTTTCTACTATAAAACAAAAAATGATAAAGAATAAACGACCTGAGCTCGAGCTTGAAAAACGACCAAGGAGCTGAGCTCAGCTCGAGCTTTGAAAACGAAGCTCGAATCGAGTCGAGCTTGAGCTCTCATAAGTTAATCGAGCTCGGCTCGGCTCGTTTGCACCCCCTAATGAAGATAAATTGGGAACCATTTTAATTTACAAAAGGTGATCCTTGCTAAGCATGACATTAGATAAAATATATAATTAAAGTTAGTTCATCAGGATATATAAATCAAAACAACGAGGCCTCTGCATCTCAAGGTTCAAGTTTAAAACATATAAAGTTACAAGCACTCAAGGTTAATCAACAACCTAATTTAATTTGTAGCTAAACAAGGAAATCAAATCTGATCTAGTGTCATTATGTCAAAAAAAAGTTAAAAAGTGAGCAAAACCATGGAAAATCAAGAGTAACACACACCTTCAAGACACCTTTACCAAGATAATCTGAACCTCCATCTCTTAATTCCAAAGCTTCATATACACCTATAAATCATTTTTTCAAATAAATTTATAAATTTCTCATGAACCGATACAACACTTATATACAAGCTACTCAAAGTATAAATAACTACTATAATACCAAACCTGTAGAAGCACCGCTAGGTATGGCGGCTCTGGCCAAAGTTCCATCAGAAAGAGTAACATCAACCTGAATTAATCATCAACAACAATAATCACAGCGTAACACATTCCGATTTACTCATTTACACTTTGTAACATCTTCATAACACACCTTAACACAAATATTTCTAAACAATCATAGCCTAATTCAATACTTCCAGCCAGCCTGCCTGCCTGAATCAATCAATCATCAACAATATCATAATTCATAACACATTCCGATTTACTAAATTACACTCCGTAAAATCATCATAACATACTTTAACACAAAAACATTTAAACAATTATAACCTAATTCATACTTCAAGCCAGCCTAAAATTAATCAATCATCAACAGCAACTTCATAACACGTTCCGATTCACTCATTTACACTCCATAAAATCACCATAACATACTTTGAAACATATACACACACACACACACATAATCATGTTATCATAACGTAATATGATACTTCAAGTCAATACAATATCAATCCATCGTCAACAGCACACATAACATATTGTCATACTTTGTTACTATAACTCACGATGGCTTAACGCCTGTCTTGTTGAAATGAGACCAAAAACTCTTGGGACGAACTAATAAGACTAGCCTCAGCATTCTCTAATCTCTAGCATACAGAACATATTGTCATTCCTCATGCCAAAAACACACAATGAATTGGATGAACGAAAACAATCTCCAACATACTCAAGATGATATATATTGCTTATGAAATTGATACCAAAGAAATACAATAAGAAAAAAATGAGTTTGATTTAAACTGTAAATATAACGAACATACTAGATTAAGAAACAATACACACAAATGAAAAAAAAAAGACGAGAGAAATGCAACTATGAGAGAATTAGACCAGTTAACTACAGAAACACCAAGTTAAAAAAAGCCTCCAAAACTGAAAATCACCATTAATATAACATAATTTAACCATAAAAACTTCAAAAACATCATAAAAAGCTAACGTTGATTGAAACTTGAAACAAAGTAGCAAACAAAAACAAAACCCTAATCTTGAAATTCTAATCGAAAATCCATTATCTCACTAATCCTTCTATAAGGTCTAGTTTCATGAAATTCCCAAAAAAATAGCATTATTCTTAATCAATAAACCAAAAACACTAAACAAACACACTTCATTTCACTAACACACCTCATGTAAACACTCTACAAACACAACATCATACAATTAACTAAAATTAAGTATCAAACTATACCTCGGAGTCACTAATATGATGCCGCTCAACCGAAACAGACCGCCTCCTCCTCAAATCACCATTCAAAACAACCTTAGCATCACCATCATTCCGCCTAGAAACCTCCCACACCTCTTAGAACACAAATTCACACTATCACCACCACAAGAAACAACAACAGCCGGATTACGACCATTCCGACATCTCGAAACGGACCTTGAATAAATGGTTTAATATGTTGAATTGATTTAAGCTTCCTTTTCTCTTCTGATGCGGATCTTGACTTACCTGTTCATTTAGATCTTGTTCTAGGGCATCAAATAAATGCTTTATTATGTTGAATTTTGGGTGAAAATGGGAACTGGGGATTTGGGTTTCTGGTGAAATAGAGATTGAGTAGTTTGTTGGGGGTGCAAACGAGCCGAGTCGAGCTCGGGCTCGTTTAACATATGAAAGCTCGAGCTCGAGCTCGGCTCGATTCGAGCTTTATTTCTGAAGCTCGAGCTCGGCTCGAAGGTAATTTTTCAAGCTCGAGCTCGGCTCGGGCTTGACTCATTTAGTATTTTTTTAATTAATTTATATTAATTATGATTATTATACATATAATTTAGTTATTTTTTATATTTATATAAATGGTAATTATTATTATATAAATATATGTTTAATATATTAATAAAAAATATATAAATAGAAAGCTCGATTAGGCTCGCGAGCCGGCTCGAGCTCGATAAGCGAGGCTCGGGCTCGTTTACTAAACGAGCTTGTTTTTAGGCTCGGGCTCGAGCTCGTTTAAGCTCGGCTTGTTCGAGCTTTTTTTCGAGCCGAGCTCGAGTAGCTCGCGAGTAGCTCAGCTCGTTTGCACCCCTAGCAGAGAACATGGTTGGGGATAGAAGAAATGGAGGGGGATAAAGAGTGAAGAGGGGTCTCACGTATAAAATAGTTAAAAGTGTGATGATAGACTGCATATAGTCACGTTTTTTTCCCAGAATTCATAACATTAAGCCACATATTAAAAGTTTTGGTCACACAAATTCGTAACTGGGCGCATATGTTTTGTCATGATTATACTTGATAATATTTAGCCACACATAAAAACTTATAAGTCACTAATAAACTACTCTTTTGTCACACATATTCATAAGTGGCAATATAAGTTGTGTTTTAGTCATATCATTAAAAACCTATTGTGGCAGTTAGTAATATTTGGTCACATTTTTCTACTGTGGTTAGTGATTGTCACATTTTTAATTAAAAGTGTGGCGAAAAATTTCTAAAAGATGTGTTTCGTCACATGAATCAAACAAATAAAGTGGCAATAGGTCACATTTGGCCACACTTTTCGAGCTGTGGCCAGTAAATGTCACATTTTCTTTCTAAAAGTGTGGCTAAAGGTTTTGAAATGTTATACAATGGTCACATTAAAAAAAAATGGTGTGACTAAAGGTTTTGAGTTGCTCTACAATGGTCACATTGATAACAAAATGTATAGCTAAAAGTATTTCAAAATATTATAAATGACTTTTAGCCACACATTAATTCAAATGTGTGGCAGGCCGGTTTTGGGAAAAATGTGGCTAAAGCCCAGTTTTGACGTAGTGATGCACATGTGTATTTCTAATATTGGTAATGTAAAAATTAGTGTATTACATATGGTAGTGTAAATGAAAGTGCATTTTTCTACTACTGGTAATATGTTATGGAATTTATCCAAGAAATTATACATATGCACATGTGCATCCATAACTGTTACTCGAAAAAAAAACGTTTTTTTTAACAAAATATAGCGATTTTTATTAGAAAAATATTTATAAAAAAATTGTGGGTTTTTGTATTTTTTTAGTTATTTTTTTGTGTTCACATTGGTTCTCGCGGTTCTCGCAATAAGGGTGGTTCTCAAATGAACCTTACCATATATATATATATATATATATGGGACCGCTAAAATGAAAACCACCTCCAGTTGTAAGAACCGACAGAACCACTTTTAAGCCATTAGATCTTTAAGATGGATGGATGAGATTAAAAGTAGTAAAAAATAATATTAAATATTTTTTGTCTTATTATGTATTTAATATTCTAATCCAAAATGGTAGTTTAGTAAAATTACTCTTTTTTGTCTTTTTGTCTTTGTTGTTTTTTATTACTTTTTTATTATTATATTAGTTTTTTATTTTTTAAACATAATTTTTTTAATAAAAGCATTTTTAAATTCAGATTTTTTTAACAGATTTTTTAAACTTTTTACGTTTTACGTTTTACATTAAACTTTTTACGTTTTACGTTTTTGCATTTTACGTTTTACATTAAACTTTTTACGTTAAACTTTTTACGTTTTACGTTTTTACGTTTTATGTTAAACTTTTTACGTTTTACATTAAAAACTTTACGGTTTATGTTAAAAACTTTACGTTTTACGTTAAAAAAGTTTACGGTTTTAACTTTTACGTTAAAATTTTTACGTTTTACGTTAAAAAATTTACGTTAAAAAGTTTACGGTTTTAACTTTTACGTTAAAAACCTTACGTTTTACGTTAAAAAGTTTACGGTTTTAGCTTTTTTTCAAAAACTTTTCTACAAAAAACGAACGCACCCAGAAATCGCAACTCGGTAGGCGTCTCAGATAGATTGTTTATCATCATCGACTAGGAAAAAAATAAAAAATCAACAACAAAAGTCAAAACAATGTTTGGATTCTTGTAAAAAACGGGGTTTGGCTCAGATTTTTTCCGATAATCAGAGGCTGCAAACTGGGGTTGCAGGTTCAAAAATCTACCATCCACCAACTGTGCCGCGCCATCGTCATCAAAATATACGTTTTTTTTTGCATCATCACCGCTCAAATCCAAACGGATCAAAACCCACATAGTTCACTGTTCAAAATATACCAAAAAGAACCAGATTCAAAAAAGCACCAGCAAAAAACCACCAGCAAGACATTCAAAAAGCACCGGTAAAACATCAAAGGTTCAAACATTCAAAATCAATAGCAAAAAACATTCATAAAAGAATACCCAAATATCTCAGAGAAACAGAGCTAACCAAACACCACCGTCGCTGTCAAAATCCACCACCACCGTCTCTGTTAATCCTCACCACCACCACCGTCGCGGTCAAAAACCCACCACCGCCACCACCGTCTCCGTCAATCCTCACCACCACCATCGTCTCCGTTGCCGTCAAAACCCACCACCACAGTCGCCGTCAAAACCCACCACCACCGTCGCCGTCAAACCCTCCACTACCGTCACCAACTTCTCCTGCTTGTCAGATCTTACGCATCTTCACCGGAAATGGGTTTTGCATAAGATTTGTTTCCTTATGCACAACTTCACCGGACTTAGTTTGGGAGGTTGTTGTCTTGTCAGAAAAAACCCCACCCCCACAGCTACCACAACACGGCAGTTTGAGGGCTGTTAACCAGAGTTTGAGTCTGCTTCTTCGGCGATGGTGGCGGCGAAAGGGACGTTGGTGATGTCTCCAGACGGGAAACGAGATGGGATAAGAAAGGGGGCGGCGAATAGGGGCGGCAGTGAAGGTTTTCTCCGGCAGTTAGGTTTTGTAGGAGTATGAGAGAGACATCTCTGGTTTTTGAAGAGTTGAAGATTAAGGGTTTCATCAGTGAGAGAGGATGATGGGTTTCAAAATGAGGAGAGAGACATAGAATGAAAGAAAACAAAAAAGGGGGGGATCTGACATTTTATAACTAGTTTCATTAAATGTGGGGAGAGAAGGGATTTGATATTTGGGGTAATTGACCAAACTACCCTTTTTGTTGGCAGAATATGATTGGTGGAGAGTGATTCTCATGGTTCTTACAACTGGAGGTGGTTTTCATTTTAGCGGCTCCATATATATATAGGGTTAGGTTAACGTACAATATCCCTTATCGTACAATATGTACGCGCTCATCTCAGCCGTCAGATCTTCATCCCACAATGAAATCGCATGTTGGTTTTTTGTAACAATTTCGCATGTTGGTTTTTTAACATGCGATTTCATCAAAATTACCACATGCGAAATTGTTACAAAAAACGAACATGCGATTTCATCAAAATTATCACATGCGAAATTGTTACAAAAAACCAACATGCGATTTCATCAAAATTATCACATGCGATTTCATACATGCTGTTTTATAACATGCGATTTCACTATATAGTACGTTAAGGGGTATTGTATTTTACACTTTCACTATATATATATATATATATATATATATATACATATATATTAAGGATCCTGTAAAAAGTGGCAAGTATGTGAGAAGTGTATGAAATAATATAGTGAGAACATGTGTCTTTAATTAAAATTAGAAATTAAGTGTAATAGAGTAATTTCAATAACAATCATTTTAATTAATAAAATATTTCCATAACTGTTTTAAGAGATTTTAGGAAACAATATATTTGGTATCTTTCTATTATTCGAATTTTTGTTAATTCACAGGCATAAAACACTATACAAATTCCAGAAAACACCACACCTTGAATCCAAAACAGTCATAGCGTTTTAACATTTAGAATGATTTCGATTATTTTGGAAGTGTAAAACACTATTCAGATTCCAAAAACACCATAACTTGAATCGTAATACAGTCATGGTGTTTTAACATCTAGAATGGTTGCACTGCACATTATGTGTGGTGTTTTAAACCTGCGTTCATGGTGTTTTAAACCTGCATTCATGGTGTTTTAAACCTGTAATCCAGTATGTGTTCTTCGTATGTTTTTCGCATGGTGTTTTAAATATGTATTTACACCTGCATTCCAGTAGGCTTCATATCATGCTATACACAATTTTTTTATCTATATAAATATAACAATATGGCACTCATATTAATGATAAAAAAGCTCGTTATTATGGTGTAAATTTTTTTAAAAATGTTACTTATAAAAAGTTATTGACGTTCAAAAAAGATGAGTGGAACTTGCATGTGCATTAAAGTTGATAACAGCTTCTTTATTTAAACAATATAATATAAAAAGACACTATTACCCCTATTCTTGCCAAATTAGTCAAAAAAGAAATAATAAAACATAATTTACATTTTAAGCTCTTCTTAAAACACTTCTTACATTTATCAGAAAACCACCCCTTTTTACACTAACCCCACCCTACACACACACACACACACACACACACACACACACACACACACACATATACTAGTAGGGTGCCCGCGCGATGCGGCGGGGGTGACACTTTGCATTGCGGCACTTATTTCTGGTAGTTTTCTTATTTGTATAATATTTATGGAAGCATTATTGTGGTGGATATATGTCATAAGTATTAAACATGTCTAGTAATTATTAAATTTAGATTTTAAATTATCAACTACTTCAAGAAACCGTTGATGCAATAAAGTAACACACTAATAAAAAAATAAGTCTTAAACATAAATAAAAGTTATATAAAGTAGTACACGAATAAGAAAATATAAGTCTTAAATATAAAAGTTGAAATCTGAAAATTGCAATCTACTTATACAGAGATACAACTGTAAAAAGGGAGAAAACTTATTAAAATAAAGTGAAGTTTGTTCTTCATGTTTTATGTTCTTTCAGTTGAGGAAGTATCATTTTAGGTGTAAAATGAGGAAGGTGTTTTTGTTTCATTAAATATAAGAATGTGTGTTTTATTTTGTATCATTATCTTTAAAGCAAACCTATAAGCTTACCCTTTCTAATTGAACTGTGTTGCAGTTTGATTCATGCAACTCTAGCCCCTAGCTATAGGAGATTACTAATAAACTAATGTTTTGGATTTAAATATAGATTTTTTTTATCTTTACACAGCAAAATTACTTTGTACATAAGTACCAGCACTATATAGCATTATGTTATGAACATGTCCAGCAAGAGCGCCTTCAATTAATCATCAAGATACCCTCGAATGATATGTAGGGAGTGACCAAAAAGCGTGCGTTTAATCGTGTACCCAAGTAGATACTCTAAAAATCACCTTCAAAAAGAAAGGTAGTAAAAATGTTTTTTTTTTTCAATCAAAAAAGGTAAAGGAAAACAACATTTCTGCCCCTCAACAAGAAGTTGATAGGTATGCATAAAGTATCTTGTATTGTATCTTTAAAGCCATATATACATACATACATACATACATGTTGTCAAATAATACAACAAATTATAAACTTAACCAATTTACATTCTATAAACATCGAAATGCAATTGCAAAATATGGCTTATGACGTTTTATCATCTTCGTCTGATGCAAGCTCGAGACCCTCGGCTGCTAGAAGCTGAGTAATGAGGAGTTGTTTCTTCTCTTCCTCCGCTTTCTTTCTCAATAAATCCCTTTTCCTCAACACAAGTGTATGCCTTTTCAATGTGTTGGTATAATTCTCAATTGACGCTTTTTTCTCTTTTGCAAGAATTCTTCTTTCCTCATCGGGATCAACCTAAACATTTCACAAAAAAACGATATAAGAAAAGCGCATATAGTAGTGAGGCGCATTCTATACAGAACCAAATTTTCAGGTAGGTAAATCGCCAAGACATAAGTGTGTCCACATGGTAAAAAGTTGCCTAAAAGTCTAATGAGTAAAATGCCACTTTCGTCCCTGTGGTTTGGCCAGTTTTGCGACTTACGTCCAAATGTTTGTTTTTCCGCATCTGGATCCAAAAGATTTGAAATCTTGCCATTTTCATCCGGCTTGTTAACTGCATCCATTTTTCTCTGTTAAGTCAGTGGTATTTTCGTCTTTTTGTTAACTTAAAGGGCAATTCAGTTTTTTTCAATGGTATTCGGTCTTTTTACATAAAGTGAAAAAGACCGAATTGCCCTTTAAGTTAACAAAAAGAGGGAAATACCCATGACTTAACGGAGAAAAATGGGTGGAGTTAACGAGCCGGATGAAAATGGCAAAATTTTAAACCTTTTGGATCCAAATGCGGAAAAACAAACCTTTGGACGAAAGTCGTATAACTGGCCAAACCTCAGGGACGAAAATGACATTTTACTCAAGGTTAATTTTAATCCACATTAGATAGCTTTATTCAAAAACTACTTCATCACAACAACAAAAAATAAAAATTGTAACTATATATAATACCTTTGAGCGAGAGAGACGGCGTACACGGATATTTAACTCGCGCTGCTGCTGTTCAGCCCAAGCGGCAATCGCCATGTCACCCCTTTGATCAAACGCATTGCGTTTTTTCATTAGCCACTCCATCCATGCTTGTGATGCCTGCCAACACGAACAAGTAATAAAGTACACGGAATGGCCCGCATACCAACAGAAATATAAAAAGGTATAAGGGTGTGTTTGGATACAGGGTTTGGTAATAAGAATAGCCGAATATGAACCGTATAAGGTGTTTGGTTTAAGGGTATCATATTGAATATAAATTGTTAGTACCTTCATTGGATTGGCTCGGTTTTCCATATCATATTACCTCTTTTCTTCACTATCTATCAGCAATTCATAGGCTGCTTGAATTTTAAAAAACCGAGCTTCAGCCATTTCTCCTTCTTCTAGAGACCCTTTGCCATTATAGACTACAAACATATACAAGATATAAGAAAAAAATGAGAGTAAAAACATACTGAAGTATGATAATGCTAAAGAATAATCAAAACAAAGTTAACAATTTTGTATCCATAACGCTTTAAAAAAATAACATGTTACTTTAAGAAACTATATGGAAAGTAGCTAAGAACAAACCATCATGGTGATAAAACTTTGCTAAACGTCCGTAAGCCAACTTTATCTCCTCATCATCAGCATCTCCCTCAAGTTCTGCACAATTACATTTAAAATAAATTAAACATTTTATCAACATGTGTAATAAAAGTACTTACAAACACTGATTCGATCTTTTATCTCCTTAAAAATCAAAACTTTCCAAACACCCAAACATAATCAATAATAACTATTACAACTTATCATCCAATTCTGATCATTTGGAATCCATGGATACCATTTACACATCACCAAGAAACTAAAACCAATGATACTAAAATGAGTATTTGGATTGAACTGATTACGTTGATTGTTTGGGCAAAACTCAATACGGTAACCGCGGCGTGGTACTCAAGTTTTTAGATTTTGGTGCCAGAGACAGATAAGGCGGTGCCGACGCTAACGCTGCCTTTTCCTCTGTCAAATCACACATAATAAAATTTCATACAATCAAACATAAACGCGATAAAATTACAGTCAGAATGACAAATTAACTGAATCCAATGATAATAATTAGGTTGTTTGGTTGAGGACTTACATCGAACACCATGAATGCAACATCCCTGAAAACCCCATCTAACCTACAAACAGCAACAGATTCTTGGTTCCATTCAACAATCCTACCATCTAACACAGATCCTTCATTTATAACATTCCAGATTGAACAATCAAAGAACATAAAGCAAAATCGATGTATAAAACTTACCTGATGTATCGTCGCCGTCAAAGACAGTGGGATTGAAGCCTGTATAATGAATATTACCTGGTGACAAATATGGATGTGAGATTGAAGAAAACAAAAGTAAATAACAAAGTGGAGATTGATGGTTTCTTGAATACTCTTGATGATCTAGTCTTGTACTCAGCTGAAGCTCAAATCGACGGCCAATGAATCCCATCAGATTTTCCATCTATCTTCTAAAATCTCAGCATCTTTAAAAAAAACCTAAAGAAGAATGGAGGATTTGAACCTTGAGAGTAGTCAGATCTAGAATTTTGAGAGAGAGAGAGAGAGACATAAATGATAGCAGGGTTTAAATTTTGAAATGAGAATTAGGTTTTGGTTTGTCCCGCCTATGCGTCAATGCCTGCATAAATGTAGCAACTAACTAATTATAGTTATTAAAACCTTAGGGATTTAAGTGTAATAAGTTTAAGGGTTAAAAAATAAATAGTGTTTAAAAGACCACTTTACCCTCATTCTAGGGGTTTATTTATAAATAATGGGGGAAGAAGTTCTTAACTTTTGGGAATCCTTCCCTCATGTATTATAATATAGTATAGATATATATACATATATATAGAGAGAGAGAGAGATAGAGTTAGGTTAACGTACAAGAGCCCTTATCCTACATTACGTACGCGATCATCTCAGCCGTCACATCTTCATCCCACATTGAAATCGCATGTTGGTTTTTTATAACATATTCGCATGTTAGGTTTTTAACATGCGATTTCATCAAAACTACCACATGCGAAATTGTTACAAAAAACCAACATGCGATTTCATCAAAATTATCACATGCGAAATTGTTACAAAAAACCAACATGCGATTTTATCAAAATTATCACATGCGATTTCATTAATGTTATTTTATAACATGCGATTTCACATCGCGTACATAGCGTACGTTAAGCCATTTTGTACAGTACACTTCTTCTATATATATATATATATAGGAGGCTAGTTAAGAGAACTACGAGAACCACTTTCCAACCATTGATCTTTGAAGATGGATGGATGAGATTAAAAGTTATAAAAACAATATTAAATTATTTTTGTCTTATTATGTTTTTAATATTTTAATGTTAAAAGGGCAGTTTAGTAAATTTGCTTGTTTTGTTTTATTATATATGTTGTTTTTTATTATTTTTTTTGTCTTACTAGATTAATTTTTTTTATTAAAATAATTTTTTTTTAATTAAAAAACATTTTAAAATCTGATTTTTTTACAAAAAAACAATTTTTGTCAGGATGTTTTTACAAAAAACGTTTTAACGAGCCGTTTTTTACGCCCTGTTTTTTACCCGACGTTTTTACGCCCCGTTTTTACGCCCGGTTTTACGCGCCGTTTTTATGCCGTGTTTACGCGCCGTGTTTTACGTCCGGTTTTACGCGCCGTTTTTTTACGCCCGGTTTTACGTGTCGTTTTTTTACGCCCCCGTATTCACGACCCGTATTTACGCGTCATTTTATCACCCGGTTTTTTTACGAGACGTTTTATACGCCCGGTTTTTACGCACCGTTTTTTACACCCCTTTTTTACATGATGTTTTTTTACGCGCCATTTTTTATGCCCCCTATTTACGCGCCGTTTTTTTATACATGCGTTTTTAAACTTTTTTTACAAAAACTTTTTTACGGTTTTAAACTTTCTTTTTACAAAAAAACTTTTTTACAATTTTTTTTTACAAAAACTTTTTAACAAAGAACAAAAATTTATACGAAAATCTTTTTACGGTTTTAACCTTTTTTTTTACAAATACTTTTTTTACACACACGTTTTTTAAACTTTTTTACGAAAACGTTTTTTACGGTTTTAAACATTTTTTTACAAACTCTTTATTACCAAAAAATTTTTACAAAATTTTTTTTCAGTATAACTTTTTTTACAAAATACAAAAATTTATTCGAAATTTTTTTTACGATTTTAACCTTTTTTTTACAAAAACCTTTTTTTTACACATACGTCTTTAAACTTTTTTACATTTTTTACGAAAGCCTTTTTTACGGTTTTAAACTTTTTTTGTTACAAAAACTTTTTACAATTTTTTTTTTACAAAATAACAAAAAGAGGAGAGAGAAATGTGAAGAGAGAGAAATTGAAGAGTGAGAAATTGAAAATACTATAAAAATAGACTTTAATGAGGAGAGATAGATGATTTGATGGTTTTAATTAAATGACTATATTACCATTTTGATTGTCATTATCTGATTGGTGGAGAGTGGTTCTCACGGTTCTCGCAACTGGGGTGGTTTTCATTTTAGCGGCCCCTTATATATATATATATACACACATATATATAGTGAAAGTGTAAAATACAATATCCCTTAACGTACAATACGTACGATAAAGTGAAATCGCATGTGATAATTTTGATGAAATCGCATGTTGGTTTTTTGTAACAAATTCAACATATGATAATTTTGATTAAATCGCATGTTGGCTTTTTGTAACAATTTCGCATGTGCTAATTTTGATGAAACCGCATGTTAGAAAACCATCATGCGAAATTGTTACTAAAAAACAACATGCGATTTCAATGTGGGATGAAGATCTGACGGCTGAGATGAGCGCGTACATATTGTACGATAAGGAATATTGTATGTTAACCTAGCCCTATATATATAGTGGAGGGTTCAAATGAGAAGAATTTTTTTGTATGAAGAAAAAAGAATTAGTTTCAACCAATAAGAATGCTTTATTTTACTTTATTTAATATTTGCATTTAGTTTTAATGTAAGGGTACGTACATAGATCATTAATTTCTAGTTTTCCTCTTTAATAGCTAATTACATTAAATTTGTAACTTATTTTCTCAATATGTATATTATTTCAAAAAAAATAATAATAATAATTTAGAGTGTAGGAAAAATTACTATGTGTGTAGGATAAATTACGAGTTGTGTAGGAAAAATTTTAATATGTGTAGTATAAATTTCAAAAAAGGTAGTATAACTTTTTCTGTGTGTAGGCAAAAAAAAATTAGTATAGAGAATGATAGTTTTTATGAGTAATTAATTACTTAAAGATAGTAATAAATGAGATGAACGAAAAACTACTTAATATTTTACAATTGTACCATTTGTTCTTTTTCTTCTCAGTTAAATTTTCTTCTCAAATGAACCTCCCTTTATATATAGATATATGGTAGGGTTCTAAAGTGAACATCAGGTTGAGAGTGAACTGTGTGAACTAATCTGAGCCATTAATTGTTTAGATCTTGTAAATTTTAATAATGACAATTTTGTAATTATTTATATGTAAAAATAAATAAAAAGGGCATAAAGGTAAATTGTTAACTACTTCTCTCTCCAATTAAATAATTAATTACATTCTCTCTCATTTTTTTTTCTCTCACCAATTAACTAATTTTTTAATTCTAAAAAAATATAACCATTATATAATATATTGTTCCATCTAGAACATGATTAAAAACACTGTAGAAATGAATGTACATATATGTATTATACGTATTCACAATTTAAAAACGTATGTTCATATATGTACATTAACAAATATTGTTCCATCCGATCATCTTCTTTAAGTTTACATGTCCGATTTGTAATGTGCACATATGTACATTCATAATATACTTCTAAAAAAGAAGTTAATGATATAGTTGTTCAACATGGTACATATGTGTATAGCAAGTATCTAAGATAATTGTTTGGCATTGTACATATGTGTACATAATAGTCTCAACACGTATATACATATATGTGCATTAACAAGTCATATTCTTAACACGTATATACACATATGTACATTATCACCTCCATGTTCAGAACAAGTGTACATTATCACACAAGATTCATGATGAGTACATGAATAATAATCATGGATATGCAATTGTAAAAAACATTAATATCTAATCCAAAAATAAAAAAAAATATGTAATCAAACGTTCTATAAATAATCCATTATCTTGAATTAAGAGAGATAGAGAAGATAATTATGCAATTTAAGAAAACTAACAAAATTAAAAGTGTAACTGAAATTCAATGATTAAAATAAAGATTTAAAACTAATTTATTGTATAATTATAATCCTACCCTTAACAACTAAAAAGGAAATCAGTGGTCCTGATTAGTTCACACAGTTCACTATGAAGATGTTGTGCACAAATGAACTTAATCATATATATATATATATATATATATTGATGCGTGTCGAGTGTGATATGTTTTTATGTATATTTTAAGCCCTTTTAACACTTTAGTCAAGTTTTAAATTTATAAACCACGATATTTTACTAACACTAAACACACATATGGGCAAGTGCACCCATCGTGAGCGTAGTATAGCGTTGGTAAGATACCGAGGTCGTCCAAGGACACAAGTGCTTTTAATACCGGTTTATCCTCAACGTCTAATCAAATCAAAAATTTAGAAAATGTTTTAAATATGAAAATTAAAAACTAAAATTGCTGAAAATAAAATAAAATAAAAACAGATAAACAAGATGAATCACTTGGATCCGACTCACCTTTAGTGTAACCTTTGATGATTTCCTCACTTTTGCACTTTTTAAGAGATTATCTTAGTTATAGCAGTAGGCCCCTCTTTTGAAGGTGATGTTACCCTCAACCCAGAAGTTTGAGTCAGCAAGGATACAATCCTAAAGGGTCGGAATATTGAAAGATAATTAATTAAGTTATTAATGCGTAATGTGGTAGGCCCCTCTTTTAAAGGTGACGTTACCCTCGGCAAAGTGGTTTGAGTCAGTAGGGATACAATCCCAAGTAGTCGGGTTAATGTATTAATAGTAGTTTACATATGAGGGGATCAAGCCATTCGCACCCCCGCCATCCAATACCAGTGGATATTGAAGGAGGTCCTAGTAAGCTTGACCTAGGACCTTGCAGGATCTATACACTGAACAAGGAAAGAACCTTACTAAACCATTCCCTTAACCCCCGACCAGGTAGCCAACATATCTCTATATAGACCGTAGAGATATGAATGGTGTAAATCTTTTATTTTATATAGACAGTAAAATAATGCCAAGACACCACAGACAATTGATAAGGAAGTTTCACCTTCAACATAAGAAACTAGTTATTAAAGTCATTAATACAAAACCAAATAAAAAGTGCGAAAAGATTAAAAATCAAATGTATTACACTAAATACTTGTCTTCACCAAGTGTTGTAAGAGACTTAGGCAAATATGGCCTTTGATTGTCAAGAACTCTTACTATCAATCTTGGATTCTGAGACTACTACACACACTCTAAGATGAAGGATGGATGATGGTGGTGGATGTGGTTTGTAGTGGTGGTGGAGTGTGGGTGAAGTGGGAGAGAGGTGGTTTGCCAAGGGACACCTTTGAAGTGAACCAAGCACCTCTATTTATAGCCTGCACAGAAGCCCGGACACGGCCCCGTGTCAATTGGGCATGACTCCATGTCCATCCTTATTCTCTTTCTTCATTAATTGCAATTTGTCTGCATTAGCTCCACACGCCCCCGTGTCTGCTGGGCACGTCCCCATGTGCAGAAGCGTATCTGTACTATCAAGATTTGCTTGGATTCTGCGAATATTAGCGTTGACCACGACCCGTGTTGAGCTGGGCATGCCCCCGTGTCGGGAATAGAAGCTTCTATAGCTTTTTCCTTTCTGCAGACATCTGGCCACGCCCCCGTGTCCGCTGGGCACGGGGTCGTGGTCAGCCTTCTGTTTTCTTGTTTTTGCTTGGGAAGATGTTGTCGAGGGGTCGGGCATGCCACGTTTGTTCCTTTTCTTGTATTTATGTTAGATTTTGCTGCATATTTGTTCCTTTTGTTCATTTATGTTCATTTAATCCTGAAAATACAAAAGGAAGACAAAAGCACACTTTTTCCAACATTAGTACTAAAAAAGGGTTAGTTTTATGCCTCAATTGATGTATTTTATATGTTGCATTTTACACACATCAAATACCCCCACACTTGAATCTTTGCTTGTGCTCAAGCAAAACTCTTTATAATGTGGCTTACACGACCAAATGGAATGTGTAGAAGAGAAGTTTTGGGCTTGTCTTGAGTGTCGGGAATCCAAGATTTTTATTATGTTTTATTTTTTATGCTATTTACAATCCTATTCGTTATGATTTATTTAGAATGTTTTGATGTGTGCAAAATGCAACATATAAATTACATCAATTGTGGCATAAAACTAACCCTTTTTTGTGCAAAATGCCTTTTAATTCTCCACCGACTTCCTTTGTAGTCTTAGTTCCACCCATTGATCTGGCCCACTATATTCCTTCTAGGCCTCTTTAAATCACAGCCCAAACATCTCGAACAGAATCATAGCCCATTGCCAGATAATTAAGTATACAACTCCACTTCTTTTTGTTGTTGTAATCCATATAATTGATTGGTTTTGTAAAAAAAAACAAAACAAAACCTTTTAACTCCTTGATTATTGTTCTCGAAAACCACTGTCAAAAGTTCAAGACATGCATTATATATTAGTTGCAACATCATCATTATATTCAAACTTAATTATTCAAGTCAACAACAATATATATGAAAATATAGCAAGGGTCTTGATTATTAGTCACACATTTTTAGCTAGTTTTAACTATAACCCCACCTGATACAAAAACAAATCAATGCAACGTCTCTCATACTAATATCAATGCATTTTTACGAAAATTAATATTCAATAACGTGTACCTAAAATGCACTGATCACATAACCCAAACCAAACACCCTTTCACCCACCAAAACCTTTTTATTTTTAACCCTTTGTTTTAGTAACAAGTTCGGTTTTTCGTATGTCTTCCAAAAAAAAATGTGTTGATGATGAAGCAAAAGAAATAAACAAGCAAGTTCATCAAAAATAACTTTGTTTGGAATTATGGCTTCATCAAAATAAAAAGTTGAAAAATAGAGAGTCTTACGAAAACCGATGCTTTTTACGTTTTTTCGCCCTTTTCTACTAACCACTAACCCAACCACCTACCTTTAACCCAAGCCTAACCCTTCACCCAAAAAGTCCTCTTGATATTTACAAAGGTATATAGTTAAAAAGGAGGAGGATTGATTGCTTGGCAAACCTATGGTAGGAGTAAGTTCCATGCCGCTCTCGAGTGATTCACTAAAATACATCTTCGGCCGAGTGTTGAGTGATCCCCCGTGAGGTATGTGAACTTGTATATAAATAGAATTTTAAAAAGGCATGTTATGCCCTAATAAGTAATTTATCTTATGAAAAGTTTTAAATAAATCATGACGAATAGGATTGTAAATAAATAAAAATAAAACTAAATAAAGAATCTTGGAAATCCCGACACTCTATGACAAGCCCAAAAACCTTCTTTTCTACCAATTCCATTTGGGAGTGTAAAGCCATATTGTAAAGAGTTTTGCTTGAGGACAAGCAAAGATTCAAGTGTGGGGGTATTTGATGTGTGCAAAATGCAACATATAAATTACATCAATTGTGGCATAAAACTAACCATTTTTAGTACTAATGTTGGAAAAAGTGTGCTTTTGTCTTCCTTTTGTATTTTCATGATTAAATGAGCTCAAATTAACAAAAGAAGCAAAAAGGCAGCTAAATCTAACATAAATACAAGAAAAGGAATAAACGTGGCATGCCCGACCTCCCCGAAAGCATCTTCCCAAGCAAAACAAGAAAACAGGAGGTTGAACACGCCCCGTGCTCAGTGAGCACGGGGGCGTGCCCAAGTGTCAGCATAAAAGACAAAGTTGTAGAAGCTTCCATCGCCCACCACGGGGCCGTGCTCAGCGGACACGGGGTCGTGGTCAACTATAAGATTCGCAGAATCCAGGCAAATCTTGATAGTACAGATATGCTTCTGCACACGGGGTCGTGCCCAGCGGACACGGGGCCGTGGTCAACTAATAAAGACAAGAGCAATTAATGAAGAAAGAGAAGGATGTGGACACGGGGCCGTGCCCACTGGACACGGGGCCGTACCCGAGCTTCTGTTCAGCCTATAAATAGGAGTGCTTGGTTCAAGCTCAAACCATCCCTTGGCACACCACCTCTCTCACACTTCACCCACCACCACCATAACACCATCATCCACCACCATCATCCATTGTCCATCGTAGAGTGTGTGAGTCGTCTCGGGATCCAAGATTGATCGTAAGAGTTCTTGACAATCAAGGCCATGTTTGCCTAAGTCTCTTACAACACTTGGTGAAGACAAAGTGTCTAGTGTAATACTTTTTATTTTTATTCTTTTCGCACTTTTTAATTGGTTATGTATTAATGACTTTAATAACTAGTTTCTTATGTTGAAGGTGATTCTTCCTTATCGTTTGTCCGTGGTGTCTTGGCATTATTTTACTGTCTATTTAAAATAAAAGATTTTCACCATTCATATCTCCACGGTCTATATGGAGGTATGTTGTCTACCTGGTCGGGGGTTAAGGGAACGGTTTGGTAAGAGTCTTGCCATTGTTCAGTGTATAGATCCTGCAAAGGACCTGGGTCAAATTTAGTAGGACCTCCTTCAATACTTAACGGTATTGGATGGCGGGGGTCCAAACTCTTTGATCCCCTCATAAGTTAAACTACTATTAATACTTTAACCCGGCTACTTAGGACTGTATCCCTCCTGACTCAGACTACTTAGCCGAGGGTAACGTCGCCTTCAAAAGAGGGGCCTACCACATTATGCATTAATAACTTAATTAATTATCTTTCAATAATCCGACCCTTTAGGATTGTATCCTTGCTGACTCAAACTACTGGGTTGAGGGTAACGTCACCTCCAAAAGAGGGGCCTACTACATTAACTAAGATAATCTCTTAAATAGTGCAAAAGTGCGGAAATAATCAAAGGTTACACTAAACACGAGTCGGAGCCAAGTGATTCATCTTGTCTATCTGTTTTTCTTTTATTTTTATTTTTCAGCATTTTAGTTAGCTTTTATTTTCTTAGTTTAAAACATTTTTCTAAACTTTTGATTTGATTAGACGTTGAGGATAAACCGGTACTAAAAGCTCTTGTGTCCATGGACGACCTCGGTATCTTGCCAACACTATACTACGCTCACGATGGGTGCACTTGCCCATATGTGTGTTTAGTGTTAGTAAATATCGTGTTTTATAAATTTAAAACTTGACTAAAGAAAGTGTTAAAAAGGGCTTAATATATACATTAAAAACTAATAACACTCATGCACATCAAGTTTTTGGCGTCGCTGCCGGGGACACAAGGATTTTAAGAAAGTTAGGAATCAACGGCCTAATCTTTTTTCTTATTTTTCTATTTTTTTAGGATTTTTCTTAGTTTTTCAGGTTCTGCAGAACTCAGCACGGGCCGTGCCCGCTGAACACGCCCCGTGCCCAATCATTGGAACTGGCAATCCTGTTTTAAGTCAGACAGTAAGCTGAACACGGGGCCGTGCCCATTCAACACGCCCCGTGCCCAAGATTCAGTTACTGAAAACAGAACCGTAAGATCCCGGCGGTTGGTAATTTCTGACACAAATATGAGTGATACTGATACTTTTTACTTTCGACACTCTTATGGTACGTGGTGTCAATTATGTGGTGGTACCCATAAGGAATTAGAATGTTATTTTCTAAATTATAAACCCCACTATATAGACCCATCGTTTCCTTGTATCCTTAAGAGGGGCGAAAGTAAAAATAATCTCTATCTCTCCCTCGAATGCTCCCAACCCGATTTTCTAGGATAAATGCTTCTTGATGAATTATTTCAATTAGAAGATCTAATTCTTAATTGGTTAAAAGAACTTAGGATAGATTTCAATAATTTATCTCAAGATGATAACCAAGAAGAAGTGTTGGAATCGCATTCAAATAACTTCGTTGTCCCCGACGATACTTCTAACTCTAGTGAGGACTTGAGCGATAGTCGTCCCTGTGCCGATTGTGCCGTGAAGGACTCCCCATCAACTTCGTTCGATGCATACATAGACCTGAGCGATTCGGTATACACCTTCTTTAACGAGAGCCCGGGAAAGGGTTGGACTTGTCCACCTACATATAGCATAGGAATCACCCTCACCGACAACCTCTTGCGTTCTCGTCTCAATCTAGAACAATTAAGGTATCTTAGGCACTTTGGGGTTGTTCCATCCAGTAAGGAACCACCCGATCCAGAAAAAGTTCCTTAAAAATAGACAAACTTCATAATCAGCCCTTCGACACGGGGCCGTGCCCAGGTCAACACGCCCCCGTGTCAACCAAAAGATTCCCTTCTGACTTTTTGTCAGAATACGGACAAAACGTGTCAGGATCTTGCCTGCACACGGGGCCGTGTCCAGCCGACACGGGGCCGTGTCCAGTATGCTGTTGTTTTCTATAAATACAGCCAAGAATCCTGCACATTTGGACCATCCAGGGACAGAGATTTGAATGGATTTTCTAACTTACCATCCTAGGTATGTTCTAAAAGAAGTTTCTAACAAACATCTTGTCCCTTCCTCTTTTATCCATTACCTTCTTCTTCATCTTTCTTGCAACAACACCTCCATTGAAGCTTGATTTCAAGCTTTATTGTGATGTTTGTTAACTTTTTGTTCAAGGAATCTTGTTAAAAATAAGTTACACAACACTGTTTTAAATTATTTCTGTTCAAAAATGCTTCATAAGTTGGGAAAATAATTTGAAACTTCAAGATTCCTTGTTCTAAAAAACTGCAGAAAGGTGAACGCGGGGCCGTGCTCATTGAGCACGGGGCCGTGTCCGTGGTACTGTTTCATTAAAATGAACTATTTCTGGTTTGTTTTCGTAGAATGTCTAGCCAAAACAGTGGAACCTCTTCTGCGCACTCCAGAAACAGTCGAAAGGAAAGGAGGCCATCAATTGAAGCAACTCTCGTACGATACGTGATGGCGTTATGTGAAGCTCTTGATGAGATGACTTCGGTAGAGGAGGTCCTGATAGACCGTATAAATTATCTTACGGTGGGGTTGGAAAACAGTTTTCAAGAAATAAACCTCTTGCGCCAGAGGTTAAACATTCTTGTAACACCTCCCATGGAACCCATCCTCCCTCAAGAGGATTGGAACCTAGCACTTGGAATCCACAATCCTACCAGTTGGGACGACATTCCAGCGGAACCTCCTCTTGAGGATCTACAAGAAGTCCCGGTGGAAGTTGCACCTCCTCAAACCAATGCTGACGTGTGAGGAACCCATGCCCGGAGAAAGAAGTTTTTCAAGCCACATTTAACCGAGAGATTTACCTTTTCAGAAATTTTGCTAATAGAATAAGTAGTAGGCTAGAACTTCTTGGTTTAGATTTCTTGTGTTTCTTTGACCTAACTATCTAGTATTTTAATTTTTAGGACTACTATGTAATTCTCTCTATGACTTAATGAATGATGGTTTTAGTTAAACTGGTGTTTAGATGGTGTTGAAACAAATAAAATACACTCAGGATGGCAAAGGATAACAAGGGAAACTTGAACCAGCACCCCATGCAGGAAAACAGGGCCATCCGACGATTTTCTTCATTAACAGTAAGCTCAGCACGGGCCGTGTCCGCCCAACACGGCCCCGTGCAGCACAGTCTACAGAAATAACCCAGTTCAGGTAAACTGGACACGGGCCGTGTTCACCCAACACGCCCCCGTGTCCAGGCTTCTGTTTCTTTTGTTTAATTTTTGTTACTAGCACTTGAACACGGGGCCGTGCCCGGACAACACGGGGCCGTGTCCAGCGCCCAGTAACACAAATTTTTGCTTGATTCACACCTTTTACACATTCAATCAACCTAAAAACTTATTTTTGGGACACATTGAGGACAATGTGTAATTTAAGTGTGGGGGGATGCTAAAACCTTGAATCTTGCAAGTCCTAATAACAAGCCTTACACAAAACTCTATTGGAACTACTAATCACCCCAAATTTTTTTTTTCAAATTTTTTTTTTCATTTTTTTTACTTGTCTAGGTTTAATTTGGGAATTTCAAAATTCTAAAAAGGTTATATTTTTACAAATTTACAACCGATAGCGTCATGATAAAAAGAACCAACATAAGAAAATTATGAAAAGGCATGACAAGCTTAGTTAAAATTTGATTATATATACTTGATCACATAAAAACTTATTCCCACAAAAGTGAGTTTTGAGCCTTTATTGAGCATACAAATACATATCTTTAAATTAAATGCTCATTTTTCGTTTCTTGTGTGAATAGCCGCTTGGTTCTTACAAATCTAGAACTTGCCACGACGATACATTCCCGGTCCTTTCCAACTTAAACCCGAGTAAGTATATGATAGAGGCATTAGGACTAACCCTTTTTTTTTCTACACCATTATTTTTTTTACCACCTACCCAAAATCCTCCTAGTTAACCCCTTTGAGCCTAAACCTTTTCATTTCATAACCATTTTGATGACTGTCGTCAGAGTCAATAAAAAACCTAATTAAACTACATAGATAGCGTAAGTAGGGTATCGTATCCACGGGGAATATGTGGTTAGTGTTTAACTAGAGAATTATTATATATTAAAGAAAAGCAAATCCCACCCAGAATCCCGATTGCAAGTTTAACACAAAAACCCGTTTACATATTCAAAACACCACATAGACATGGCCTCGGAATTAATGAATTTGATTAGTTATCAAGGATAGTTTTTAAGATTCACTATACAACCTAATAACCCGTTTGATTGTATCAATTACCCACCAATTTACCAACCCGCTAACAACGCAAGAAAGTTGCCAATACGCTTAATAAACGACAAGTAATTCAAATACAAGAAACGTTTACCAATAATCCAACACAAGTGGTCAAGCTGTACCAGTTACAAGAATCCGTAAAACAAAGTTTAATGTGAAAATCTAGAAATCAATCATCCGGGGAAAGTCACATAAGATAAAGGTAAAGTCCTCCAAGTTTCAGATTCTAGGTTCACACCAAACTCAGTTTAATCATTAATTGGACACCACATAGACATGATGCTGAAAAATCGGTTAATTTAAGTGGTAATCAAAAACAGGTCTTTGTCATCAGATCTTTTACAATTTAATTACCCTATTTACTAATGTGAGTCAACCTACTCTATGTCACCCAACAAGCTACAAGGTTTTGTCATCAACCGAGCAAGTTGTAAAGCAAGAACTCACAACACATGCAAATAGTTTAAATAAACCAACAAATCAAATTGTTTATAAAACGTTGTCAATGTCAAAAACAAATCCAATAATGAATAAAACTAAGAGAAGTGTCAAACCCTACGAACCGTTCACTTGGAGAAATCCACCTAGATGCTCATATCTTGAACCGTGCACAGCCACCCGAAGGCGGCTGCCTTCTCCGTGCGTCCCTGCTCTTCTTGCGTCCTGAAGCTGCCGTCAATCCCCTTTGTGCGATCCACAATCAGCCGTATATAACAATTGCCTTTTAATTCTCCACTGACTTCCTTTGTAGTCTTAGGTGGTGTTTGTTTTTTCCCCAGAAGCTCTTCTGGCCACTTATGTCTGCGCCGCGCAGACGCGCGCAGACGTTTGAGGTCTGCAGCTTGTTTGTTTTTCGGAAGATCTGCAGACCAAAAACCTCTGCCAAGCCTCTTCCCCACGCAGACTTGTTCCAACCTCTTCTAACCTCTGCTGACCTCTTCTCGGCTTCTCCCTCCAGCCGACACCACCTCCACCACCTCCACATCCGACACCATCTCCATCATCATCATCATCACCTCCGACACCACCTCCACCACCTCCGACACCATCTCCATCATCATCATCGTCACCTCCGCCACCACCTCCACCATCTCCGCCAACACCCAAATCAAACCCTAATCGATCCCATCATCGAACATCATCGAACCCTAATCGTCACCTGCACCTGAACCATCTCCGCCAACACCCAAATCAAACCCTAATCGTCACCTGCACCTCCACCATCTCCGAAACCCCCAAATCAAACCCTAATCAATCCCATCATCGAACATTATCGTCATCATCTTCATCATCACCGACGCACCACCACTGCCGGCGGCGATACACCACCGTCTCTCTCTCTCCTCGTACTCTCTCTCTCATCGATCTGTTATCATCATCATCATCATCATCGAACGGTGGGGGCTGTGGTGTAGTGGTGACGGTGGTGGCGGTGGTGTCGTGGTGGCGGTGTGGTGGCAGTGATGACGGTGGTGGCGGTGGTAAAAGCAGAGAGAGAGAGGGTGAAGAGTCTGATGATGTGTGTGTGTTGTGTGTGTTTTTTATGTGTGAAGAGGTTTATGTAGGAAAAAAAACAAACCCTCTTCCCCTTGCAGATTGCAGACATTTGGTCCACCTCTTCTCCTGCAGATGCCTGCAGATGTGGTCCGCAGACTGCAGACCTTTTCCCGCAGAAAAAACAAACACCACCTTAGTTACACCCATTGATCTGGCCCACTATATTTCTTCTAGGCCTCTTTAAATCACAGCCCAAACATCTCGAACAGAATCATAGCCCATTGCCAGATAATTAAGTATACAACTCCACTTCTTTTTGTTGTTGTAATCCATCTAATTGATTGGTTTTGTAAAAAAAAAAAAAAAAAAAACAAAACCTTTTAACTCCTTGATTATTGTTCTCGAAAACCACTGTCAAAAGTTCAAGACATGCATTATATATTAGTGGCAACATCATCATTATATTCAAACTTAATTATTCAAGTCAACAACAATATATATGAAAATAAAGCAAGGGTCTTGATTATTAGTCACACATTTTTAGCTAGTTTTAACTATAACCCCACCTGATACAAAAACAAATCAATGCAACGTCTCTCATACTAATATCAATGCATTTTTACGAAAATTAATATTCAATAACGTGTACCTAAAATGCACTGATCAAATCCCCACACTTATCTTTTTTCGTCCCGAAAAAAAATTTATTTGCAATGGAATCACAATCAGAACATTGGCATTTAATATATTCAATTAATCTATTAACAAATCAAACCACACGTTAGCCAAGATTGCGGGTATACGATCCACTTAAACCCAACCGCCAGCTTCCAAGCCCTTATTCACGATTCTTTTAAGTTCAAGTAATTTTATAGTCATCTATGGATCTCACACTCAAAAGACTACAACTCCACCTAATCCCGTTTCAAGTTTATAACGTTAAAAGATTATATCTACCGTCTTATATAAAAAACCCTTATATTATTCCGATTAAATTTAGAATGGATAGATGGATGATATTGCGATTTTACATGCTTTTGTATACGATCAGTTTAGCGGACATACCCCACACGAGTCACTATCCCCGTGGTTAATGCCATAAACTTCACATATTTTTTTATAACTCCACCTAGAGGGTATGAACCGCATGAGTCGCTATCCCCGCGGCAATGCCATAGGCTTCGTTTTTCCTCTTTTTTTTAACATATAGCTCAAATGGATGAATGATGGAATATTTTTTTGGGCGCCACACTGTTTCGGATTTGTTTTCACAAAAAGAAACAGGTGTGTCAATTTAATCGGAAAACTTATAAGTTTTTTACTTATGACGTACCTCTTATACTCTCCACAGTTTCAGTTTTATCACAGCTTCTAAAGTGAGAACCCACAAGACTCCTAATTTAAGTATATTATATCGATCCTAATAAACCTTTCAGCTGGCTGGGCCTACCCACATATCCTAAGTTAGACGCGTGACTGACCGTTTATTATCTCATATATATAATAATCAAATACCAACGAACTGATTATACCTATCATCTTCCATTTATTGCAAAAACTTTCTCGAAACATTTTCTATTTTTTCAAAAAAAAATTTGGAATTATGATTTTTTTTCAAGTTTTTTTTTTATTTTTAATTTTTACGACACGACTGACACGACTAAGACACACTAGACACTAGTCTCCCCTCCCCACACTTAATTCCTGCATTGTCCTCAATGTGGAAAGAAACTACGACTCAAAGATAAAAGAAAAAAAATATATACAAAAGATTGGAACAGACTCCCCTGTTTAAAGAAGCAGGATCCTCGTGAATATTCCAATGCGACCGTATAGCATTTCTTTCGCGGCCGCGTTCAGCAAAAACTCGGGTTGCTCTCTATAAATGATGTTCAGATCATCCCAGTCCAAATGGAGATTGAGTATGGACAGTTCTGACTGAATCTTGATCAGCATCTGATAAGCTTCATCCATGTTTCGAAGAATTCACCTGTACAAACTCAAACAAGGATACCCAAGCGTAATATCGAACTAAACAAAAATAAATAATACAAAATAAAAGAAAATTATTTTTGGGTTTTCATTTTTTTATTATTTTTTTGGTCTTTTTATTATTTTATTATTTTTTTTTATTTGTTTTTTTTTTGTTTTTTTAGAAAACTAGAAAAACACTAAGCGCACTAATTCCCCGACAACGGCGCCATTTTGATGACTGTCGTCAGAGTCAATCAAAAACCTAATTAAACTACATAGATAGCGTAAGTAGGGTATCGTATCCACGGGGAATATGTGGTTAGTGTTTAACTAGAGAATTATTATATATTAAAGAAAAGCAACTCCCACCCAGAATCCCGATTGCAAGTTTAACACAAAAACCTGTTTACAGATTCAAAACACCACATAGACATGGCCTCGGAATTAATGAATTTGATTAGTTATCAAGGATAGTTTTTAAGATTCACTATACAACCTAATAACCCGTTTGACCCACCAAAACCTTTTTATTTTTAACCCTTTGTTTTAGTAACAAGTTCGGTTTTTCGTATGTCTTCCAAAAAAAAATGTGTTGATGATGAAGCAAAAGCAATAAACAAGCAAGTTCATCAAAAATAACTTTGTTTGGAATTATGGCTTCATCAAAATAAAAAGTTGAAAAATAGAGAGTCTTACGAAAACCGATGCTTTTTACGTTTTTTCGCCCTTTTCTACTAACCACTAACCACTAACCCAACCACCTACCTTTAACCCAAGCCTAACCCTTCACCCAAAAAGTCCTCTTGATATTTACAAAGGTATATAGTTAAAAAGGAGGAGGATTGATTACTTGGCAAACCTATGGTAGGAGTAAGTTCCATGCCGCTCTCGAGTGATTCACTAAAATACATCTTCGGCCGAGTGTTGAGTGATCCCCCGTGAGGTATGTGAACTTGTATATAAATATAATTTTAAAAAGGCAAGTTATGCCCTAATAAGTAATTTATCTTATGAAAAGTTTTAAATAAATCATGACGAATATGATTGTAAATAAATAAAAATAAAACTAAATAAAGAATCTTGGAAATCCCGACACTCTATGACAATCCCAAAAACCTTCTTTTCTACCAATTCCATTTGGAAGTGTAAAGCCATATTGTAAAGAGTTTTGCTTGAGGACAAGCAAAGATTCAAGTGTAGGGGTATTTGATGTGTGCAAAATGCAACATATAAATTACATCAATTGTGGCATAAAACTAACCATTTTTAGTACTAATGTTGGAAAAAGTGTGCTTTTGTCTTCCTTTTGTATTTTCAGGATTAAATGAGCTCAAATTAACCAAAGAAGCAAAAATGAAGCTAAATCTAACATAAATACAAGAAAATGAATAAACGTGGCATGCCCGACCTCCCCGAAAGCATCTTCCCAAGCAAAACAAGAAAACAGGAGGTTGAACACGCCCCGTGCTCAGTGAGCACGGGGGCGTGCCCAAGTGTCAGCATAAAAGACAAAGTTGTAGAAGCTTCCATCGCCCACCACGGGGCCGTGCTCAGCGGACACGGGGTCGTGGTCAACTATAAGATTCGCAGAATCCAGGCAAATCTTGATAGTACAGATATGCTTCTGCACACGGGGTCGTGCCCAGCGGACACGGGGCCGTGGTCAACTAATAAAGACAAGAGCAATTAATGAAGAAAGAGAAGGATGTGGACACGGGGCCGTGCCCACTGGACACGGGGTCGTGCCCACTGGACACGGGGCCGTGCCCGAGCTTCTGTTCAGCCTATAAATAGGAGTGCTTGGTTCCAGCTCAAACCATCCCTTGGCACACCACCTCTCTCACACTTCACCCACCACCACCATAACACCATCATCCACCACCATCATCCATTGTCCATCGTAGAGTGTGTGAGTCGTCTCGGGATCCAAGATTGATCGTAAGAGTTCTTGACAATCAAGGCCATGTTTGCCTAAGTCTCTTACATCACTTGGTGAAGACAAAGTGTCTAGTGTAATACTTTTTATTTTTAATCTTTTCGCACTTTTTAATTGGTTATGTATTAATGACTTTAATAACTAGTTTCTTATGTTGAAGGTGATTCTTCCTTATCGTTTGTCCGTGGTGTCTTGGCATTATTTTACTGTCTATATAAAATAAAAGATTTTCACAATTCATATCTCCACGGTCTATATGGAGGTATGTTGGCTACCTGGTCGGGGTTTAAGGGAACGGTTTGGTAAGAGTTTTGCCATTGTTCAGTGTATAGATCCTGTAAAGGACCTGGGTCAAATTTAGTAGGACCTCCTTCAATACTTAACGGTATTGGATGGCGGGGGTCCAAACTCTTTGATCCCTTCATAAGTTAAACTACTATTAATACTTTAACCCGGCTACTTAGGACTGTATCCCTGCTGACTCAGACTACTTAGCTGAGGGTAACGTCGCCTTCAAAAGAGGGGCCTACCACATTATGCATTAATAACTTAATTAATTATCTTTCAATAATCCGACCCTTTAGGATTGTATCCTTGCTGACTCAAACTACTGGGTTGAGGGTAACGTCACCTCCAAAAGAGGGGCCTACTACAATAACTAAGATAATCTCTTAAATAGTGCAAAAGTGCGGAAATAATCAAAGGTTACACTAAACACGAGTCGGAGCCAAGTGATTCATCTTGTCTATCTGTTTTTCTTTTATTTTTATTTTTCAGCATTTTAGTTAGTTTTTATTTACTTAGTTTAAAACATTTTTCTAAACTTTTGATTTGATTAGACGTTGAGGATAAACCGGTACTAAAAGCTCTAGTGTCCTTGGACGACCTCGGTATCTTGCCCACACTATACTACGCTCACGATGGGTGCACTTGCCCATATGTGTGTTTAGTGTTAGTAAATATCGTGTTTTATAAATTTAAAACTTGGCTAAAGAAAGTGTTAAAAAGGGCTTAATATATACATTAAAAACTAATAACACTCACGCACATCAGTTTCATAAGAAAAATTACTTATTAGGACATAACATGCCTCTTTAAAATTCCATTTATATACAAGTTCACATACCTTACGGGAGATCACTCAACACTCGGCCGAAAATGTATTTTTGTGAAACACTCAAGACCGGCATGGAACTTACTTCTACAATATGCTTGCCAAGCAATCAATCCTCCTCCTTTTTATATATACACCTTTGTAAATATCAGGAGGACTTGGGGAAGGGTTAGGCTTGGTTAAAGGTAGGTGGTTTTGGGTTAGTGGTTAGTAAAAAGGGCTAAAAGCGTGGGTAGTCGTAAAATTTTTTGTTTTTGTTTTTGTTTTTGTTTTTGTAACTTTTATTCAAACAAAACATTTTCAAACAAAGTTTCTTTGAGAAACTTGTTTGTTTATTGGTATACATCATTTTTTTAATAAGGAATATCACATGAAAACCGATATTTTCACTAAAATAAAGGGTTTAAAAATAAAAAGGGTTTTGGTGGGTAAAGGGTGTTTATTTTGTGGGTTTAGAAACGAAAAGGTTTAGGCTCAAAGGGGTTAACTAGGAGGATTTTGGGTAGGTGATAAAAAAATAAAAAATAATGGTGTTGAAAAGAAAAAGGGTTAGTCCTAATGCCTCCATCATTTACTTACTTGGGTTTAAGTTGGTAAGGACCGAGAATGTATCGTCATGGCAAGTTCTAGAGTCGTAAGAAACCAAGCGGCTAATCACACAAGAAACGAAAAATGAGCATTTAATTTAAAGATGTATGCTTTTATGCTCAATAAAGGCTCAAAACTCACTTTTTTTGTGGGAATGGGTTTTTAATGTGATCAAGTATATATAATCAAATTTTAACTAGATTTGTCATGCCGTTTCATAATTTTCTTATGTTGGTTCTTTTTATCACGACGCTATCGGTTGTAAATTTGTAAAAATATAACCTTTTTAGAACTTGTTATTCCCAAATTAAACCAAGACAAGTAAAAAAATGAAAGGTTTTTGAAAAAATTTGGGGTGATTAGCGGTTCCAATAGAGTTTTGTGTAACACTTGTTATTAGTACTTGAAAAATTCAAGGTTTTAGCATCCCCCCACACTTACATTACACATTGTCCTATATGTGTCCCAAAAATAAGTTTTTAGTTTGATTGAATGCGTAAAAAGGTGTTAAAAACAAGGTTTTGGTATTACTGGGCATCTGGACACGGCCCCGTGCTGGATGAGCATGGCCCCGTGGTCAGACTGCCAGTAACGAAAACTTACAGAAGGTGGACACGGGGGCGTGCCTGGTGAACACGACCCTGTGTTTATAACAACCCTCCTAAACAATTCCACACCCTAAAACTATTTAGAGTGCCCCAATATGTCCTAAAAAACACCACGTATACGCAAACGGGCCCGGAATAACATTATTTTATTAAATTAAATTAAAATCAAATTTTTAATGGCTGTGGCGGGCCGCGAAGACCTTGCCTTGGTCTTACGCGGGCCGCGAGCGAAGGGACATGAGGCGCAGCTCGGTGCTGCCACGTGTCAGACGTGTGTCGAAGCTAGATCGATGACTGGGCCAGGCTAGGGCCTACCCAGCCTACGTCGAGGGCACGTAGCCCTTGGCTACCATCTTCGTGGGACGAAGTCAAAATGCAGCCCTATAAATGGAGGGCATCGGCTTCAGTCCCAACTCGCACCAAACTTCTTTCTCTCTCGAATTTCATAAGTGTAGAAGCTATTCTCGGGTATAATACCCCTCTAAATAACGAAGTTCTGCACCGTTGTAAGTATCATAACCCCGGTTACGTATTAGATACGGTGCCCGATTGATTCAGGGTTCCGTAACGGCTGTCGTAGTTCTGCACGACGTAGTCATTGGAATGCCATCTCGGGGAGGGTATTACTAATGTAAATATTGGGTTATTATACTAACGCGTGTGCATTTGTGTAATTAATAGATAGTCACCAGGAAATCCTAAAGGAAAACCCAAAGACAGCAATGTGAGTAATCTCCTTTTTGTAAACTGTTTTACAAAACCTCATATGATTAACATTATATTAAACAGTGATTGAGTATTTGTATTCTACAATTATCGTCGGTATGTTGGGGTTTTGTATACAAAATTTGTTGCTACATTGTGAGTAGTAACATGACCACAAGTCGGGTTGACAGTACCGTGGGTGGTAATTAAAGTAGATGGAAACAATTGTAATTGCGCGACTGCCCTCAATACTATACAATGGTTTTACTTAACTTGATTAAACTGGGATTCACTCACCAGTATTTTCCACTGACAAAATGTTTTTAAACGCGTTTCAGGTAACAAAATGTGAAAGCCAAATAGAAGCCAGCTGGACAGCACTGAAGGCTTGGAAAAGTGGCTATAAAGTTACCTAAAATAAAGAGATGTTTTTATTAATTAAAATGTGGTTTATCCCTATCAAAATATGTGTACTTGAAACTTGAGATTTTCCCATGTGTTTAATATATTAAAAGTGTGGTATTTTACTCTTATAAAATATTTCATAACTACGGTCCTGATGTAATTTTCGCTGCCAAAATGATAAACACCAACACCACCGAAAATGATCGCGGCCGCCCGTTCCCGGGTAGTTAGGGGACGGGGGTTGTGACAGAAGGTGGTATCAGATCTAAGCCACTGATTATGCCACAGAAGTGTTATGCTGATACCAAGATATTATTCAATATGTTAGGAAATTTTCTACGGAACTACGTGCATATTTGTATTTTATTGTTGTGTGTTATTTGACTATTTGTTAGTTTACAGTATGAGCGACCAAGGACCTTCCGACGCCTACCGTCAGTTGTCCAGCTCACCTAGGAGCGAAGGCACCTCTTCACAGCCTGCCCTCTCAGATTATTCAGCTGACAATGAAGATGGGATATTCGTGTTTAAGGCTCAGTCTGAAGAGCCATTCCCTCCTAAAAAGAGAGGATGGTTCAGTAGGGGAGCGCATGAACGTAGGAAGAGAATGAAAAAGTTACAACAACAGCGTGCTGTAGCAGCCACCAAGAGAGAAATAGATGCTCACACCCAGGATATGCTCAATAGGAGTCTAGCAAATTTCCATATCCTAGCAACCATAGCTGCAGACCCTAACCTGGAGCAACTTACAGCACCCCAGCCTTTACCACTGTTTCCCACCCAGCCAATGGAAATTGAAAACAACCTAGAAAATCAAATCCTAATGCCTGATTTCAACCCAGATGAGATACATAGAGTACCAGCACCCAATCCCTTAGACCCAAACTACGACCCGTGGTTTGACGACCATAGGGATTACCAGCAACGCTACCCAATACCAGAAGACGAACCTATGCCAAACCTAGCAGCCTACCCAGATTTGGACCATCTAGATCCCTACTATGATAACGATGAATACATTAGGGAAATTTTAGAGAATCCTTATCCTTACCAAGAACCCATGCCCCAATTCCCAAACCCAGTACCAGCCCCTGCACCCCCAATGAGTGCAGAGAATGTACAAGAACTCCGAGCCTTTGGTGAGGAGATTTGAGAAGGTAGTGACAGGATGAGACAGATCGGAGAACGACTCGTCTGGAAGTATGACGAGCGTAATATGGAGTTCTGGATGAACCCATATCAGTGATGGTGGTAGTACTAATAAAATAATAATAAAATGATAATATATAATATGTGTGTATGTTTGAAAAAAAATCTAGACAATAGATATGGATGCCTAATAGTATTGTAATTTCAATTCCAGTTGTATTGTAAAATATATGGATGCATACTATATAAGAAAGAGCAAGTCGCAATGTTCGATGATTTTGAACAATATGCGTGTTATGTGATTGTTTGCATTAAATATTATTTTGTGATATTAATAATTGGAAAATGTTTAAAATTCAGATGGATAACGAAGTGAATCAGGAAAACCAGAATGAGAATAACCCGAATAATGATAACCCGAACAACGATAATAATGGAAACCAAGTGGATAACAGTGCCATTCAACACATAGTGGTACAAGGGATAATAGATGCAATGCCATATATTATCAAAACAGTTAGGGAAGCAGATAATAAAAGTAACAATGGCAGTAATCGACCAACTGAACCAGAACACAACGTAAACAATGGACCCATACTTCAAGTGTCCATTCCTAAAAGAAGAAGAACCATATCTTATGGTTGTTCTTATAAAGAATTCTGGTCCTGTAAACCAGTGGAATTCTCGGGCAATGAAGGGACCGTTTCAGCTCTACGCTGGATAGAAAAGACTGAGGCTGTCTTAAAAATAAGCAAGTGTGCGGAAGAGGATAAGATAATGTTTGCTTCTAATCTGTTTAAGAACTCAGCCTTAGAATGGTGGAACATTATCCTCCATTTTAGGGGAAGTGACAGGGTTTACAATATGGAATGGGAGGAGTTTTAGAACATGGTGGAAAGGAAATTCTGCCCTCCCAATGAAAAAGAACAGATAGCAAATAAGTTCCTAAACCTTAGGATGACTAGAGTGGATAGTAAGGGTTATACTACGTTATTCTTTGAATATGCTAGAATAGTGCCAACCCTTGCATCACCAGAACCAATATTAATCTCTCGTTACATCTGGGGATTAATCAGTGAGATTAGGCATGTAGTCAAGGCAGCTAGACCTCAAACTATAGAAGAAGCTGTAGAACTAGCAAACACCTTGACAGATGAGGTAGTACGTACACGAGAAGAAGACCAGAGAAGGAACCTAGCCCAAAGACTTACTCAAGATTTTCGTTATGGAAACTCCAACCATGGGAAAAATGTAGGTTCTACCTCTGCACCATACTGCAAGGCCTGCAAGAAGAAGCATTAGGGAAAATGCTCCACTTACTGCAATTTCTGCAAGATACCAGGACACAAGGAAGAAGATTGTAGGAAGAAACCTTATAATGGAATGTGTTTCAACTGTGGAGAAAAAGGTCATATCAAGCTAAACTGTCCAAAACTAGTTCCAGCCATGGGCAATAGGACTACCAAAAATGCTAGGGCATTTGTTCTGACTGCAGAAGAAGCAAAGATGATCCCGGACGTGATAGCCGGTACGTTTTTAGTCAATAATGTTTTTGCCAAAGTATTATTTGACTCTGGTGCGAACCAAAGTTTTATTAATACTTCATTTTGCAAACTTCTCAATCGACCATTAACTAAACTCCCACAAGAATGTCTAGTAGAGACAACAAATGGAGAAACTATTAAGATTTCTGAAATCTTGCAGGGATCAAGAATAGAATTTTTAAATCAAAAGTTTATTGCAAACCTTTATCCAATGAAACTGGCAGGATTTGATGTTGTATTAGGAATAGATTGGTTAATAGCCAATAAAGCCAGTATTCTATGTGATCAAAAGTCAATTCAAGTAAATTCACCGAAAGGTGAAAAGATCACAATTAAAGGAGATAAGCCCTCTAGATCCACGAAATTCAGCACTGTGATGAAAACAGCTAGTTATATAAGAAAAGGATCGTTGGTGTATTTGATTTCCATAATCACTAACACTAAAGGAAAAGAACTAAAAGATATTCCAGTAGTATCTCAGTTTCCAGATGTGTTTCCAGAAGAATTCCAGGACTACCTCCGGACAGGGAAGTTGAATTCAGAATCCACCTGCTACTAGGGACAGCACCAATTTCCAAAGCACCTTACCGTTTGGCATCCGCAGAAATGCAGGAATTGAAGAAACAATTAGACGAACTACTAGAGAAACGATTCATACAGCCAAGTTCATCGCCATGGGGAGCACCGATTTTATTTGTTAAGAAGAAAGATGGATCAATGCGTATGTGCATTGACTACCGCGAATTGAACAAGGTCATGATTAAAAATCGGTATCCATTACCAAGAATCGATGATCTGTTTGACCAACTGCAAGGAGCTCGATTTTTCTCTAAAATCGATTTACGGTCAGGATATCATCAATTAAAGGTACAGGAAGATGACATTCCTAAGACCGCTTTCAGAACAAGGTACGACCATTATGAATTTACTGTCATGCCATTTGGTTTAACCAATTCCCAGCTGCATTTATGGACATGATGAACCGAATATGTAAGCCATATTTAGATAAATTCATAATTGTCTTTATAGATGATATTCTTATTTACTCTAAGAGTAAAGAGGAACATGCAAAGCATTTGCACGCGCTTCTAAGTTTATTAAGAAAAGAAAAGCTTTATGCAAAGTTTTCAAAGTGGGAGTTTTGGTTAGAACGGGTGCAGTTTCTTGGACATTTAGTTAATCATGAAGGAATTCATGTGGATCCCACCAAGATCGAGGCAATTACCAAATGGAAAACCCCTGAGTCGCCGTTGTAAGTATCATAACCCCGGTTATGTATTAGAGACGATGCCCGATTGATCCAGGGTTCCGTAACGGCTATCGTGGTTCTGCCCGACGTAGTCGTTGGAATGCCGTCTCAGGGAGGGTATTACTAATGTAAATATTGGGTTATTATACTAACGCGTGTGCATTTGTGTAATTAATAGATAATCACCAGGAAATCCTAAAGGAAAACCCTAAGACAGCAATGTAAGTAATCTCCTTTTTGTAAATTGTTTTACAAAACCTCATATGATTAACATTATATTAAACAGTAATTGAGTATTTGTATTCTACAATTATCGTCGGTATGTTGGGGTTTTGTATACAAAATTTGTTGCTACATTGTGAGTAGTAACATGACCACAAGTCGGGTTGACAGTACCGTGGGTGGTAATTAAAGTAGATGGAAACAAATGGAATTGCGTGACCGCCCTTAATACTGTACAATGGTTTTACTTAACTTGATTAAACTGGGATAAACTCACCAGTATTTCCCACTGACAAAATGTTTTTAAAATGGCCGCGGCCGCCTGTTCCCCGAAAATGGCCGCTGCCAAAATATTTCCTAACTACGGTCCTGATGTAATTTCCGCTGCCAAAATGATAAACACCGATACCACCGAAAATGGCCGCGGCCGCCTGTTCCCAGGTAGTTAGGGGACGGGGGTTGTGACAGTGTTGGGAAGAATTTAGACAAACAACAGGTACTGTGCGGTGGACACGGGGGCGTGCCGGCTGGGCACGACCCCGTGTTGACAATCTGCAATCTCCGAAAACAGGTTTCGGCTTTTGGTTCTGGTTTCCAGGCTTATGTAGCACTAATACTTAGTGCTTCCAAGCCTCTTAAGTACCTGTTTTACTTAAAAATACCACACCACACAAAATAACAAACATCCTACCTTACCATAGTTTCATCATCCACAACATGAACTAAAAAAAAGAAAAATGCAGGAAAGAAAAAGAGTTACGGAAAGTAAATTGTTCAACAAGTGGCACGCAGGCCATGAAATTGTTTGCTAGATAAAAGGGGGTTAACCTATTATGACCTTCAACCATGTTACATCACCTCCAACGCCTCCATCTCAATCCATGTCGTCATCCCCATCATCTCCTCCTTAGTCCGCTATGTACTCCCGGATGTTGCTGATGTCATCCTGCATGTCGGAGATGTTCCTTTCTATAACTCTGACCCTGGTGTACGTGTTGCTTGCCATATTGTAGGTGTTGCGGGTGCACATGAGGTTTTCCTGGAAAAGATCATGTAAACTTTGAAAATTAGGAAAACCACCTCCTTGAGAGGAGGATTGGCCCGGATCACCATGATGCTGATACTTGTACTAGGGAGGAGGACGGATTTGTGGAGCGTGAAGGACGAGAGCTTCTTGAGGGTTCCACACATGTACCTGAACCGTCTGAAATCTGACCGTCCCGTCATCTGCTTCGTTGATTAAATTCATGGAGCGACATATGACAAGGTCCACGTTTCCCGACCATGGGCCCTTCTGGAAGGACCTTGGCATCCTTTGCACAAAATGCTTGAAGAGGCGGTAGATCCACCCTCCAAAAAGGATAGGGTCGGGGGAGTGGCAAGTTGTTTCAAGTGCATGTTGCGAAGTAGCAAGTGTGGAACATCGAGGTTTATACGGTTGTGAATGCAGTGGAGGACTATCAGATCACGCAACCCTACAACACCACCACTGTCATGTCTCTGGCAGAGGGAGTAGCTGAGGACCCTATGGATGTAGCGGTAGAGAGGGTCCCGCAACTGTGTGCTCTTGGTCTGGCTCGGGTTATAGTGTCCTTCCCCAATCTGAGCCCATGCTGCTTGGCGTTGGTCTTGTGGGAGTTCGCGGAGACCACCAGTGTTCTCCTCATCTCCAGCATCCTCTTCAGCATACAACCCGATGATTGCCCCAAATTGTGCAATTGAAATTGAGTACATAATCCCTGCACAACGGAATTCCACCCCCTCATTGTCAAACGGCTCCGCTTTTTCCTTGAAGGCAAACTTGCTATAAAATTCCATGTTATACTCGTTCACGGAGTGGAGCCGAGTGCAAAGAGCTGCTCTTAGTGGACCAGTATCCAGGTTGTTGAAGCGGTCGATTTGGCCTACTGCTTCTAGAGTATCCAAGCAAACTTGTCGGGGGTTTTCTTTGGGCCTTGTCTTGAGAACCTCAAACCGTGCTTGAGCAGCCCACTCATTCGGGTTGAACCTAGTAAACTTCTTGGCCATCTGAAAGAAAACACCAAACAATTAGCACGAAACAGTAAAATTTTCGTAGAAAACTGAAAACAGTCAGCTGAACACGACCTCGTGTTCAGTGGACACGCCCCATGTTCGTCAAAAATAAGCTGGACACGCCCCCGTGCTCGCTGAGCATTGCCCCGTGCTCAAGTCGTCTGTTTCCCAAAAACTTCATTTTTCGACCCGGTCCCGAAAACTTGAAAATTTTTGGTTGAGTAGGGGCGGTTTTCCCCGAAAATGAAACCCCAAGTGCCGTTTTTTCCAAAATAAACCGTTTACCCCTTCAATTTCATCTTTTTCGGTTCAAAAACAAGGGTTTGAGGTTTTCGTGAGAAATCGGGCAAATCTACAAATAATTCAAGTTGATTTACTTCCTATAACATGCATCTATGCTAATACTAACAGATCTAAGCAAAAATTTGAGGTTTGATTCGGTTCAAGTTGAAGAACCCTAGATTTTTCCCCAAATTTTTGATGTTAAACTACATGCAAGTGATTAAACTAACTAACTATGATGATAGAATCATACCTTGACGTTGTTAGAAGTCGGAGGAACGTGAAAATCTGCAGAAATTTTCGGGTGAACTAGAGATTTCTTGGGGAAACGGGGCGTGTTGAAATGAAAAAATGAAGGAAAAAGGGGTTTTATCCCCGTCAGTTGCGCGAACACGGCCCCGTGGGTGGGCAAAATTAATATATATATATATATATATATATATATATTTAAGGTGCACGTGTGAATGCCCTGTTTCCCGAAACTTGGTTTTAGAAATCTTACCGATTTAGAGGCTTTTCCGACGTTCGTTACTTACAAGATATGATGTTGATGCTCAAACCTTTGTTTAATCTTCGGCCGCTTGTAGCGAGACTAACTCCTCTTCATCCTCAATAAATCCTTGATAGAGCTTTAGCCGTTGGCCATTGACTTTGAATGGGATTCCATTTCGAGATTTAATTTCAATTGCACCGTGTGGAAAAATCTGGGTGATGGGAAAAGGTCCCGACCATCTAGACTTTAATTTACCAGGAAATAATCAAAGTCGTGAATTAAACAATAGAACTTGATCTCCTACCCGAAATTCATTTGGTTTAATGTGTTTATTATGCAAATTTTTCATTCTTTCCTTACAAATTTCGGAGTTAGAGTATGCGTGATTCCTTAATTCGTCTAATTCATTTAATTGACAAAATTGATTTTTACCGGCCATTTCTAAGTGTAAGTTTACATTTTTAATTGCCCAGTAGACTCTGTGTGCTATTTCTACCAGCAAATGACAACTTTTTTCATAGACAAGCTTATATGGGGTTGTACCTATTGTTGTTTTATAAGCAGTACGAAAGGCCCATAAAGTGTCGTCTAATTTATCAGCCCATTCCTTTTTATTTAATCCTACGGTTTTTTCAAGTATTCTTTTAAAACCTCGATTAGTCACTTCGGCTTGTCCGTTTGTTTGAGGGTGATATGCTGTTGAGACCCGGTGATAGAGACCCCATACCTTGTTAAAAAAATTTCAAGTTGATGGTTACAAAAATGGGTGCCTCTATCACTTATTAATGCTTTTGGAGTTCCAAAACGAGAGAATTATCGTTTCAGAAATCTTACCACAACTCTTCCATCGTTTGTTGGAAGCGCTTCGGCCTCAGCCCATTTTGACAAGTAATCTACCGCCACAAGTATATATTTGTTTCCTTTTGACGGTGGGAAGGGTCCCATAAAGTCGAGTCCCCACACATCAAAAATTTCACAAACAAGAATGCCATTTTGTGGCATTTCGTTTTTGGAAGAAATATTACCTGATCTTTGGCAAGCGTCACATGTCTTGATAAGACTTTGAGCGTCTTTGTAAATGGTTGGCCAATAAAATCCTGAATCAAATACCTTTAGTGCGGTACTAGCGGCACCATGATGTCCTCCGTATAGACCTTCATGACAATGGCGGAGAATTCTCCTTGCTTCACTACCATGTACGCATCGACGGATGAGTTGGTCAGCACTCATTTTGAAAAGATAAGGATCTTCCCAAAAATAATGCTTTACATCGGCAAAATAATGTTTTTCTTTGATGATGTGACCATCCTTTTGCGACTATACTGCTAGCTAAGTAGTTAGCATAGTCGGTGTACCATGGCTCTTCTCGGTATTCCACCATTTCTAGGGACTCCGTTGGGAATTTTTCATTTATTAGCTCGTCCCTAGTTGCCTCCAAAGCTGGATCTTCTAAGCGGGAAAGATGATCTGCGGCGGTGTTTTCTGCTCCTCTTTTGTCTTTTATTTCAATTTCGAATTCTTGGAGGAGTAGAATCCATCTAATTAAACGTGGTTTAGCATCCTGTTTCTTAAAGAGATATCGAATGGCTGCATGGTCTGTATAAACTATCGTTTTAGAAAGAACAAGATAAGAACGGAATTTATCAAAAGCAAATACCACAGCTAGTAATTCTTTTTCTGTTGTTGTGTAATTTTCTTGTGCATCATTAAGTATTTTACTAGCGTAATAAATTGGGTGAAAATGCTTATCTTTTCGTTGTCCCAAGACAGCTCCAACTGCAAAGTCACTTGCATCACACATGATTTCGAAGGGTAATTTCAAATCAGGCGCTATCATGATAGGTGCATTAACGAGCATTTCTTTTAGCGTTAGAAATGCTTGGTTGCAATCCTTGTCAAAGATGAAAGGGGCATCTTTTTCAAGTAATTTTGTTAGAGGTCTTGAGATTTTTGAAAAGTCTTTGATAAATCGTCTATAAAATCCGGCATGCCCAAGGAAACTTCTGATAGCTCTAACGGAGGATGGGGGTGGTAATCGAGAAATAGTGTCTATTTTCGCTCGATCAACCTCCATTCCTTCGCTTGAGATTTTGTGACCGAGTACTATTCCCTCTGTTACCATGAAATGGCATTTTTCCCAGTTAAGGGCGAGGTTAGTTTCCTCACATCAGGATAGCATTCGTCCAAGGTTATCGAGGCATTGATCGTATGAATCTCCAAAGATAGAAAAGTCGTCCATGAAGACTTCCATTGTCTTTTCTATCATGTCATGGAAGAGGGCCACCATGCAACGTTGAAAGGTTGCGGGGGCATTACATAGACCAAAAGGCATGCGTCGATAAGCAAAAGTTCCGTAGGGACATGTGAATGTTGTCTTTTCTTGGTCTTCGGGTGCTATCGGTATTTGAAAGTAACCTGAAAAACCATCTAAGAAATAATAAAATTTGTGACCGGAAAATCTTTCTAACATATGATCAATAAAAGGTAAAGGAAAGTGATCTTTCCTTATTGCCTCATTTAATTGACGATAATCTATTCATACCCTCCATCCTGTGACGGTTCTTGTTGGTATTAATTCATTTTTTTCGTTAGTTACTACCGTCATACCTCCTTTCTTAGGAACTACTTGGATGGGACTTACCCAAGGACTATCGGAGATTGGGTAAATGAGTCAGGCGTCAAGTAATTTGATGACTTCATTTTTAACCACTTCTTGGACGTTTGGATTTACTCTACGTTGTGGTTGTATTACCGATTTATAGTCATCATTCATTAAAATTTTGTGCGTGCACATGGAAGGACTTATTCCTTTGATATCTACAAGCTTCCAAGCGATCGCGTTTTTGTGTTTTTTCAAAAGTGTGATTAATTTTTCCTTTTCTACACTAGTTAATTTTGACGAAATAATTACATGTAATTTACCATCTTTGTCGAGAAAAGCATATTCCAAACCTTTTGGAAGTTCTTTGAGCTCAAGAGGTGGGTCTTTAGGAGACTCCTTATTTGGTTGCTCATTTTGATCAAGAACCAAAAAGGTTTGTTCTATGGCGACCTCTTCTTCAACAAAGTGGTCAATTTCCTCTCTTGTATCGGGTGGTTCATCTTCATCTTCAATTAGGGGGTCATTATTGCCGAATGGATATTTCATTGAACGCTCAAGATCGACACTTTTTTTGAATGCCCCGAATTGAATGGGTAGATTGTTATACTTCCGATTTTTCAAAGCTTCATGGGTCTTTACAAAAGGTCATCCTAACACTAGTGGGGCGTCATCAAGGATGAAGAAGTCGGTTGGGATTACCATTTGATAGGTTTGGACCAACACATCTTCAACTATCCCTATTGATTTTACTATTTTCCGATTAGATAGAAAAATGGGTATTTGAAGTGGAGAAAAATCACTAATACTTAATTTTTCGAAAATGTAGTTCGGCATTATATTAACACAAAGATCTTTATCAATTGTAATATTACTAATAAAGGAATTTTGAAAGAAACATGGAACCGGTGTGATGTCAATTTCAAATGGATCTTCTTTTATTAGCGTAGTTTGATCATTTGTTAACTTAATGCTTACCGTTTCGTCAATTTTAGTGTTAGTGTTCAACTCTTTTAAAAACTTAGCATGAGTGGGTACTAAATAATGATTTTCGAAAGAAGGTGACAAGAGATTAATATCTTTAAAATTAGACTCTTCTTGGATTTTAACGTTGTCGGACTCACCTTTTTCGTTGTTTAACTCATGTGTCGGCTTTTCACTTACTTGTTCTTCCATTTTTACCTTTTCAACTATCTCTTCTTTATTACAAGTTAATTCTTCCCTTGCGCGGGCTTCCACTTCCCTTGCGCGGGCTTCTTTTATACAGCGCTCGATAGTATTAAGGTGTTCTATTATCTTTTCGGCTATGGGTGAGATAGTTGGTGGTTCGTCAAAGTGAGTTGAATAAGTATTATCAAAGCTTGAATTCGGAAGTTCGATCCTTGGCTCCTCATAGTACTCATATGAGGTAGATGGTTCACACCAGTGTTCCTCATGGTAAGTGCATGATTGATAAGGGTCGTAACTTGGTTCTTCATAATACTCATATGAGGTGGGTTGTTCACGCCATGGTTCCTCATAGTAAGCATATGAAGATTGAGGCTCATATCTTGGTTCCTCAAAGTATGAGTATGAATGCTCATACCTTGGTTCATCAAAATATGAGTATGAGGGAGAATGTTCATACCTTGGGTCTTCATAGGATGTATATGAAGTGGATGACTCGTACCTGGGCTCCTCATAGTAGTTGTATGAGGGGGATGGCTCAAAGAAGTTACAATATTGTACCGAATGAGGGTTACCACAAATGGTGCAATAGTCTTCCTTATAATCATCCTCCTCATAGTGGTAGTTGTAATCTCCTAAGTATTGATCCATAAGAATCACTCAGCAGACCACAACAGAGTCTCGGGACCAGTAAGAAAAAAATAAAAACGGAAATAGAGGCTGGACACGGCCCCGTGTTCAGTGAGCACGACCCCGTGTTCAGGTTCTGTATCTGGGCATTTTAATAAAAGTGACTGGTTTTGTGCAGCACAGGGGTGTGTTCAGTGAGCACGACCCCGTGTTCACACTCTGTATCTGGGGGTTTTTTAAAAAAACTATGCAGCACGGCCCCGTGTTCAGTCTACTGTAATGCAAAAACTAACTAAAATGCAGAAAATGTGCGCACGATTTTTAAAAAGGACTTGAAAAACTTATTAGGCCGTTGATTTTAATCTTTCTTAAAATCCTTGTGTCCCCGGAAACGGCGCAAAAAACTTGATGCGTGTCGAGTGTGATATGTTTTTATGTATATTTTAAGCCCTTTTTAACACTTTAGTCAAGTTTTAAATTTATAAAACACGATATTTTACTAACACTAAACACACATATGGGCAAGTGCACCCATCGTGAGCGTAGTATAGCGTTGGTAAGATACCGAGGTCATCCAAGGACACAAGAGCTTTTAATACCGGTTTATCCTCAACGTCTAATCAAATCAAAAATTTAGAAAACGTTTTAAATATGAAAATTAAAAACTAAAAATTGTTGAAAATAAAATAAAATAAAAACAGATAGACAAGATGAATCACTTGGATCCGACTCGCCTTTAGTGTAACCTTTGATGATTACCGCATTTTTGCACTTTTTAAGAGATTATCTTAGTTACAGTAGTAGGCCCCTCTTTTGAAGGTGACGTTACCCTTAACCCAGTAGTTTGAGTAAGCAAGGATACAATCCTAAAGGGTCGGAATATTGAAAGATAATTAATTAAGTTATTAATGCGTAATGTGGTAGCCCCTCTTTTGAAGGTGACGTTACCCTCGGCTAAGTAGTTTGAGTCAGCAGGGATACAATCCCAAGTATCCGGGTTAATGTATTAATAGTAGTTTACATATGAGGGGATCACGCCATTCGCACCCCCTCCATCCAATACCAATGGGTATTGAAGGAGGTCCTAGTAAGCTTGACCCAGGTCCTTGCAGGATCTATACACTTAACAAGGCAAGAACCTTACCAAACCATTCCCTTAACCCCCGACCAGGTATCCAACATATCTCTATATAGACTGTAGAGATATGAATGGTGTAAATCTTTTATTTTATATAGACAGTAAAATAACGCCAAGACACCACGGACAAATGATAAGAAAGTTTCACCTTCAACATAAGAAACTAGTTATTAAAGTCATTAATACAAAACCAAATAAAAAGTGCGAAAATATTAAAAATCAAAAGTATTACACTAAATGCTTGTCTTCACCAAGTGATGTAAGAGACTTACGCAAACATGGCCTTTGATTATCAAGAACTCTTCCTATTAATCTTGGATCCCGAGACTACTACACACACTCTAAGATAGAGGATGAATGGATGATGGTGGTGGATGTGGCTTGTAGTGGTGGTGGAGTGTGGGTGAAGTGGGAGAGAGGTGGTTTGCCAAGGGATGCCTTTGAAGTGAACTAAGCACCTCTATTTATAGCCTGCACAGAAGCCCGGACACGACCCTGTGTCCATCCTTATTCTCTCTCTTCATTAATTGCAATTTGTATGCATTAGCTCCACACGCCCCCGTGTCCGCTGGGCACGGCCCCGTGTGCAGAAGCGTATCTGTACTATCAAGATTTGCTTGGATTCTGCGAATCTTAGCGTTGACCATGATTTGTGTTGAGCTGGGCACGCCCCCGTGTCGGGAATAGAAGCTTCTATAGCTTTGTCCTTTCTGCAGTCACCTGGCCACGCCCCCGTGTCCGCTGGGCACGGGGCCGTGGTCAGCCTTCTTTTTTCTTGTTTTTGCTTGGGAAGATGCTGTCGAGGGGTCGGGCATGCCATGTTTGTTCCTTTTCTTGTATTTATGTTAGATTTTGCTGCATATTTGTTCCTTTTGTTCATTTACGTTCGTTTAATCCTGAAAATACAAAAGGAAGACAAAAGCACACTTTTTCCAACATTAGTACTAAAAAAGGGTTAGTTTTATGCCTCAATTGATGCATTTTATATGTTTCATTTTACACACATCATATATATATATATATATATATATATATAGGTAGAGGATCCTGTAAAAAGTTCTCAAAGTGTGAGAAGTGTATTATAACACTATATATAATACTATATAACACCATATAAACACCGTATAACAATATGTAACACCATATAATACCATATAACACTATGTAAAACTATATATCATTATATAACAAATATAACACTATAGGTTGTCCGATAGCATGTCTATGATAGATGTATAGTGTTATATTTGTTATATGTTAGTGCACTACGTTTATTGACTTCGTCTTGTATCATGTAATAGGATAGAATTATCAGTGCACGAGGTTTGAGAAACTGAGAAATGAGGTTAAAGTGAAGATTTCGCTTAAAGTGAACTGGTGACAAGTTCAAGCGAAATCATCCACATCAGATTTCGCTTCAAGTGGTTCGCTTGAACTGGTTCGCTTCAACTAGTTTAGGTTACCTTCAAGCGAAATCATCACATCTATATATAGGTGCACTTGGTTATTCATTTGTAACTTTCGGATCTGAGTAGCGAAGCTCTGCCGGATTGTCTCTAGGTTGTAAAACAGTTTTATATCAATATAAGAGACATTATAATTACATTGAGTGTCCGTATCTTTGATTCCGCCTCTGATTCGGATAAAAGACTCTTCTGATCGACTCAGTCAGGTCGTACAACGATCCAACAAGTGGTATCAGAGCTCAGGAGGAAGAGTTTAGCTCGATTGTAATTAGATTCTGACTTCTACACCTTCTTTTTCAAACTGAACGAGATTTTATGGTCAAAATGGATTGAACTTCTCACCGAACATGCAAAACAACAGTTTAACAAAGCCTTGAAAGTTTGAGACCGAAATTCAAAGTAAAAATGACAAAAATTGGACAGAAACTTGATTTCGCTTGAGAGAGTTCGTGGATTTAATTGATTTCGCTTCAAAAACAGACTGTTTGGACTATTTCGCTTGAACATCTGAAGCGAAATAGTGTTATGTTCTTGGATTTCGCTTGAAACTCTGAAGCGATATAGATTTCCTGAAGCGAAATAGTGGTGTTCGCTTGAACGGTTGAAGCGAAATAGATCTTGTAGGTTTTTGCTTGAAAGTTCTAATCAGCTGAAGCGAAATAGCTGATTTCGCTTGAATCAAGTTTGTTAGCAGATTTCGCTTGAAGTCTTGAGATTTCGCTTGAATTTCCTAGTTCGATTGAAAAGTGAAATTTCGTGTCAAGATTATTTCACGTCAACAGGGTATCAATTTATTTCAGGATATTATTGTGTATATTGATTGTTTGTTTGTTTGTTTGCAGGTGATTTACACGGCACAAATATCAAGAATTCAAAATGTTTGATGAACTGGAAAACATTAAATTTGAAAGAATGAACAATTGGACTTGTTGTTCTTCTTCTGAGAAACAGGAGGTTTTAGTTGAAAGATTTGAATATTTCATGTGTCGAAAGGATGAAACATTGGATGAGTTGGAAAAACGGTTTAAAAATTTAATGGACAGTTTGAGAAACAAGAATATTAGAATATCAAATGATGAACAGATATCGAAATTGGCAAATGCATTACCTGCTAAATGGGATAAATTCTTGGTTGATTTAAAAAGGGAAGATTTTTTTCAAGAACTTTATCCAACACAGTTCTTTAATGAGGTTAATGGAGAGTTTCGTAATGAAAATAGGAAAAAGAAGGAAATTTTGACTGAAATAGAAAAGAATTTTAAAAAATTGGATTTGGATATTATTACTGAAATTGATAATAGAATTCGTATGTGTCTTGCAACAAAGAGTATTCTGAAATATGATATTAAAAGGAAATGTTATATTGATGAAAATATGAATCCTTTTGATTTCGTTAAACTCTTTTGTGCAGAAACATATAAGATGGAAACAAAGGATATTCCAAAGAACGAAGAATCTTTGAAGCTTGGATCTTCAAGTTCAGAATCAGTGTGCTCTAAATGTGACAACTTTAAGGCTGAAAATGACAAACTTTTGAAGGATGCAGAAAGTTTGACATCAGAAGTCAAGAAGTTGAGAGATGAAAAGCAAACTGATGATAATCAGATTCTTATGTTGCAGGGAATTTGTGAAAATTTGAAGTCTGAAAATGTCAAACTGCTTAGTGATTTGAACAGTTTGACATCAGAAAACAAGATTTTGAAAGAAAAAGAAAAAGAGTTTGAAAATGAAAAATTAAAATTTGAAAATGATTTCAAAAGTCAGTTAAAGATTTTAGAAGATGAGAGAGATGTTTTTGGTAAAGATAATCTTGAAAAACAAATTGAAATCAATTCTCATCTTGCTAAAATCATTCAGCTTGAAAAAGAAGCTGAAAAGGCTCGGATGAAAATCAAAGAGCTTGAAGTGAAATTGAAAGGTTTTGTGACTTCTACATCACATGTTTGTTCAAAACCAATCAATTTCAACATGGAAAATGTCAAAGTTGAAGATTGTGATGAGATATCTGATGATGAAAAAGAGAAGAAAAGATTTTTAGATTTACAAGAAAAATTTCAACATACTGTTCTGCAATCTACTGAAACAGGTGAATGTTCTAAACAAAAACCTGTTAAGAAGAATGCAGAACAGAAACAAAAAGATAGAAATTTGAAAAATTCTAAAATTGAAATTAAAAGCTCATCAGATAAATCATCCAATCATTATCAAAAATCACAAAAATTTAAAAATGTAAACTCACAAAATGTTGGTAATAAGTGGTGCAGGTTTGACCACAGTGCTCAAAAGACAAATCCAGCATTGAAGAGGAGAAATGACTATAACCAAGCCAAACAATGTTATGATCTGAAGGTTTGGACTGACAGAAGTGGATGGTACGATAACAGAGTGTGCTACACCTGTGGTGTTAGAGGACACATTGCTGTTAACTGCCAGAATTGGAATTTTGATACAAGAAGATGCTATAATTGCCAGATCAAAGGTCATATTGCCAGAGATTGCCCAAGGAGATCTATGGGAAGATCGAGGGTTGAATCTCAAAGAACGGTAAAGAAGCCAGTCAAAGTCAAGCCCCATGAACAGAAGGTTCTAAAACCTAGAGTTCAGGATCAAACAATTCAAGAAAAGAAAGTTAAACTTTCACAGGGGCAGAAAGATAGACTACGAAAGAAAAGGAAGAAGGCGAGAGAGTATCTTGAGAAAATTTTGTCTTCGGGTTCACTGGTTGGTTCGAATAAGAGTTCTGATGAATCGATTCACTCGACTGCAAAGCCAAGCAAATCGAATTCTTCAGATACAAATCTGAGGACAAAAGAGAAAAAGGAAAAGAAGAAAATGGTCGGCGATGAATCTGATGTTTCAAAGTCAGACAAGCCACCATCAGGCGATGAATCTGATATTTCAAAGTCAGACAAGCTACCATCAGACGATGAATCTGACTCATCTAAGTCAGATAAGCCAAGTTCGGGCAATGAATCTGATTCTACAAAATCAGATGAGCCACAAGTTGAGGTAAAGAAGGAAGAAATTGTTCTTTTGATGAATGATGAAAAATTTCCTCCATTACAAGCCACAAACACAAAATCAAAAGGTGTTGATGCTGGAAAAATGTTTAATAGCAATGTTAAACATATTTTTAGTAAGATGGTTGATGGTAAGGAAAAAGGAGTGAAAGAGTTTTATGAAGAAAAGAGAAAAGCTCAAAATACACCCAAGGAAAGTCAGACTTGGGTGAAACTTTTCAAATAGAAAAATCTGACTTGCCGGAGCTTCCAGGTTGGTAAGTGTGAAGCAGGTATCGGCATCATTCTTGAGAAATTCACAGGATGGTAACTGTGATATTTCATCTTACAAGTGGTTAATCAAGGACATTAAATTGTACTTGATTTTCTACAAGAGATAGTGGTATTTGTTCTTATATTGTTAAAAAAAAATTTTAATAATGGTTAAAAGAGAACAAGGTAATGAGATGACCCTGAACTCACAAGTGATGGGTAAACAAACTAATTTTTCCGGAAAAACCATTCTGATTAAAACAAACTTAAGTGTTTTGAAATCATTATGGGAAAATAGTTTGTTGTAAGGGAAGTTTTGATTGAATATGCCGAAATCCTCACGGCTGAACAAACATGATTACTTTCATCAGATTGAAAAACGGTTTTCAAACTGTTAAGATCAATGGGTTGTAAATCATGGGGGTATGTATATTTTCTGCAAATCAGAGCACTTGAAGCAGAAAATGGATGGCGAGACAAAGCTATCAGTGTTGGTTGTCAAATTTTTTTTTATATGGTTTTGTATTTTAGGGGGAGTAATGTTGTTAGAAAATACAAAAACATTTGAAAATTTGAAAATTTGAAAATTTGAAAAAGTCAAAAACATGATAAAATTCAAAAATTGAGTTTTTGCGTAAAAGAGGAAATGATAGTACATCAGTAGACAGTTACAGTACGCTAAAGAAATGGAAAGTTTAAATGTGTTAAACGATCTCACCGTGGATGTGTCGGTAGGTTTTTATACATTTAGTAAACTTTTTCGGGATATAAACATAAATTTCAAACTTACTTATTTCGTGGGGAACACTACTTGGATATATAGGTAACCCCTGAAATCTCGTTTGAAAGGTCTCTTAATCTGATATACTAGGTCTTTATACTCTATGATGTCTGGGGTATTATTCCGGGACTTCTGCTGAACGGTAGTTCTGACCTAGTCCTTGGCTAATACTTGCTTCAATGCTTGAAACATAGCATTAAACCCTCAGCATGCAGATGAAACAATAAATTTGATAGTCGCTGCTGTTGTAAACAAAAAGATCCTCTAAAGGGGACATACCTTAAAGTCGAAGCTGATATCTCTCTGCGTATACGGAAGTATCGACCTGAGATCCCTCGGCCCTCGCATACCTAATTTATATACAGATATCATTGTAGTATACTCACCTGTAAGACTGATTATTGGGATTCTGGATACGGGAGTATATTCAAGAGGTGGGACACATGAATAGGTTTAAGTTCCTAAAATACCTAATTCGTATCCTGAATCAGTTGAAGTTTGTATGAAAATTTAAGTGGACAAATATATCGACAATCTAAGTAAATTGTTTAATGCATAATGTGATTTTAAGCTCAACGGTACTTGTGACTTGTCATAAACTGATATGATCCTCTAACGCATACTCAAAACAAAAATATTGTTTGTAAATATGTTTGTACATATTTCTTTATTGCTTTATATTTTCAGAAAATACAAAAAGATTTTGATTTTTGCTTTATTTTCGACAACTGATGTCTGAGTGCTGAGTTTCAAAATCTAAGTATGCTGATTGTGTTTCTGAAAATGAAACAAGTTCATTAATTTGAAACTTGATTTAAAATAAAAAATTTCAAAAACAGTTTGTGATATCTCTAAGGTCATTAACTTGAACTTGGATGATTAACTGTGAGGGAGTTGGATTCTTTAACATTGCCAAATTTATAAAGTTTGTTGATAGGAGGAGTGGATTAGAGAATTTGATTGGAATTGCCAAGTTACGATTTCTGGATAGTCTAAAATGCTGTTACTTATAAATGTTTGAGAATTTGCAGATGATAGTCCAGATTACGATCCCGAGAGCAAAGTCTAAGGGGGAGTCTGAAGACGAGCTCAAAGCAAAGGAGAGCTTGTTGATGGAAAGCTAGGTGTCGATCCCAAAGCACGGAAGCTTAATGAAAGGGGGAGCCTGAAGCTGATAGAAGAAGAGAAAGATTGTTGGATACTTACAATGTTACAATCTGATTGAGAAGGCAGAATGATCAAGACTGAAGAAGGGGTCTTAACAAAGAATAGTCACTGAAGACTACGTCAATATCCGAGGGGGAGTCTGTTAGTGCACTACGTTTATTGACTTCGTCTTGTATCATGTAATAGGATAGAATTATCAGTGCACGAGGTTTGAGAAACTGAGAAATGAGGTTAAAGTGAAGATTTCGCTTAAAGTGAACTGGTGACAAGTTCAAGCGAAATCATCCACATCAGATTTCGCTTCAAGTGGTTCGCTTGAACTGGTTCGCTTCAACTAGTTTAGGTTACCTTCAAGCGAAATCATCACATCTATATATAGGTGCACTTGGTTATTCATTTGTAACTTTCGGATCTGAGTAGCGAAGCTCTGCCGGATTGTCTCTAGGTTGTAAAACAGTTTTATATCAATATAAGAGACATTATAATTACATTGAGTGTCCGTATCTTTGATTCCGCCTCTGATTCGGATAAAAGACTCTTCTGATCGACTCAGTCAGGTCGTACAACGATCCAACATTATATAATGTTATATAGTGTTACATAGTGTTATATGGTATTATATGGTGTTACATATTGTTATACGGTGTTTATATGGTGTTATATAGTATTATATATAGTGTTATAATACACTTCTCACACTTTAGGACCTTTTTACACTATCCTTACCCTATATATATATATATATATATATATATAGGGTAAGGTTATTGTAAAAAAGGTTAAAAGTGTAAGAAGTGTGAGAAATATTGTGAAGATGACATGTGTCCTCAATCTAAATTAATTCAAAAGGGTAAACAAGTAATTTTATCATTGATTCAATTAATTCAAAACCTTCCATAACCGCCACCTTATTTATAGGAACATGATTCTTTTAAAAGATCTCTATAAAAACACTACGAATAACACTGCAACCACCATTCAGCACATTTATAACACCATTCAATAATTATATAACACCATTCAATAAGTATATAACATCATTTTAAAGATCTTTATAAAACACTACGAATAACACTGCAAAATCACCATTCAACACATATATAACACCATTCAATAATTATAAAACATCATTCAATAAGTATATAACACCATTCAACAAATATATAACACCATTCAATAAGTATATAACACTATTAAAGACACTACCTTCATTTCCAGAATGTGTTCTTAGTATAATGTTCATAGTATGGTTATTGTACATGGTGTTTTAAACCTGCATGTATGGTGTTTTACATCTGCATGCTAGTAGATGTTCTAGATTCCATATGTTAAAACACCATGCTATTTTAAAACCTACATTCCGGTAGATGTTCTTCGCATGTTCATCGTATAGTGTTTTACACCTGCATTCCAGTATGTGTTTAAAACACCACGCTTTGAATCACAATACAATTAAAACACCACTGTATGAACATAGACAAAACATCATGGACTAAACATCTGATCGAAACATATTTTTTTCTCTATATAAGTATAGCAATATGGTACTCATATTAAAGATAAAAAAATGCTCGTTATTATGGTGTAATTTAAAAAAAAAGTTATGTATAAAAAGTTATTGACGTTTAAAAAAGACGGAGTGAAGTTGCATGTGCATTAATGTTAGTTTCTTAATTTAAAAATGTTAAATTTACCTGTATACCCTTAATCTAGAAAATTAATATGTTTAATAGTAAACATTATTTACAATTTTGTCATTATGATCTCAACCGTTAGATCAAAGATCTAATGGTGTATATTCTTTCTTATCTTTCTCACAAAAAAACTCTTTTTTACAAGAACCTCTACCTATATATATATATATATATATATAGGGGACTGCTAAAATGAGAACCACCTCGAGTTGTAAGAACCGTGAGAACTACACCGTACGGGGCGAGGTGGACCAAATTTTTTTTTTCATAAACGTAGATGCGTGTATTATAAACACATTTGTAAAAAAAAAATGTCGTGTGTGTGTTTTTGAGCACCACAAGTTTGTGTTTACGGGTACCGTAAATCTTATCGGAAAATTTACGGTACCCGTAAACACAAACTTGTGGTTCTCAAAACTACACACACGATATTTTTTTTGAATTTTTTTTACAAATGTGTTTATAATACACGCATATACGTTTATGAAAAAAAAAATTTGGTCCACCTCACCCCGGATCAAAAAGTTCTCACGGTTCTTACAACTCGAGGTGGTTCTCATTTTAACGGTCACTTATATATATATATATATATATATATATATATATATATATATACTAGGTTATAACCCCGTGTATTACACGGGTTTAATAAATGAATTTTATATACTAAATAATAAAACAATACATCTTTAAAAACCTCATTTATTTCACGGGTTTAATAAATGTAATTTTATATATTAAATAATAAAAAATTATCTCTATAGGAACAATATTGTAGGGGTTAAATAAATGTAATTTTATATACCAAATAATAAAAAAGGTTATATCTTTAAAATCACGTGTATTACACAGGTTGAATAAATGTATTATTGTTTACCTAATAATAAAAATGTAATATCTTTAAAAACCCTCGTGTATACACGGCTTGAATAAATATGATTTTATATACCAAATAATAAGAAAATTATATTTAAAAAAAAACTAAGGGATATACTCGGTACACGATAGATATGGTGATTACGGAGATGATTATTGAAAAAAGTATACAGTGGTCAAACATGTTATTCAAGAAGCAAATAAGCAGTCATTTGAGTGATAAAATATAAATTATATTTATAAAAAACCCGCAATAAATCTAATTTAAAAAAAAAATTAAGACTTTGTTATTATTAGCAAAATCAATTGTTTTGTATGTGTAATTTTGTTTGGTATTATTTTATTAAAAAGTGCATGTTATACATATAATTATATTATGTCTTAAGTTATTCATGTCATCCAAAATGTTTTTCGACTTTATGTCTAACATTATATATACTATGGTAAAAGTTTAAAGTTTATTAGAGATAATTACATCATTGAAAAAATAAGAGTAAATTTGTATATTACACTTAAAAAGTAGGTGTATTTCATATGATTTAGAAACTCAAATACATAATGTTATAAATGAGAAGTATACATTAAATTTAAACTAAATAATAATTATCTTTAGACAAAATAATATTTAGTAGGTGATAGATATGATGATTGCGGAGATAATTATTGAAAAAATATACAGTGGTCAAACATGTTATTCAAGAAGCAAATAAGCAGTCATTTGAGTGATAAAATATAAATTATATTTAAAAACCCGCAATAAATCTAATTTAAAAAAATTAAGACTTTCTTACTATTAGTAAAATCAATTATTTTATATTTGTAATTTTGTTTGGTATTATTTTATTAAAAATTGTATATTATACATATAATTATATTATGTCTTAAATTATTAATGTCATCCAAAATGTTTGTCGATTTTATGTCTAACATTATATATACTATGGTAAAAGTTTAAAATTTATTAGAGATAATTAGATCATCGAAAAGAATAAGGGTAAATTTGTATATTACAATTAAAAAGTAGGTGTCTGTCATATGATATAGAAAATCAAATAAATCATGTTATAAATGAAAAGTATACATTAAATTTAAACTAAATAATAATTTTCTGTAGTTATGTAGAAGAGATTAAACAAAATAATATTTAGTAGGAGAGTTATCTAAAATTAATTAGAAAAGATTAAACTAAATAATAATTATCCATAAGATATTAAACTAAATAATATTTAGTAAGATTGTCATCTATAATTAATTAGAATATATACTATGGTAAAAGTTTAAAGTTTATTAGAGATAATTACATCATGAAAAAAAATAGTAAATTTGTACATTACAATTAAAAAGTAGGTGTCTGTCATATGATATATAAAATCAAATACATAATGTTATAAATGAGAAGTATACATTAAATTTAAACTAAATAATAATTATCTATAGACAAAATAATTTTTAGTAGGTGATAGATATGATGATTGCGGAGATAATTACTGAAAAAATACAGTGGTCAAACATGTTATTCAAGAAGCAAATAAGCAGTCATTTGAGTGATAAAATATAAATTATATTTAAAAACCCGCAATAAATCTAATTTAAAAAAAATTAAGACTTTCTTATTATTAGTAAAATCAATTATTTTATATTTGTAATTTTGTTTGGTATTATTTTATAAAAAAATTGCATATTATACATATAATTACATTATGTCTTAAATTATTAATGTCATCCAAATTGTTTTTCGATTTTATGTCTAACATTATATATACTATGGTAAAAGTTTAAAGTTTATTAGAGATAATTACATCATCGAAAAGAATAAGAGTAAATTTGTATATTACAATTAAAACGTAGGTGTCTGTCATATAATATAGAAAATCAAATAAATCATGTTATAAATGAGAAGTATACATTAAATTTAAACTAAATAATAATTTTCTATAGTTATGTAGAAGAGATTAACCAAAATAATATTTAGTAGGAGAGTTATCTAAAATTAATTAGAAAAGATTAAACTAAATAATAATTATCCATAAGATATTAAACTAAATAATATTTAGTAATATTGTTATCTATAATTAATTAGAATATATACTATGGTAAAAGTTTAAAGTTTATTAGAGACAATTACATCATAAAAAAATAATAGTAAATTTGTATATGACAATTAAAAAGTAGGTGTCTGTCATATGATATATAAAATCAAATACATAATGTTATAAATGAGAAATATACATTAAATTAAAACTAAATAATAATTATCTATAGACAAAATAATTTTTAGTAGGTGATAAATATGATGATTGCGGAGATAATTATTGAAAAAAATACAGTGGTCAAACATGTTATTCAAGAAGCAAATAAGCAGTCATTTGAATGATAAAATATAAATTATATTTAAAAACCCGCAATAAATCTAATTTAAAAAAATTAAGACTTTCTTATTATTAGTAAAATCAATTATTTTATATTTGTAATTTTGTTTGGTATTATTTTATCAAAAATTGCATATTATACATATAATTACATTATGTCTTAAATTATTAATGTCATCCAAAATGTTTTTCGATTTTATGTCTTACATTATATATAATATGGTAAAAGTTTAAAGTTTATTAGAGATAAATACATCATCGAAAAGAATAAGAGTAAATTTGTATATTACAATTAAAAAGTAGGTGTCTATCATATAATATAGAAAATCAAATAAATAATGTTATAAATGAGAAGTATACATTAAATTTAAACTAAATAATAATTTTCTATAGTTATGTAGAAGAGATTAAACAAAATAATATTTAGTAGAAGAGTTATCTATAATTAATTAGAAAAGATTAAACTAAATAATAATTATCCATAAGATATTAAACTAAATAATATTTAGTTAGATTGTTATCTATAATTAATTAGAAGAGATTAACTAAAATAACAATTATTCATAAGACATGGCCTAATATAACAACAAGTGTCTACTAAATGGTTTCTTTTATTATATAGTATATATATATATATATACAATGTTGTAGAAGGCGCTAGGCGCTAGTCGGGCGGTGAGGTACCGCCTAGGGATTAATCGGGATTAATCGGAATGGGATTGTTATATGTATTTTTTCAAAATTATATATATATACCCAATAATATAAAAATAATACTTCAAAATTCACATAAATACTTCAAGTTTCAGATAGTATGGTTCGATTTTGACTGATTCTGACCAATTTTGACCGCCTAGGACCGATTTTGACCGACTCCGATTAATTGACCGACTAGCTCAAAATTAGTCAGTAAGTAGCCGCCTAGCGCCTAGGCGCCGATTAATCGGCCGCCTAGGCCGATTTTTGCAACACTGTATATATATATATATATATATATATATATATATATATATATATATATATATATATATATATATATATATATATGGTTGGGATAGTGTACATTAATTCAGAAGTGTATTATAACACTATAGATAACACTATGTAACACCATATAAACACCGTATAATATTATGTAACACCATACAACACCATATAACATTATGTAACACTATATAACAATATATAACACTATACATCTATCATAGACGTGCTATCAGACAAAATATAGTGTTATATTTGTTATATAGTGTTATATAGTGTTACATAGTGTTATATGGTGTTATATGGTGTTACATCGTGTTATACGGTGTTTATATGGTGTTATATAGTGTTATATATAGGTTATAATACACTTCTCACACTTATTGGATTAATGTACATGATCCTCTACCTATATATATATTAGTCGACCTTCGCTATCTAAACGAGAGAAAAAAATTGGGCCGCTCTAGAACATGAGCCCTGTGCACAGCACACCCTGATAATATCATCTTCAAGGCTGTCCAAGAAGAGGTATAACCGATATACCTAGTTACCTAAGTTGAGGCTTGAAAAACGATATAAGAATGGATTTTGTTACATGTTTAAGCTTTAACCCAGGGTTTTTATGAAACATAACTTAATCTCAACTATTTCCAGTCTATATAAAATTTACGTGATGAAAAGTATAAGGAAAGTTATCATGGTTTAGGGGCTGTTTGGCAACATTTGAATGGTTAAGTGCTGAACTAGTAAGAGGTCTGAACCATTAAGTGTTGAACTAGTAAGTGATCTGAACCATTAAGAGCATGTATAATGCTTAATCGTTTAGATGCAAATGTCTGACCAATTCAAATTAGAAGTCTTAACCATTCAGACTCTGTATAAATCTTAACCATTCAGAGACAAATGTCTGAACCATTCAGGTATATGAACATATGCCCATGAAACAAACAGTCTGAACCATTAAATGCTGAACCAATAAGAGGTCTGAACCATTAAGATGCTCGTTAAGAGGTAAACAAATAGCCCCTTAGTATAATAATCGATCGAGACGTTAAAAAATAAGACTTAGGCTTTAAAGTTCAAATATTAGGATTTATATACCAAAAATGTATTTGGGAAAGTTCAAGAGTTTTAAAGGAATGGGTGAAAATTCATTGTTTTTTTTTTCTTTCTTTCAGTTTTTAACTGGTTAAAGACTTAAAACATCAAAATATCCCTGAAACTAACGGACCAAATTTTAGTTTTTCAACCCAGATATCATCTTGAAAAACCAAGATTATCCATGTAATATACTTAAATAATAATAATTCAAGGGATACCTATAGCATATGCGATTTGCGGAAGTTACTAAGGGGGTGAATTATTATTTGAGACTTATTCAACGAAAGAGGATTGATTACACTTATCTGGACCCTTACTGTGCGTATAATTGAATTATAATAATTCACAATTCACAATGACTATTGCACTTAGTTTGTTGCTATTATAAATTTTCCTTTATTTAGTGATATTTGCATTAACGTTTCTTAGTTGTTTATATTTTTTTTGAACGCTGAGAATCCTTAACTAGTTGAGAGAGATTTTTCTCAAACAGAGGGCCCCAACCCCACTTTGGTCAGACTATCAGGTTGTTTGACAACTTCTGAATGGTTAGGTGTTGAACCAGTAGGAGGTCTGAACCATTAAGTGCTGACTAGTAAGAAGTCTGAACCATTAACAGCCAGTAAAATGCTTAATCATTCAGAGACAAATTTCTCACAAATTCAGATAAGAGATCTTAATTCTTAACCATTTGGACTCAATATAACACTTAACTATTTAGAGGCAAATGTCTGAACCATTCAGACATTTGCCCGTGAAACAAACAATCTGAACCATTAAGTGCTAAACCAGTAAGAGGTCTGAACCATTAAGAGTCCCATTAAAAGGTAAACAAACAACCCCTATATTGTCTTAACCGGGCCAGCCTAGTTGTTTATATCTATCCTTCAATATATGTTATACTGAAATACAATGTCAATTCCAAACCGAAATTATAAATCTAACCTGATCATTCCAAAAGGTTTAAACATAAACTAAAATAATTCCAAATCGAAAGCATGCATAGGACATATATTTGCTTACGGTTGATGTCACAATTTAAGAACTCTCTTTACATCACTAAAAACGTGTATGACTATGTTAAGGGTAACATATTGATATGTATCAAAGATAGATAAGCAAGAAATGAGATAGAAATTAGTAACAGAAGATAAAGAACGAGGTTTCGAAGTAATTTTCTCAAATAACATTAAACTAAATCATCACATGCTAACAAAAGAAACTGAAAGACTTAACTAACTAGACCACTACTACACTAACAGGGGCGGATCTACCATGGGCCAAGGGGTGGCATCCGCTACCGCTTGGTCGGAAAAATTTTGACGTTTTTAGTGTAAATTTTGGAAAAATTTGACGTTTTTTTTCGATTTCGTTACCGCTTATTTGATAAAACGTTACCGCTTGGTCGGAATCCTAGATCCGCCACTGTACACTAACCCACTAACATTAAATAAGACGTGGGTGGTGCATGAGTTACAGTTACGTGGGGAGGCACATATCACATGTCAGGACTCTGTGGTGCACTGTTTGAGTGGGTTAATGTCAGTAGTACTAACATTGAAGTAAAACAAATGACATGACAGGACTATCAGCTTTGGAGTAAAAACAAATGTTGAAGGTTACATATAATGTATACGCATTCAATGGTGCCAGGTCCTCAATCAAGACTTCATGTGTAACCCGCCAAATCTTTTTGACACGACTTGATGTACATTGATCACGTTGTGACATGAAGTTGGCGAATTTGTTCGATCCACCCAGAGGTGGTCCAACGTTATGGGAGATCAGGAAGCCTAATCGCCCGGCAGGTGAATTTAACATTCCTGATTCAGAGTATGCAACCTGGTTTCAATCTAGCCTGAAATTAAGAGTAGAATGATTGATATTCAAATTCAGCATGAGACCAGGACAAATTTAAATACTAAAAGAGGAAATTGTTAGTTATTTGAAGTTATGTGAACTAATTAATGGCTATTTGATTAATATTTAGTAGAGCTGTAAATGAACCAAACGTTTGGCGAACAGCTCGTTAACCGTTCGGTGGAAAGTTCGTTTGTGTTCGTTCGTTTATTAAACAAACAAACACGAACAAGAAATTTCGCTAGTTTAGCTAAACAAACGAACATGAACAGAGGCTGTGGTCGTTCATTTATGTTCGTGAACGTTCGGTAAGGTGTTCGTTTGTGTTTGATAGTTCATTAGTGCTTTTAGTTTTTATATTTTATTTATATACTTCAAAATTCCGACAAATAAAATACTTAATAAGTGTCATTGTATTATATATTCTGCTCATGAATGCTTGTTTGTGTTCGTTTGTTTCCATTTGTGTTCATGAATATTAGTTTGTACCCATTCGTGTGCATCAACGTTCGTTTTCGTTCGTTGCCTAAAATTAACAAACAAACACAAACGAAAACGGACAAATTCATTTCCTTAACAAATGAACACAAACATAAAATCTCGTTCGGTAAGTGTTCATGAATGCTTATATTTCTTAACAAACGAACACGAACAAGGTCTTGTTCATGTTCGTTCAGTTCATTTGAAGCCCTATTATTTAGAGAGCGAGTAAGGAGAAACTAATTAATCAAGGCCCTTTTTGATAAAACTATACTACTAATGTACACTAACAAGTGAAACTGGTTTTGACCTAAGACTATTGGAAGTGGAGGGGCTTGGGTTGGGGACATGAGTTGACACGTGTATGCCACGTAGACAATGTGGGCTCTCTAGCTCAAGCCTCAGAAGGTAGCAGAGTAGAGGGTCTTGGGTTTGAGGCGTGAGTTCGACATGTGACATTATTTTTTTATAATTTTTTACTAAACAAATGAATTAAATTTATAAAAAAAGACAATGACAATTATACTAAAAAATACATCAAATTAAATAAAAAACATCAAATAAAACTACTACATCACATATTTTTAATTATTGTCATCGTCATTGGGGTTGTATCTCAGAACCGTCCAAATATGTTCAACCAAATTCGCTCGAAGGTTGTGATGCGTCTCTCTAGTCTCGACTTCAAATTTGTTTAATGTTCTCGCATTATCACTAATGTCTTCGTTATTTGATTGTCTCATCTCCCCATAGTATTCACAAATTGCACATCCTTCATCCTCTAAAATTATGTTGTGTCAAATAACGCACGTGTACATCACATGTCTTATTTTTTTCTTTTTCCCACAATCGACATGGCATGCTCAAAATGCGCCATCTTTTCTGTATAACACCAAAAGCTCGCGCGCTTTCTTTGTGTGCCGCCATTTGAGCTATGTTAAACTTTGTTCTCTTTCCATCTAACGTTAACGTTGTATCCCGTAAAAATGATTTTACGACAAGGTAAATTTCATCCATTAGATAACACACGTACTTGTATTCGACCCCGTTTACAAAAAAAAAGAAGATCCTTCCGGTCCGACATCGTTTATAAGATCGTTTAAAATGGGCGATTGATTAAGAATATTTATATCGTTATGCGAACCGAGCACACCAAAAAACTACATGCCAAATCCAAATATCTTGTGATGCAACCGCTTCAAGCATCATAGTCCGTTTTCCATGATATCCACTCGTGTATTGGCCTTGCCATGCGGTTGAGCAAAGTTCGCACTCCCATTTCATACAATCTAAACTACCAAGCATCCTGAGGAAACCATGTCTTTCGTCACGCAACTCCAAAATTTGTTGTATGTCATTGAACGTAGGTTTTCTCTAATTTTTTTCCTACATAGTTCAATGAAATAGTCACAAAATGTGACACCTCGGAAATTTATGGCGTATAATATTATGGCAACATGTGTCCTATAACTCTCAAATATTCCTGATATGTTGGACGAGAGGGACTAAATTCATAAAAACAGAAGATGAAACAAGTTGAGGGGTCAAAGATGGACACATGGCTAAAATTTAAGCTTCCAATGGTCCCTTACGGACCGTAAGGCAATGGAAAACAGTGGGCGCGCCAGAGGTCCTTACGGTCTGCAAGCCATATGCCTTACGGTCCGTAAAACCTTCGCTGACAGACCAATTGTAGCTGGTAGCTGCAGCTGCTGCTCCTGCCACCTATGTCGTGATTTTGCCACCTTTTCTCCTGATTTGGACATGTGTGATGACACTAATATCTTCCTTAACACCTCTGATCACACTTGGCATCATTTAGGAGCTCCAAAGTTGCTATAAATAGGTGACCAAAGTGCCCATTCAAACTTGCACCTTCACTTTTCACTCTCTTCTCTATTTGGAGCAGCTTCTGATCTATAGAGGTCCCCTCTCTGGAGTTATAACACTCCCTTGAACACTTGTAAGTGTTCTATCTCTGTGAGTGAATAATGTCTATCACTTTCGTCAATCGCGAATCGTACCAGGAAACTGATCAAAACAAGGTTTTGTATTGTTAAATATAGGAGAATGGCATAATTGTAAATAAGGAGTCCTTTCTTATGAGAGCCCTATAAATAGGAGGCTTATGTTTAGAGTTTAGAACTTTTGCAACTTTGGAGAATTGGAGAAGATCTAGAGAGAGAAAGTGCTTCAAAGTGATTCAAGGTTTTGTACATTGTCATATCATCAATCGAATCATCGTTTTATTACATTCTTATGTCGATCCACACACGTACACGGATTCCGCACGTGATACATGTTCTTCGCAATCGTGTCGGGAGTTCGAAATCGATCCGGATTCGCATCCACAATCTCAGTCTTTTTCCATTCCTATGCTAGTTATTAGACGAAAGTCAAGCAAATTGACTTTTTCTTTGACTTTCGGTTATGACCATTTCGGTCAAGCCAAATTTCGAATCAAACTTAGCTATGTGATCGTAATAATGGAGGTGTTAATCCCTTGTCATGGCACCCTCTGAAGATCACGTTAAGTTAGTGAAATGACGGGTCAAAGTTTTATTAAATAAAAGTAAAAAACGCAGATTTTTTAAATTATGCTAAATGAAATTCTAAGTATCGAAACCCTTAATATTTGGAATTATAACAGCTTGTATAACATATTGGGACATGTTTGATCATGTCCAAATCGTCATTTCCTGTTTAGAGCTCGTTTCGCAATCGAAAGTCAAACAGTTTGACTTCTGGTTTGACTTTCGATTTTGACCCGTTTGATCAAGTTTAGAGCTTGAATTAAGGTTGTTATATGATCATAATACTGTATGGAATAACCCTCTGAGGTTATACCATTTGATCATATCAATTGATCGGTTTTATGCGTAAGTCCACATAATATGCCTAAAATACCAATATTGCCCTTATCGCCTAAAAATGGTTTTAAAACCAATTTGACTAATATTATGAGTTTGAAATTGATGTTGTAATACAATAAAGTAAGTTATGGCATTATGGACTTGTCATAGACCTATTCAACTACCCAGTGCCGCATTTGCGCGTACGGCTAACTTTTATAACATAAAATATAAAAGTTAGCCGAATTGCGTCAAAACCTTTCCAAATCAGTTCTAATCAGAATGTATGGTTGTTTAACCCATATTATACGAGTCCTTGCACTCGGAAGGGTATAAACGACATTCTATCCGGTCTCCGCTTAATCTAGCGAACCGTACGTAATTATTAAAGTTAACCGGTCAAAGTCAAATACTTGTATAAGACAAGTTAAATTTCTAACGGATCATAGTTCCGTTCATTCTAGACTAGGAGCCTCCAGTAAATTGCACATGTTTTAGTTGTTTTTTTATTAACGGCTGTGTTTAGTGCCTTTGAATTATAAAGACTAGCATATGTAAATACTCTTAAGGGTTGTTTGCTTACCTCTTAATGAGACTCTTAATGGTTCAGACCTCTTACTGGTTCAACACTTAATGGCTCAGATTGTTTGTTTCACGAGCAGATGTCTGAATGGTTTAGGCATTTTCCTCTGAATGGTTAACCATTCAGATGTTGCCAAACAGCCCCTTAGCCTATTTTCCCTATACGGGCTTGGGATACGGCACTAGCCGCTTGGTCGGGTATTAAATCATGGGCGAATAATGCTTAAAATTTAAATAACCTATTTAAATCCGTTTTGCATGATAACTTCAACATTGGAGATTAATACGACCGTGTCCTGGATGTCCTCGACTCATTTAATTGCAAGCGGCCACGACCTAAGCGCAGGGTGTAGGCATACACCTTATAGACGCTATTGAAAATTTGGTGTGCCGATTAATCATGTACTGGTGTTCATTTCCGGTCCCCATATGTATTGACAAGTATGTAAAACTGGTAACAAGAAACATTATTCTGTCCCAAGTTACTTTTAAAATGATAAACCAAATGGTATCAAACACTTTTGAGGAGATTTTCAAAAAGAGTTCGTTAATTGTATTTAACAGTGAAAACTGACGTATTTTCGAAAGACTAACCGTAGGTTATATAGCAAATACGGAATAGGTTGGAGCTGTTCGGTCTAGGCAATTTGGAATTTGCAACTCCACGTAAGACCTATTAGTCTCAAGTTATATTTTTAATTCATTCGGTCCGCTTGTGGATCTTTTTAAGTACAATCAGTCTGTATATTTATTTTTGAACAATATATTGTACTTTGATATAATTAATTTAAAATCTCATCTTCCGATGTGCTTTGTGATTACTGATATCAATCGTCACGCATAAACCCTAATTCCGGGCCCACCGGGAAATCAGGGTGTGACACAAAAATTGTGAAGAATTTTCCTAGCCGTTCGTGCCGACATCTTTGAATTATCGTCCATTATGTCGGAACTAGAGTCATCAGCCAATTGTCTAAGCGTGGTCGTGACCTTTTGCAACCTAGAGAATCCTATATTACCACGTGCATCGCGGTTTCGTTTGAGATATTCATATTTATTCTCTAAATCATTTGACATTCTTAAAAATAAATTTCGACTCATACGAAAATGTTGTCTGAATTTTTTCCAACATATGTTGGTTCGGTTGAGAAGCAACAACGTACCAATAAATCATAATCATGGGCGGCTTGCCGTTTGCGAATTATATATTTTCTACGTTTGGGTTGGGAACTCTCTTCATATTCATCCTCAACAATAGCTTGTACCACTTTCTAAATAGTTGATAATATCATTTCGTGTCGTCGTCGGATGAGGATGACAAAACAAATTGGTCATGCGAATCTAACGAAACTTGAAGATTGCATTTTGTTTTTCTTTTGAATTTTGAAAATGTGTAGATATTTTGTGGAAGATGTTTTGTTTGATTGGTGTATATGTGTGTGTATGTATATATATATATAATAAAAGTTTTGCTTTTTTTAACTAGACGTTGCCAACGGTCAAACACCAACGTTCAAAAAAAACCTATCCCACATAGCCAGCTCACACCCAAACCCCGCCTCCACGCCCGACCAAATCCCACGCCAAAAGGGCAACGCCCAGATCCAAGCCCCACTCCCCACAGTCTAAACCAAATTGGACTTACTATAAATTGACACACTCTGATCCAAAAAAAAAAAAAAAAAACGTTTTAACTCATGACCCGACCCAACCCAACCCGTCTGTTTTGCCAAGCCTATTTAAATCCATCTACGTTATTGGTCTAACATGTTTTTTTTTTTTTTTTTCACTCAATCATCAAAATTCCTGAATTCTTCAATGTTTGTATGTATTTATCCTTGCCTATGAGTAGCATGAAATACTGATTTAAATAAATAAATCATTAGTTGGCTAAGTTGTAGTTTTCTCCAACACAAAGTGTATGTATCAGTGATTCATCAATAATATGAAACAACGAATTAACATAATAGTATCATAAAATTATTAAATTACTTTCTAAGCTGATTTGTCACTTATACAATACCAAGCAGTGATTACATCATGTTTGTGGTATGCACATATAATGTATATATGTATGGGTGTTTTTTGGGGCAAAAGTGAAAGTGCACTGATTTTAACGTTATTTTTCTAATTTCGTAAAAATAACGTTAAAAATGGGCATAGTTAATCATACGTCATATGGTGGGGTTGATAATCGAAAGACAAATGAGTACATGCACTAATCGGCCTTTGTCTTAATTGTTAAGTGTTATGTGCCTTATGTCCAAGGCTTGATTCAAAACTACTATCGAGTCGGGGGTCTCATTGGAAGCAACCTCTTTATTCTTACGAGTAGAGGCAAGATTGTTTACATCTTAGGCTCCTCAGACCTTACCTTAGTTGTGCTATTGGTGTGATTTACTGAGTATGATGATGATGATAACACTAAGCAGTGATGCGTAACATATTTTTAGTTTACACATCTCTTTCTAAAAAAAAGTTGCAGTTTGTTATATTCAGTAGGTAAGGGTTCTTATGCAAAAGGCGCATTTTCTAACAAGTGTGAAAAAACTATGTAGACATTGGTTTTAAGTTTTACCATGGTGTTTTAAAATTCTCTTAGCATGGTATAATATAGAAACACACCGAACTTAACGTAACAATTTTAAACAAAATGTAATGTATTTTAGGCATGAAAAATGTTTTTCTATACTATACTATACTATACCAAAATAATCTAAAACATCATGTTTAATATTTAAAACACAATATTTACACAAACTTCTCATATCTTGTAGGTAGCTCAGTTGGGAGGAGGCCGGGGGTTTGCCAATGGCTACCCCGGTTCGAATCCCGGCGTCTACGGTTTGGGGGTTGGGATGTCCCGATGATGGATCGTCTCCTACCGAGGCATGGAACGGTCTTGAGGCAACCCGGTTTAACCCAGCTGTTACCCCAGCGAGTCTCTTGTGTGGTGGCAGTATGGTTTCCGGGCGGAAGTCAGCTCACGCGGCAGGCCGGGGCCCAATCGAACATCGCGTCCGCAGATGCGGGGCTGACGGGGGAATGTCTTTGACATAAACCCGGTGACCAATGGTACAGTACATAGAAAGTCACCTTCAAAAAAAAAAATGTCCTTTGTAGACTAACACTACCCATATTTGCGGTAATAGTTCCTTTAAAAAAGATTTTTTTTATTATTATTATTACCGTCACCTAAATATCATCGTAATAAGTAAAGTATATCATACAAAAATCAAAACGATCAATAGTGTTAAATATTTTCAAATCCCTATGTGTAAGTTCCACTCTATAAATTTCTTATATGACATGCCATTATATATACCATTCAACTTTCAAAAATTTATATAATATTTTTTACGTACTTAAATTTATGTATTTGTCGGTATAAATTTAGTTGATTACGATTTTTTCTTTCTTTTAGTATTTTTTTTTATTTTAGCTTTTATCCTTCAAAATTTAGTATTGGCAGTTACAACCCTTCAACTTTCTAAAAACTTTATACTTATTTTTTTACGTATTTATATTTATGCACGTGTTGGTATAAATTCAAATTGATTACGTTTCCTTGAAAATGGGAAGGCTCAAATATAATATGATTTTTCGCTTTTTTGGTACGTGTTCAGTTAATCTACGTTTTGGCAAAAATTTAGTTTTAAAAAAGTCGGGTCAAATATAATATGTTTTCATTAGACTTAATAAATTCGGCTTACTTTACGTTTCGGTCCCATTGCAACACACGACACCATTTTTAACTTAAAAAACATAATTTTTTACTTATTTTTATATACGTATCGGTATAAGATCAGGTTGGTTTTCGACGTAAATTTCTTTCGCAAAAAAGTCGAGCCACGTATAATACGTTTCCGTGCTTATTTTTATGTACATATTTAGTTTATCTATGTTTTGACTTAACTTTTGTTTAGAAACGGTTCAGGTCTTTACTACACAAATCCGAATTACTTTACATTTGGACCCGCCGCATCGCACGGAGAGATTTACTAGTTCTTTTATAATAACAATTCACCTAGATGCTTATGAATAGTGTATTGTCGCTATTTTGCGTTGTGGTGTATTCATCAGCCCATTTCTTATATTTTTTTTACCTTTTTTTACCCGTCGTAAAAGTTGATCTCCTTATCTCAATTTTTTAGATTTTCTTAAGACTTTTGTGGACATCTGTAGGGTTGTTAAACTTAAATCCTTTGTTTCTATGCCCCTTAATAAGGGACTTAATATTCACACACCCCTTCTCTTTATCTCTTTCTATACATCATATATAAATGCGTAAAGAGATAAAGTGAAAAGGGATGTGAAAATAAAATTTATGGATGTGAGGATAGTGAAAGCTCCTCAATAATACTGACCATTGTCACTTGAAATATCTGTTTCTGTTGTATATATGTAACTACATGTAACAATCCAACTTCAATTAAAAATAAATACATATAAAATATTTATTTAATTAAATTACAAATGCTATTACCATTACCAAAATATAAATTACCAACATAAAGTTGCTTTATGTTGTTGTACATCATGTATTGGGGTCTTTCAAAAAATAATTGATTTTTTCATTTTCAACACAAATGTTTTTATCTTTTAAATTTAACCACTTTAATTTTTTAACTTTTTTTTAAACGGTGTATGGATAGGATGTCGCTAATCGGGTTAGTAGTTAGTATCACCAAGTTAGTATTAAAATCCCCAGTGTCTAGATTTGAACCCAAGAACTCCAAGAGAAGCAAAGCTTCTCACCTCCCCTTGACCAGTAGCTACGGAGATCATTGGTATAATACGTTATGATTGTACGGTATAAATTTGATTTACTTTATGTTTTGATCCAATCACAATACTTATATAGGTTACATTAAGTTCGATTGGATAGGTCGAAACGCGCGTTTTCATATGGTTAACGCATCACGTAACGTTTGTACTAATCCATTCGATGTTTGCACTGTGGCCGCGACGCAACGCGCGCAGGTGTTTTTGCTAGTTTAGAGTATAAAAAGGAACTATAAACAATACAAATATGCATTATAATTAAGGATGTTCAAGATCGGATTATCCGATTTTCGAATATCTGAAAATCGAATATCCGATAATTTTAGATAGTGAATATTAATATCTGAACCCGTATTCGAAATTTCAGATATCCGAAATTTCGGATATGGATACGAATATCCAAACGAATATCCGAATTCATAAAAAATTCGTTTCGTGCAAAGATTAAAAATATACTTATATTCGATTTTCCAAATTTTCAATGTTAAAAACAACAAACTTTTAAAAATTCACGCCCGAATCTGATTATTAACTATTATTTACTATGTTTTAAACTAAACATAGTGCTCATATACTATATATATATATGGGATGGATCATGAGAAAACTAGTTTAAATGAGAAAACCAAAAAACTAACTAAAAAAGCCTAAAAAACATACCAAATTTTTTTTTTACATTTTTTTATAAAAAATCGCTATATTTTATGTATGGAAAAAAATTTCCAAAATTTTTTTTTGGTGTATTACACATGTGCACTATTACGGATATAGTGCACATGTGCAGTACAACAAATTTTTTTATATATAAAAATAGCGATTTTTTTTATAAAAAATTGAAAAAAAAAATTGGTATGTTTTTAGCTTTTTTAGGCTTTTTTAGTTAGTTTTCTAGTTTTCTCATTTAGATGTAGTTTTCTCATGATCCTCTCCATATATATATATATAGAGTGGGGATCCTACGGAAAGTGTGTTTTTCCTAAAAAGTGTAAAAAGTAATAAAACACAATAATTTCAGGCATAAAAAACACCTAAAACTCACAAATAATAGAATGAATATTACTAAAACACCATATTCAAACTCTAATAGTCCATAAAAACTTCAAACGTACCATCGTAGAACTATGAATATAAAACACAAAATGCTAAACAACATAAAACACAATAATATTTGTCATTCCATAATCAGAGCCTTTACATCTAAAACACAACACAAAACCCACATACATGATGTTTTAGTAATCTTCATCATATTATTTGTGGGTTTTTGGTGTGTTTTATGGTTGACATTATGGTGTTTTATGACTTTTTACACTTTTTAGGAAATTTGGACTTTCTGGCCAACTCCTAGCCTATATATATAGGGTTGGGTTATATGAAAAACCCCATCTTTTTGAGAAAACCTTGGAAACCCAACCTTATCCATTGATTTAAATAGATCTAAATAGATCAATGGCCCTCATTTGTTTAGAGGATTCTTGCCTTTAAAAACAATATAATTGTCCATGCTAGTACAAGTTAAGGCCAATATGGGTAATGAAAAGCCAACTTTATTGACTTTGGAAAACACAATTTGAATTTGAAAGTACCATCAAATCACCATAAAAGCTTCTCTTTCTCTTACCTCTTTCTCTTTCCTCTTTTTCTTTCCCATTTCTTCTTCCCTAATCTTGAAGACAAACAAACATGAGAACACAACCACCGCCAGCAACCACCTTCTCCAAGAGAAACAAACAACCACCACCATCAACCACCTCCTCCGGCGAAACTCACCAGGCTTCTTCTCCGGCCCTCTCTCTCCTCAATTTTCAACTCATCTAACAACCATAGCCACGCCAATCTCTCTCCTCTCCGTCTAATTCTACAAAAAGCTTCAACCTTTAGAAGCAAATGAAGGGTCTGAATGTCTCTATAATTTGTTGTTTTAGAGAGAGAACGATTGCACGATGAATGTTTTTAGAGAGAGAGAGAGAGTTGAATGTTCAAGTGTGTGTGAGAGAAGAAGGTTTGAAGACCTTCTTCGTGTTCATCGGACGGTTCTAGATCCGGTAAGTGTTCTTGAAATATCATTTCACAATTGATTTTTTGTTGAAATGGTTGTTAATATGTTTTTGTGGGCTGAAAGTGTTCTAGTAATGGTTAATGTATTTTAAATAAATCCAAAATTTTTTAGAGAGAGAGAGAGTTGAATGTTCAAGTGTGTTTGGGGCTTTTGATCTTAACAATAATTGTTTTTTTGTTGGTTTGGTTACTGGTTTGGGCTTTTGATCTGAACAATAAGTGTTTTTTTGTTGGGTTGCTTGATTTACAGAGACAGACCCATAACATGTGTTAAGCACCTGTTAGAATGATATATAACGTGTGTTGATTTACAGAAACAGATCCATAAAAGATATTCAATTGACAAGCTGGATGGATGTAGACGACGTTAATGCGGGGACATTGAATAAGTCACATCCTTTGGGAAAGAACTCTTCGTTCATTTATAACATGTGTTAGTGGTTCATGCTGTAACAGAACACCATGATGTAACCTGACATGTGTTCATGTATAACATGTATTAAGCCCATGTTAGAATGATATATAACGTGTGTTAACCTTTTGTTAATTAAAAAAAAACAAGTAATATCTATTTTAGTTTTGTTGATGTTTAAAATATCCGATAATGTGGATACTGAGCGTAAAACTTGTACAAATAATAAATGTACAAGTTAGTATGTAACGTGTAATATGAAACGAGCCATTTATGGTAACACATGTACCGGTAATTTTGGAATATATAATATGAAACGGGTCATTTGTTTTGCACATTTTGGAATGTATAACATGTGTTAAGCCTCTGTTATAATCTTTTTGTAACCTGACATGTATTCATGTATAAGCTAGTGGTTTACAAAACACCATGATGTGTATATACTGATCTAACATGTCTTACAATTTGTCTGTTCGGAACATGTAATTGCTTAACATGTGACAAGGGTGAAAACAGTCGACGGGGGCGATGAGTTGAACCCAAAGACACATAGTTATTGAAAACGTAAAAACACAACAAATAATCATGGCTAGACCAATCATGACTTTTATGGAGACAGTATGCACATTAAGATCATTCATGACTTTTAAGACCCACTATGTGTCTTATAAATACATGCATGCCTCAATTTAATATAACTTGGTTAAGTTATGTATATCATGACCATTATGACTTATTAAGACCGAATATGGCTACCACATCTATGGCACATTATAACTCATTACATCCTAATATCACTTTTTACAACCTAAATTGTTAAACAAAAATGTAGTACTACCCATCATGGCCCATTAAGAGTGACCATGAGCCATATGACCCAATATGATAACTTATCTTAACCAATTACGACCTAATCTAATTCATTATAACATAATATGACTTGTGATCCAATCATGATCATTTAAGTGCTATCATGACTCTTAAGATCCAACACGACCCATTAAAACATTTATAATCCATTATAACTCATTACAATATTTAACCCATTACAACCAAACCTAAAATAAAGACCCAATATGACCTATGAAGGCTTATGATGTCTTGAAAGAAATAATATCATGGCTCGTAGAAATGTAACTCATTATGATGAAATATAATTCATTAAAACTCAATGTAACACTCTAAATCCTAATATAACATCTTGGTTTAACCCAACATGGTGTCATGTATAAGCTAGTGGTTTCCAAAACACCATGATTTGTATATACATACTGTAACATGTGTTACGCGCCTGACATGTATAACGTGTGTTAAGCCTCTATTATAACGTGTGTTAAGACTTCAAGAATGGATGCATAAACTCCAATAGTAACTTAATAACAACATAGTATACCTGATATAACGTGTGTTAAGCCTCTTTTATAACGTGTGTTAAGACTTCCAGAATGTGTTAAGTCCATACCGTTTTAACATCATGTACTAGACAAAACAATAAGAGTCTCACATTACATATTACTAGTAAACAAAAATACATAGCACTAAGAAAATGGTGGAGCTTCCTTTGACAGTCTGCCTTAGCTTTTCAGCGGCTACCCTTGCTTGTTTGGGTCGGTCTTGAAACGGTTTGTAAACATGTGGGTGTGCGTATGCCAGGGAAGTTATAAAAATATGATTTCATGTCACACGTAACATGTGTTACGTTGTACATGGGTTTCATGTCACATGTAACACATGCATGTCCGAGAAGTTCAAACTATAACACGTGTTAGTTGTGTTGTGCTGTAACATAAACATGGTCATGATCCTTGAGCATCTGATCCACGTTTGACGAAACCAACGGTCCCGAGAATTGGATCTTATTTCCCTTGTATCAATCACCGTCCTAATAACAAAAAGATAAGATAACCGTTAAGTCGTTAACCAGACATAAATATTAACATATTCATACCCAGAAAATCTTTTTTCTCAAATAACATCACAAAAACAGTTACTATTCAGATCAAAAGCCCCAAACAAAGCAACCAAACCAACAAAAAACAGTTACTATTCAGATCAAAAGCCCAAACAAGCAACCAAACCAAGCACAACTTTTTAACACAAAAATAAAAACCTGCAAATTACATAAACATTTACCCCTTTTAAGAACCATTTTAACAAAAAAAATCATGTTTCATCTCTAAAACAGCCATTACACAAAAACCTATTAACAACCATTTTAACAAAAACATCAAGTGTTAAATGATTTTTTAAAATAAAATACTCAAGAGATTGTTGTTTCTCTCTCTAAAACAACAACTTTCTCTCTCTAAGAAACTTACCGGATCTAGAACCATGCGATGAACACGATGAAGATCTTCAAACTTGCTTCTCTCTGTGTGTTCTTTGTAACACTCTACTTTTATAAATATAAATTATTACCGACAAGATAAGAATATTCATTATAACTTAAAACCACATCATTGATATTATCCTTAACTTAATATGTACTAGTTTAACGATCATTAACATTCAACATTTGGATACATAAGTATTCCTTCTATTACATGAGTTTTACGAATAACTAAAACAAGACAAAAGTTGCGGAAATAGATCTTGAATGTGTTCGGTTCGGAAGCATCGACTTGATCATCATCCACGTACTTGTAATACCTAAAAACTGGAAAATTTTGACAAATATTAGTATTAGAGTCCTTAGAAAATTAGCATAATCGAAACTACGCTAAAAAACGGATTCGATTAACTAAGATGTGCAAAATTCATCAAAAATGACTGGGCTCTACCGTAACTTACGGTAGCCACCGTAAGTTACGGTAGCCACTGGGTCACCCAGGTCTACCGTAAGGCAGTAGAAAACTGCCGTATCAATTTACCCAGTACCGTAAGTTACGGTAGCTACCGTAACTTACGGTAGCTTCTGCACATTCTTCATAATTTGCTGATTTGACCCGTTTGTTCTAGTTTTGCACTTTTAAAAACCGTCAAAACACAATACGGGACATTACTTCATAACAAAGTGACCCATCTTTGGGTTCTTTATGTTCAACACACACGCTCCCATTACCGGTTTGCGTGTTTAATACGTTACTACCCATCACCCGGGCTATTAGAATTCGGATAAGGTACTCCCGTTACCCGGTTTGTACCTACCCTTTATGACTCGCTTGATTTACCATTATGAAGTCCATCATTCGAGCAAACCAAACCACTTAAATCTTCACATTCTAAATTACCAACAAGTAACAATGACAAACTAATTTACAATAGTAATGAAGCGTTAGCCACATACCTTAAAGCTTTCCCTTCAAAGGAGTATCCGCACCGGCTTGACCTCCCGACGCCTCAACCGCGTTGCCTAAAATGCACAAGCCAATTATCATTAGAACCTCTTGGCTCATAACTAAAGTTTGTTTATTTAGCCAAACACCATAATTATTGTCTATCAACATTCTTTTAGGCGTTTTGTCAAGCACCTTATGTGCATATCTTCTAATTAGTCATTTTCATTCGTTTAAACCTCGGTAAATCCAAGGATTCCATCTTATTCAAACTTACTTACTTACTACTTCCATATTAACATGCTAGTTCAACAACCCTAGCTTATTATTAACATAATTCATACACAAATCTTGGGGCTTTTCATTCTAGATGAAAACCCACTTCAATATATGGCACAAGACAATTCCTAACACCAAAATTTATCCATCAATTCTCATGATTTCAGTTAGGGTTTATAATCCCACACTTTAATCACACTTCCTGATATCATATCATCACCCAGTTATTCAAAAACTTCAATTAATCAAATTTCACTCAAGAATCAAACATCACCAAAAACTGAAATTGTAACTTACCTAGTGTTAGACAAGTGTGAGTGATCAAGATTATTGATTCATGGAGTAATTTCAAGCCCAATTAACCCTTCAATTTGATCAATTTGATTAAACAAGGGTTTGGGTGTTCTTCCCTCCCATGGTCGCTCCCACACGCTCACACACTGATGTGTGTGAGTTTTTGATTTATTTTGTTTTTATTAAAATCAAGTTTGGCCATTTTTGCTAAATCAGCCCCTCAAGTTATATCTATTAGTCTAATGTTAATTAAACTATCATCTTTCTTTTACACTTTTAATATATGGCATTTTAACTATTAAATATTTTTGGGGTGTTACAAGTCCACCCTCCTTAAAGAGGGTTTCGTCCCCGAAACCATTTCACGTATAAAATTATAATGCATACACGTACCGAAAAGTGAAGGGTAGAGTCGTCTCATTTCCTCTTCAGACTCCCAAGTGGTGTCTGATCCTTTCCGGTGTTCCCATTTGACCTTCACTTGGTCGAATTCTTTGTTCCTTAATTTCTTGACTTTACGGTCTAGAATTGCGATAGGCCTCGCTATATAGTTGAGTTTGTTATCAACCTCTATATCATCGAGAGGAACGTAGGCCGTATCATCCGCTAAACACTTCCGCAGATGCGAGACATGGAATGTACTGTGTATCCCACTTAGTTCCTCCGGTAATTCTAGTCGGTAAGCCACCTTACCCACTCGTTCCAAAATTTTAAAAGGCCCTATAAATCTTGGGCTTAATTTTCCCCTTTTTCTAAACCGGATTATTCCTTTCCATGGTGATACCTTCAGCATCACCTTATCACCAACTTGAAACTCAATTGGTCTTCTTCGTTTGTCTGCATACGACTTTTGTCGATCTTGAGCCGCTTTCAAGTGGGCTCGAACCAGGTCAATCTTTTCATTCGTGATTCTGACTACATCCTTATGTGCAAGTTCGCGCGGACCAACCTCACCCCAACACACCGGAGTTCGGCATTTTCTACCGTAAAGCATTTCGTACGGAGCCATACCGATGCTCGCGTGGTAACTGTTATTATATGAAAATTCAACCAATGGTAGGTAAATATCCCAACTACCCCCGAAGTCGATAATGCATGCCCGTAACATATCTTCCAATGTTTGAATTGTTCTTTCACTTTGTCCATCCGTTTGAGGATGGTACGTGGTGCTAATGAACAACTTAGTTCCCATTTGCTCTTGGAAATCGCGCCAGAAGCTTGAAGTGAACCGGGTATCCCTATCGGACACGATGGATACCGGCACTCCGTGGCGTGCTACTATCTCATTAGTGTACACCTCCGACATCTTTTCTGACGTATAGGTTTCTCGGATGGGGATGAAATGGGCACTTTTGGTTAGTCTATCCACAATTACCCAAATGGCATCAAATCCTCATGTCGTCTTTGGCAGTTTAGTCAACATGTCCATAGTAATATGTTCCCATTTCCAAACCGGAATATCCAAAGGTTGAAGTTTGCCATATGGCTTTTGATGTTCCGCTTTGACTTGTAAACAAGTCATGCATTTCTCCACATATTTAACCACATCTATTTTCATCCCCAGCCACCAATAGTTTTGCTTCAAATCTCTATACATCTTAGTTGCTCCGGGATGGATCGAATAGCGAGACTTGTGAGCCTCGTCAAGCAGAAGATCCTTAACACCACATGTGTTTGGGACCCAAATCCTACCATTCCGGTATTTCATCCCATCACTTCCTTCAACCAACTCTTTTATCAACCCTTTTATACGCTCTTTCTTCCAATTCTCTTCCTTTATCGCTTCGATCTGGGCTTCTCGAATTCGTTCAAGCAAGCCTGAAGTTACTACCAACTGCATGGACCGTACCCGAATTGGAGTGTATTCATATTTTCGGCTAAGGGCATCCGCCACCACATTAGCCTTTCCGGGGTGATAGTGGATTTCGCAGTCATGGTCCTTCACTACTTCTAACCAACGCCTCTGCCTCATATTTAACTTCTTCTGATCGAAGAAATACTTTAAACTTTTATGGTCGGTGAAAATAGTATATTTCACGCCATATAAGTAATGCCTCCAAATCTTTAAGGCGAATACTATGGCTGCCAGCTCGAGATCATGAGTCGGGTAATTTGTTTCGTGTAGCTTAAGTTGTCTTGAGGCATACGCAATTACCCTTCCCTTTTGCATTAACACGCACCCAAGGCCTAAGTGTGATGCATCCGAATACACTACCATGTTATCCGTACCATCTGGTAATGTCAGCACCGGTGCATAGGTTAACTTTTCCTTTAGTGTCCGAAATGCCTTTTCCTGATCATCTTCCCAGACGAACTTCTCATTTTTGCGGGTTAACTTGGTTAGAGGCGATGCAATCTTGGAGAAATCCTGAATGAATCTCCGATAGTAACCTGCCAACCCCAAGAAACTTCTAATTTCGGACGGATTCCTTGGAGGGTTCCATTTTGATACTGCTTCCACCTTCGATGGATCCACCAATATTCCTTCGGCACTTATAACGTGCCCTAGGAATTTCACTTCTCGTAACCGGAAGGCGCATTTCGAGAATTTAGCATATAATCTTTCCCGCCTTAATATCTTTAACACTTCTCGTAAATGGTTAGCATGATCCGCTTCATTTCTTAAATAAACAAGGATGTCATCGATAAAGACAATCACCGACCTATCAAGCATCGGCTTGCAAACCCGGTTCATGAGATCCATGAAAGCCGTGGGTGCATTTGTTAATCCGAAGGACATCACGAGGAATTCGTAATGTCCATATCGCGTACGGAACGCCGTCTTTGGTACATCCTCCTCCTTTACCCTCAATTGGTGGTAACCCGATCTCAAATCGATTTTTGAAAACCAGCTAGCGCCTTGTAATTGATCGAACAGGTCGTCGATCCTCGGGAGCGGGTATCGATTCTTTACCGTGAGTTTATTTAACTCCCGGTAATCAATACACATCCGCATGCTCCCATCTTTCTTCTTTACAAACAGCACTAGCGCTCCCCAAGGAGATACACTAGGCCGGATGAATCCCTTATCAAGTAAATCTTGTAATTGGGACATTAATTCTTGCAATTCCGATGGTGCCAGTCTGTTTGGCGCTTTAGCTACTGGTTTAGCACCTGGAATCAGTTCAATTCCGAACTCTATTTCACGCTCTGGCGGCATTCCCGGAAGATCCTCGGGAAAGATGTCTTCGAATTCACGCACCACGGGTACGTCTTCAATCCTTGGCGTCTCTTTTTCCACATCACGTACATAAGTTAAATATGCCTTGCACCCGTGTAGTATAAACTTGCGGGCTTCTATCATAGAGCATATCATAGGATTACACGCCTTCTCCCCATAGATGATGACACGCTTTCCGCTCGGAGACGTTAAGTGTATCTCCTTACGTAAGCATATCACCTTAGCGTGGTAGCGAGACAGCCAGTCCATTCCAACTACCACTTGAAATTCACCCATGGACATGGGTATTAGATCATTAGAGTATTCCTCGCCATCAATATTCAATTTGCATTCCGGACATACATCACAAACAATAAAACTTTTGTTACTACCTACTTCTACTTCCATTGGCATAGGTAATTTTGTTAATGTAAACAAAGGGTTTTGAATGAATCTATGCGAAACAAAAGACTTATTCGCACCCGTATCAAATAAAACACGTGCAAGAACATAATTTACAGTAAATATACCTGTAACCACATCAGGTTCCATCTTTGCTTCAGCAGCAGTGATTTGGAACGACCTTGCCTTAGACTTTGGGGTTTCATTCTTGGAGTCACCACCCTCTTTCTTTCCCGTCAGTTCCGGACATTCTGACTTTTTATGACCCGGCTGATAACATTTATAGCACACCGTCACTTTGTCTGGGCAGTTTGAAACCCCATGCCCTGATTTGCCACATGCAACGCAAGGTTTGTTCTTAAAGTAACATTCGCCTTTATGAGCGCGTCCACATATCTTGCAACTCGGAGAACCTCCTTTCGCATTTCCTTTCTTCGAAGATTCAGCCACCTTCGACTTCCTTGTGGGACTTGGGTTTTCATCCAAGGCTCTTTTCTCGCCTCTTTCAACTTGCCTTTTCAATTCAATCTCGCGCTCCCGCGCCGCATTGATTATGCCGGTGAGGCTTTCGTAATGTGAGGGAGTCATAAACTCCCTATATTCAGCCCTAAGCATGTTATGATAGTAATAGATTTTCTGTTCTTCGGTTTTGACCAACTCATCACAAAACTTGAGCTTATCCATAAATGTCCCCGTAATTTTATCAACGGTTTCACCCTTTTGCCTTAATTGCATGAATTCTTATTTTATCTTATTGATTACCGCCTTGGGGCTATGATGTTTGAGAAATGGTGTTTTAAAATCCTCCCAAGTCATCGCCCTCGTTGCTTCGACACCCCTTTCATTTCTGAGGTTGTCCCACCAATCCTTGGCTTGGCCTCTAAGTTGGCCAGTTCCATAAGCCACGAAATCGCTTTCATCATAGTGTGCTCGTTCGAAAACACCTTCGATATCGCTTATCCACCTTTGACAAGCAATTGGATCTACCTCTCCGTTGAAGATCGGGGGTTTACACGCCATAAACTTGTTATAAGAACAACCTTTCTTTTCTTTGGCCTTGCCTCCATCATTGGTAAGGTCTTCTCTTAATTCACCCATCTTTTCCTCCATAGTCGAAAGTAATGTGTTTTGCATCCTTTCCATAAATCTTGGTAGGCTAGCTTCAATTGCCCTTCCGACTTCCTCGGAAATCTTTTCTTTCAACTCGTCGGTAGTGAGGGATAGGACATTGTCACTAGCACCTCCCGACATCTTCTTACTGAAACGTTAAAATAATTTGATAAATAATTTGTTCAATCACTCTCATGCCTTTACATGAGAATTCATACTCACTATTCGGCCAAGTATACAACTTTGCCTTAACCGTTTATACCAAGTGTACTTCCCGGGTTCGAGTACATCACTATACTCCTCCCATACACAATAAATCACTATTCCTTCTAATTTTTTAATTTAAAATTTGCTTTAAATAAATTCTTACCGGATGTTGATCAAGCCTTGAACCGAACACATTTGTCTTTAACCTTAGCTCTGATTACCAACTTGTAACACTCTACTTTTATAAATATAAATTATTACCGACAAGATAAGAATATTCATTATAACTTAAAACCACATCATTGATATTATCCTTAACTTAATATCTACTAGTTTAACGATCATTAACATTCAACATTTGGATACATAAGTATTCCTTCTATTACATGAGTTTTACGAATAACTAAAACAAGACAAAAGTTGCGGAACTAGATCTTGAATGTGTTCGGTTCGGAAGCATCGACTTGATCATCATCCACGTACTTGTAATACCTAAACTGGAAATTTTGACAAATATTAGTATTAGAGTCCTTAGAAAATTAGCATAATCGAAACTACGCTAAAAAAAGGATTCGATTAACTAAGATGTGCAAAATTCATCAAAAATGACTGGGCTCTACCGTAACTTACGGTAGCCACCGTAAGTTACGGTAGCCACTGGGTCACCCAGGTCTACCGTAAGGCAGTAGAAAACTGCCGTATCAATTTACCCGCTACCGTAAGTTACGGTAGCTACCGTAACTTACGGTAGCTTCTGCACATTCTTCATAATTTGCTGATTTGACCCGTTTATTCCAGTTTCGCACTTTTAAAAACCGTCAAAACACAATACGGGACATTACTTTGTAACAAAGTGACCCATCTTTGGGTTCTTTATGTTCAACACCCACGCTCCCATTACCGGTTTGTGTGTTTAATACGTTACTACCCATCACCCGGGCTATTAGAATTCGGATAAGGTACACCCGCTACCCGGTTTGTACCTACCCTTTATGACTCGCTTGATTTACCATTATGAAGTCCATCATTCAAGCAAACCAAACCACTTAAATCTTCACATTCTAAATTACCAACAAGTAACAATGACAAACTAATTTACAATAGTAATGAAGCGTTAGACACATACCTTAAAGCTTTCCCTTCAAACGAGTATCCGCACCGGCTTGACCTCCCGACGCCTCAACCGCGTTGCCTAAAATGCACAAGCCAATTATCATTAGAACCTCTCGGCTCATAACTAAAGCTTGTTTATTTAGCCAAACACCATAATTATTGTCTATCAACATTCTTTTAGGCGTTTTGTCAAGCACCTTATGTGCATATCTTCTAATTAGCCATTTTCATTCGTTTAAACCTCGGTAAATCCAAGGATTCCATCTTATTCAAACTTACTTACTTATTACTTCCATATTAACATGCTAGTTCAACAACCCTAGCTTATTATTCACATAATTCATACACAAATCTTGGGGCTTTTCATTCTAGATGAAAACCCACTTCAATATATGGCACAAGACAATTCCTAACACCAAAATTTATCCATCAATTCTCATGATTTCAGTTAGGGTTTATAATCCCACACTTTAATCACACTTCCTGATATCATATCATCACCTAATTATTCAAAAACTTCAATTAATCAAATTTCACTCAGGAATCAAACATCACCAAAAACTGAAATTGTAACTTACCTAGTGTTAGACAAGTGTGAGTGATCAAGATTCTTGATTCATGCAGTAATTTCAAGCCCAATTAACCCTTCAATTTGATCAATTTGATGAAACAAGGGTTTGGGTGTTCTTCCCTCCCCTGGTCGCTCCCACACGCTCACACACTGATGTGTGTGAGATTTTGATTTATGTTGTTTTTATTAAAATCAAGTTTGGCCATTTTTGCTAAATCAGCCCCTCAAGTTATATCTATTAGTCTAATGTTAATTAAACTATCATCTTTCTTTTACACTTTTAATATATGGCATTTTAACTATTAAATATTTTTGGGGTGTTACATCCTTGTTGTTCTTGATAAACATGATGAAGATTGTTGTTTCTCACTCTAGAAATCAGCTTTCAACAAGCATGAGCACAACCGAGATGAAGATGACGACGTGAGATAAAGCATGAACACACACGAAAATCAGCTTCGAAATAAGCATGAACACACCCGAGATGAACAAGATGAAAATTGTTGTTTCTCTCTCCAAAACATTAGCTTTCTCTCTCTATAACACCAAGAACAAGCTTCATCATGTTTGGGATCAGACGATCTGGTGACATTAACTCATGCGTTGTTGGAGCTTGTCAAAGGAAGCTCCACCATTTTCTTAGTGCTATTAAAAGGAAGCTCCATGGTTCTTTAATGGTGGACCTCGTACATGAAGATATTAAGAAGATAAAGAACAAGTGAAAATTTTCTTTATTAGTTTAAAAAAAGTAAAAGGAATGGGGGTTGTACAAGTGATGTGAAAGGCAATAAATGATATTGGTCAATTCAAAGTAGAAAAAATCTTTTAGGATAAAATTACACATATACCCTTATATGCTATAAGAGTTATCAGCTTCTTGATGCACACGTGGATGAATCTTGGCCAAGTAATGGGTTTCCAAGGTTTTCTCAAAATAAAGGGTTTTCTCCCTAGCATTTCCCTATATATATATATATATATATATATATATATAGTCTTAGGATCCTGTAAAAAGTACACTTTTCGTGAGAAATGTGAGAAAGCATAGAAATTGACATGTAGGCATCGTGTTTTGAACTTAGGCATGATGTTTTGGGTTGTTTTGGCAAGAAAAACACCAAACATAACAATTTAAGACACAATGCAACGAATTCTAGGCTTGAAACTTAAAACACCATGCCAAGAACGTTAAGTAGGGTGTTATAAGTGTTAAGCAGTGTGTTTTAAATTTCAATCCCATAATTTGTTGCATTGTGTTTTAAATTGTTATGTTTGGTGTTTTTCTTGCCAAAACAACCCAAAACATCATGCCTAAGTTCAAAACACGATGCCTAGATGTCAATTTCTATGCCTTCTCACACTTCTCACAAAAAAATGTCCTTTTTACAGGATCCTCACCCTATATATATATATATAATTGCGCTAAAATAAGAACCGTGAGAACTTTTTGATCCGGGCCGAGGTGGACCAATTTTTTTTTTTCATAAACGTAGATGCGTGTATTATAAACACATTTGTAAAAAAAAATGTCGTGTGTGTAGTTTTAAGCACCACAAGTTTGTGTTTACGGTACCCGTAAATTTTCCGGTTAGATTTACGGTACCCGTAAACACAAACTTGTGGTGCTCAAAACTACACACACGACATTTTTTTTTGAATTTTTTTTTACAAATGTGTTTATAATACACGCAACTACGTTTATGAAAAAAAAATTTGGTCCACCTCGCCCCGCACGGTGTAGTTCTCACGGTTCTTACAACTTGAGGTGGTTCTCATTTTAGCGGTCCCCTATATATATATATATATATATATATATATATATATATATATATATATAAATTATTAGTTTTCGGATATAGGATAATCCGATTATCCGAAAATTTTAGAAATCTACATCCGAATCCGAAATTCTAGATATTTTGGATACAGGTTTTCGAATATTTCGGATTCAGTTTCGAACCCAAATTTTTTTGAACACCCCTAACTATAATCATGTATTATGGGTTTAGCAAACACTCAGGGTTTCAAGCCTCGCATAGTTAGCATGGTTTTATAACTTTAATGCCTGTAACGCGAGGATTAAACTTTAGTATATAACAATGAGGTTGGTCTTAGAAACACTTCCTTATTTTTTCTTTGTCTTGTAATGATTTTGTTTGTAGTTATTTTATCGTTTTTTTCTTGTACTAAGGTGGTTTACATTTTCAGTTCCTCAAGTGTGCATGTTTCATTTTGTCACTTCAAATTTTGTTTTCTTTTCTTTTTTGTCTTTCGTTTAAAGCTTTCCCGGTATAAAATCGAGTTTGTTTACGTTTTACACTAACTTGCGGTATAAGTCTGTGTTTATCTTTTCCTACGTTTTACGACACATAGCGGTATATATTTACGTTTTTCTTTTTTTATTTTCCCGCTTTTGATCGTCATTTGCAACCATTTAGCATAGTTTTACGACCCTGCACCCGCAACACGGGGGTTAACACTAGTTTATAATAATATCTAGTTTTTTTAATATTTTATTATTTTAGTATTATTATATTTACTTTTAACGTATTTCCTTTTTCTTTCTTTTTTAAACCATATGCCCTTTACCATGTACTTTTTGTTTTTTATAGTTTATTTTATTTTATTTTATTTTCTTTATCAATTAATTTAATCTTTCGTTAATAATTTGCATTCGTTATTTTTTTTTAAACTTGAGTACGTTGTTGTGCTTATTTTTTTCTCCTTGGGCATTCCGATATAAGTATTATTAAAAATGAAGTTGTATCCAAAATATAGTATTTATTGGTATCGTTGTTGGAAATCAGGCCTTCTCTAATATAATCAACAAAAGATTTATACTTTGATTAAAATTGAAGGTACATAAACCCTAAACATATAACCCCTATTTATACTAAACAACCTTGATGCCCAAGAAACATACATAGACTAGAATTATGAAACCTAAATAATAATAAAATAAAGTTACCATAAATAATTAATCTTTCACCAAAAATAAACTAAACCACTTAGCACCCTCCAACTTTTGAGTTATGACAAGATTAGTCCCAACAATCACCCCCTAATCTTGTCAATAACTTTCTTCACATTAGAGCTCGTCCATCATCCTCATATCGGGTCAAGTTCACCTCTTCCTTTTTCTCCCACCTTGGACACTTCGATATGTAATGCCCGAACTCATTGCATTTGTAACACCTGACGTGGCTCTTGTCCCGTTGTACTCGACCATCTCCTCGATCTCTACCGGACCCCCGACCTCTACCTTGGCCTCGTCCAAGATCTTCTCGATTCGAGTTTCCACAACCGCAATGCTCACATCTGTGCTCCTTTTCCTTTGCTTTTTCATCCGATTTTGTAAACAAAAGTTGGTTTAGATTACCGGATTGAGTCTCCTCCTCATCCTTGGTCCTTTCTTCATAAGCTTTAAGCCGACCCACGATATCATCATAGCCGATGGTCTTCAAATCCACCACCTGTTCTATTGAAGCCACCATATGAATGAACCGCTTTGGCAATCCGTTGAGAAACTTCTTGACTAACTTGGTTTCTTCTATAACTGAGCCAAGTGAGGCGGCTCTAGAGGCATACCCTGACAACTTATTAGCAAACTCGTCTATGGCACTTTGATCCTTCATCTTTAGTTTTTCAAACTCCGCCATTAAAGTCTGCAGTCTTGCCTCTCTGATCCGATCTGCACCCAAATGGCGGGTCTTTAGAACATCCCACATCTCCTTTGCTGTTTTGAGATTTCCAACTTGTAATATCTGCTCTTCCGGTATAGCTTGAAACATGAGAGCGATTGCAATATTATTCTTCTTGGCATCCACACCCGTACCCGGTTCGATTTGTTCCCACACCCCGTGAACATTGAAAATAACCCTCATCCTCATAGCCCACACCGTATAGTTTGTTGAAGATAACACCGGACATTGAAGAGACATAGTGTTGTTATCTTTAACGGTAACCAATGCCTGATTACTCGATTGATCCATACTCGCTTAAAAACCAAACCTTTGTTGTTGTTAAAAAAAATCAAAAGAGTAAACTTGACTTTCGTTTTTTCTTTGTTCGAAAAAACAACAGAAACAATAAAATACTTTCTTTTAATGACTTTCACTTTTAGAATCCCAATAAAAAGTCCCTTGTCCTTAATTTATTAATTGAACAATAATGATTTCAAACTAAAACCAATTCAAACCTTAGATTCCGATTCACCGTTTTGAATTAATTTGCCGATGCTTTTACTCGATCTCCCGATGCCGTCAAATACTCAATTGAACCTTCAATTGGCTGACAATCTGATCGATAATAACAAGTCTTCTGAATTGATGATCCGCTCTGATACCAATTGTTGGAAATCAGGCCTTCTCCAATATAATCAACAAAAGATTTAACACGGAAAAATACTTTGATTAAAATTGAAGGTACATAAACCCTAAACATATAACCCCTATTTATACTAAACAACCTTGATGCCCAAGAAACATACCTAGACTAGAATTAGGAAACCTAAATAATAATAAAATAAAGTTACCATAAATAATTAATCTTTCACCAAAAATAAACTAAACCACTTAGCACCCTCCAACTTTTGAGTTATGACAAGATTAGTCCCAACAATCGTTTTACGGTACGATGATAAACTAAATCGATTATGCTGGTTTGGTTTTCCAAACAACATGCTTCATTTCCAAATAACATTTGTTTAACATTATCTTCTGTTCTGTTTCGCCTAAACGGGCGACATTAACAAATCTAGTTATACTTATTAACAATTGCACATATAACAGGGACAACCATTCTGACTATACAAGGGTGGTAGAGGCTTTTGCATTTGGAAGAAAATATCATGGTTCAAACTCTAACATGGGGTGTAAGTTTAGGAGTAATGTAACAATTGTCATACAATATATATATATATATATATATATATATATATATATATATATATATATAAAAGGAACAAAATTACAAAATTATTTATTGGTCCTAAGTGAACATGTCATCGAGTTAACAAGTCTAGAGTACAAAATGACGCGTCAAGCACACTCATTGCACAATGATATGTTTGTACATTTTAAGCTTTTGACATCTCATCTAGTGTATTCATAGTATTTGTACAATTAGTTGATCCACATATAACGACACGAGTACATTTTATGTCCTAGTTCTTGGGAACATAAAAATCAAACATATAACGTCAAACACACTCATTGCACCATGATACGTTTGTACATTTTATGTGCTAGCAAATGGGAACTTGAAAATACCAATCAAACCATATAAGACATTTTAGCATTAGACATCCCCCATCTAGTGTATTCATAGCATTTGTACAATTAGTTGATCGTAAAACACTAAAACATATAACGACACAAGAACAAAGTATTGCCTACTAGCTAGACATGGCCGGCCCTGAGGGTGGGCGTGGAGGACCACCGGCCACGGCCCGATATTTTGAAGAACACCTTTATTTAAAAAAAACGATATATATATGTAAAAATAAAAATTAATAGGGTATACCCATACAAATATCAACATAGACCCACTTACAAAGGCCCATTCTATACACACACCCCTATAATCTTATTTTCACATCCCTAGTGTATATGGGCCTTATAAACTTAAACAACCCGTATAGAATGCTTTTGCATAGAAATAAATGCAGTGGAATGTTTTTTTTTTTTGTTTTACATGTATACAGACCGTATTACACATTATACGAGTCATATACAATTGTATACGAGCAATATAATGTTATACAGCCAAATGTGTTTATTTTTGTGAGATTTTGGGTTTTTAAGCTGTATGCGAGACGTATAATGTTATACGACCCGTATAAATAAATTTTTTTAGTAAATCCGAACAACCGTTTAATAAGTTTTAGTAATTCTTTAGATGACGTTTTCAGTATCCCGAGTTTGTTAGATGGCGACGACGATGGGTTATGAGAGGACTGAGAGTATGATTGCTGAAGGTTTTCAGTATTTGGAGTTTGTTGGTCACGTATTCGTGGGTTGCAGTTTGGAAAGATGACCAAATAGAGATCATAGCCAACCTAAATCCACGAATTCCTATGTCTTCTATTTATCAACGATATTCTAATATGGAGCTATACGTTCCTTATAAAAGTTTTCGCAGCTCGCTACCGATGTATGCCGTGTGGGTTGTCGCCAGAACCCTTCCGATGTTCGTCTGTTAACTACCGGATGGAGTACTTTCGTGTAACACCTCGTAAATTCGTGTCCAGTAATGTACCGACACATGTCCCTATTCCCAAGTGTGCCTAATGTTGGTCGGGAGGGACTACTTTTGCCAATTAATGAAAGTATGAATGTGGAGGGACTAAAGGTGTCAACATGCTGAAACTATGCCTCTGAGTGACCCTTTACGGATCGCAAGCTTGATGCTATACGATCGTGTCCATACTCTCAAATGAGCCAAATGTTGGACGAGAGGAACCATTTGTGATAATACATAAAAGTTAGAAATTGGAGGGGCTAAAAGTGTGAATGTGACAAAACTTTAGTCTTTGAGACTCCTTTGCGGACCGTATGGCCTAAGGCCTACGGACCACAAACACTTAATTCTTCTGCTAAAGACCATCGTATACGGACCGTAGACCTTTGGTCTATACGGTCTGCAAGCAGGCGATGAAACCAGGCGCGCATGGTCTTTACGGACCGCAAAGGGTATACCCCTACGGTCCGTAAAAGGTTGCCAGCTCCAAAATTTTGTTTGGGCTCCAAGAAAACCACCATTTCGAAACCATTTACTGCATGGCTGTTATTGCCACGTTGGGGACACTTATGCTCATCTCCTAGCACATCCTAACACATGTGTTCATCTCCTCCAAGCTCTCTAAGTATAAATAGAAGTATTGTTTCAACACTTGAACTTGCACCTTCTCATTTTATCATCTCTCTTCCTCCTATGGAAGCTCCTGATCTATAGGAGCATCCAAACTCAGTCAAGTTCATCTAAGGATCACTTGTAAGTGTTCCTCTCTTTTGCATTTTCGTTTGTTAGCCTTTAAAAGCCGAAAGTCAAGCAAAATCGTTATTTACTTTGACTTTTGGTTTAGACCATTATGGCCCATCCATTGTTCAAGTGAACATGGCTACGTGCTCGTAATTAGGTAGGTGTTAATCCCTCAAAAGGGCACCTCCTGAAAATCAAATTAACTAGGTCAATTGAAGGGTCAAAGTTTTATTATTTAAAAAGTCAAAGGGTCAGTTTTCGTAAATGTTATAATCTGATCATATGTATGTTATAAATCATGTTTTGACACTTAAATAAGTTGGTAATTAATATTAGAACATGTATGAACATGTTCAGCTTGTCATTACCAGTTTTAAGATCAGTTCACAACCGAAAGTCGAGCAGTTTGACTTCTGCTTTGACTTTCGATTCTGACTCGATTTAGGTTAGTTAGCTACTGAATTAAAGTTGCATTATGATTGTAATATAATGTAGGATAACCCTTTTGAGGTTAAACTACATGATCATAATCAGATTCTGAGTTTATGTGCAAGTTTCTATAATATGCCAACTTTGACCAAAATGCCTTTTTTTGCAATAAACATGGTTCTAATCAACAACGAACTTGCAAATAATTTACCTACTGATATGTTAATGTAATTAACATATTTTGATATTATGAAACTGATCATAACCTGAGTTTTGATAGAAGATCGTAAAATTATGTTATTAATGACCAAAACACCCTTTTGGCGCATAGTATGGTTTTAAACCATAACTATCAACCAAAACTTAATACCTACTGATATTATAAAATATTTAAAATTTTTTCACAGTAGGTACTTGATCATAACCTAGATTTTTAAATAAGTTCTCAAACTATGTACGTGATGACCAAAATGCCCCTACGGTGCATAGTTAGGTCTTAAATCATAAAACTCATACATGTTTGATTACTTATTGATATTATATCATAAATAAACTATTTTTACAGAATTAACATGTTCATAATATCAGTTTATACGCAAGTTCTTATACTATGTCGCATAATGACTAAAATGCCCTTATAAGGCATATTTTGATTTAAAAACCTCCATGGGTATATAAGTTGATAACCTACTGATGTTACAACTTACTTAAAGTATGTTGGCCTATAGAACTTGTTTATGACTCATCCGGTTACCCGATATCACTTATATGCGTACGGTTAAGCTTATGTAACTAGTTTACGTAAGTTTACCGAAACGGGTCAATCCTTATCATTTTTACTTCAAACTCCAGAATGTATATTGTTTACCCATATTATACAAGTCTTAGTACTTGTTGGGTTTAAACCATATTCTATTCCGGTCATTGCTTAATCAAGCGTATCGTACCGTTTTCGATATTTTAAGTTAACCGGTCCAAGTCTACGACTTGAGTCCGACCCGTTGACATTCTAATTGGTTATTTATACCATCATTCCAGACTAGGGCTTTCCGGTAAATTGCAACCTACCTTAGTTATTTGATTAATGGCCGAGCAATTTATAATTCTTGCATATTAAGACGAGTTTTAGCCCATGTAAATACTCTTAACCTATTTTCCCTATACGAGCTTGGGATATGGTAAAATATTACCGCTTGGTCGGGTATGGGATCATATGTCGGATTGTGACTACAAAATCTCCATGACCCGTTTTAAGTTGTTTTGTCTGATAACTTAAACATTGGGGGTTAACGCGACCGTGTCCTGGATATCCTTGACTCATTTAAGTTGCTAATGGCCACGACCGAGCACGGGGTGTAGGCATACACCTGACAGATGCTAATGCTATTATAAAATATTTTTCTTACCCACTAATTGAGGATAATTCCTTTGTGGGTTTAAGTGGTGTGTCGGTTAATCATGTCTGGGTGTTTAGTACTGAGCCCCATATGTATTGACATGCATGTAAAACTGTATACAAGATCATTTTGAATTGTCCCAAGTTATTTATAAAATCATGTGCCTTGTGCACCTAAAATGATTTTGAAAATGTTTTCAAAATGAGTCGGTTGATTGTATTTACTAGTGTAAACTGACATATTTTCAAAAGAGGTTGCAAGGATACGTAAATAGGCTGGAAGTTGCTCGGTAATGCTAGAAGGGGAATTTGCAACTCCTTTGCATAGAGCCTAGTAGTCTGTTGATCTCATTTTTGTACATTTTACGATCCACCTGTAGATCTTTATTACAAACCGTCTGTATTTTATTTTGAACATTTGGACACTTGAGTTTGTAATAATATTTTAACTCCAAGACCTCCGCTGTGCTATCTATGTTTGTGTCTATGATGATACCAATCTTACGTCACGATACTCCCCGCTTGGGCCCACTGGAATGCGCTGTAAATATCGGGGTGTGACATTTCGTGAACCTAAAAAAGCTTGTTGCTGGTGATTCCATCGTGTTCATGTGAGCAGAAAACAACGAACTTTACGTCAGATTTGTAGCTAGAGTTCAAAATGCTTGAAGTTTTATTACAAGGCTACACCTTGGTGAATGTCACACCCCGACCCGCAGCGGAATAAATGATCGAGGCATGATTGGGTTGACTTGAGAGCTTATGACTTGCTATTACGTGTTTTAAATATTCATTAATCTAAACTGAATGTTTCACATAACAAATAATCCAAAGAAAAAATAAAACATATGAAACATTGTTTACAACATTTAAACTACGCTAATCCGTTTCTTGTTAACTAAGGCCCATCCTATATCCAATCTTCTCTTCAAACCTGTTAACTTGTATCATGTGTAAAAATAGTTTTTGGGTCAACAAAGGTTGTTGACTGAACCTTATTATTATTAGAAAAATAATATGTTTAAATTTGGTTTATTGAGAAAACGTGCGTTAACCAATGTACGTAAATATGTTGTATGTCATGTATCAAAACTCATAACACAATCTCAAACAATAAACAAACCAATTGTAATGATTCAATGAATGTATGCATGTTGCACGGTATTATGGTGTGCCAGTGAATGTATGCATGTTGCACGGTATTATGGTGTGCCAATGATTGTATGTATGTTGCACGGTATTATGGTGTGCTGCAAGTTCTAAGCTCAACCAAACGGAGCTGACCTCATATGGCTGGCAACGTCAAGTTCCACTCATAGGTAATGGGGAACCGACGTGCCTATGATGATATGATGTCCAAAATGAATGAAATGCACCAAGTGATAAATAACCAAACAACACATAACACATGTTAGGGGTTAATTTTTATAACTATGGATCACATATCCTTAGAATGGCCTGGATCACTGATCCTTAACATATGGTGCAGGAAGTCTGAGGATCACGAATCCTTATTATTTCATAACTTTGCTAACAATTGTTCTCTGTGTTTTCTCATGATAATATGCAGGTCATGGGCAACGTGGACCAAGTCATAGCGGGAATCTCGCTTGATATTTGTTGAAGATGCCGCACATGTTGAATTACCTTAACGTATACAAGCTTGGACGTGGTCTCCCTAAAATTTCGTACTTAGGTGTTAGTTCAATTTAAAGGGGTTGATCAAGTGTTTATAGACACATTACTATTAGCTTATACACACTCTCTCTCGAATACAAGCTCGTGAATACACTTTCCCACATTAGCAAACATTCATTGTACCACACTTGATTAACATTCGAAGTTGTAATCTTTTTGTGTAATATAGTTGATAGTGATAGTTTTCACTATCCGAGGTTTTTTATGCCGGAGATCTCATAAAGATCAAGGGCTTTTTCCTCATATAAATCATTGTGTTCATTGTTCATAACATTTCACATTTGATCATATACTTATTTAACATTCAAGCACACGACTTCACAAAATCAGATTTGGTTACATTATCCTTTGTTTGATTTTTGACCAAAACAGTTTGGCGCCCACCATGGGGCGAGCGGTGCTTCCATTTTAAGAAAAATCTGTTTTTTGTTCATTTCTGTTCAACATTATCACTTCCATGGCTTCACAGGGAAAACCCACTTCAAGTGCCATGCCGGCGGTTGCCTCATCCCAAACTAGTGCATCATTACCTCCTATTCCACCACCATACCAGAAGAATCCGGATAAGACTTAAAAGAAGACATCATCAGTCTTCTAATGATCAAAAGTTTCTACTAGTTCTTCTTCTACTAATACTAACAATGACATTTCTATTTTGTTTTCGCAGATAAAGAGCTACATGGAACAACAAGATAAGACTAACCAGAGGATCCTCTGTGAGATTGATGACATCAAGAAATAGAAGAGGCCAGCAGAGGATCACTCTCCACTAGTGCCCAGTGTTTTGGTTAAAAATCACACAAGGATAATGCAATTAAATCTGGTTTTGTGAGGTGTGATGCTTGGTTAAATGAACAAATGTAGGAACAATGTATGAATGAAATGAATGTTGAACACAAGGATTTATACGAAGAAAAATCCCTTGATCAATGTATGATCTCCGGCACAAAAAACCTCGGATAGTGAAAACTATCACTATCAAGTATATTGAATAAACAAGTTTACAACTTTGGAAGTATTGAGCTTGATACAATGAGTTCTAGTGTGTGGGTATTCGCGAGAGAGAGTATTAGAAGTGTTGTTCTTCAAGTGTACAAAAGGTGTTTCTAAAAATAAGCTCAATACCCCTTTAATCTTAGCTAAAAATATCCTAACTAACTATCCGAAAAATCAGCCCATCACCCACGATCACCACTAACGGTCACTAGCTCGTGCACATGTTGAAAATATAGAGCATATTCCCCTGGAATCTCGCGTGGAATAAGTATTCTTCGAAACATACCTGCAAAACAAGCCAAAAGGTGATGGAAACAATTGTTAGTTTAGAATAACAATGAGGATCCTGGATCCTTATTCTCGCAACGTCTCCTGAGGATCCTTATTTCAAACTGAACTGAGGATCCGTGATCCATGCTACACTTGAGGATCCGTGATCCATAAGCTGTAAAATTCTATCCCTAACAATTGTCCCCAAAATGACTAGTTGATATCCAATTAGGTAGTCATGTTTGAACAAAACTCGAACTAGCCGTTACTTGGAGATATAGCCATTGCGAGGCTTACGTCAGCGAGGGTCATCCCCCCAACAAACAATGATTATAAATACGATAGAGACAGGGTTGATATTTTGCATTTAAATTCGAGAGTCTTCTCCTTTAAATCCTCATCCGAAGATCTAACATGTATTCTCTTTCTCTCTTTTCTCTATTATCTTCTTTCCCTGATCCCCTGTTTTCTGAAAATCATGACGAAAATGGGTACTCGCTCCTCCCCTGCTAAAAATCCTGATCACCACAACCCTCTTAAAAGCCAGGGTTTAACCAAAAACCTTCAATGGAGTTGTGCCGGTTCACCGATCCTGATGTTGATCGGTTACATTCATGCTTTCCTGATGGCACCATCTTCCGTCCATTCGATTCTTCTACCAAGAGTGACTCCGTTTCAGACGTTTGGATCACTTTCCCTGCAACTCCCTTTATAATAGGATTCACTTATCCCTTCCCTGTTCTAACAGAAGGGTTCTTCACACTCACTGGCCTCTGTTACATACAAGCCATGCCAATGGTGTGGAGGATCCTCTATACACTAGAGCATATAATAGAGCAGGAGGCCATCGACATTGGGATGTCTGAATTGAGTCAGTTGTACAATCTTGTGAGTCATGGTTCATACCGATACCTTTTCAAATCCAAACCTGATCAGCCTCAACCGATCTTGAAAGCCACCAAAAACGACACTAACTGGAGGAATCAATTCTTCTTCGTGAGGAGGGATTCTGTTCCAGATGGGAAACTACTTCCCAAAAAGTGGAACACTGATGGTAGGATATAGGATCCTTAGATTAGGATATGCGGTTAGGATTTTTCTTTTCTGTTGAGGATAACTGATCCTTTTTTTTGTTTTGTCTATGCAGCCATTTCCCTGTCTCACACCCAAGTATCACCTGCCACAGAGGAAAGGATTAAAACTTTCTGGAAGCTTGACCCTGCAGTCAGAACTTTTCCATCGAAATCACAGGATTCAGTAGAAGTTTCATCCACATCCTACACAATGTTAAGTAAGTATCCATATATATATATATATATATGTTTATATAAATGTCTAATAAAAATATGAACACTTATCTGTTTGTTATGCTTGTAGGCGCCGGAAAATCCTCAAAGTCTGCTTCCAAGTTCAGCGTAAGTGATCTTAATGAATATGCCTCCTCAAGGTTTCTCAAAAAGGAGTTGGTTGCAAGCCTAAGCATCCTGGAGCCTAAAGGCATGAGCACCAGGGGCAAGGGTGCCAAGAAGAGAAAGACTGCTGGTCCTACCGAAGGCCTCCCTCTCATTCAGCATCAGTTTGAGGAATACGTCTCCGAGGTAAGGATCCTGTATCCTTAAAGTCTGAACTTTCCTTTCTGAGGATATGGGATCCTGATTGTTAACTTTTTGTGTGCAGAAATTTGCCGAGATCCAAATGCTCCTTGATCAACATCTGGCAGAAGCTGAGCAGAAAAACCTGGACTTCCAGCAGATGTTCCTTGCTAAGGATAAGAAGATCTCTTCCCTTGAAAAAGAGGTGAACCTGCTGCAGAAGGAGGTGGTCTTGGCTCAGATCACAGCCCAGCAAGAGAAGGCAGAAGTCATGGAAGGGGCTAAGCTTTCTGCCACTATTGCCATGCTAAAGATTAAGTTACAAATGGCTAAGGAGGCTGAGGATCCTGCCTTTGACAGAGCTGAATGGGACCAAGAGGCTTGGAAGCAATGGCTGGCTGAGCTGGATGATGAGAATGAAGCTGAGGAGGTCTTGGCACTCGAAGCCGGCAGCAGTGGGCTAAAGGATCCTGGGGTGGCAGCAGGCGGTGATGGCAAAGGTGATGGAGAGAAGGTGGAGGCAGCGAAGGTTTAGGCTGCATCAATGGGCGATGATGGATATATCTAGACGCGGCTGGAGCCCATTTTTTATGGTTTTGTGGTTTTATTTGATGGTGTTTTGATGTTGAACAATTGTGGTCTGTAATAACTAAACAATAGCTATTAGGGTTAAGGATCAGTGATCCTTGGAACAATAGGTAGGATGATAGTTGGTGGAGGGATCCTCTGTTTGGGGGATGAAACCACTATTATCCTGCCGTCTTTACTTTCCTGCACTTTAAGACTTGTTAATATGGACACCCTTTACCTACCCCAGCGGACGGGCCACGTATTGCTGGTAGATGCTCGGGGTAGGTAATTTGGACAACCTTTAAACGGTTTAACTTTGATAAATAAATATAACCTTTAACTTTTGGCTATCTTGGTGTTGTTCATTATGTGTATATTTACCTTGCAATTGTTATTGTACAACTTTTTAGACTTACAAGTTATTAGTGAAGATATATAAATCAGTTTATGTCTAAAAGTTCAGGATATGATCAAAGATCAAATATCCTTTAGTCATAAAGTTTAAAAGGTGAGATAATTTTAGGATCATATATCCTGTTATCAAAGAATAGGGTATGATTGACAAACCAAGAATAAAATTAAAGTAAATAAGGATCATACCAGAGAATCCAAGTTAGGATCCTATATCCTTAATGCATACAATTGTAACAATCATAAGACAAACCCTTGTAGAAAGTTAGGATCCAGGATCCTTAACTGTTTAGCTTTGGAATCCTGAAATGAGGCACAACTTGGGACTAAGCCAATCTGTAAAAGAAAGAGTTAATATCCGGGGACAAGCCCAACAATCTGGGGACAAGCCTAATAAACTGGGGACAAGCCCAAAACTGGGGACGAGCCCAAAGGATCTTGTGTAAACAGGAGTATGGCCCTTACTGGCGACTATCCAAACTTAGTGACATGAAGATGCCAAAACCTTAGCTAACGTGAAAACGTTAGAAATCTTAGGAACGGATGTATGGTACGTCTACCATTATACTTAGGATCCTAAATACAACCAGTACAATGAAATTGTCAGTCCCTAAAGCGGGTACTGGTCCTATTGCCTTTAACTGCACTAGGATAATCGTGAGCAACTGGCGAAGGTGTAAGAACCTGATTCGTAGGAGGTAATAGACACCTTAAACTGGGGACAAGCCCAAAAACTAGGGATAAACCCATAAAACTGGGGACAAACCCATAAAACTTAGGAAACTTCTGTGGATACTTGATCCTTTGCCAAAGATGCACCCACTTCTGCAAAACTCATAACTTAGTGAAAAAGGATAAAGGATTCTGGATCCTTCTCCTCGTAATCAAATAAATTAAAGGATTAAATAAATTAGATTCAAATCTTTACCAGAATGAAGATCATATATCCTCTAAGGATCCTTTATGTATACAAGATATGAGGATGACTAAGGATCCTAGATCTTTCTTACATGAAGTATCTCTTCAAATGGACAGCATTCCAAGCTCTTGGTAACAAATCACCTTCCATTGTTAACAAACGGTATGCCCCCTTTCCTGCCTCAGCTTCAATAAGATAAGGACCTTCCCACTTTGGAGCTAACTTGCCATCAGCAGGATTTATGGTATTTGTTTTGGTCAAAAATCAAGCAATGATAATGCAACCAAACTTTCTGTTGTGAGGTGTGATGCTTGAATCAATGAACAATGCGAAGGATCACTCAGAAATGTAATGAACAAGTGACATAAAGATTTATACGAGGAAAAAGCCCTTGATCAATGAATGATCTCCGGCATAAAAAACCTCGGGTGATGGAAACTACCGATCACCAACTCAGATTAAACAAGAAATGTATTACAACTTCGGATGATAGCGAGCTAGTTACAAGGATCACTACAGTGTAATGTGCAAAAAAGTGTGTAATCGCCAAGTGAATTGTCGAGAGCTGGTGAGAGCAGTTGCGAGTGTGTGTGTTAAGCTAAAAATAGCCAAGTGTTTCTATTTAGCTCGCTATCGCCTTTTAAAAATGGAAAAAATATCTAAGCTAACAAACTGTCCGTATTTTGTGCAAGTATCCCACGACTTCCATAACGTCCACTTCAGTCATACACGTGCGGAATAAATATGGAATATGCTCCAGGAATATCGCCAAGACCAAGTCCAAGCTCGTACTCCTGCAAAACAACTTCACATTCAAAGTAGGAAATCGTTAGTATAAGGATCCTTATGATGATCCATGATCCTGATCCTACAATACTTTATGAGGATCACTAATTCAGACAGAATTGAGGATCACTAAGCCCAACAGTAATTGAGGATCACTGATCATTGGAAAATCCTCCCCTAACAATTGCCCCCAAAATATAAGGAGTAATTTGTAAATAAACGAGTTATATTTTCTTGTTCTTATCCGTAACCAACTAACGGATATATAGCCGTTGTAATCGAACTATCCGTTGCCATCCTGACGTCACTGAAGTGACTACCCTGCAAGATCATCATTATAAATTGAAGTTAGAGATAAGGGTTAGAGAGCATTTAAATTCGTGCGTTTCCTCCTTTAAATCCTCATTCGAAGATCCGATCAGGTAATTCTCTCTCCTTTCTCTCTTCATCTTCTTTCTCTGTTCCTTCTTTCCTCATCTTTATCTGCGATCAAGATGATGTTAGGAACTTCGCCGGCTAAGGATCACCGTAAGGACAGTCCCTTGAAGTCCCAAGGGATCATCAAAGATTCTGCGAAAGAAAGATGCTGCTTCACCGATCCACAGATAGACAGAATCCGCCATTGTTTCCCGACGAACACCGTTTTCAAACCATTTGACCCCACTGTTCTAAGTGACTATATTTCTGAAACTTGGGTAGCCTTTCCGGTCACACCATTTGCAATAGGATACTCATATCCTTTTCCAGATTTCACCCAATCCTTCTTCTCTCTCACCGGCATCTCCTACATTCAAGCGATGCCAATGATCTGGAGGGTCTTATATACCCTTGAAAGGATCATTGAACATGAAGGAATAGATCTGGGAATGTCGGAGTTTGCAGAGATGTATGACCTCGTTAGCCATGGATCCCACCGATATCTACTCAAACATAAACCTGGTGAAGAACACCCCATCTTCAAAGCCACTAAAAATGACACCAACTGGAAACGACGATTCTTCTTTGTCAGAAGGGATTCTCCCCCTGATGGAGAGGATCTGCCTAGAAAATGGACCACCCATGGTAGGATAGAGGATCCTTAGAAGGATCACCAGATGACCTTGTTTCTGCTGAGGATCACTAACATCCTTTTGTTTCTATTTTACAGCTATCACTGTCGCACACCTTATTTCAACACCTGCAACGAAGGATAGGCTTGCTGCTTTTCGAAGGCTTGATCCTGAAATAAGATCATTTAAAGCAAATACCCAGGATTCTCAAGAGGTATCCTCAGGTTCTGTCACAATGTCAAGTAAGTATTGTTTTGGTCAAAAATTACCGAAGTAATTAAGTGATCAAATTAGTTAAGTGAGGTAGTGTGCTAGAAGTAAGTGTCAAAAATGTGTTAATTAAATTACTTGCAAAAACAGTTTCAGGATACGGCTCGGGATATTGAGCTGTATTAACGATCAAACAATGAGTAAATAACGAGCAAAAAGTAAAGGAAGTGACACGAGATGTACGAGGAAAGCCCTTGATCAATCTAGATCGCCGGCATAAAACCTCGGGAGCTGACAATCGCAGCTGCCTTGTTCTTCAATTGCTTCCAAAATCAGGATACAGTGCAGGATGTGGTACGGATCGACTAAGTGTTACAACGGAAATGAAATACAAGTGTAGTGTCTGCTATCAGCTAGAGAGTGATTGTGTTCGAGAGTGTAAGTGTGAATTGATGTGTTCTAAGTTGATCCGACCTCATCTATTTATAGTAAAGATAAAATAACTAACTACCCTAAACTTGCGGGATCCGCCGAATATTCCTTCTTGGAACGTTGTAGAGCTGGTCTTTCGGGCTCAACGTCTCTTTCTCAACAAATTCGTCCGAGTCTTGAGGAGAAGAAGTCCACTTGACCGTTAGCAAGCCTCTGCCCTTAACCTGCACGTGGTTAATTCAACAAGTCTCAGGATATCGCCCAAGATCTCAGCAATATCCTCTCCCAGCATCCTGGTCACAAATAAACAAACAAAGGCAGGATATTGGTCAGGATACATATGTTAAGAAAATGACCCCTAACAATTGTCCCCAAATATATCGGTTGGGATACCAATCCAACGGATATATTTCAAAATTTTACTTCATAATTCAAGGCAATTAATATGACTAGACTCTTGAAATGACATCGGTGCAACTTCCAAGGCATTATTTACTTTTTACCCCCCTTTATTCATCCTATATTAACCGAGGGACTCCTTGTCTCGGTTATCCTTATCTTCAAGCAAGCATCAGGTATCTTCTCTTCTAATCTCCTCTCTTTAATTTTTCATAATTTGCTCCATGGCACCACGAACGAAATCCCGCTCAGACCGGTCAGCCTCAACCCTCATAAGTCAAAACTTTATCACCGATCCAGCAAAGGAGATTTGCTGTTTCAATAATGCTGATATTGCTGCTCTCAAAGACTCCGGTGCCTTTCCCACCGGAACGGTCTTTCGCCCCTTTGACAAGGAAGTCCGATCGGACGCATCATCCGACAAGTGGGTTTGTTTTTTCGCTTATCCTTTCTCCCTTGGACTCCGGTATCCATTTCCACCCTTTATCTCCAGTTTCTTCGACCTCACCGGCCTTAGTTATGCCCAAGTTATGCCAATGGTTTGGCGAATCTTGATAGTGTTGGATCAAATCAAATCTCGCCATTATCCTAACCTACTTGTTGAGGACCTTCCCGTAGCATACCGGTTAAGATCTCACGGCAATCACCGTTATCTTCTGTTCTCCATCAAGAGCCCTTTGGTCCTTAAAGCCACCAAGAATGAGGATCGATGGCGACGGAAATTCTTTTTTGTCAAAAGAGACTCCATTGATAAGGGTTTCGATCTACCGGTTAAATGGTTAACCAAGGGTAGGATTTAGGGTTTTAGGAATATCCCCAATCATATCTTCAAACTGTATCCCGGACTTATATTCTGATGTTTTTATGCAGTGAATTTCAGAGATTTAGTGCCTCCTAGCGTAGAATCCGAATCCAAGATCAAGGAAATCTACCGTCTTCCTGTCAGTGAAAGAACTTTTTCCCTGTCTCTCACAGATCCTCAACAAAGATCAAGCTCAGAAATGTCTGGTAAGCATATCTTCATATGTTAATTATTTGTCAAAAATATGATGAGTTTTAAGAATACCTTCCCTTATGTAGTACCAGTCGTCAACCTTGAAGCTTTCGAACTCGATGAGCTGGATTGCTATTCCAGCCTTGAACCTGCCAAGCAAGAATCCAAGCCAAAATCGTCTGCTACACCAAAGCCTACCTCCTCGAAAACTGTTTCTGTTCCCAAAGGCCCTCCGGCATCCAGGACCAGGGCATCCAGCTCTCGAAAGAGAAAGGAGACTGACTCCCCAGCTGTTTCTGAAACATTCTCTCTTGAGAATCACGGGTTCAATGACGCCACCTCATTTCTCAAACAGGTAAAATTTTCTTTCCGATATCCTGTATAAGTATGTTAGTCTTTATCCTGCTTATTTTTCACATTAATACCTGTGTCTTTATCGACAGGGTCTGGATCGCCTCATGCATTTATACGAAGATGCTAGCGGTCTTAACAAGATGTTGCAGATTCAACTGGAGAAAGCTCAAGCCACCATAGCTGATCAAGGAACCATTGCAGCTGCCAAATCCCAGCACTATGAAGACAAATACAAGGCAATGACTCAAGAACATCAAGCTGCCCTCCATAAAGCTAATGAGGATGCTCAAGCCAAGCTAGACGCCGCTCTTCTCCAATATCAGCAGAATATGAGCTCATACCGGGATAGCCTAAAAGCTTCGGTGGTCGTCTCTCTTCTCCAAGCCAGGATAAGGATGGCTTATGAGGCCATGGATCTGGGTTTTGAATGCCCTTCCTGGAATGTAAAGGCTTGGGAGGAGAAACTACAGGGCCTCGGAGGTCATCCCGTTGCTCATCCTGCAAAACATACTGATGAAGAGCCTTCTAAGGTGGCAGAGGAGGTGGCCAATGCTGATGATGGTGCTGAGAAGAATCCTGAGGGTGATGCTGGGGCAGATGCTGGCAAGGAGCTTGCTGTTCAAGAGGGTGCTGCCCCTTAGGCAGCAGAGTGGGCGATGATGGATATACGTGCCAAGGCCGGAGCCCACTTTTTAATTTCATGGTTGTGGTCGCATAAACAATTTACTTTTCCTGTCCTTGAACAATTTACTTTTCCTACACTAGAACAATGTGATGACCAAAGGTGAATGGGTCCTAGGTTTTAGGATGAAGCCCTTGGTCACCAATTAGTATAATTTGTTTTGAACATAGTAACGGTTGTAGGTGAACGGGTCCTGTTTTGAGACAGATCCTGCAACCGTTACAAAATTATGGTAACAACTAATTGTGCTTTTGGCGGATGGGCCTTAGTTTAAGGTGAAACCAAGAGCACAACTTTTGGCTTGTTAATAATATAACTATCTTTTGACTTATTTTTTGTTACCTTGCATTGTTTAGTGTAAATTTTAGCTTTGTAAAAATTTCATACTGTTATTTTACAAAATATCTTGACCAGTATGCTTAGAAACATACTGCAGAAGCCTTTTAAATGGATCTTCCAAACGTTCTTTCAATTTTGTAAAAATTTCATTAGAAAGTAAAAAATAGTTTATCTTTTCAAAACCAAGTTTTGATGATGATCAAAGTTTCAAGCCAATACTAGTTTCAAACATCCCAATCAAATATCCTTAAAAGGACTTTGAGGATATATGTCAAGATACTTAACATGATGTTATTAAAAATTTAAATGAGGCTTGCAAAGGAAAGATCATACCAGACATAGGATATAAACCTCTTACCAAACTTCAATCCCTTTGCAACTCTTGCAATGAAGAGGTACCCAGTGCAAGGTACTTAATGCATTATTCGCAAACCTCATTCTTTTAGCTTTACACCACCATCTTGGCAGGGATGTCCCCTGTGTACAATGTCTTCAAGCATCTTAGAAATCTATTTAATGTCAGTTTCCATGGCATAAGCAATTTTTCTCGTTCCGGGGGTATAACCCAAGGATGTACTGGAGATAAATCCTTTGTATCCTGGGGAAAATCCCAATTTTTCATGCGCTACAGGCGGGAGTGTATAAACTCCAAGACTTAGAAAGGTGAAAACCTTTAAACCTTAGAGAGTATGAAAATACCCTTTCGTGAGAGAGGGTGATCAATCCTCATATACCGTTAGGATTCAGGATATAGCCAATGGTAACGAAATTGTCAGCCACTTTTACATGGACTGGTCCCGCCACCTTGAACTATCCCTGAATAACTTGCGCTCCAGGCGGGGTGTTTAAACCCAATTCGGAAGAAAGGTGAATACCTTTAAACCTGTGAAGGGATCAGTATCCCTTAAACGTGAGAGAGGGGGCCAATCCTCTAATCTTCTGAGTTATCCCGAGTGCATATTCTTGAGCTATATCCTGAAACATATCTTGCAAAACAAATGTAAACTAAGGTGGGTGTCAGCTTGGCTAACACCCCTCCGATGCTTAAGTCAGTATCAGGTTATAAAAAACAAATTACACCAAACACATTTAAAAGAAGTAAGAATTCATACCATCTTGAGTTAGAAATTAAATTCTAGACTCACTTGAAATAGAGCTTAAGGTGTATAGCATTCCAAGATCTCGGTAGCATATCTCCCTCCATATTCTTGAGTCTATATGCTCCTTTCCCTGCTTCTGATTCAACTTCATATGGTCCTTCCCATTTTGGAGCTAACTTGCCATCGGCAGGATTAGTAGTATTTTGGAAAGCCTTTCTTAATACCCAATCTCCAACCTTAAATCTTCTGGTTCTAATATTCTTGTTATATGCCCTGGATATTCTCTGTTGATATGCTGCCATCCTTAGCCTTGCCGCATCTCTCTTTTCATCTATAGTGTCTAAATCCTGACTCAAGGCTTCAGGATTCTTCTCAGGATCACTTAAGATAAATCTTGCAGTAGGTATTGTAATCTCCGTTGGAATCACTGCTTCTGCTCCAAACACCAACGAAAATGGGGTTTGACCTGTCGCATTCTTTACCGTTGTCCTATCAGCCCATAAAACAAAGGGTAATTCTTCTGCCCATCTTCCTTTTTTTGGCTCCAAGCCTTTTCTTTAAGTTGTTGACAATTATCTTGTTAGAGGATTCTGCTTGTCCATTTGCTTGAGGATGTACCGGAGTAGATGTGATCATTTTGATTCCCCAACTCTTGCAAAAGTCTGTAGTCCTCCTACTTATGAACTGAGAACCATTGTTACAGATTATCTCAGCTGGTACTCCAAATCTGGTCAGGATATTCCTCTTTATGAAGGATACTACTTCTTGGTCTCTAACTTGAACAAATGCTTCAGCTTCAACCCACTTGGAGAAATAATCCATCATTGCTAGCATAAAGACTTTTCCTCCCGGAGCTTTTGGTAGCTTTCCCACTATATCCATACCCCACTTCATAAATGGCCAAGGGGAAACAATAGGATATAATGGTTCAGCCGGTTGATGCAGTATGTTACTATGTCTTTGACATGAGTCACATCTTCGAGCATATTCTGCGGCATCTTTTCTCATTGTTGGCCAATAATATCCTGTTCTTAATACTTTTGAGAATAACGATCTGCCCCCAGCATGGTTACCACAATCCCCTTCATGTATATCCTGAAGGACTTCTTTGGCTTCATCCTAAATGCCTTAGGATTTTCATCTCCAGGAATGTGTCCTTCTTTGAGATATTTCATGATTGGAGCCGTCCAGGTTTTAGGATCCTCTTCAGGATATTCTGTCCCGGGATCCTGAATACCAGCTACTTCTTTATCCTGAGGATTCGTTGCAGGATATAAGACATGTACTATTGGTATTTGTGTCCCTTCAGGTATCCTGACCGATGATCCCAGATTTGCTAAGGCATCTGCTTCAGCATTATCTTCCCTTGGTACCTGTTCAAGTATAAAAACATCGAAATATCCTGCTAATTTTTTGAGAATATCGAGATATTCGATTAATTTCTCTCCCTTAACTGCATAGGATCCATTAAAATGGTTAGTAATTAACAGAGAGTCGACATATACTTGCAAATTTTTGATACTCATGCTCTTAGCCAACTCTAATCCTGCAATTAAAGCCTCATACTCTGCTTCATTATTAGTAGCAGGAAATTCACACCTAATAGCCTGGGGTAATATATCCCCCTGTGGCGATTTTAGTAGTATTCCTAATCCTACTCCTCTTACATTAGATGCACCATCAGTATATAATGTCCAGGATCCTGAGGATTCTCCTAGCTGTTGAACTTCTAGATCTACCTCATCCTGAATGTCACTACTAAAGTCAGCCACAAAGTCAGCTAAAGCCTGAGACTTTATGGCATTCCTAGGTTCATATACTAAATCATAAGCACTCAACTTTACTGACCACTTGGCCATCCTGCCTGACATCTCTGGTTTCCTAAGCACATTTTTAATAGGATAATTTGTTTTAACATGTATCCTATGTGTCTCGAAATAATGCCTAAGTTTCGTTGAAGCCATAATTAATGCTAGTATCAATTTTTCTAAATGAGAATATCTAGTTTTAGCATCTAACAAACTTTTACTAACATAATAAACAGGATACTGCTGACCTTCATGGTCTTTTATAAGAACGGCACTTACAGCATTCCCTGATACAGCAAGGTACAGGGATAGTGGTTCACCATTTTCCGGCTTCATCAATAGAGGTGCGGTTGAGAGATACCGTTTCAAATCCTGTAGGGCTGCTTCATGCTTTTCCCCCCATTCGAATCTTTTGTTCTTCTTTAGGATATCATAGAAGTCTTTGCATTTCTCTGAGGATCTTGAGATAAATCTGTTTAGAGCTGCTACTCGGCCTGTTAATCTTTGTACATCCTTCATATTCGAGGGTGATTTTATATCCAGGATAGCTTTAATCTGCTCCGGGCTTGCCTCTATCCCCCTTTTCGTTACCATATACCCAAGAAACTTTCCTGCCCCCACTCCGAAATGGCATTTAGCAGGATTCAGCTTCATGTTGTATTGATCCAGGATGTCAAATGCTCCTTTAATATGCTGGAGGTGATCCTGAGCTTTCTTTGATTTTACCACCATATCGTCAATATATACCTCCATGGTGTCCCCCAGTTTGTCTTTGAACATCATGTTCACCAATCTTTGGTATGTTGCACCTGCATTTTTTAAACCAAAAGGCATGGCTGTATAACAATAAATACCTGTTGGCGTCATGAAGGCGGTATCCTCCTGGTCAGAAGGCTCCATTTGGATCTGTTGAAATCCTGAGGATGCGTCCATGAAGGTCAGCATTTCATGCCCGGCAGTGGCATCTACCATTGCATCAATATAGGGGAGAGGAAATGGGTCTTTAGGACAAGCTTTGTTCAAGTCTGTGTAGTCTACACAAACTCTCCATTTCCCATTCTTCTTCTGTACTACAACCACGTTTGCTAGCCACCGTGGGAACTTGACCTCTCTGATCATTCTTGACTTTAATAATCTTTCAACTTCCTCTTGAATAATCGTGTTCCGCTCAGGAGCAAACTTCCTTCTTTTTTGTTGCACAGGCTTGAACGACTTATCAATTCCAAGCTTGTGAGTGATGATATCTTTGGATATGCCAGTCATATCCTCATGCCTTCATGCAAACGTAGACATCCTGCATTTCAAAAAGTTAATTAATTGTTCTTCAATATCCTGAGGGATATTGGTCCCTACGAGCACTGAGATATCAGGGTTATCCTGGTCCAGGATAACTTTCTTCACATCCTGCTCCGGATCCTCCACAATATCCTGGGCCCGCGTCTTTAATTGCTATGCTGCACTAGTTTTGGCTGAGGATTTCATCGAGGATGAGTAGCATTCTTTCGCCTCCTGCTGATCGCTATCAACTTTAACAACTCCCCAAGGGGTAGGTATCTTGATGCATTGGTGATATGTTGATGGCATGACCTTCATATCGTGAATCCATGGTCTTCCCAGTATAATGTTATAGCAGGATAGAGAGTCCATCACACAGAAACGTTGTATTGAGTTGACTCCTTCAACGTATACCGGCAACTTTATCTCTCCCACTGTGTTTCTGGCCTCTCCGCTAAACCCAACAAGCACGGTGGACTTCGAAGTGATATCCATTGGAGATACATTCATTCTTTTAAGTGTCTCTAGTTGGATTATGTTGACGGAGCTGCCATTATCAACCAATATCCTGCGTACAAAATGGTTAGCCACATATAACGTTATTACCAGAGCATCATGGTGAGGATCCTGGACAGTATCCCTGTCATCAGCATCAAATGTGATCACTTTGTCAGTTGTGAGTGTAGTCATCCTGACAGGTTTGTCTCCCCTTTCGGCTTTGGCTTCCTTTGCATGTCTCTTTGCTGCCGAATACGAAGTTCCACAAATGTCGGATCCCCCCGAGATGAAGTTGATTATCTTGGCATCCGCGGGAGGTGATGCTGCTCGTTCAGGATCCTTCTCAGTATCCTGACCCTTATTCTTCTTCTTTCCTAAGAGATCTTTCAGATATCCCTTGCTTAGAAGATAGCTTATTTCTTTCCTTAAAGCAATGCAATCCTCAGTCATATGTCCGAAATCTTCGTGGAAAGCACACCATTTCGACTTATCTTTCCAGTCAGCCTTTTGTTGATTCTTTCGAGGCCATCTAGCCTTGTCTCCTAGACCCTGCATAGCATACATCAATTCAGGAATATTAACAGAAAAGCAATATTCAGACAACTCAGGATACTCTTCAGGATCCTCATCTTCGACAGCATTCACTTTCTTGTTTTCATTTCTACCATATGGCTTAGGCCGATATGACTTAAATGAGGATTCTGACTTCCTATTAGTTGATTCATAAGTGTTGGATGAGTTCATCCTTTCTTGCATCTTCTTGTCATCTTCCAGACGGATATATCTCAAGGCCCTGTTACGAGCTTCATCGAGATTCCTGCAGGGATTCATTACAAGATCCTGATAAAACTGAGAATCCTTTTGTAATCCCATTTTAAAAGCTTGCACAGCTGTTGCAACATCAAGATGTGGGATATCCAAGGATTCTCGACTAAATTTGTTCACATAATCCCTCAAGGATTCCTGAGGCCCTTGAGTTATCCTGTAAAGATCACTGGTTAGTTTCTCAAAACTCCGACTACAAGAAAATTGACTGTTAAATAAATTAACCAAATGAGCAAATGAAGTAATTGAGTGAGGAGGAACGTTTAACAGCCATTTTAAGGCTGATCCTGTTAGAGTAGAACCAAATCCCTTGCACAAGCACGCTTCCTTGAGCTCCGGAGGGATAGGGTTAATCTCCATTCTTTCCCTATACTGGGCAATATGCTCCTCAGGATCCGTAGTCCCATCATAAAGCTTCATGTTGGGAGTTTGGAATCTCTTTGGGATCTCAGCATCACATATAGGGTATGCAAAACGAGATATCTTGTGGCTATCTTGAGATACTTCCGGGATCGGCTGGACCACCCCAGGCACACTAGATATCATGTCTTTCAACTTCTGAAGTTCCCTGGTAAGTGCTGATGTTACACCTGTATCCTGCAAAGATCCACCACTGTTAGTAGCATGAGTATTATTATTATTAGACACGTTACCAGTTGGAGGATTCTGCCCATATCCTGAAGCATATCCTGAGCTCCTTATGGTTGACATCCGGACCAAGGAGGGTATTTCAGGAGTATGATTCTGAGGAAGACTGGGCACGATATTCCCCCTATTATCCTCGGTATACACAGCTGAGCTAAAGTTCAACGCTCTGGGGTGTAACGGAGTGACATTTTCCTCCGCAGATCTGCTCGAGCCAGCCTTCAGGAGTTGTATCTCCCTCAAAAGCATTTGGTTTGTTTCCTGTTGCTGCCTCATTTGTTCCTGCACACTTCCAAATAAGGTTAAAATTTCATCATTAGAAGCTAAAACGGGAGCAGATCCCTGGACACTCCGAGTTGGGATAACATCTTGAGATTGTGTAGAGACTGGCATCCTTGGAGGAGGTGGTGGAAGCACCGAGCCGGTAGTAGCAGAAGTCATAGCAGACACAGTAGATGAACTCATGTTTGATCTCGAGGCCATTATAGATAATGTGGCAAAAAGTTTTGAAAATAGAAAACCGATTAGCGATTTGACAAAAAGTTTTAGTAAAAAGAGCACCACTTGCCCCACGGTGGGCGCCAAATTGTTTTGGTCAAAAATTACCGAAGTAATTAAGTGATCAAATTAGTTAAGTGAGGTAGTGTGCTAGAAGTAAGTGTCAAAAATGTGTTAATTAAATTACTTGCAAAAACAGTTTCAGGATACGGCTCGGGATATTGAGCTGTATTAACGATCAAACAATGAGTAAATAACGAGCAAAAAGTAAAGGAAGTGACACGAGATGTACGAGGAAAGCCCTTGATCAATCTAGATCGCCGGCATAAAACCTCGGGAGCTGACAATCGCAGCTGCCTTGTTCTTCAATTGCTTCCAAAATCAGGATACAGTGCAGGATGTGGTACGGATCGACTAAGTGTTACAACGGAAATGAAATACAAGTGTAGTGTCTGCTATCAGCTAGAGAGTGATTGTGTTCGAGAGTGTAAGTGTGAATTGATGTGTTCTAAGTTGATCCGACCTCATCTATTTATAGTAAAGATAAAATAACTAACTACCCTAAACTTGCGGGATCCGCCGAATATTCCTTCTTGGAACGTTGTAGAGCTGGTCTTTCGGGCTCAACGTCTCTTTCTCAACAAATTCGTCCGAGTCTTGAGGAGAAGAAGTCCACTTGACCGTTAGCAAGCCTCTGCCCTTAACCTGCACGTGGTTAATTCAACAAGTCTCAGGATATTGCCCAAGATGTCAGCAATATCCTCTCCCAGCATCCTGGTCACAAATAAACAAACAAAGGCAGGATATTGGTCAGGATACATATGTTAAGAAAATGACCCCTAACAAGTATCCATGTTTATATGTAATTAAATGCTTAAATTAAAATGAAATAAGGATACTAATCTGTGTTTGAATGTGTAGGTGCTGGAAAATCATCGAAGTCTGCTACCCGTTTCAGTGTCACCGATCTCACCACTGTTGGTCCCAGGTCCGGGAAGAAAAAAGCTGCTGCTAGCCCAAGTACTGCCATCCCCAAGCCTACTGCTTCCAAAGGAAAGAAGAGGAAAGCCTCTGAGGCTGACAATCTAGAAGGCCTGCCTCTAATTCGCCACCAGTTCCTTGAGTACTTTGCCGATGTAAGGATCACTAACTTAACTTAGTTATCCTGCCCACTTGAGGATCATGTTACCCTAAGCTTTACATTGTCTTTTCTTTGTAGAAATTTGCTGAAATCGAGGACTACGTAGGCAGTGTTGAAGAAGTTGAGCAAAAGTGCGCGGATCTCCAAAAGATGATGCTGGCCAAGGATAAGAAGATTGCCTCCCTTGAAAATGATGTCAATCTGGTGAAGAGGGAACTCGTCCTGGCTCACATTACTACTGATCAGGAGAAAAATGAGATCACCAATGATGCTAAGATCTCCGCTGCCATTGCTATGTATAAAACCCAGTTGCAGATGGCCCAAGAAGCTCTGGATCCTGACTTTGACAAGAGCAGCTGGGACGTAGAGGGCTGGAAGGCTAGATTGGCTGAGCTGGATGATGAAGAAGAGGTCTTAGCAATCGAGGCTGGCAGCAGTGGAGTCAAGGATCAGGTGGATGATGTTGGAGCTGGAGGAGATGGTGATGCAGCAAAGGTGTAAGCTGCAGGAATGGGCGATGAAGGACATTTCTAGACATAGCCGGAGCCCATTTTTTAGAATTTGGTAGTTTTATTTTGGTTATGGTGTTTTGAAACAATCTTGGGTTGTAACAACTTTAGACAATAGTTTCTAGGGTGAAGGATCATGGATCCTTGAACAATAGGCAGGATAATGGGTGGTGGATGGATCCTCTGTTTGGGGGATGAAGCCACTCGTTATCCTTCCGTCTTTCATTTCCTGCACTACAAAGACCCGTAAACAATGGACACCCTTTGCCAACCCATGTGGACGGGCCACGTTTTGCTGGTAGAAACGTGGGTTGGCAATTTTGACAACCTTAAAGGGTTTAATCTTTTGTGAATAAAATAACTTTAACTTTTTGGCTATCTTCCGTGTTGTTATCCTTGTTAGTACTTTACTTTTCAATTGTTGTGATATTCATTTTGGCTAAACTTATCAAGTAAGGACAAAATTTAATAAATATCCTCAAAAAGTTTAGGATATGATCAAGGATCACATATCCTATAGTCGACAAGTTCTGAAAAGTAGTGTAGTTTAAGGATCATAAGTTCAGCTGTCAAAGGATAAGGGCAACTCAGATGAATAATGAATAAAATCAAAATAGTTAAGGATCATACCTGAGAATCCAAGTTAGGATCCTAACCTTTAAGACTTATAATCAGGATATCCAAAAGACAAACCTTAGTAGAAGGTAAGGATCAAGGATCCTTGGTCGTTTAGCTTCAAAAACCTGAAATAGGATACAACTTGGGACTAAGCCAATATAAGATAAAAGTTAGCAACTGGGGACAAGCCCAACAATTCTGGGGACAAGCCCAATATACTGGGGACAAGCCCAAAGGATAACTGGGGACAAGCCCAAAGGATAACTGGGGACAAACCCAAGGATCGTGTGTAAACTGGAGTATGGCCCTTACTGGCTACTATCCAAACTTAGTGACATGAAAATGCCAAAACCTTAGCTAACGTGAAAACGTTAGAAACCTTAGGAACGGATGTATGGTACGTCTACCATTATACGTAGGATCCTGAATATAGCCAGTACAATGAAATTGTCAGCCCCTAAAGCGAGTACTGGTCCAATTGCCATGAACTATAACAGGATCATCGTGCGCTACTGGCGAAACTGGGAACAGGCCCAAATAACTGGGGTCAAGCCCAAATAACTGGGGTCAAGCCCAAATAACTGGATACTTCTGTGGATACTCAATCCTTTGTTAAGGATACCTGAACCTTCAAAACTCAGAATCAAGTGAAAGGAGGATAAAGGATGCAGGATCCTTATCCTTATATAAGATAATTAATGAATGAAAGAGTTTGAGATTAGATCATTACCAAAATGAGGATCATCGGTCCTGTAAGAATCCTTCAAGGATACTTGTCAGATAAGGATCATGGATCCTCGTTACATGAAGTATTTCTTTAAGTGGACAGCATTCCAAGCTCTTGGTAGCAAGTCACCTTCCATTGTTAGCAGTCGATATGCCCCCTTTCCTGCCTCAGCTTCGATCAAGTAAGGGCCTTCCCACTTTGGTGCCAACTTTCCATCAGCAGGATTGGTGGTATTCTGAAATGCTTTCCTTAACACTATATCTCTAACTTGGAATTTCCTGATCCTGACATTTTTGTTGTAGGCTCCAGCCATCCTTTGTTGATAACTGGCCATCCTTATCCTTGCCAAATCCCTGAGTTCTTCTATAGTATCCAAGTCTTGAACCAAGTTTTCAGCATTTTCTTCAGGATCACGGATGCTTGTTCTTGCAGTAGGAACCACCATCTCTGTAGGGATCACTGATTCTGCCCCAAATACCAAAGAGAATGGAGTTTGGCCAATGGCATTCTTGGGAGTTGTCCTATCAGCCCATAGTAGATAAGGTAGTTCTTCTGCCCACTTTCCTTTCTTGGATCAAAGCTTTTTCTTCAAATTGTTGATAATAATCTTGTTGGATGATTCTACCTGACCATTAGCTTGTGGGTGGACTGGTGTTGATGTTATCATCTTAATCCCCCAGTTGTCACAAAAGTTGGTAGTTCTACTCCCAATAAACTAGGATCCATTATCACAAACAATTTCAGAAGGGATACCAAATCTAGTAATAATGTTTCTCTTAATAAAGGATATAACTTCTTTTTCTCTTACTTGAGCAAGGGCTTCAGCCTCTATCCACTTGGAGAAGTAATCAGTCATAGCAAGCATGAATACTTTTCCACCAGGTGCCTTAGGAAGCTTACCAACTATATCCATTCCCCATCTCATAAATGTCCAAGAAGAGGATATAGGATGCAAAAGTTCTGCTGGTTGGTGAAGGATATTACTGTGTCTCTGACAAGGATCACATTTCTTGGCATATTCTACAGCATCCTTCTTCATAGTAGGCCAATAGTATCCTGTCCTCAGGATCCTTGAGAACAATGCTCTGCCCCCAGTGTGGTTTCCACAATCTCCTTCATGGAAATCCTTTAGGACTTCTTGGATTTCAGGATCCTCTATGCATCTTAGATATGGACCTGCAAGAGATCGTTTATACAACATATTATTCAATACTGTAAATTGAGATACCTTGATTTTGAAAGCCCTAGGGTTTTCTCCTGTAGGAATCTCTCCATGTTGTATGTATCTCATGATTGGAAGGATCCATGATCCTGCATGAGATTGAGTATCATCACTAGGAATGATTGCAGAATCCTCTCCTATCTCCATAGCTACATGATCCTCGATAGCAGGGGTCAGGATATGGATAATAGGGATCTTGATATCCTCCGGGATCTTCAAGGATGATCCTAAATTGGCTAATGCATCAGCCTCTGCATTCTCTTCCCTTGGTACCTGTGTCAAACTAAAGAAAACAAAAGAGAGTGCCAATTCTTTGACTATCTCTAAATATTTGATTAGCTTTTCACCTTTAACAGCATATGATCCATTAAAGTGATTAGTGATTAATAATGAATCTACAAGTACCTCAAGATACCTGATCCTCATATGCTTAGCAATTTGCAAACCAGCTATCAAGGCTTCATACTCAGCCTCATTGTTGGTAGTTTGAAATTCACAAGCTATGGAGTGGGGTATTATGTCCCCCTGTGGCGATTTTAGTAGTATTCGAAGTCCTGTTCCTTTTACATTAGAGGCTCCATCAGTGAAGAGTATCCAAGGATCCTTAGTTTCTTCAAGCTGTTGGACTTCTAACTCAGCTTCCTTTTGCAAGTCACTACTGAAATCTGCCACAAAGTCAGCTAAGGCTTGGGATTTAATGGCAGTTCTAGGCTCATATCTTATATCATAAGCACTAAGCTTCACTGCCCACTTAGCCATCCTTCCTGACATTTCAGGTTTCCTGAGAACATTCTTAATTTGAAAATTAGTCTTAACAATAATGACATGAGTCTCAAAATAATGTCTTAATTTAGTAGATGCCATAATTAATGCAAGGATAAGTTTCTCTAAGTGTGAATACCTGGATTCATCATCAAGTAAACTCTTACTTACATAATAAACAAGATGTTGTGTACCTTGGTGATCCTTAACAAGGACCGCACTTACTGCTTTTGAGGATACTGCTAGGTATAAGGATAATATATCCCCCATTTCTGGTTTCATCAAGGCGGGGGCTCAGGATAGGTAATCCTTAAGAGCTTTGAGGGCACTTTCATGCTTCTCAGTCCATTTAAATTTCTTGTTCTTCCTCAGGATGTCATAGAATTCCTTGCACTTTTCTGAGGATTTGGATATGAACCTGTTCAAGGATGCGATCCTGCCTGTCAATCTTTGCACATCCTTAGCATTGGCAGGAGATTTGATATTCACAATAGCCTTGATTTGCTCTGGACTTGCTTCAATGCCCCTCTTTGTCACCATATAGCCTAAGAATTTACCTGCCTTAACACCAAAATGACACTTGGAAGGATTTAGTTTCATATTAAATTTATCAAGGATATTGAATGCTTCCTCCAAGTCTTTAAGGTGATCCTCAGCTTTCTTGGACTTAACCACCATGTCATCAATATAGACTTCCATAGTGTGTCCAATTTGTTCCTTGAACATCATATTGACTAGCCTTTGATAAGTAGCACCTGCATTCCTTAGTCCAAACGGCATAGCAATATAACAATATATACCAGTTGGGGTCATAAAGGCTGTATCCTCTTGATCAGATGGTTCTATCTGAATTTGTTGAAATCCAGATGAAGCATCCATAAAAGTCAACAACTCATGACCCGCGGTAGCATCCACCATGGAGTCAATGTGGGGTAATGGGAAAGGATCCTTGGGACATTCCTTGTTTAAATCAGTAAAATCGACACATACCCTCCACTTTCCATTTTTCTTTTGAACAACAACCACATTGGCTAACCATCTTGGATACTTAACCTCTCTTATCATACCTGCCCGAAGTAGTTTATCTACTTCTTCCTGGATAATAGCATTCCTTTCAGGTGCAAACTTCCTCCTCTTTTGATGTATAGGCTTGAATGACCTGTCAATGCCAAGCTTATGAGTAATTATATCCTTAGATATACCTGTCATGTCTTCATGTTTCCAGGCAAAGGTGGATTTCCTCCTCTTAAGGAAGGATACTAGATCCTGCTCAATGTTGCTAAGGATCCCTGATCCTATGAAGACTATGGATTCAGGATCATGAGGATCCATGAGGATTTCTTTTACATCCTGCTATCTTGCCTCCAAGACATCTCTTGAAGGATACTTTAATTGCTATTGCTCCCTTGGTCTTGAAGCTGGCTTCATTGATGATGTATAACAATTCTTAGCCTCTTGTTGATCACTCTCAATTTTCACCACTCCCCATGGACTTGGAAGCTTTACACACTGATGATAGGTGGATGGAACTGCCTTCATATCATGTATCCATGGCCTGCCAAGAATAACATTGCAACAAGATAAGCAATCTATAACACAAAATTTTTGATAAGAATGCAATCCTTCAATATAGAATGGGAGTTTGATGTCCCCCAATGTATTCTTAGTTTCTCCACTGAATCCCACAAGTACTGAGGATCTTGGGACAATATCAGACTCCGGGATATTCATTTTCTTGAGGACATCAAGCTGAATGATGTTCACAGAGCTTCCTCCATCGATTAGGATCCTGCGAACAAAGTGGTTAGAAATAAACAATGTAATTACAAGACCATCATGATGAGGATCCTGGACATCAACACGATCATCCTCATCAAAGGTTATGACTTTATCCTGGGTAACGACGGAGGTCCGGACGGGTTTGTCTCCATTATCCATCTTGGTTTCCTTAGCATGTCTTTTGGCTGCTGAAAAGGAAGTACCACAAATGTCTGATCCACCGGATATGAAGTTTATAACTTGTGCATCTGCTGGAGGAGCAGGAGCCTTTTCCGGGATCCTTTCAGGATCCTGGATCCTTGACTTCTTTCGTCCCAAAAGCTCTTTCAAATGCCCCTTGCTTAGCAAGTAACCAATTTCCTTTCTAAGTGCAATGCACTCTTCAGTGAGATGCCCGAAATCCTCATGATATGCACACCACTTGGACTTATCCTTTGTAGCAGCTGGTTTATCACTTTTTCTCGGCCACCTAGCTTTCTCACCTAGATTCTGCATTGCAAGGATTAGTTCATTGTTATCAACAGAAAAACAGTATTCAGAAATAGAAGGATAATCCTCATCATCCTCTTCTTGTTCCACTGCATGCACGTTCTGGTTATCAGATTTGTCATAGGATTTTGATTTGTTGTTCCTGAAGTAGGATCCTTGCTTTTCCTGTTTTGAGGATCCTGTCAATCTCTCCTGGATCCTTTTGTCATCCTCTAGACGGATGAACCTAAGGGCCCTGGTTCTTACTTCATCAAGATTCCTGCATGGGGTCATAACAAGATCATCATAGAACAACGAATCCCTAAGCAATCCCATTTTGAAAGCTTCTACAGCCGTAGCTATATCTAGGTTAGGGATATCTAAGGATTCTTTACTAAACTTAGTGATGTAATCTCTAAGTGATTCATTTTGACCTTGTGTTACCCTATATAGATCACTAGTTAATCGTTTAAACTTTCTACTACAAGAGAATTGACTATTAAACAAATTAACTAGATTAGCAAATGAAGTAATAGAGTAAGGGGGAAGACTTAGCAGCCATTTAAGAGCAGATCCTGTGAGTGTGGATCCGAATCCCTTGCATAGACTTGCTTCTTTTAACCTCTCAGGAATTGGATTGATCTCCATCCTCTCCCTGTATTGAGCTACATGCTCCTCTGGATCCGTTGAACCATCATACAGCTTCATGGATGGTATCTGGAATCTTTTGGGTATCTCAGCATCACAAATAGGTGGTGCGAAGCGAGATATCCTATGGCTACCATCTGCAATTTCAGGAATGGGTTTGACCACTCTTGGTACATTGGATATCATGTCCTTGAGCTTCTGTAACTCCCTGGCCATAGCCTGATTGATACATGTATCCTGCATAGATCCATGGTTAGTGTTATATGAATTATTAAAAGTGTTACCTCCCACAGGATTCGTGTTTGGAATTCTAGATGTGAATCCATATTGTCGAGACTCTGGTATGATTGAAGGACCAGAGGAAGCAATGGTTTGCATTGGTATGAAGTCTCCTTGATTAACATCTGAGCTCGGGGGCTGCATACTTCTTGGGAATCCTTGATCCTAAAAGATGTTGGATCCTTGAAGCTGAGATGATCCTTGAACCTGAAAGGACCCTGGATTCATAAAGGATCCTTGGACCTGGGAGGATCCTTGGACCTGGGAGGATCCTTGGACCTGGGAGGATCCTTGGACCGGGAAGGATCCTTGGACCGGGTGCATTCCTAAATATCCTCCCGAGCTGATGAAGGATCCCTAATGCTGAAAAGAGGATCCCGATGGCTGAGAGCAGGATCCTTGAGGTTGGAAGTGAGAACCAAATGCCTGACTCATAGTTGCTGTTCCATAACGCCTTTCTGATGGACCACTTTGATACTGGATGCCCGGAACTGCCGATTGTAGGGTAGTTACAACTGGAATGTCAAAATTCAATGACCTTGGCATCAGAGGAGAGTGATCCTCCACTGATTTCTTCTGTTTCTTGATATCACCAATCTCTTGGAGGATCCGTTCATTGGTTTTGTCCTGCTCTTGCATGCGATCCCTCATCTGCAAAATCAGATTAAAAAGATCATTAGTAGTAGGATTAGTGGAAACGGAAGAAGTTGGTGGTTTTTGGAAAATGGGGGTTTGTCTCTTCACAGCATTTTCAGCATTCTTCTGGGATCCAGAAGGTGGTGGAGGCAAAGGAGGAACGCCTTGTGAAGAACTGATCGCCGACATAGAGCTTGATGTGTTCTTTGCTGAGGAAGCCATTTGCTTGATTGTAACGAACCGAAATGATCACCAGAACAATAATTTCTTAAGAACGAAGCACCTATTGCCCCACGGTGGGCGCCAAACTGTTTTGGTCAAAAATCAAGCAATGATAATGCAACCAAACTTTCTGTTGTGAGGTGTGATGCTTGAATCAATGAACAATGTGATGGATCACTCAGAAATGTAATGAACAAGTGACACAAAGATTTATACGAGGAAAAAGCCCTTGATCAATGAATGATCTTCGGCATAAAAAACCTCGGGTGATGGAAACTACCGATCACCAACTCAGATTAAACAAGAAATGTATTACAACTTCGGATGATAGCGAGCTAGTTACAAGGATCACTATAGTGTAATGTGCAAAAAAGTGTGTAATCGCCAAGTGAATTGTCGAGAGCTGGTGAGAGCAGTTGCGAGTGTGTGTGTTAAGCTAAAAATAGCCAAGTGTTTCTATTTAGCTCGCTATCCCCTTTTAAAAATGGAAAAATATCTAAGCTAACAAATTGTCCGCATTTTGTGCAAGTATCCCACGACTTCCATAACGTCCACTTCAGTCATGCACGTGAAGAATAAATATGGAATATGCTCCATGAATATCGCCAAGACCAAGTCCAAGCTCGTACTCCTGCAAAACAACTTCACATTCAAAGTAGACAATCGTTAGTATACGGATCCTTATGATGATCCATGATCCTGATCCTACAATACTTTCTGAGGATCACTAATTCAGACAGAATTGAGGATCACTAAGCCCAACAGTAATTGAGGATCACTGATCATTGGAAAATCCTCCCCTAACAGTATTTTGGAATGCTTTTCTCAACACCATGTCACCAACTTGAAACTTTCTGATCCTGACATTCTTGTTATATGCTCCAGCCATCCTTTGTTGATAACTAGCCAATCTTATCCTTGCCAAATCCCTGAGTTCTTCTAGGGTGTCCAAGTCTTGAACCAAGTTTTCAGCATTTCCTTCAGGATCACGGATGCTTGTTCTTGCAGTAGGAACTATCATCTCTATAGGGATCACTGATTCAGCTCCAAACACTAAAGAAAATGGAGTCTGACCAGTGGCATTCTTGGGAGTTGTTCTATCAGCCCATAACACATAAGGTAGCTCTCCTGCCCATTTTCCCTTCTTGGATCCAAGCTTCTTCTTCAAGTTGTTGATGATGATCTTGTTAGATGATTCTGCTTGACCATTAGCTTTTGGGTGGACTGGTCTTGATGTTATCATCTTAATCCCCCAACTGTCACAAAAGTTAGTAGTTCTATTGCCAATAAATTGGGATCCATTATCAAAAACAATTTCAGAAGGTATGCCAAATCTAGTAATAATGTTTCTTTTAATAAAGGATATCACTTCTTTTTCTCTGACTTGAGCAAATACTTCAGCTTCTATCCATTTGGAAAAGTAATCAGTCATGGCAAGCATAAACACTTTTCCTCCTGGTGCTTTGGGAAGTTTTCCAACTATATCCATTCCCCATCTCATAAATGGCCAAGAAGAGGATATAGGATACAGGAGCTCTGCTGGTTGATGAAGGATATTACTATGTCTCTGACAAGCATCACATTTCTTTGCATAATCCACAGCATCTTTCTTCATAGTAGGCCAATAGTATCCTGTTCTAAGGATCCTTGAGAACAGTGCTCTGCCCCTAGTGTGGTTTCCACAATCTTCTTCATGAAAATCCTTCAGGACTTCTTGGATTTCTGGATCCTCGATGCACCTTAAACATGGACCTGCAAGAGATCGTTTATATAACATGTTATTTAATATTGTAAATTGAGATACCTTGACTTTGAAAGCTCTGGGATTTTCTCCTGTAGGAATCTCTCCATGTTGTATATATCTCATAATTGGAAGTATCTAGGATCTTGAATTTGATTGTGCATCATCACTAGGTATGCTTGTAGAATCCTCTACTATCTCCATAGCTGTGTGATCCTCAATAGCAGGAGCCAAGATGTGGATGATGGGAATTTTAATATCCTCTGGAATTTTCAATGATGATCCAAGGTTGGCCAAAGCATCAGCTTCTGCATTTTCTTCCCTGGGTACCTGTGTCAAACTAAAAGAAGCAAAAGAGCCTGCCAATGTCTTGACTATCTCTAGATATTTGATTAGTCTTTCACCTTTAACAACATAAGAACCATTAAAGTGGTTAGTAATTAACAATAAATCTACATGTACCTCAAGATACCTGATCCTCATGTGCTTGGCAATTTGCAAACCAGCTATTAAGGCTTCATACTTAGCCTCATTATTAGTAGTTTGAAACTCACAAGCAATTGAGTGGGGTATTATGTCCCCCTGTGATGATTTTAGTAGTATACCTAGTCCAGTTCCTTTGACATTTGAAGCCCCATCTGTGAAGAGTATCCAAGGATCCTTAGTCTCTTCAAGTTGTTGAACTTTGAACTCAGCTTCCCTTTGTATATCACTACTGAAATCAGCCACAAAGTCAGCTAAGGCTTGGGATTTAATGGCAGTTCTTGGTTCATATCTTATATCATAAGCACTAAGCTTTACTGCCCATTTTGCCATCCTACCTGACATTTCAGGTTTCCTGAGAACATTCTTAATTTGAAAGTTAGTCTTAACAATAATAACATGAGTTTCAAAATAATGGCGTAATTTAATAGATGCCATAATTAGAGCAAGGATAAGTTTTTCTAAATGTGAATACCTGGATTCAGCATCAAGCAAACTTTTACTTACATAATACACAGGATGTTGGGTGCCTTCATGATCCTTTACAAGGACTGCACTTACCGCCTTAGAAGAAACTGCCATGTACAAGGATAATATATCCCCCTTTTCTGGTTTCATCAAGGCTGGAGCTGAGGATAGGTAATCCTTAAGGTCTTTGAGAGCATTCTCATGCTTTTCAGTCCACTCAAATTTCTTGTTCTTTCTCAGGATATCATAGAATTCCTTGCATTTCTCTGATGACTTTGAGAGGAACCTATTCAAGGCTGCGATCCTTCCTGTCAATCTTTGCACATCCTTGGCGTTGGCAGGAGACTTAATATTCACAATCGCCTTGATTTGCTCTGGACTTGCCTCTATGCCTCTTTTTGTCACCATGTAACCTAGGAACTTGCCAGCTTTTACACCAAAGTGGCACTTGGAAGGATTCAATTTCATGTTGAATTTATCAAGGATATCAAATGCTTCTTCCAAATCTCTAAGGTGATCCTCTGCTCTCTTGGACTTAACCACCATGTCATCTATATAGACTTCCATCGTGTGTCCAATTTGTTCTTTAAACATCATATTGACTAGCCTTTGGTAGGTAGCACCTGCATTTCTTAGTCCAAATGGCAGAGCAATATAACAATAGATACCAGTTGGGGTCATAAAGGTTGTATCCTCTTGATCAAATGGTTCCATCTGAATTTGTTGAAATCCAGATGAAGCATCCATGAAAGTCAACAACTCATGACCCACGGTAGCATCCACCATGGAGTCAATGTGGGGTAATAGGAAAGGATCCTTGGGACATGCCTTGTTTAAATCAGTGAAATCGACACATACCCTCCACTTTCCATTTTTCTTTTGAACAACAACCACATTGGCTAACCATTTTGGATACTTAACCTCTCTAATCATACCTACTCTGAGCAGTTTATCTACCTCCTCCTGGATGATGACATTCCTTTCAAGTGCAAACTTTCTCCTCTTTTGATGTATGGGTTTGAATGACCTGTCAATGCCAAATTTATGAGTGATAATATCTTTAGAAATACTTGTCATGTCCTCATGTTTCCAGGAAAAGGTAGCTTTTCTCCTCTTGAGTAAGGATACTAGATCCTGTTTAACATTGTCGAGGATCTTGGATCCTATGAAAACTTTGGATTCAGGATCCTGAGGATCCATCAAGATATCTTCAACATCTTGTTCTCTTGCCTCCAGGACATCTCTTGGAGGATAATTTAATTGCTATTGCTCCCTAGGTCTTGAGGCTGGCATCATTGATAAAGTATAACAATTTTTGGCTTCTTGTTGGTCACTTTCAATCTTCACCACACCCTATTGAGTAGGGAGTTTCACACATTGATGGTATGTAGATGGAACCGCTTTCATATCATGTATCCATGGCCTGCTAAGGATAACATTGCAACAGGATAAGCAATCTATAACACAAAATTTTTGAAAATAATTGATTCCCTCTATGTAAATGGGATGTTTAATGTCCCCCAATGTGTTCTTGGTTTTTCCACTGAATCCCACAAGAACTGATGATCTTGGGATAATTTCTGATTCAGGGATGTTCATCTTCTTTTGGACATCAAGTTGAATGATGTTCACTGAGCTTCCTCCATCTATCAGAATCCTGCGAACAAAATGATTAGATATAAACAACGTAATAACTAGACCATCATGATGAGGATCCTGAATATCCACACGATCATCCTCATCAAAGGATATAACTTTCTCCTGTGTAAGGATTGAGGTTCGAATGGGCCTATCCCCATTATCCATCTTTGTCTCTTTGGCATGCCTCTTGGCTGCTGAAAAGGAAGTGCCACATATGTCTGATCCACCAGATATGAAGTTGATAATTTGTTCATCTGCTGGGGGAGCAGGAGCTCTTTCTAGAATCTTTTCAGGATCTTGGATCCTTGACTTTTTCCTTCCAAACAACTCCTTCAAATGCCCTTTGCTTAATAAGTAACCAATTTCTTTCCTGAGTGCTATGCATTCATCAGTAAGATGACCGCAATCTTCATGATAGGCACACCATTTGGATTTATCTTTTGTAGCAGTTGGCTTATCATTCTTTCTGGGCCATCTTGCTTTTTCACCTAGATTCTGCATTGTAAGGATTAGTTCATTATTATCAATAGCAAACCAATATTCAGAAATGGGTAGATAATCTTCGTCATCCTCTTCTTGCTCCACTGCATGCACGTTTTGGTTATCAGACTTGTTATATGATTTGGACTTGTTGTTCCTGAAGTAGGATCCTTGCTTTTCCTGCTTTGAGGATTCTGCCAGTCTTTCTTGGATCCTTTTATCATCCTCTAGACGGATGAATCTAAGGGCCCTGGTTCTTACTTCATCAAGATTCCTGCAAGGGGTCATGACAAGATCATCATAGAATTGTGAATCCTTAAGTAAACCCATTTTGAAAGCTTCTACAGCCGTAGCAATATCCAAATTAGGAATCTCTAAGGATTCTCTACTGAATTTAGTGATATAATCTCTAAGTGATTCATTTTGACCTTGTGTTACCCTATATAGATCACTAGTTAATCGTTCAAATCTCCTACTGCATGAGAATTGGCTATTAAACAAATTAACTAGGTTAGCAAATGAAGTAATAGAGTAAGGGGGAAGACTTAGCAGCCATTTAAGAGCTGATCCTGTCAGTGTGGATCCGAAACCCTTGCATAGACATGCTTCTTTCAACCTTTCAGGAATGGGATTGATCTCCATTCTTTCTCTGTACTGAGCTACATGTTCTTCTGGATCAGTTGAGCCATCATATAGCTTCATGTTTGGTGTCTGAAACCACTTCGGTATCTCTGCATCACAAATAGGTGGTGCAAAGCGAGATATCTTGTGACTTCCATCTGGAATTTCAGGAATGGGCTTAACCACTCCTGGAACGCTGGATATCATATCCTTGAGCTTCTGCAGTTCCCTAGGCATAGCTTGGTTGATTGCTGTATCCTGCACAAAGCCATGGTTAGCATTATAAGAAGTATTTAAAGTGTTACCTCCTGATGGATTCAAGTTTGGGATTCCTGATGTGAATCCATATTGGTGCGATTCTGGCATGATTGTGGGACCAGATGAAGTAATAGTTTGCATAGGTATGAAGTCTCTCAAGTGAATCTCTGAACTTCTGGGTTGTGCACTCCTTAAGGATCCTTGATCCTGAATGATGTTAGACCCTTGATACATCGAAGCTGGGGGTCTTGGAGGATTATCCATGGATCCGTGAACCTGAGAAGAGGATCCTTGAACCGTCTGCGTCCCCATGTATCCTCCTGAACTAGAGAAGGATCCTTGATGCTGGAAGGAGGATCCTTGAGCCTGAAGAGAGGATCCTGAAGGCTGGAAGTAGGATCCTTGAGCCCGAGTCATTGCCGATGATCCATAACACATATTCAATGATCCACCCTGGTACTAGACACCTGATGCTGTAGAGTGCTGGGCGGTTGTGGCTGGAGTTCTCAAAATTTAGTGATCTCGGCACCAATGGAGAGTGATCATCCGCTGACCTCTTCAATTTCTTGATCTCGTCAATTTCTCGAAGGATCCTGTCATTAGTTTTGTCTTACTGCTGCATATAATCCTTCATCTGCAAAATCAAAGAATAAAGATCATTCTTAGTAGGACTAGAAGAAACAACAGTAGTTGATTTTGAGAAAACGGGGGTTTGTTTCTTCGCAGCATTCTCAGCATTCTTCTGGGATCCAGAAGAAACAGGAGGCAAAGGTGGAATGCCCTGTGAAGAGGTGATCACCGGCATGGAGCTTGAAGTGTTCTTCACTTGAGAAGCCATGTGGTTGAAGGTAATGAATGAAATGAATAAAATTTTCAAGAATGAAGCACCGATTGCCCAACGGTGGGCGCCGAACTATTTTGGTCAAAAATCACACAAGGATAATGCAACCAAATCTGATTTTGTGAGGTGTGATGCTTGGTTAAATGAACAAATGTAGGAATAATGTATGAATGAAATGAATGTTGAACACAAGGATTTATACGAGGAAAAATCCCTTGATCAATGTATGCTCTCCGGCACAAAAAAAAAACCTCGGATAGTGAAAACTATCACTATCAAGTATATTGAATAAACAAGTTTACAACTTTGGAAGTATTGAGCTTGATACAATGAGTTCTAGAGTGTGGGTATTCGCGAGAGAGAGTATCAGAAGTGTTGTTCTTCAAGTGTGTAAAAGGTGTTTCTAAAAATAAGCTCAATACCCCTTTAATCTTAGCTAAAAATATCCTAACTAACTATCCGAAAAATCAGCCCATCACCCACGATCACCACTAGCGGTCACTAGCTCATGCACATGTTGAAAATATAGAGCATATTCCCCTGGAATCTCGTGTGGAATAAGTCTTCTTCGAAACATACCTGAAAAACAAGCCAAAAGGTGATGGAAACAATTGTTAGTTTAGAATAACAATGAGGATCCTGGATCCTTATTCTCGCAGCGTCTCCTGAGGATCCTTAATTCAAACTGAACTGAGGATCCGTGATCCATGCTACACTTGAGGATACGTGATCCATAAGCTGTAAAATTCTATCCCTAACACCCAGGATGTTGGACTTCCTCACCCCAGCAAATGCAGCACAATGCCCTAGGATGTCAAGCACGCAGCCTCAAGGATCTTCCATTCCACAGTAGGGATCGCTGGCAATGACCCTTCCTCAAGGATCATCAATCCATCAGCAAGGATCATTGGCCATGACCCTTCCTCAAGGATCTTCGATCCATCAGCATGGAACAATGACACTCAATCAGCATCAAGGATCCTTCATTCGTTCTGAAGAATATATGGAGACGTTTCCGGTTCAAGGATCATACTTCAACAATCAAGGATCCTCACCCAGGGTTCAAGGATTTATGGATCACACATCTAGACCTCTAGTGCAGACCTACCCGGGGCCTAATGTCTTTCAGGATCAAGGATCCTCGGGCAGACAGTCATGGAGAAGCTCTGAAATTCATGAAGGGGATTTCATCCCTATGCAAACCATTACTTCTACTGGACCTACTGTTCTACCAGACATGTCTTATCCTTGATATACTTCTGGCATACCAACTTCGAATCAGTCAGGAGGTAACAATTTTAATACTTCTTTTGATACTAACTTTGGTTATATGTAGGATGCAGGAATCAACCAAGCTATGGCCAGAGAATTGCAAAAACTCAAGGACATGATATCTAGTGTCCCAGGAGTGGTCAAACCCATTCCTGAGATTCCAGATGGAAGTCACAGAATATCTCGCTTTGCACCTCCCATATGCAATACTGAGATACCAAAGCATTTTCAAACCCCCAACATGAAGTTATACGACGGTACCACTGATCCAGAAGAACATGTAGCTCAATATAGAGAAAGAATGGAAATCAACCCCATTCCTGAAAGATTGAAAGAAGCCTGTTTATGCAAGGGCTTTGGATCTACACTTACTGGATCAGCACTAAAATGGCTGCTAAGTCTTCCTCCCTATTCTATAACTTCATTCTCACACTTAGTTAACTTATTCAATAACCAATTTTCTTGTAGTAGAACATTTGAAAGGTTAACTAGTGATTATATAGGATTACCCAAGGCCGTGATGAATCACTTAGAGATTATGTTACTAAATTTGGGAGAGAATCCTTAGAAATCCCAAACGTAGATTACTACTGTTGTAGAAGCATTTAAAATGGGATTGCAAAAAGATTCTCATTTCTATGATGATCTTGTTATGACACCTTGCAAGAACTTAGATGAAGTGAGAAACATGGCTCTAAGGTTCATCCGTCTAGAGGATGATAAGAGGATCCAGGAGAGATTATCTGGATCATCAAAATAGGAGAAACAATGATCCTTTTTCAAGAATAATCGATCCAAGCAATACTCCAAACATGACAATCAGAATGTTCACACTGTTGAACAAAAAGAAGACGAGGAAGAATATCCTCATATATCTGAATACTGTTTTTCCGTTGATAATAATGAATTGATGCTTGCTTTACAGAATCTAAGTGAGAAAGCTAGATGGCCTAAGAATAATGAAAAGCCTACATCTTACAAGGATAAGTCAAAGTGGTGTGCATTCCACGAAGACTTTGGCCACCTCACTGATGAATGCATTGCACTTAGAAATGAGATTGGCTATCTTCTAAGCTAGGGTCAGTTAAAAGAGTTGCTGGGAAGGAAAAAGCCAAGGATCAAGGATCCTGAAAAACTGCCAGAAAGAGCCCTTGCACCACCTGCAGATGCTCAAATCATCAACTTCATTTCCGGAGGTTCTGACATATGTGAAACTTCGTTCTTTGCAGCGAAGAGACATGCTAAAGAGACTAAGCTGGAAAATGGAGATAGGCCTATTCGAACCTCAACTCTGACTCAGTAGAAAATTATATCCTTTGACGAGGATGACCGTGTGGACATCCAAGATCCTCATCACGATGGTTTAGTCATCACTTTATTTATATCTAACCATTTTGTTTGCAGGATCCTTATCGATGATGGGAGCTCAGTGAACATAATTCAACTAGATGTCCTCAAAAGGATGAACATCCCGGAGTCAGCGATAGTCCCTGTTAGGGCATGGATTTTATGCAAAGGATCATCTATCCTGAGACTGGGCATGGATCACGGATCCTTAATGGATGATGCAGGGAGTCTGAGGATCCAGAGTCTGAGGATCCAGAGTCTGAGGATCACAGGATCCTCAACAGAACTTATGATTTCTAACAATTGTCACGTTTTTAATGTTTAAATGCAGATAATGGACGTAGTGGACTACTTCTTTGCTGGAATCTCGTGGAATATGCTTCTTAGGCACGTGCTTAATGAAGAAATAACCATTAGTGGTGATCATGGGTGACTTCCACCTTTTTCGGGAAGTTAGTTAGTTGATTTTTTCTTATCTTTTAAGGGGAAAACGAGCTCATTTGAGGCATAAGTCGAACACACCACAGAAAAAACACACAACACTCGAATTCTCTGCAAACACTTAGCAAAAACACACACTTATACTAGCAATTCATTGTATTGAGCTTGTTTTCTTCCGAAGTTGTACAAGGATCATTATTGTTTTTGCAATGTATTTGGTGATCGGTAGTTTCCATCACCCGAGGTTTTTTATGCCGGAGATCTTCTAAAGATCAAGGGCTTTTTCCTCGTATAAATCTCGGTGTTCATCGTTGATTTCATATACTTTTCGTTCATACAATTAACCAAGCATCATTCCTCACAACAAAGATTTGGTTGCATTATCCTTGTGTGATTTTTGACCAAAACAGTTTGGCGCCCACCGTGGGGCAATTGGTGCTTCATTTCTGAGAAATTTTGTTCATTTCGGTTCATCACCTTCAACCACATGGCTTCTCAGGGAAAAACTTCTTCAAGTTCCATGTCGGCGGTTACCTCATCACAGGGCATTCCACCGTTGCATCATCTTATCCCTGCATTCCGGAAGAATGCTGAGAATGCTCCGAAGAAGACAACCCCCGTTTTCACAAAACCAACTGTTGTTTCTTCCTCTACACTTACTAACAGTGATCTTTATGCTTTGATTTTGCAGATGAGAGGATACATGCAACAACAGGAACAAACTAATGGCAGGATCCTTCGCGAAATTGATAAAATCAGCAGAGGATCACCCCCCTTTGATGCTGAGGTCGCTGAATTTCGACACTCCGGTCATAACTTCCCGGCACTTTGCAGCTCCAGATGTCCAATACCAGGGTGGATCAACAGGAATGCGTTCTGGATCATCGACAATTTCTCAGGCTCAAGGATCCTCTTTCCGGCCTTTAGGATCCTCATTTCAGCATCAGGGATTCTTCACCAGTTTAGGAGAATGCATGGGGACGCAGCCAATTCAAGGATCCTCTCAGGTTCAAGGATCCTCTCAGGTTCAAGGATCCTCTCAGGTTCAAGGATCCTCTCAGGTTCAAGGATCCTCTCAGGTTCAAGGATCCTCTCAGGTTCAAGGATCCTCTCAGGTTCAAGGATCCTCTCAGGTTCAAGGATCCTCTTTCCAGGTTAAAGGATCCTCATCTTAGGTTTCCGGATCCATGGATTATCCTCATCTCATCTTCCAGGATCAAGGATACTTAAGGAGTGTGCAACCCGGAAGTTCAGATGTTCATCTAGGAGACTTCATACCAATGCAGACCATTGCTTCCCCTGGTCCCTCGGTTATGCCAGAATCCCGTCAACATGGATTCACATCTGGAATTCCAAACTTGAATTCTTCAGGAGGTAACACTTTGAATAATTTTTGCAATGCTAACCATGGCTTTGTGCAGGATACAGGTATCAACCAAGCTATGGCCAGAGAATTACAAAAGCTTAAGGATATGATATCCAGCGTTCCAGGAGTGGTTAAGCCAATTCCTGAAATTCCGGATGGAAGCCACAAGATATCTCGTTTTGCACCACCTATTTGTGATGCAGAGATACCGAAGAGACTTCAAATACCAACCATGAAGCTGTATGATGGTTCAACGGATCCAGAAGAGCATGTAGCTCAATACAGAGAAAGGATGGAGATCAATCCTATCCCGGAGAGGTTAAAAGAAGCATGTCTATGCAAGGGTTTCGGATCCACACTGACAGGATCAGCTCTTAAATGGCTGCTAAGTTTTCTTCCTTACTCTATTACTTCATTTGCTAATCTAGTTAACTTGTTTAATAGCCAATTCTCATGTAGTAGGAGATTTGAACGATTAACTTGTGATCTATATAGGGTAACCCAAGTTCATAATGAATCACTAAGAGATTACATAACTAAATTCAGTAGAGAATCCTTAGAAATCCCTAACTTAGATATTGCTATTGCTGTTGAAGCTTTTAAAATGGGTTTACTTAAGGATTCTCAGTTCTATGATGATCTTGTTATGACACCTTGCAGGAACTTAGATGAGGTAAGGAACAGGGCCCTTAGGTTCATCCGTTTAGAGGATGACAAAAGGATCCAGGAGAGGTTGTCAGGATCCTCAAAGCAAGACAAACAAGGATCCTATTTCAAGAATAACCGATCCAAGCAATACTCCAAGCATGACAACCAGAATGTGCATGCTGTGGAACAAGAGGAAGATGATGAGGATTATCCTCCTATTTCTGAATATTGTTTTTCTGCTGATAATAATGAACTGATCCTTTCTATGCAGAGTTTAGGTGGCAAGGTTAAGTTGCCAAGGAAGAATGACAAACCGCCTGCCACCAAAGACGAATCGAAATGGTGTGCTTACCATGGGGATTCTGGTCATCTCACAGATGAGTGCATAGCATTAAGGAAGGAGATAGGTTATCTTTTGAGCAAAGGATACTTGAAGGAATTGCTTGGAAGGAAAAAGTCAAGGATCAAGGATCCTGAGAAAGTTCCTGAAAAAGCTCCTCCTCCACCAGCTGATGCTCAAATCATCCATTTCATCTCCGGAGGTTCTCAGCAGCTAAGAGACATGCAAAGGAAACAAAGATGGAGAATAGGGACATACCTGTTCGAACTTCCATCCTTACCCAGGAAAAAGTCATATACTTTGATGGGGATGACCGTGTCGACATACATGATCCTCATCATGACGGTTTGGTTATTACGTTATTTATATCTAACCATTTTGTTCGCAGCATTCTCATTGATGGGAAAAGCTCACTGAACATAATCAAGTTGGATGTCCTCAATAGAATGGACATCCTTGAATCCGATATTGTCCAAAGATCATCTGTCCTTGTGGGATTCAGTGGAGAGACAAAGATTACATTGGGGGACATCAAACTTCCTATCTATATAGAGGGAGTGAATTATGTTAAAAAAATTCTATGTTATTTATTGCTTATCTTGTTGTAATGTTATCTTTGGCAGGCCATGGATACACGATATGAAGGCAGTCCCCCTCAAAATATCATCAATGTTTCAAGCTCCCAACTCTATGGAATGTGGTGAAGATAGAAAGTGATCAGCAAGAGGCAAAGAACTGTTAAACTTCTTCAATGAAATCAGCCTCTAAGGAGCAAGACGTCATGGAGGCAAGAGAGCAAGACGTCAAGGATATTCTGTTGAACCCAGAGGATCCTGAATCCAAAATTTTTATAGGATCCGGGATCCTAGACAGTATTGAGCAGGATTTAGTATCCTTCTTGAAAAGAAGAAAGACTACCTTTGCTTGGAAACATGAAGACATGACAGGTATATCTAAGGATGTTATTACTCACAAACTTGGTATTGACAGGTCTTTAAAGCCAATACACCCAAAAAGAAGGAAAGTTGCACTTGAAAGGAATGCCATTATCCAAGAAGAAGTAGACAAATTGCTCAAGGCAGATAAAACATATTGAGGAAGAATAAGAAGTTTGAGTGGACTGATAAGCATGAAGCTGCACTCAAGGCTCTTAAGGATTATCTATCCTCAGCACCAGCCCTGATGAAACCAGAAAATGGAGAATCATTATCCTTATACTTAGCTGTTTCAGCTAAAGCAGTAAGTGCGATCCTTGTTAAGGATCATGAAGGTACACAACATCTTGTATATTATGTAAGTAAAGGTTTGCTTGATGCTGAATCCAGGTATTCACATTTAGAAAAATGTATCCTTGCTTTGATTATGGCATCTACTAAATTACGCCATTACTTTGAAACTCATGCTACTATTGTTAAGACTAACTTTCCAATTAAGAATGTCCTCAGGAAACCTGAAATGTCAGGTAGAATGGCAAAGTGGGCAATCAAGCTTATTGCATATGACATTAAGTATGAACCCAGAACTGCCATCAAGTCCCAAGCTTTAGCTGACTTTGTGGCTGATTTCAACAGTGATCTACAAAGGGAAGCTGAACTAGAAGTTCAACAACTTCAGAAGACCAAGGATCCTTGGACACTCTTCACGGATGGAGCTTCAAATGTTAAAGGAACTAGACAAAGCACACTACTAAAATCGCCACAGGGGGACATTATACCCCAATCCATTGCATGCGAATTCCAAACCACTAATCATAAGGCAGAGTATGAGGCCTTGATAGCAGGTTTGCAATTAGCTAAGAATATGAGGATCAGGTATCTTCAAGTATATTTAGATTCTCTATTAATTACTAATCATTATAACGGTTCTTACACTATCAAAGGTGAAAAGCTAATCAAGTACTTAGAATTAGTCAAGAAATTGGCAGATTCTTTTGTGTTTTTAAGTCTAACACAGGTACCCAGAGAAGAAATGCAGAAGCTGATGCATTGGCCAACCTAGGATCATTCTTGAAGATTCCAGAGGATATAAAAATTCCCACTATCCATATCTTGGCTCCTGCTCATGAGGATCACACAGCTATGGAAATAGGGGAGGATTCTGAAATCATACCCAGAGATGTTGCACAACCACATTCAGGATCCTGGATCCTTCCGATCCTAAGATATATACAACATGGAGAGATTCCTACTGGAGAAAATCATAGAGCTTTAAAAGTCAAGGTATCTCAATTTACAATACTAAATAATATGTTATATAAACGATCTCTTGCAGGTCCATATTTAAGGTGCATCGAGGAGCCAGAAATTCAAGAAGTTCTGAGGGATTTCCATGAAGGAGATTGTGGAAACCACACTGGGGCAGAGCACTGTTCTCAAAGATCCTTAGAACAGGATACTATTAGCCTACAATGAAGAAATGGCCAGTTATCAACAAAGATTAGCTGGAGCTTACAACAAGAATGTCAGAGTCAGAAAGTTTCAAGTTGGTGACATGGTATTAAAGAAAGCATTCCAGAACACCACGAATTCGGCTGATGGCAAATTAGCACCAAAATGGAAGGTCCCTACTTAATTAATGCTGAAGCAGGAAAGGGGGCATATCGTTTGTTAACAATGGATGGTGATCTCTTACCAAGAGCTTGGAATGCTGTTCATCTAAAGAAATACTTTAAGTAAGAAGGATCAGGGATCCTCGACGATACCAGTATTCTGATTAAGGATCCGGGATCCTCAAAGGATATATGATTCTACATTTGGTAACACATTACTTTCATTTTCATTCATTTTATACTTATCACTTATCATAAGTCAAAGATGTTAAACATTTAACATCTATTTTCATAACGTTTAAGCTTTTGCAGAGTTGTTATCATTTTACAGAAGATCAAAGTGGTTGGCCAACTCTCCAAAGTTTATGGGCTTGTCCCCAGTTTTTTGGGCTTGCCCCCAGTTTTTGGGCTTGTCCCCAGTTTTTGGGCCTGTCCCCAGTTTCGCCAGTTGCGCACGATGATCCTGGTGCGGTTCAAGGCAATGCGACCAGTACCCGCTTTAGGGGCTGACAATTTCATTGTACTGGCTGTATTCAGGATCCTACGTATAATGGTAGACGTACCATACATCCGTTCCTAAGGTTTCTAACGTTTTCACGTCAGCTAAGGTTTTGGCATTTTCATGTCACTAAGTTTGGATAGTCGCCAGTGAGGGCCATACTCCAGTTTACACAAGATCCTTTGGGATTGTCCCCAGTTTTTTGGGCTTGTCCCCAGTTATTTGGGCTTGTCCCCAGTTTGTTAGGCTTGTCCCCAGTTTATTTGAGCTTGTCCCCAGTTTGTTGGGCTTGTCCCCAGTTTGTTGGGCTTGTCCCCAGTTTGTTGGGCTTGTCCCCAGTTTGTTAGGCTTGTCCCCAGTTTATTTGAGCTTGTCCCCAGTTTGTTGGGCTTGTCCCCAGTTATTATGGGTTCATTCCCAATTATTTGGCTTGGTCCCAAGTTTATTTTTCTTACAGGAGCATGGAGCTCTAAAGTTATACAAGTTCTGACAATAAGGATCCTGGATCCTCGAAGCTTTACTTTTCACAGTTTGTTTATTCAGTAATAATTTACAAGGATATAGAATCCTAACTTGGATTCTCTGGTTTGTTATATTCTAACTTTTTCTAAGCTGCAAGTTGTCTCTTATCCTTTTTGGTTAAGGATCATTGATCCACATTTATATGAACACTTCAAGTTTCTATTAAAAGTTGAACATTATCATCAGATTTCCAATAACTTTCCAGTTGTTTGGCGATGATATCTTTGAAAATATAAAGCATACATGAAAAGTAAAGAGGAAAGAAACAACAACAGATGTAGTTAAAAAAGTAGTTTAATGTTATTACCCATTCATTGTGTATCAAAATCATCTGGCCTGGATTTCACCAGTAAAATCGTGGACCATCCACCCAGGCCGGACAAGGCTATCTAACAGTTAAAGTGTCTATGCAGAAATTAAAGTGCAGGAAGGTTAATAGCGAACGGTGTAGAAGGATTCATTCTACACAAACAGAAGGATCTTCTGATCTGTAAAGGCACTTGAGGAGTTATCTCTAACTCTATATTTTGCAATGATGATTATAGCAGGTCTTATCAGTGTCGACAAGCAGTGTAACGACTAGATACCAGCAGCAATGGCTAGTCCACTTTTAACGGAAATATGACAGCTGTGAATCCTTATCACAACTGCCATATTGGGGGTAATTGTTAGGGCATGGATTTTATGCTAAGGATCATCTATCCTGAGACTGGGCATGGATCACGGATCCTTAATGGATGATGCAGGGAGTCTGAGGATCCAGAGTCTGAGGATCACAGGATCCTTAACAAAACTTATGATTTCTAACAATTGTCATGTTTTTAATGTTTAAATGCAGATAATGGACGTAGTGGACTACTTCTTTGCTGGAATCTCGTGGAATATGCTTCTTAGGCACGTGCTTAATGAAGAAATAACCGTTAGTGGTGATCATGGGTGACTTCCACCTTTTTCGGGAAGTTAGTTAGTTGATTTTTTCTTATCTTTTAAGGGGAAAACGAGCTCATTTGAGGCATAAGTCGAACACACCACAGAAAAAACACACAACACTCGAATTCTCTGCAAACACTTAGCAAAAACACACACTTATACTAGCAATTCATTGTATTGAGCTTGTTTTCTTCCGAAGTTGTACAAGGATCATTATTGTTTTTGCAATGTATTTGGTGATCGGTAGTTTCCATCACCCGAGGTTTTTTATGCCGGAGATCTTCTAAAGATCAAGGGCTTTTTCCTCGTATAAATCTCGGTGTTCATCGTTGATTTCATATACTTTTCGTTCATACAATTAACCAAGCATCATTCCTCACAACAAAGATTTGGTTGCATTATCCTTGTGTGATTTTTGACCAAAACAGTCCTGAGATCATCCGTCCTTGTAGGATTCAGCGGAGAGACAAAGAATACGTCGGGGGACATCAAACTCCCAATCTATATCGAGGGGGTAAACTCTGTTAAAAAAATTTGTGTTATTCACTGTTTGTCTTGTTGCAATGTGATCTTTGGCAGGCCATGGATACATGATATGAAAGTTGTTCCTTCGACATATCACCAATGTGTGAAGCTACCAACTCCATGGGGAGTAGTGAAGATTGAAAGTGATCAACATGAGGCAAAGAACTGTTACACCTCCTCAATGAAGCCAACTTCAAAACCAAGGGCAACATAGCATCAAAAGTATCCTTCAAGGGATGTCATAGAGACAAGGGAGCAGGACATCAAGGATATAACACTGGACCCTAAGGACCCTGAATCCAAAATTTTATAGGATCTAGGATCCTTGACAGTATAGAGCAGGATCTGGTATCCTTCCTAAAGAGGAGAAAAGCTTGGAAACATGAGGATATGACTGGTTACCCAAAGATATTATTACTCACAAGTTGGGCATTGATAAATCTTTCAGGCCAATCCACCAAAAGAGAAGGAAGTTTGTACCTGAAATGAATGCCATTATCCAAGAAGAAGTGGATAAATTGTTAAAGGCATGTATGATTAGGGAAGTCAAGTATCCAAAATGGCTAGCCAATGTGGTAGTTGTTCAAAAGAAAAACAGAAAGTGGAGGGTATGTGTTGACTTTACTGATTTAAATAAAGCATGTCCCAAGTATCCATTCCTATTACCACACACTGACTCCATGGTGGATGCAACGGCGGGCCATGAATTGCTTACTTTTATGGATACTTCATCTGGATTTCAACAAATCCAAATGGAATCATTTGATCAGGAGGACACAACATTCATGACCCCCACAGGCATATACTGATATATTGCTATGCCTTTTGGATTGAGAAATACAGGTGCCACTTACCAAAGACTAGTGAATATGATGTTCAAAGAGCAACTTGGAGACACTATGGAGGTATAGATTGATAACATGGTGGTTAAGTCCAAGAAGGAAGAGGATCATCTTAAGGATCTCAAAGTGGCATTTAACATCCTTGATCAATACAACATGAAGCTAAATCCTTCAAAGTGTCATTTTGGTGTCAAAGCTGGGAAATTCCTAGGATACATGGTAACCAAAAGGGGGATTGAAGCTAGCCCTGAATAGATAAAAGCGATAGTGAACATCAAATATCCAACCAATGCAAAGGATGTATAAAGGTTAACAGGAAGGATCACAGCCTTGAACAGATTCATCTCAAAATCTTCAGAAATGTGCAAGGATTTCTATGACATACTAAGGAAGAATAAGAAGTTTGAGTGGACTGAGAAGCATGAAGCTGCTCTTAAAGCTCTCAAGGATTATCTATCCTAAGCACCAGCCTTGATGAAACCAGAAAACGGTGAGCCATTATCCTTGTACTTAGTTGTTTCAGGTAAAGCAGTAAGTGTAGTCTTAGTTAAGGATCATGAAAGTCAACAACATCTAGTATACTATGTAAGTAAAAGCCTTCTTGATGCTGAGGCTAGGTATTCTCATTTAGAGAAATTAATTCTTGCTTTGATCATGGTTTTCATTAAACTTAGACATTAATTTAAAACTCATACTATTATTGTGAAAACTAACTTTCCTATTAAGAATGTTCTCATGAAGCCTGAAATGTCAGGTAGAATGGCAAAGTGGGCAGTTAAGCTTAGTGCATATGATGTTAAGTATGAACCCATGACTAACATCAAGTCTCAAGCTTTAGCTGACTTCGTGGCTAATTTCAGTAGTGATCTACAGAGGGAAGCTAAATTAGAGGTTCAACAACTTGAGGAGACCAAGGATCCTTGGACACTCTTCACAGATGGAGCCTCAAATGTCAAAGGAACTGGACTAGGCCTACTACTAAAATCGCCACAGGGGGACTTAATACCCCAAGCTATTGCATGTGAATTTCAAACTACTAATAATGAAGCAGAATATGAGGCCTTAATAGCATGTTTGCAATTAGCTAAACAGATGAGGATCAGGTATCTTCAAGTATATACTGATTCATTGCTAATTACTAACCATTTTAATGGATCATATGCTGTCAAAGGAGAAAAACTAATCAAATATTTAGAAATAGTCAAGAAATTGGCAAATTCTTTCGATTTTTCAGCATAACACAGGTACCCAGAGAGGAGAATGCAGAGGAAGATGCCTTAGCAAATCTAGGATCATCCTTGAAGATACTAGAGGATGTCAGGATTCCCAATATTTATATCCTTTTCTCATGCAATTGAAGAAAATGATGCAATGGAGTTAGTTGAGGATACTACAATGTGCAGACAAATTCAGGATCATGGATCCTTCCAATCCTGAAAGATATCCAGAATGGAGAAATTCCCACAGGGGAGAACCCTAGAGCTTTCAGGATTAAGGTATCCCAATTTACTATAATAATTAACATATTATACAAGAGATCCCTTGCAGGTCCCTATTTGCGGTGTATTGAGGATCCAGAAATTCAAGAAGTCTTGAAGGATTTTTATGAAGGAGACTGTGGAAATCACACTAGGGGCAGAGCACTATTCTCAAGGATCCTTAGAATAGGATACTATTGGCCTACAATGAAGAAGGATGTTGTAGAATATGCAAGGAAGTGTGATGCTAGCCAAAGACGTAGCAACATACTACATCAACCAGTAGAGCCTTTATATCCAGTGGTCTCCTCTTAGCCATTTATGAAATAAGGAATGGATATAGTAGGTAAACTCCCTAAAGCACCTGGAGGAAAAGTATTCATGCTAGCTATGACAGACTACTTCTCCAAATGGATAGAAGCATAAGCTTTTGTTCAAGACAGGGAAAAGGAAGTTATATCCTTCATTAAAAGAAACATTATTACTAGATTTGGAATTCCTTCGGAAATTATTTGTGATAATGGATCCCAATTTATTGGAAGTAGAACTACTAACTTTTATGACAGCTGAGGGATTAAGATGATAACATCAACACCAGTCCACTTACAAGCTAATGGTCAAGCAGAATCAAGCAATAAGATCATCATCAACAACTTGAAGAAGAAATTAGGATCCAAGAAAGGAAAGTGGGCTGAAGAGCTACCATATGTCCTTTGAGCAAATAGGAGAACTCCAAAGAATGTCACAGGCCAAACTCCATTCTCCCTGGTCTTTGGAACTGAGACAGTGATCCCTACAGAGATGGTGGTTCCTACAGCTAGAACAAACATCCATGATCCTAAAGCGAATGCTGAAAACATGACTCAAGACCTAAACACTGTGAATGAGCTCAGAGATTTAACAAGAATAAGGATGGCTAGCTACTAACAAAGAATGGTTGGATCATACAACAAGAACGTCCGGGTCAGAAGATTTCAAATTGGTGATTTGGTATTAAGGAAAGCATTCCAGAACACTACAAATACAGCTGATGGCAAACTAGCACCAAAGTGGGAAGGCCCATATTTGATAGAAGTAGAAACTGGAAATAGGGCATATCGCTTATTAACCATGGATAGTGATCTCCTACCAAGAGCTTGGAATGTTGTTCATCTCAAGAAATACTTTATGTAAGAATGATCAGGAATCCTCAGTGATTCCAATATTGTGAATTCCACTAAGCCTCTCAGTGATTCCAGTATTATGATTTAGGACATCAAGGATATAACATTGGACCCCGAGATAATCGAAACCCTAATGTGTGAATATTAACTCAAAAAAAAAAAAGAAATCCGATCTATACGGGCCGTATAACATTATATGACCCGTATAAAACTATCGTATACGTTGTACACGACCAAAGTTTATTTTAACATGGTGTATACGGGCCGTATATGCGCCCACAGCCTTTGTCAGCTTATCTTATTCTATACGAGTCGTATAACCTTATACGACCCATATACACTATGTTAAAATAAGATTTTACCATGTGTTATTATTAACATCCCTTACAAAACTATTTTTATGATTTAGATTAGTTATTAGCCCATTGGCATTAGGTTTAGACCTTTAGTGAGCCCAATACCCAGTTTCGTAAGGCCGAAAGACACGTTTAATAGGGTACATGAATTATGAGGGTTGGCCCTATAGCTAGACACTTGAAGATAACACCATATCTAAGTACTTTCAAGTTTATATCATTTACAACATACCACAGACTTGATGTTGCAATTCCGGTCCATTACCCAAAATTGGGTTATAATAGGGTTGTATTTAATTATACTTAACAGGTTAAACTAGTGAAAATTTAAACCATTGGCTAGAAATAGCAATAAAAGTTGACAAATGATCAGTTGACACTATCCTTCCCCGGATATATATTCAAATGTTTACAGAGTCTAAAATCGTTTCATTTTATAAATTTGATTTGTTTTATCTTTTTATCATTATTTAATAGTTTAATAATTTATAGTTTCACCAAAATAAGTAAAGATCTCTAGGTCAATAGAACGTTAATAATAAAATGTTATTCCTCTAGAATAGAGGTGAGATGAACAATTGATGTCCTTGTGAGCTAGAAATAAAATATAATGTTTCACAATATTTGTCAGGGTGTACAGGGTCGGATAAATCTAATGTATGGTTGAATTTTTACATAGGTTTACCAAGTTATAGTGATGGTCCTATAAATAACACGTCTCAATTACGATCTCGGTTCCTCTTTTTAATTTACATTTGTTTCTATATAAGGGAGGGTTATCTTGAGAACGCTAAATATTGTGAGAACCGTGAGAACGAATGAAAAAACCAATCAAAACCAATTTTTTTAATACAAACCTTATTATAATTAAGATACAACTTCAAAAAAAGAATTTACAACATCAAATAATTCATTTCTCCTTTCAAAATCAATATTTTTAGAGTTTTTTACACATGTGTAAATATAACAGATTTACACATGTGTAAATGGCAAACTTACACATGTGTAAATTTTCTTTATTTACGAATTCACGTAAATTTAAACGTGTAAATTAAATTTATAACCTTGTATTCGAATAATAATGATAAGTGTAGAAAGAATTTTTGAATTTGAATTGTTTTTTACCAAGTTCTTGCGGTTTTTGATTTATTCTCACGGTTCTCATAATAATTAACGTTCTCAATTAAACATTCCTCTCTCTCTCTCTCTCTCTCTCTATATATATATATATAAGCTAAAGCTAGGTAGGAAACCCTAAAAAATTTAAAAAAACCTAGAAAACCCAACCTCCCGACATTTTTTTTTTGAAAAAAATAACACATGTAATATACATGTTTTTAAGAGTTTTGGGCCAAAAAAAACAAAAAAAGCGCCGAAGGATTATTTTTAAAAAAAATAAACAAATTTCAGCAACTTCGGTGACTAACATGTGTTAGACAAAAAATGCTGAAACTTGTTTATTTTTTTTCTAAATATTCGTTCGGCGCTTTTTTGTTTTTTTTTTGGCCCAAAACTCTTAAAAACATGTATATTACATGTGTTATTTTTTTCAAAAAAAAATGTCGGGAGGTTGGGTTTTCTAGGGTTTTTTAAAATTTTTAGGGTTTCCTACCTAGCCATGCCCTATATATATATATATATATATATATATATAGGATTAGGTTCAAACGTGAACAAAATCCCAAGAGTGAACTGCGTGAACTGATATGGACCCTTCATTTCATATATAGTTGACAAGGGTAGGATTGTAATTTTATAAAAAGTTGAATTCAAATCATTTTATTATTAATCCAATATCAGTTACATAATAAGAATATTATTTCAAAATCTTTAACATATTTTTTATTTTTTAAGATTATCATCGATAATCTCTAACAAATATCCATATTTTCATGCGATTCATCCAATCTTCATGTCAGCCGTTCATCACGTTCATAAACCCAGAAAATTCAAGTTCATATTTGGTTGTTCATCACGTCATATTTCGCCTGAAGATCGATTATTTCTCGCCGTCAATTGTATCGTTGCCGGTATTTGATTGGGTGTTGTAGTTTTGTTCCGTCGGACATTAATCGAAGCCGGACTAAGATTCCGACGAAGAATAATCGGTGTACATTAATCGGATTCGGACTAAGATTCCGTCGGAAAATTGTTGTGTATTGATTTCTAATTGTCAAGATCTTTAGTGGTGAGTGAAACTGTGAAACAGAGGAATTGTGATGGATTTAAGGTGTAGAATTGATGGGTATTTTGTTGTTGTGTGTTTGATGATGGTTTGTTGATTGGAACTTGTGTTAATGGAGATAGTAATGGAGATTCAGTTGGAGCTCTAATGGTGAAAACAGAGCAAGATGCTATATACTCTGCTATTCAAGGATTTGTGGGTAATTGGTGGAATGGGTCAGATCTTTATCCTGATCCTTGTGGTTGGACACCTAATCAGGTTATTTTCTCATTCAAATATCAATCAATCTAGAAGCATATAGTTTGATATTATTGTATTATATTTTGGTAACTAAATGTGATTTGATTATGTTTCTTTTATAATTATCTTTTTGCTAAATTCATGTATACAAGAGTGTTCAGTTCTTTGTAAATAGCAGTCCACTGTAAAACTAGGTTTGTAAAACTTGAGTTTTTAGTCATTTTTTGTTTGTGTATAATATTTAGGTCCGAGGTACACATGTGTACTGCTTCTTCTATACATGCCAACACGATAGTACACATGTGTATGATACAATTGTCGTTGCATGTAAATAGCATAATTTTAGTTAATGAGCCTTTGAAGACCCTCAGCATTGTTGTCCTTTTTTTAACCAACCTTTTGTAATGTAATTGTGCAGAGTCGGTTGCGAGTAACGTCTATGAAACTCCCAATGGGACTAGGTACCGGACATTCGAGATTTTATTGGTGATAGAGACGCGCAAATGATAACTGACAAATTCAAAGCTCGCAGCGAAAACAAAGTTAATCACACATTTGATACCCATATTGATGATACGGATATTTACATGTGCATTGTGTACACATGTGTACTTGGATATTTACACATATGTACAATGCTAAAGAAGATAAAGAACGTATAGAATGTTCATCAAATGATGTAAAGCTTATATGAACAAAACAATCCTTGATTTTGATTACTAACAAGCCACTACGAATATGAACAAAACACAAAAAGATTCACACCGAATAAACCCATAACGCATGTCATTAACCAGTTTTTCTATCGCCTTTGAGGTTAAGATTGAACCATTTTTGGGATCCGAAGTTCCTTCTTCGCTCGGACTGGGGCTGTTTTCACCATCACCACCTGGATTTTTATGTCATTTCCACCGTTATTACTACTAGCTTGCGTATTGCTGGGTGTATCTGTTACTAACTTCTTGAAATCGGGCCAAAGCCTGCATAAATATCAAACAAGAAACACTCGGAACAAAATATAACATTGTAGTTTAGTCATCTAATTTACTAGCTGAAATTTTTTATTAAGCTACATCCATATATAGACTATAGATCGATAACTAGGGGTGTCAATCATGTCGGGTTAGCAGGTACTTCGGTGTACACTGGTATGTTCATCTGTGTACAACAGTCTGTACACATGTGCACAACAGTGCATTACATAAGTGTACAGTAGCCTTTACACCTTATGTACTGTTGATTTCAGCAGCATTTATAAACTTGCCAAGAATCTCCACACTATACATTCAGATAATATTATATCATTATATATATTCAAACTTTAAACTTCAGATGCAAATCTACAATACGATAATTTCTTGGAAAAACGATTACCTCTTTAAAGCTTGTGGAAAACACGGAATGACGCCAATTGCACGACGAGCAACAGATCTTACAGACGGGACCTCATCGTTAAAAGCCGCGTTGATCTATAGAAGTTTTCAACAAAATGAAAATAGTAATATTAAAGATTTTTATAATAAGATAACTATATTAATATCTTACAGAATAACTGATAATCTGATCATGTTTGTCTTCTGGAATTGAAAAGAAAACGCTAGACGTTATTCCTGCAAAACACGTCACCGTTGCAGCCCTCACCTTCCAAAAAGAAAGTTAATGTAAGAATTAAGATTACAATATTTATATAATTATATCTATAAACACGAAATCTAATAATATAACTAACCATCGATGAACTATGAAACAACGTTAACGACAATTATTTTTCAATCGCTTCACACCATTGCTGGCTGCTGGATACTGAATTATCGTCACTAGCCACCGTTTCGCCGCACAGTATATGACGGAGCTGATGATATCGTTTTAACTTTGACATAATCATACGTAAAAGGACTGATAGGTAATTTATCATAAGAAAGATCTTCAGTTCCTTTAAATCAAGAGATAGTGCGAAGACGTTCATCTAGCAGTTGTGACACATGATGTGTATACATATGAATACACAGGTGTACTTATTTGAATTAAATGTATATACACATGTGTACACCGGACAAAACTAACATATGGTTAAAAAAACAGTCTGCAGAACATATATAGTTCAGATCAGCTTAACATCAACATACACATGTGTACACACTTATACATTGGCATTCAGAAAAATACGCACAAAATACACATGTGTACATCGAATAAAAACAATGTATAATCCACTATCTTGTTAAATCAACCCTATCCTTCAAAAAATTAAGCATATACTCGAACAACAATTGATCAGAAACACACCATTGTAGCAAAACCTCGTGATTAAACAACTTTTAGAACAGCTTTTAGAAACCCTAACTTCCGATTTGATGTTCTTAGAAGAATTATAAAACATGCAACGATTTACTGAATCATATAAACATTTATACTTTATCATTGTGTACCTTTGTTGTTGAAAATCATATGAGTATTCCGGCGACTGGATATCTTCGACGGTCCTCCTCTGGTTTTCCTCCATGACGGCGGTGATGGTGAGACATAACCTTCGACCGACCTCCTCTATGTATTCGAACAATGATTTCCGGCTGTGTATTCCGTCGATTAGATAGCTCCAATGATAGTTTTCTTTGTTGTCGGCGGTAATGGTGAGAGAGAAAGCTCCTCTGTATATTTGAACGGGATCTGGTTAATATGGAAACTTTTAAGGGTTTTGGTTTCGAATTATTTAATAGTGTAATTACCCATATACCCTTTTTTCTTTAATTAAATAGAATCAATTAACCAAATAATTACAATCATGCCACTCATCAATAATCTCAAGATCATAAATATCAAGGGTCCAGATCTGTTCACGTAGTTCACTCTTGGGAGGTTGTTCACGCTGGAACCCTACCCTATATATATATATATGATTGAACTAAGACCTCTCCTTTAAGAGGCATGTGCTTTTACCAAATGAGTTAACCCTATATTTAGTCCTTTAAGCGAATGACCATTAGCCCATTTTTTAGGGCGAATTTCTTTAATTTTGTTGTTTGTGACCCAAAACCTCTAAACCTTGGTGTTTTAAAGACTTGACACCAATGCGTCACCAACCGTAGTTAATTTGTTTTTTATGTAAGTTTTCTTAATGATCGGTATGTTTTGGTCAAAAATCACACAAGGATAATGTAACCAAATCTGATTTTTGTAAGATTAGATGCTTGGTTAATTGGACAAATGTGTAAACAACAAATGAATGAAATGAATGATCAACACAAGGATTTATACGAGGAGAAAGCCCTTGATCAATGAATGATCTCCGACATAAAAAACCTCGGGTGATGGAAACTACCGATCACCAACTATATTAAACAAACAAAGTTTACAACTTGGGATGATAACAAGCTTGGTATAATGATTGCTAGTGTGTAAATGTGTAATCGCCGAATGTTTTCAGAGAGTTCAAGTTCGAGAGAATGTTGTGTATGTGTGTTGCTATATTTATAAATCAAGTTTGCTATCCCCTTTAAAATTAGAAATTATCTAGGCTAACAAACTATCCAAAAATGGTGCTACCCCCCCCCCCCGATCACCACAACGGTCATGGAGTCTTTGCACGTGCAGAAATATCAAGCATATTCCCCTAGAATCTCGGTTGGACCAAGTCTCATTCGAATACACCTGCAAAACAAGTTCAAAAATGATGGAAACAATTGTTAGTTTAGGATAATAATGAGGATCCTGGATCCTTAGTCTTGCAGCATCTTCTGAGGATCCTTAATTCAAACTGAACTGAGGATCCGTGATCCATATGCTATGAAATTCTATCCTTAACAATTGCCCCCAAACATGATTAGTTAATATCCAATTAGATAGTCATGTTTGAACGATTTTCGGACTAGCCGTTGCAAAAAGATAGAGCCGTTACAACGCTGATGTCATCGTCAATCATCACCTGCAACCATAATCATTATAAATAGGTTAGAGATAAGGATCAAAATATGCATTCATATTCGAGATCCTCTCCTTTAAATCCACATTCGAAGATCTCAGCAGGTAATTCCTTCTCTCTTTTCTATTATCTTCTTCTCCCTGATCCTCTTTTCTTCAAAAATCCATGGCGAAGATGAGCACTCATTCTTCCCCTGCCATGAATCCTGATCACAACAGCCCATTGAAGAGTTAGGGTTTTACCAAAAACCCTTCAATGGAGCTCTGCCGATTCACTGATCCTGAAGTTGATCAGTTTCGCTCCTGCTTTCCGGACGGTACCATATTTCGGCCGTTTTATTCTTCAACCAAGAGTGACTGCATATCAGACACATGGATCACTTTCCCTGCTGCCCCTTTCCAGATAGGGTTCACTTATCCATTCCCTGTTCTCACACAGGGATTCTTCACACTTACCTGCCTTTGCTACATCCAAGCTATGCCGATGGTGTGGAGGGTCCTATACACACTAGAACACATCATAGAGATAGGGATGTTTGAGTTGAGCCAACTGTATAACCTTGTAAACCATGGTTCCTACCGATATCTCTTCAAGTCCAAACCTCAGAAGTCTCACCCAATCTTGAAAACCACCAAGAATGATACCAACTGGAGGAATCAATTTTTCTTCATGAGGATGGATTCTATTCCAAATGGGAACCAACTTCCCAAAAAGTGGAACACAGATGGTAGGATATAGGATCCTTAGATTAGGACAACCGGTAAGAATCTTTCTTTTCTGTTGAGGATAACTGATCCTTTATCTTTGTTTATTCAGCTATAACCTTGTCACACATTCAAGAATCACCTGTCACCCAAGAGAGAGTTGAAGCTTTCTGGAAGTTTGATCCTGCCATCAGAACATATCCACCAAAATCAAAGGATCCAAAAGACATTTCATCCACTTCCTACACCATGTCAAGTAAGTATCCATATTTGTACATATGTAAATAATTAATAAAATAAGGATATGAATACTTATCTGTGTTTCATGCTTGTAGGTGCTGCCAAATCCTCAAAATCTGCTTCCAGGTTCAGCCTCACTGATCTTCAGGACATTGCATCCCCAAAATCCCTCAAGAAGGAGCTGGCTGCAAGCCAGAGCAATCCAGAGCCCAAAGGCATGAGCACCAGGGGCAATGGGACAAAAAGGAAGAAGCCTATTGAAACCTCCGAAGGGCTGCCTCTGATGGAACGACAGCTTCACGATTATGTCTCTGAGGTAAGGATCTTGTATCCTGAAATGATGCTACTTTTTTAGGATAAAAGATCCTGATCATAGAACTCTTCCTTGTGCAGAAATTTGCTGAGGTTCAGATCCTTATAGATCAGAGGCTGGCTGAAGCTGATGAGAAGAGCCTGGACCTCCAAAAAATTGGCCTAGCCAAAGACAAAAAGATCTCCTCCCTGGAAAAGGACATCAACATGCTGTAGAAGGAGCTGCTTCTGGCTGAGATCACAGCCCAGAAAGAGAGAATCAAGATCATGGAAGGGGCCAAACTCTCTACTACTATTGCCATGCTGAAGATCAAGATGCAGATGGCTAAAAAGGTTGTGGATCCTTCTTTTGACAGGTCTAAATGGGACTTTGAGGCCTGGAAGCAAAGGCTAATGGAGCTTGGAGATGAAGATGAACCTAAGGAGGTGCTAGCTCTTGAAGGTGGTGGCAGCGAGGTCAAGGATCCTATGGAAGAGGCAGCTGGTGGCAGTGGCAAGGGTGGTGAGGAGAAGGTTGATGAAGCAGCGTAGGTGTAGGCTGCATAAATGGGCGATGATGGATATTTCTAGACGCGGCCGGTGTCAATTTTTTATGATTTGGTAGTTTATTTTGCTGGTTATGATGTTTTGAACAATGGGTCTGTAATAACTTGAACAATAGCTGTTAGGGATAAGGATCATTGATCCTTGGACAATAGGGGGTAGCAAAGGTGGATGGATCCTTCTATTTATGGAGGATGAAGCCTTTGATGCCCCTCATCTTTTATTTCCTGAACTTAACGAACCTTTAGTATGGACAACCTTTGCCAACCCAAGTGGACGGGCCACGTATTGCTGGTAGAAGCTTGGGTTGGCAATTTTGACAACCTTTTAAAGGGTTAATCAGTTAAATAAATAAAACTTTAACTTTTGGCTACTTTTGTGTTGTTGACTTATGTATATTTACTTGTCAATTGTTATTGCATAATTTTATCTCTTACAAGCTATTGATAAAAGTATTAAATGAATGCCAAAAATAGTTTATGTTAAAGAATTTAGGATATAATCAAGGATCACATATCCTCTAATCAAAAGTTTAAAAAATCATATGATCTAGGATCATATATCCTGTTGTCAAAGCATAAGGGTAAGATGAACAAACCAATAATAAAACTAAGGTTAATAAGGATCATACAAGAGAATCCAAGTTAGGATTCTATATCCTTAACACTTACAACTGTGCCAATCAAAAGACTAAATCTTGTAGAAAGTTAGGATCCTGGATCCTTAACTGTTTAGCTTTGGAAACCTGAAATAGGATATAACTTGGGACTAAGCCAATTGTAAAAGAAAGTGTTTGTATCTAGGGACAAGCCCAAAAGATCTTGTGTAAACTGGAGTATGGCCCACACTGGCGACTATCCAAACTTAGTGACATGAAAATGCCAAAACCTTAGCTAACGTGAAAACGTTAGAAACCTTAGGAACGGATGTATGGGACGTCTACCATTATACTTAGGATCCTAAATACAGCCATTACAATGAAATTGTCAGCCCCTAAAGCGGGTACTGGTCCCATTGCCTTTAACTGCACTAGGATAATCGTGTGCAATTGGCGAAGGTGTAAGAACCTGATTCGTAGAAGGTAATAGACACCTTAAACTGGGGACAAGCCCAACAATCTGGGGACAAGCCTAATGAACTGGGGATAAACCCAAAGACTTTGGAGAATTGATTGGATACTTGATCCTTTGCCAAGACTACACCTACTTCTGCAAAACTCAGAACTTGATGAAAAAGGATAAAGGAACCAAGATCTTTCTCCTTGTAGTTAAATAGTTTATAGAATAAGTGAAATAATAATGAAATCATTACCAGAATGAGGATTATATATCCTTTGAGGATCCTTAATATGTACTGGATTTGAGGATAACCAAGGATCCTGGATCCTTCTTACATGAAGTATTTCTTTAAATGGACAGCATTCCAAGCTCTTGGTAATAGATCACCTTCCATGGTTAATAAACGATATACCCCCTTTCCTGCCTCAGCTTCAATTAGGTAATGCCTTCCCACTTTGGTGCCAACTTGCCATCAGCAGGATTTGTGGTATTTTGGAATGCTTTCCGTAACACCATATCACCAACTTGAAATTTGTTGATCCTGACATTCTTGTTATAAGCTCCACCCATCCTTTGTTGATAACTAGCCAATCTTATCCTTGCTAAATCCCTGAGTTCTTCTATGGTATCCAAATCTTGAACCAAGTTTTCAGCATTTCTTTCAGGATCACGGATGCTTGTTCTTGCAGTAGGGACTACCATCTCTGTAGGCATCACAGATTCAGCTCCAAACACTAAAGAAAATGGAGTTTGGCCAGTAGCATTCTTGGGAGTTGTTCTATCAGCCCATAACACATAAAGTAGCTCTTCTGCCCGTTTCCCTTTCTTGGATCCAAGCTTTTTCTTCAAGTTGTTCCTGATGATATTGTTTGATGATTCTGCTTGACCATTAGCTTGTGGGTGGACTGGTGTTGATGTTATCATCCTAATCCCCCAGCTGTCACAAAAGTTAGTAGTTCTACTCCCAATAAATTGGGATCCATTATCACAAAAAATTTCAGAAGGTATGCCAAATCTAGTAATGATGTTTCTTTTAATAAAGGATATCACTTCCTTTTCTCTGACTTGTGCAAAGGCTTCAGCTTCTATCCATTTGGAAAAGTAATCAGTCATAGCAAGCATAAACACTTTTCCTCCTGGTGCTTTGGGAAGTTTTCCTACTATATCCATTCCCCATCTCATGAATGGCCAAGAAGAGTATATAGGATGCAGATACTCTGCTGGTTGATGAAGGATATTGTTATTTCTTTGGCAAGAATCATATTTTTCGCATAATCCACAGCATCCTTCTTCATGGTAGGCCAATAATATCCTGTTCTAAGGATCCTTGAGAACAGTGCTCTGCCCCCAGTGTGGTTTCCACAATCTCCTTCATGAAAATCCTTCAGAACCTCTTGGATTTCTGGATCCTCGATGCACCTTAGATATGGACCTGCAAGAGATCATTTATATAACATGTTATTTAGTATTGTAAACTATTTTGGTCAAAAATCACACAAGGAAAATGTAACCAAATATGATTTTTGTGAGATTAGATGCTTGGTTAATTGGATAAATGTGTAAACAACAAATGAATGAAATGAATGATCAACACAAGGATTTATACGAGGAAAAAGCCCTTGATCAATGAATGATCTCCGGCATAAAAAACCTCGGGTGATGGAAACTACCGATCACCAACTATATTAAACAAACAAAGTTTACAACTTGGGATGATAACAAGCTTGGTACAATGATTGCTAGTGTGTAAATGTGTAATCGCCGAATGTTTTCAGAGAGTTCAAGTTTGAGAGAGTGTTGTGTATGTGTGTTGCTATATTTATAAATCAAGCTTTCTATCCCCTTTAAAATTAGAAATTATCTAGGCTAACAAACTATCCGAAAATGGTGCTAGCCCCCCCACGATCACCACAACGGTCATGGAGTCTTTGCACGTGCAGAAATATCAAGCATATTCCCTAAGAATCTCGGTTGGACCAAGTCTCATTCGAATACACCTGCAAAACAAGTTCAAAAATGATGGAAACAATTGTTAGTTTAGAATAATAATGAGGATCCTCGATCCTTACTCTTGCATCATCTTCTGATGATCCATAATTCAAACTGAACTGAGGATCCGTGATCCAGGCCAAACTTGAGGATCCGTGATCCATATGCTATGAAATTCTATCCCTAATACTGTATACCCATGTTTGAAAAAAAGTAAAATCCACCATCGTATTCGTGAAAACATTTTATTTCTTCGAAATTTAAACGTTAACTAATGGTCCTAGTTTGAGGTTTATACCAAAAGTCGGGGATTCATTGTTTTTGTTTTATTTTATTTTGTTTTGTTTGTGTTCACAATACTTTTCAAGTTCTCTATTTAAAGCTTGTTCTGGCATAAACCCTACCATATAAAGATATATATATATATATATATATATATATATATAGGGGATAGCTAGAATGAAAACCACCACGAGTTGTAAGAACCACGAGAACCGCGCCCCGCGGGTGGCCGTTGACCACGAAATTTTTTTTACACCTAGATCCGTATATTTTAACACAGGGGGTAAATTTTGGGTTCAAACGGCGCGCCCGAGGGGGTAGTTTTTTACGCCCAAAGTTTGGTTAAAAAAAAATTAAAAAAATTATAAAAACCCAAACTTTGGGCGTAAAAAACTACCCCCTCGGGCGCGCCGTTTGAACCCAAAATTTACCCCCGGTGTTAAAATATACGGATCTAGGTGTAAAAAAAATTTCGTGATCAACGGCCACCCGCGGGGCGCGGTTCTCGTGGTTCTTACAACTCGTGGTGGTTCTCATTCTAGCGGCTCCCTATATATATATATATATATATAGGGAGCCGCTAAAATAGAAACCATCTCCAGTTGTAAGAACCGTGAGAAGCACTCTCAATCAATCAGAACAAGGGGTATTTTGGTCATTTACCCCAAATGTCAAATCTTCCCTCTCTCTTTATTTAAAGTCACTGACTTTTTAAATACCTCTCTCCTCTCTCATCTCTCATTTACATCTCTGATATCTCATATCCATTATCATTTTCATCTCTCATATCTCAATCTCTCAGATCCATTATTCAGAGCCACCATTCTTTCATCGGCGACACCACAAACCCACCATTCTCCGCCACCCACAACCACCCTCTCTCTTATTGTACCATTCTTCACCTGTGACACCACACGTACACAGAACTCAGACATGCTATCTCTCTCTTGGTGGTTGTTTTTTTATGGCGGTGTGTCGGTGATGGTGGACGAAGGCGGTGGTGGTGGGTCACCCACACCTGTGACGGCGACGATGGTGGTGGGTCACCCACACCTGTGATGGCGGCCCCCACTTTCTCCGGCGACGGTGTGAAGGTTGCCAGTGATGTTAATGGCGACGGTGATGGGTTTTTGACGGCGACGATGGTGTTCCTTGATTCTGATTGTGTAAGCTGTTTTTGAAATAAATTATGATTTGTGTGTTTCTTTGATTCTGATTGTGTGAGCTGTTTTTTGAACACAAATTATGATTTGGGGTTTTGAGATTTTTGGCAGTGATAGTTTTTTTATTTGCTTTTTTTGAACACAAATTATGAAAAAATGGTGGGTGTTTGATATGTGTTCTTGATTCTCTCGTGATTTTGAACAGTTGATATATGTTTCTCTCTAGAAAAAAGGCGGGTGTTTGATCTGTATTCTTGATTCTCTGGTGATTTTGAACAGTGAACTATGTGAGTTTGATGTGTTGGTTTTTGGGCGGTGATGATGCAAAAAAACGCATATTTAGATAACGATGGCACAGCAAGGATGGTGGAGGGTAGGTTTTTGAACCTGCAACCCCACTTTTGCAGCCTCTGATTATCGGAAAATCTGAGCCAAAACCCTGTTTTTTTCAAGAATCCACTCGTTGTTTTGATTTTTGTTTGTTGGGTTTTTATATTTTTTTGAGGCGTCGATGATGATAACAATCTATCTGAGACACCTACCGAGTTGCAATTTCTATGTGCGTTCGTTTTGCGTAAAAAAGTTTTTTTAAAAAAAAAGTTAAAACCGTAAACTTTTAACGTAAACCGTAAACTTTTTAATGTAAAGTATTTAACGTAAAACGTAATTTTTTTAACGTAAAACGTAAAAAGTTTATCGTAAAACGTAAAAAGTTTAACGTAAAATTTAAAACGTAAGACGTAAAACGTAAAAAGTTTAACATACAACGTAAAACGTAAAACGTAAAAAGTTTAACGTAAAACGTAAAACGTAAAAAGTTTAAAAAAATCTGTGTAAAAATCTGAGTTGAAAAAGCTTTTAATAAAAAAAAAATTGTTTAAAAAATAAAAACTAATATAATAATACAAAAAAAGTAATAAAAATAATAAATAAAAAAAGAGTAATTTTACTAAACTATCCTTTTGCATTAAAATATTAAAAACATAATAAGACAAAAATTATTTAATATTATTTTTAATTACTTTTAATCTTGTCCATCCATCTTGTTGATCTAGTGGCTAGAAAGTGGTTCACTCGGTTCTTACAACTAGAGGTGGTTTTCATTTTAGCGGCCTCCTATATATATATATATATATATATATATATATAGGGTCAGGATTTAGAGAAAACGGTGAAAAGTGTGAGAACGGTGAGAACGCTTATGGGTCGTCTGATCAAAACAATCCATGGACTAGATTGCGCGGTGGCGTTTTCGTAAATAACATTAATTTTATTATGTGGGACACGCTTCATTAAGGGTAAAAGGGTCTTTTACCGCTCGTATTCAAAACGCCATCAAATGATAACACGCCATTCAAAAAAATAAAACGCCATTAAAAACAAAACGCCAAAAATTAGTGATAAAACGCGTTGGATATTACAGGAAGATGAAAAAACACAGTAACTGAATTTCAGTTAACATTTATTAGAATAAATTCCCTCCTAAATTACGCGCCAAAAACATCATTATATAAACGAGGTAAAACATAGCTTCCATAATCACTTAAATCTATCCATTTCGGCAAAAACTTCTTTAACCAAAAACACCAACTTAACCAAAACGCCAAAAATGGCAACATTCGTTTCGTGGAGATACACTCTGGCAATCAGGCGATTCGTCCTCCGTTTTAACAACAGAAGGAGGGTGTATGTTAAGACGGTCAGGGCAATTTTGAAGATGGAAGAAGAGGTACAGAGGGGTATCTTATCCCTTGGCATCGCTCTAGATAACGAATGCCATGAAACACATATGCTTATGAAAGCATTAACCAGGAAATTTGGGCCAATCAAAGCAGATGTGAAGCCGGACCCTGTCATGACATCATGGCGTTATGATGATGAAATAGACATGGTGACCGTTATATACGACAGCGGAGAGCAGGAAGTCTACTGGCTTGAAAACATCATGACAAAGCAGGGTCTTGGTTTCATGGAAGAATTGCATAATGCCACTTGTACGAACACAGAAATGGACTCAAAATTGGAGTTAATGCAAGACATGTTCAAGTGGAGGTTTCAGAATCTTCAGGAACAAGAAGCCGATGAAGGTGAAGGTGATGACATGGATAAAGATCCAGATGAAGACTCCGAGGAAGAAGATGACGCAAGTGATGGATACTTTTCGGATAAAGTACCTTCTGACGAAGGGTTTTAATTTTTTTTCCTCTTTTTTTTCTTCTGTGTAATCTTCTTTTTTTTAAGATAATTAAATGATATATTTCTCTCTTTATTAGCAAAAGCCAAAAAATACTAAAAAAGGTTATTCCTTACAAAACGCCAAAAATAACAAAAAATATTTTTCCTGCTTAATATTTTATTTTCTCCGTTATTGTATTTTGTCGTCTTGGTCTGCATAACGCCATTTAAAAAAACGCCAAACTTAGAAGATGGGACGTCTATCACCTATAAAACTGATAAAAGCTTATCAAAACAGTAAATACAAAAACGGTAACTGAAAAGAAGGTTACTTTATTACTATCATTTATTACAATAAAAAAGTCCCGTTTAAACTACGTGCCAAAAAACTCATATAAGAGAGAGGTTTATACACAATGAAATTGATCACGCCCAGAAAAACAAACGCCATATCCTCTAGAAACCACTCACTTTAAAACGTCAAATAATGTTAGTTAAAATAACCACAGATGGCAAAGCTTTCACTGAATGAGATGGACAAATATTTTGCTGAGGGGGTTATCTCAATAATATTTTGCTGAATGAGATGGATAAATATTCAAGAAAAAGAGACTGATGACAGTGATATGCCATCATGTGAGCTTTGTTCTTGATGAATATAGGCATGGAATAAAGGGATCAACACAAGTGAAAAATGCTATTTTGGACTCCATTATTACAAATAGCATCAAACAAGAGTTGATCTTTAATGACATGCCACCAAACAAGAATATCACACCAAAAAACAGGATGCCACTAAGAAGCTTCGTCTGAAAAAGACGGGGTTTATGTACGAAAGTTGGCATCTAGCTAAGGTATTCAAAAGGTTCAAAACGCCAAAACAAATTCAAGAAGAAGGAGCTGATGGCAGTGGAGATTCGGAAGAGAAATTAGATTACCATTTTTATTTTTTTTTCTTTTTCATTTTATATTGTTTTGTTATCAAGTTATCTGTTGTTTTGTAATCTAATTCTCTACAAATAAAATACATTATTATATAAAACGACAAAAAGTACAAACACCAAAACGCTAGTAGTGTGAAAATTGTGAGAACGGGTGTTGGCAAAGTAACTTCTCAAATGTATTAAACGCCAAAAAATTCACTAAACGCCAAAAAAAAAACATTTGGTCTTATTGTTAACTTATGAAAATATTAATGACTCGTAGTGAATTATTATACAAAACGCCACAAAAACGCCAAAAAATTGACTAGAAAACGCTATAACGCCAAAAAATTATCTATGTGACACAAAAACAATTAATTCAACGCCAAAAAGTTTAATAAATACAATTAACGACAAAAAAATCTTAGACGCCAGAAAATATTATACCCCGTTGGGAAAATAAAAGAAGATTGAAAAGACAAAAAAACCTCTCGGACCCTGATCATGTCCCGCGCCACGTGTTGGGCCAGGATTTGTTCTCACCGTTCTCACACTTTTGAGTGTTTTCTCCTGATCCCGTTTCTATATATATAAAGGGCAAGGATAAATTGAAAACCCAGTTGAGTTGACTAAACCCTGAAAACCCATTAATCACCATTGATCAAACTAAATGAATGGGTGAGATTAAGTTTGAGCCATGTCCTTCTTTAGTTCCACTTTTCAGTAATTTTTTAATACATTGAGTGTACGTTAAGGGTAATATGGGAAACATATTTTCAACTCTTACAAGAAAGACAAAAAGACTGCATATACAGACCTCTCAAGATGTCATTTCCCAATGTAAGATAATATCAAAAAAGATAAAAAGTACAAATTCATCTTTCCCTAGAACTGAAAAACAATCTCTTTCTCTCTCATAGTTGTTTTCAAACCTACACCATAATTCATCTTTACTACTCTCTCTCTCTCTCTAGTATCGACCCTTTTTGTTTTCATTTTCAAATATATATGTAACACTTAATTCAAAATTTAATACCTACTGCATTTATTTTATATACATAATAAAAACTTGAACTATATATGTAAATAATTACAAGCAATAAAGTCATTTTTATCCAATGTTTGCAAGAATCTTGATCCGTATCTTCATAATCACTTACATCACTACACCAACATTATTTCTGTAACACAAAAAATATAACAGTGTATATGACAATATATTTTTGTAACATATTTTTTTTTGTTTTGTTACATGTGTTACATAGAAACGTAACATATAATTTTCCTATGATCAAATGTTACATAGAAACGTAACATATAATTTTTACATTATTTTTGTAACACAAAAAATGTAACATGCATTTTTTTCTTTGATTGTTACATTTTTTATGTAACACAAAAAAATGTAACAAGCATTTTTGCTTTGATTGTTACATTTTTTATGTAACACAAAAAAATATAACAGACATTTTTGCTTTGATTGTTACAAAAAAAAATGTAACGGACATTATTTATGTAACACAAAAAAACGTAACTGGCATTATTTATGTAACACGAAAAAATGTAACATGCATTTTTTTCTTTGATTGTTACATTTCGTAACTAAGATGCAAAGAATTGTTACATCCAACAACACTAGATTTTTTAGATTCAACCATAAAATCAGTAATAAAAAAACAACATATCCAGAAAACAAGAACTTAATAGCATTAATCTTCTTAAACAAGAAAATTAAAAAAAGTTGCAAATCTACAAAACACAAAAAATTGCAAATCTGGATGACCTTTTAGATCTGGAACACAAAAAAAATTTCAAATCTGAAAATTACAAAAAAGTGAAGATCAACAAAACACAAAAAAATGAAGATCTACAAAAACACAAACATACTTATGGATCTGGAGGATCTTATAGATCTGGAACATCATGTTCAACATCAAACATCTTTTGGATCATCTTCAACATCGAACCGTCATCTGAAACATCATCGAACATCTTCAACCGGATCTGGAGCATCTTTTGGATCTGGTAGCATCTTCCCCGGAGCATCTTCAACCGAAGCATCTGGAGCATCTTCAACCGGAGCATCTGGAGCATCTTTTTTTATTCGGAAAGATTATGTGGGACAACATTTAAGGGTGAACCAGGATGATCATTGAGTGTCCCCGTACCACCGGCAACAGTCCGAGGTTGTTGGCTGTTCGAATCAGCCATGTTAAATGCAAAAACTCTTCAATGGTGAGTAAGGTTTCTTTCTTTCACTCCACTCTCTGGTTCGAATAAATGAGATGTGAAATGGGAGATATGAATATCTAAAAAGAACAAAAGAGAAGATATTAGAAAGATGTGAGAGATACACAAGTACAATTGTATTAATGAAAAAGATGACAAGAAAAAGCAAAGTTGAAAAGTCTACACAAGTACAATTGTATTAATGAAAAGGATGACAAGAAAAAGCAAAGTTCGAAAGTCTGCATGTGCAGACACATCACATAATCTCAAAAGGTAAGAAAGAAAATGACGATCATGCCCTTATTTTCTCTCAATCTAAATTCAAACGTGGATCAATCTTAGCCACATGTGAGAGTTTTCAGGGTTTACTCAACTGGAGTGGATTTTCTCATTATAATTTGGCTATATATATATATATATATATATATCATTATAATTTGCCTATATATATATATATATATATATATATATATATATATATAGGGAGCCGCTAGAATGAGAACCACCACGAGTTGTAAGAACCACGAGAACCGCGCCCCGCGGGTGGCCGTTGACCACGAAATTTTTTTTACACCTAGATCCGTATATTTTAACACCGAGGGTAAATTTTGGGTTCAAACGGCGCGCCCGAGGGGGTAGTTTTTTACGCCCAAAGTTTGGGTTTTTTTTTAATTTTTTTAATTTTTCTTTTTTTTTTAACCAAACTTTGGGCGTAAAAAACTACCCCCTCGGGCGCGCCGTTTGAACCCAAAATTTACCCCCCGTGTTAAAATATACGGATCTAGGTGTAAAAAAAATTTCGTGGTCAACGGCCACCCGCGGGGCGCGGTTCTCGTGGTTCTTATAACTCGTGGTGGTTCTCATTCTAGCTATCCCCTATATATATATATATATATATATATATATATATATATATATATATATATATATATATATATATATATATATATATATATATATACTCTTAGTTATTGAGAAAACCCAAAAAACTCCAAACTCCCAACATTTTTTTTTAAATCACACATGTAATATACATGTTTTTAAAGGTTTTGAGCAAAAAAAAGTGTCGACCTTTAAAAACATAAATAAACAAGTTTCTGTGTAACAACATTAAAGTCGCGTTGCGCAAAACTTATTTATTTTTTTTTTAAATATCCACTTGGACATTTTTTTTTTGCTCAAAACTCTTAAAAACATGTATATTACATGTGTGATTTTTTTTTCAAAAGTAAAAAAAATGTCAGGAGGTTAAAGTTTCCTACATTTTCTCAAGAACCATGAGTTTTCTCCAAAGACTTCCATTATATATTGGGGTGGATTAACGTATAATATTCCTTAACGTACATTACGTACGAGATGAAATTACACACGTTATAAAATTCAAAACCCTAATCACGTATAAACATGATCACGCATGTGCCAAATCAGAAATTACACATTGGGTAAAATACCTAATCACGCATAATGATATAACCCTCATAACCCCTCTCTCGCAGTTTTTTTGTCATTTGTCACATAACCACTCATCAAAAAAGGTTATATAGTATTACCACTAGCTAATTTTGGGACAGAGAAATGAGTAATTCAACCTAAACGTTGTTATTTAGGAACTTGCATTCCTATGTAAATCAATTTATTTTTAACCTTTTCACCTTTTTGTTTTGAACGGTAAATTTTGATAACTGACAGACAGTGGCGAAGCTTGAGATTTCTGACCGGGTGGCGGAAGTCATCGGACCTAAAGTTTCTATAAAATTAGGGGGTCGAAAACGTATATATCCAAAAATTTTATACGAAAACTTCAACTCTCCACTATTGAGCGAAAAATTCATGGGGCCGGCTGCCCCCTCCCGCCCTTAGGAGCTTCTCCCATGCTAACGAACCAATTGAGTATCATATCATTCACACATTTAACAGCGATTTTTTTCTGTACATACAGGCATGGATTTAATTTGAATATTTATAAAATCATTTTCTGATATTCTTTAATGTGCATGTACAAAGCTGTATAGGTGTTGCATACTTGATACTACACATTCCAGATGTAAGATAAATTGTTTTTTGGTTTTTATTTTATTTTATTTATTTATTTTTTTGTTTTTTTGAGATACGAAACACCTTTCTTTTCATATATTATTTTATGAATAAATTATGTTTCTAACACAGCCCACCATGCTCGAATCTGCAACTATGGCTTCCACATTCTTCTAGGAGTTGTCATGTGAATCATATATTTTAGAGAGGATTTTGATAAGTTTAAAAAAAATAATAAAAAAAATATACATCAAACAGTCTTGTTGGTGGATGGGAATCTAAATGGGCTCTAGGTTCTTGCTAACATCCAAAAAGTTGGCACTCCACAATCGTAAAACTCCCATTTTGCCACTGGTTCGCTGAATATGGAAAGATACACCATGAGCAGTTTGGTAATTTTGGATGCTACAGACAGTAACCTCATGAGTTGCTACAAAATGGGCCTTTGTCTGCTGGGGACCTCACCTCATTAGAAAGCTAGGAAGAAAATAGGAGAAAAAAAAATAACCACCTCAAGAATTATACACAAAGTATTCAAAAAATACTCCATTTCATGTTAACAAAAGCATACGTACATGTGTGTTTGTATGTGTGTATGTAATCATAATATTACACGAGTTTACACACATGTATGAATGTATGTATAATATTACATGAGTGTATGCACATGTATGAATATTTTCGTGTTCATCCGTACATATGTATGTATATAACTAACTCATAATCACTCAAATGCTCACATGAATGGGCAATACCAATACAACTTGCGAGAAAAGAGAGAATATTGATACTTACGTGATTCACTTGATCTTTGTAAGCTAGCTAGGTCAAGGGACCACTAGATAAACTACTACTATTTTTTTGGTTTCAATGAGTATGTTAGATAATTACTACTATTTTTTGGTTTCAATGTGTATCTTAAGAATTACAAGAGACGTATCAATATAGGCGTGTTACCACAAAAATATGAATTGTTTCTTAAGGTGGCGTTTTTAGGCTTAAAATTCGACAAGACCCCTAAAGGGTCACATCCTTAGACTACCGCCATTGTCATGACGATTAAGCCACCGCAACAACAGTCAGTCTCCAAGACTCTAAATAAACCAATGTCTTAAAACATAACTTTTGTTAGTGATGACAGTTTTGTCATATGGTTAAGAGTAGTTATTTTCTATTTAATTATTTTTTTGCCCCATCTCTTATTTTGGATGTTTCATTTTTTATGGTCCCTATTTGACCACAAATCGTTCATATTCCCACTCTTATCATTAACCTCTTCGAATATATATGACTACCAATTCATGTGTTCTTCAACCCAAAGCCAAAGCCAAAACCACATCAATGGCTTCCCACTCACAACCCATCTTGCTCTTCTTCTTGATTTGGGCAGCACTTATCTTCCAAGGTCAACTTTCAATTCATTCTCCTTTTTCTTTTTCTTTTTTAAACTTTCTATCCACACCTTATCCTCAATTATCAAATACAAGGTTGTCTTTAAACCTTCACAAATTATTTACATTCTATATTCTTCTTGAAAACCGAATAAAAGCGCATTAAATGTGCCAAGCAATAGTTCATGTTTACATCAATTTACACTTGGTTCACTTCATTTTGGTGTTAGATATGCTTCATTGAGTGCAACATCTTATATATTTGCTAGAATGCACCAATATTGGTGCAGTTTTAGACTACTTTATATCGTTAATTACAAGTACTAAAAGCATCTAAAGTGAATGTAAAATTGTACAATTTCAGGAACTGCAGGATCCAGAACACTAATTCTACTTCCTCAACAGAACACTGCAACAGAAAAACAGTTAAACTTGCAGGTGAAGAAAGTACATGTAAACTCATGCACAATTACATTAAGTAGGTCTTTTTCCAGAGTAAATACAGTAAAATCCAGAAAAAGCTATACCAATATTGCTCTGGATTTATCCATTTCATCTCTGGAAATGGCCAGTTTTGTACCATTTTGTTTACTAAATAATACTAACCCATCAATGATTTTTGGAATAACTTAGATTGCAAGCAACACAATGATGAGGAGAAGGTCAATGATCGGGTCAGTGAAGCCAACTTGCACGTACAATGAGTGCAGAGGGTGTAGATCCAGATGCCGAGCTGAGCAAGTTCCTGTTGAAGGAAATGACCCCATAAATAGTGCTTACCATTATAGATGTATTTGCCATAGGTAAGTAAGCTTTCAGTTTTCTTTCTAAAAAGGGAAAACTTGAGTCAATTGAACTGAATTCCTTGTTAAAAATATGGAGTTTGTAAATTTTGTTTGATTTGAACGATGTGTATGATTCTGAGCCCTGTGAGTTTTTGGGGCTTTGTGTTATCTTTCAGTTCTTGGAAAGAGGTCATAATGATTCTTTGCTTCCTGCTTTGTTTGTATTATGATTTGTATCAATCTGCATAGATTTAATAGTCTTGGAAACAGTTATTAGTTCTTTCTATGTAGAATGTACATTAACAAACAAACAAACTAATGTGTCCGGTAAGATCCCACTCATAGCAGGGTCTGGGAAGGATGAGATATAGGCAAACATTTTCTTATTTTAAAAGACGGATATGATGCACCCACGGAGGCCCGTCTCATGTGCTAAAATGTGCATGCCAATACTTAAATCATTGTAGAAGGGTATAGAAACAACCATTTATAGAAATAGTTAAATAGAAATGTGGGCCTCTAGACATGTGTTTATTTTGGTATGAAAGTAAGCTAGAAGATAATAATCTTCGGTTTATATACATTGTAAAGCTTGATTTTTGTGTAAAAATGGAGGAAAAGGAATTCACTGCAAATTTGCACATGGAAAGTGGTCCCAGTGAGTCACATGAGGCATCCTCTTAGATATAATCCATTTTGCATTAGAATACAATCTATGCATATATTCTAATACACATATATAGATTGTTTCATGTTTTGCCAAAAGATTGAGAAGAAGAAGATGAACAGGTTTTATTGTAAGCTAGAATTCCATTTAGTGGATAATTGTTTGATAGGAAGGACTTACTTCTATCAAATAAATGATTTGGAATGTATTCTTAACAAGATGACAAGAATGGATTATATGTATAATAATACTAGTAGTGATTTTTTTAAATTATATACGTAGTGATTTTTTAAAATTATCCTATATATTATTATCCTATATATTAATAGACAAAGCTAATGAATAGTAATAAACACCTTTGATGTTATTGTTTATATACTTTTGGCTTCTTTAATATGATGTATTTGTATGTTTGGTAAAGTGGTTTGTGTGGTGTTTTTGATTGCAAAGGGGATGGGTTCAAGTCCCACTCTTAACATTTTTTTATTATATTATAATAGTGTATTGTTAAATAGTTATTATGAATACTATTCAATAGTACTGACATTATTTATTTGTCTTTATTATTGTTTTTCAAATTTAAATATTTTTCTGATACGAAAAGATATTATAATTGTCACACCCTCAAAATACCACATGCGGTGACCCCGCTAGGCGTGTGACGTACCAGGATCTAGCCACCAATCACATTGAACTAACATCAAGTTATAAAACAAAGTTTCCATTTATTATGATAAAACATTCATATACACAATCCAAGTTTAACATGTTCAGCAGAAGCAAATAGTAAAACATTGTTCAAATGTTTCAAAAAAACCAATGTATGTGAAATCAGTTACCAAGTCTTGTATATCCAAGCAGTACGACCCATGACCACTCCAGCCATCCAGATAGCAAGTTCCTTGTCCATAGTACCTAACGACCTGCGAGCATGCAACAAGAGTATCAGACAACGCTGGTGAGTTCATAGTTTTACGAAAACGTTGGTTACCAAGTGTTTAGTCCAGTTCATTGATAGTAATGCTGATAATAACTCGAGTACAATACAAGACGGCTCCAGATTATTTTTGCCCTTCCCCAATGCCCCTATCTAAGCATTGGTCATGACTGGGTCATTAGTTCACACCCGTCCTCTCAGGTACGGGGTGAGGGTGCCAAACCTAAATAACGCTATCAACTAATACCCCGTTACCTCTTAGGTAACAAACAAGATGGGAATTAATGGTGATAGGAATTAAGTGTATTATCCAACATCCCCGATTTTACCCAAATGACTTATTCCTCTCAGGAATACCCAATGATTGTCCCACCCACCGGGACACATGCTCAAGAGGAATGAACTCACCTTAGATTGCTCGGTATATTTAGTTACCCGTCCAAGTTGGTCAACCCAAACCCTACCGTGGTTACCAATCGAATCAGTTTCACAATTCAACAAGTCATGTATTTAACACAGATTGTATTCATCATAAAAATCATTGTATGTCATGTATCAAGTTCTCAATTCTCATGCAAGACCACATCCCATGTGAATATCACAAATCATCACATAACAGATTGAGTGTTCTAACCATACCAGACAAGTCAGATTTCCCATACTTAGTCAGTATTGTTATCATGCAACAATTAGCATTTGTAAACACAAACATCCAACATCACACACATCGTATCTTTCTACTGTTCCGTCTATCCTTCGTCGGAATCAAGTGTGACAAAGTGTCCATACTTCGTCGAGACAAGTATGGCGAAGTATTCAACCTTCGTCGAGACCAAGTATGGCGAAGTATTCAACATTCGTCAAGACAAGGTTCGGCGAAGTATCATATAGGTTCGTCAGAAATCAAATGGTTACAACTTCGTCAAAACCAACAGCAGTTAACACATATCCAGCAAGATTAATGGATCAAACAGGGTTACTTTACGAGTTCAATCAAGCCTAGTTATGAACAATTACCGACTACCTAAAGTATAACAATTTCATCGTCAAAGCATAGCAATCACATACCAAACTCAATCGAGTGTTAGCCTATCATGTCGTCAATTCATTAAGCAGAATTCATCAAACCACCATATGAACATAACCGCATACACAATCATCATTTTCAATCCTATAACGAAACCCTAGTTTCACATATGATCACGTCATCATGATTTACAATCTCAGTTTCAATACCATTTTAACTCTTAAATAGATATCACAAAAGAACACAAATCATTCAATCAATAACTTACTAACCGTGATATCGAGTGTTTAACTAAACCGAGGTAGGGGGATTCGAGATCCTCTGGTTGCCGTCGCACAGAGAATAGGGAGAGAACTTTAGGGTTTTTCATTTGCGGTTACGCTTATTAGAGGTTATACTCGAAATGTACTGGGCCTCTAATGACCTGGGCCGAAGCCCCCTTATGGCGAAGCATTCCCTTTCGACGAAGAATATTCTTCGCCGTATAGCGGGTGTGACGAAGAATCATCTTCGTCAAAAATGATTGTGACGAAGGATACTCCTTCGTCATGGGCAGCATGTGACAAAGATTTAGTTCTTCGTCGAGTGTAACATATGTTTTCCACAAACAAGTGTGTTAGTGCAATCCAAGGTTAAATGTAAGCATGTTATGACTAAACCTCTTAGGTTTTCAAAAAACATTCAGACGTAACAATATTACAGTCAATCAAATATTGTGCACATGATACAACGTAAAATAAACTGTGGAAACAAGATTGTAAAACGAATGATGCGTAGAGGAAAGACCTTGAAATCTCGGGTTGTCATATCATCCCCAACTTGAAAGAAATTTCGTCCTGAAATTTGATAAGTAATCCAAACAGCAAGGTGTTAGATCAGGATGACTGTGGATTTTCCGCAGGTGCCACAATAACTAAAATTTCAAACAAAATAATCTCCAACAATCTTATTATTTTTGTGTTATTACGGAGCATTCACAACAACTCCACCATTCTATTCTATAATTTAAATAAAAATTATTTTTTTTAAATTAATCCCTCATTCTAAAAAAACTCTCACATTCTAAACTTATCTCTCATTTTAAATAGTTATTACCAACACTGTTCAATAGTACTGACATTATACTACTTGATGATATAGTTATTATGAATACTATTCAATAGTACATACATTATACTTGATGATTATAAGTCGTATTTTCTTAGTAGCGCCCAAAATTTCCTTGCAACCCTGTCATGGAGGAATTAAATGTGGTAAGTCATACACCTTATGAACATAACGATAAGGCATTAAGGCTGGGTGGTGTGGCTTAGCGCCCCTTGCCACCTCACTCTCTTTTGACGCCCCATGCCGCCTCTTCCCCGTTTCCTAATCGCTATTGTGTGTGTGGGTGTTGGGGGGGGGGGGGGGGGGGGGTTGGGCAATCATTCCCACCAATCCGATGAAGGATCAAGGGAGATTTCATCTTGAGAAAGAAAGAAAATAATGAGTTGACTCGTTCAATATAAGATTAATTTTATATATTAATATATTCAATACAAATTATTATTATAAATTTCAAAAGTTAATATGGATGTTTCATGTTATTTATTATTATTATTATTATTACTAGCTTAAAGTCTCGTGTTTTACACGGTTGCATAAATTCAATTTTATATAATAATCAATATAGTTATATCTTTAAAATCCTCGTATATTGCACAAGTTAAATAAATATAATGTAATCGATTAACACATGCGGTCGTCAAGATATTTATTTAAATAATAAATTCGATGTACCATTTACTTATTAAAATTTTAATTTGTTTTTCTATTTATTATTAGGTTAGAAACATATGTATTACACGTGGTAAAACCAATGAAATATTAGATGGTTATTAATAAACGAAAAAAATAAAAGAAATAATAAATAAATAAGAGTGTTCCATGAAGTTTGTGATTTAATATGATTTTATTATTTCTATATCCTATTAAATATTAAATAAAAATAGTATTAAAAAATAATTTAACTAAATCTAATTTAAATGAAAATAAAAATTTATATATTCGCCTGGTTCTATAAAGAAAAAAAAAACTTCTTCTATCTCCTATGGAGAAAATACAAATTCTATATTATTATTAATAATTCGAAAGTTTGATTGAAAAGTTAATATCCTCATCTATATTATATTTAGTTAAACTATTGTTTAATAGAAAAAAAGAAAACAAAAAAATAAGATAAGAAGATTATTAATTCAAAGTTTAATAAAAAAAAATGTTATTATCCTTATCTAAATTATATTTAGTTAAACTATATAATCAATACAAATTATTATTATAACTTTCAAAAGTTAATATGGATGTTTCATGTTATTTATAATTATTACTAGGGAGAAAGCCCGTGCGATGCACGGCATGCATAATAGCTATTGTTTGTTCGTGGTAAGACGTCTGACACGGCCGGTGCATAACATGTAAGACAATACGCCTACAAAGGGGCGTGGTTAAACTTTATTAAACCATGGACCATAAGTTGTTTCCTTGGCAAAACTTGCCGGCCAAAAAGAAGTGAAAAAAGATGTCTTCCAAGAAAAAAAAAACATGAAACAAAAAAAGGAAAAACGCATAAACTCTCGCACGCCTTCCTATCTTATTGGATAACACATAGACCAAACTTTTGCTAACGCATGCCACCGTCATCCCCAATCCCATCACCAGCCAACTGACTGCAGTGAAATAACGAAAAGAAAACTATTAAAAATGGTATACTATGTTTACGTATATATGTATCGAAAAGTAGTATGGGTTTTCATTACTAACACTAAGTGCAGACGGTATACCTTTCATGTGGGTCACTGTCAACTGTTTCTTTTGAATCCGAATCTGCATAAGCAGGCCTGGGAAGGAAAAGCACGAAACATTTATGTAGACGGTTATCCAAAAATAAATATGCACAATTACATTGTTTATGTACCACGCAGATGGTCAAACTCTCTTATATACCCTTTGGTGGGGCATAGTTTCTCCAAATAAGTAAGTGCATGTGATGTTTCCAAAGCTGGGATTATGCCCTCTAGTCTAAATAGTCTCTTGAAGGTTGCATTTTATATATAATCACACAAGAAAATAAATAATTAGCAAAAGGAGATTGAAGAGATGAAACAAAATGGTAGATGTGGCAATTTAGATCCAAAACCAGCTGTAGTAAAAGTGGAGGTTGTGATTTTTACTTATAACGGGTCAATCCACTTTGTGTTTTTTTATCCAAAGAATTCGAATAAAAACCAGATCAAATTGGTACAACATGCCGAATGGGTTTAACGGTACCAAAAGTCTACTTGTTAGGCATAAAAGCTCCTGAAGCATTTTATTTATAGATTTAGGATATTATTAATTATTCATAAAAGTTCTAACAATGGACATTAAATGTTATACGGGTCAACCCACCAGCCTACCCCGTTTAACTTTAACCAATGTTAAAATGACATGTTTTACCTTAAACCCGTTTCAACCCATTAACCAACCAATCAGACCCGCTCCTTTTGCAAGTTGCAACTCTACAAGATAATTTCAAATATGGCTGCCAAGCATAAATAGAACTTCAAGGCCTCAATGACTCAAATCAGTAGTCGTGTCTTTCTTCATTGTTTCATAAAAACTCATGTGTTGCTGAAAAGAATATCTTGTTTTAAAGTAGTTGCTACCATTAATTAATCAAAAAACTCATATCGCATTTATAAAGTATCTTAACCAAACAAAGCAGGAGGTGTTCTATAATGTGAGTACCACTCAACATGGGCCAATTTAGAAAGGAAGAGGTGTTCTGTAAGCAAGAGGATGTAATATATGTAGATTTATAGCACGAATTCAAAACATCGTACATGAATTAGAAAAGAAATAAAAAAATATACCTCACAGTGCAACTGAACTCGAACTCGTTTTGTGGTCTTGAACTTTCCGCAACTTGAAATCTCCTTGAAACAAAATGAAATCAATTAAGGTTTTGAGATTCTAGAAATTCCAAAACAGTCATTCACTAAACACAATGTACATTGGTGGTTGTTCCACAGGAGTAAACATAAGTCAGACATAATTTGAGAACGATAAAGGTTATCACCACCATGGCTCTATTCCATATTGACTTTAGTCTCTTGATTCTGAATTTTATCCCAAAAAGCACTTTACGTTGTTACTTTATAAAGTCAATAAGAACTCACAACATTTGAGCACATCAGCTTAAACTTTAGAGGAAGTTTTCAGTCAGAAATTTCATAACTAAAATTTGAGATAAACGTATAATGTCAAAAGCACCTTAGGCGCTGAAGCATAGCCTAGCGCAGCTTTCGCGTTGCGTCCTGAGAGGCGCCTTTTCACCGTTTGACCCGTTACACAACCAGACTCGTGTGATGCAGCGGACACACGACACTATTTTGAATAAACATTGGGTTGGACTGGTGACTTCCATTGGCCCTCATTCAACTGCAATAAACCAAAAAGCTCAAATGTTAACATGGGTTCGGGTTGGACTGGTGGACCCACAAACGTTTTTTCTATACGTCCAATTATAATCCCCTTTGACACGTTTCGTTTTAGCTAAACTTTTTATTTATATATTTAATAGTTTTTTGGTAACCATGAAAATCTTTAACATAAAACTCACATGACCAGCCTATGCTAAACCAATGGGATATGGTAAAACGCAGCTTGCACCGGACATGTGGTCTTCAAGAGGTTTGAAATCAGAAAAACGGTAGAAGCTAGTGTTGAACATTAGGCATGTGTCAAGAGGGACTTAAGCACTTACCACTAAGCCACTCAACATTTCAATTAGCACATACCTAAACTGACTCTAATAACTGGATATGTATGCATTTATCTACAAAGGTCCATGCATTGGCAAAAAAAAAAACAGAATTAGAGGTGGCAGTTCTAACCCAAATACATATGTATGGGTTAATTTGGGTTATAGTTTATCCTAAACAGGTCGAATGTAAAACTTAGCGAAAAGGTGAATGTGTCAAATGGGTTGAAGACCTCGTTTATCCAAAAATATCAAATCCAGCCAGGTCAAATTTGAGTTTCAACCAACAACACTAAGTTGACCCATTTCAAACGAACATGTTTTGATCAACTACATACACCCACATATCTTATCAACTCTAATTAATATCTTCCACATTTATTAGAAACAGAAAAAAAATTATACCCTTTCCAAATTCCAAGTACAACCATTTATCATTTAATTATTATGTTTTTATCCAGTCTAATGCTTGTGCCAAAGATAATGCCACCCGTAACCACATAGCCCATTTTAGTGGTTGGCTTTCCCCTAGATTCGTATAAATATAAAAACCAACTTAAAATTAAATAAATACAAGAGTAAAAGAATCCAAAAAGATTAAAGTATAAACAAAATCTAAAAACATAGAGTTTCAGAAATAAAAAATTAAGCTTAAATTTCTAAAAATAAAAAAAAAGAAGCAACCCTTGATCAGTTAACCATTATTTAGTTATGACCAAAGAGGAAGAAGTCAAATTAGTAATCTTTATATCTCATAGCCTATGACCCAATCGGGTAGCAGGAAAAAGCTTATAACAAAACATCACGCAACTTGAATTTTTAATCATACCTTGAGAAACAATTTGTGAGGCGATGAATCACTGTTGAAATGGGTAGTAATGGAGCCCTGAAAATAAAAATTCAATAAGAAATTTAATCACAGATGACCCGCTAAGCAAGAAACAAATGGAAAACTAAAAAACAACAGGGTGTGCCAAACAGGTAATAATTTCGAATCATTCTTCACATCCTAAACTATACATCTATAAATCAAAAGTTGTAACCAAAATCACAAACAAATCAGACCACGTTTGTCTACCAGATTCCAAGTGAAATTAAATTGCATTATTCCATTTCAACATTTTATTATAGATTCACAAAACCGGTTTCGATACATGTTAATACTAATCAAGAGCAATTGATTACCTGCTACAAATGTGATAAATGAAACAGTCATGACGGGCACTTAAATCAATGTCACCGATGACACAAATCAGGCCACCTGAAGCGATTCTCCGGCCCCATGATTTGGGGTTCAATTCCTATAAAGCCATGTCAACCGAACTGCTGCAAATAATAACAAAGTCAAGAAACAAATTTATGAATTTCAAGATTCGGATTATTTCATATAAATCGCAAAGAGAAGTGTTGCGCCTGAAAAATGAAATAAACATCCTTCTCATCATCCATTTTCTCTTTACAATGATGTGTTATATATCCTTCTAAGAACTCAAAAAATATACATCTACAGAACTAACAGAAGTCATAAGCAACTACTCGTTTGCCACTATCAGAAATAGTGAAAGAGAAGGAAGAGATGGAGACATACCTGATGACGGCAACGAAGAAGGGTGGTGGTTCAGGCCGGCGACCTGCCGGTGATGATGACTGTGTGTGGCAGAAGAGGTGTCCGACGACGATTGGGTACGGTGGTGGGTGACCGGCGACGGAGATGGATCGTGTGAGTGGTGCCGACGGCCGGTGCTTGATGAGAGTGGGTGACCGGCGAAGTGGAGGTGGTGTTTGGAGATGGATGGTGTAGTATAGATGAGAGGAAACTGCTGGGTATTAGGGTTCAGAACTATGACTGTGACAGGCTCTAGAAGAAAGAAAAACGATTGGGTATCTGGAAGTTGCAAAGTCACCAGAGTTCCAAATCCACAACCTAGATCGATAACATGTATTGAAGATTGAAGGTCGATTGAAAACATTGGACATCAATAACCTGTATTGAAGATTGCGAAACTTATCTTGGTAAGGATTTCTTGCCCCATTGATTGCCATAATAGAGAAGAAAGAAGACCAATTCGTGCTTCCATGGAGGGCCTGTTCAATTTCACAGACGAAAGGGAAGAACATTTTAGGGTGTGAGAAACAGGAAAGGGGGAATTAGAAACGGGTCAAATTTTGTTTATTTCTGGCCCCTTGTTAATAGGCAATTACAACTTGAAAGACACAAATGTATTTAAGAGGCTCATAATGAAGGTTGTAAAAAAGTTGATATAACTAAATTTTTAAGTATATATAGATTATTATTATTATTTCAGTTCCAAAATTAAATTTCTTATTGTAATAATCATTTTAATTTATATGGATTCAAAGTTTTCAAATCAGATGTCTTACACGTTTTTTTTTTAAGATAAGTTCTATTTATTTGAGAAACAGTATAGTAAGAGGCGTCTCCGAGAATTCACATATCATGTTCGAGCTTGAAAAAATATGCACTTCCGTAATATTTTATTATTATTTAAAAAAGAGTAAATTACAAGTTTTGTCCTTTATGTTTGCACCAAATTGCAGGGGCTGTCCTTTAGCGAAAAAGTTGACAAGTTTTGTACTTAATGTTCCAAAATCTTGCACCTTATGTCATTTAGGCCAAACCTAGTTAGTTTTTTTGTTAAATCTGGTCATGTGCCTTACACATGAGGTCATTTTTGTCATTTCATTATCCAGGGACTAGTGTGCAAATAACATATGTCTAAGGACCTATTATGTACAAAAATTAAAAACATTAAAATAAAACAATCTGTTTTATCCAATCTTGTTCAGGTGCTCCAACACCTCCGACGGGTTTTCCGGCAAACCCGGAACTCCCAAATCGTTCGATCAAATCCCGTTTTTATTGCATTAATGCTTATCTCCATCTTCATTCTAACCTGCCACAACTCAAAACTACATTCAATTTCTCTGGTTTTCTTCGTCTGCAAGTCTCCGGATTTAAAACTCCGGCCAAACTCCGGTCAACTTCAATCAAACTTTCATATTATCAAAAACATAAACTATTGTAACAAAAATAAGAACTTACTGAACTCAATTACCACATCTGATTCGACTGCCTAAGAGAAAGAGGAATATGGCATCATCAGAGGTTGTAGTGAATTTGAATCTGAAAACACACCCAGAAGATGGCTTCTTCTTCGAGACTTTCAGAGACACTTCCATCACCCTTTCCACTTCTCAACTTCCCCTTCAATGTAACCCTAACCCTAACCAAACACCAACCCACCACCGTCCACCATATCCAGCATCATAACCAACCATCGTCTCAAATCTGCCTCAGATCCAAACCCAGCACTCTCCCTTGTTCAGATCCAACCACCACATTGAATCCAACTGCCTCAGATCCAACTTGAACAAGAGTGGAGGAGCCGCCGGAGAGTTCGCCGTGGAGATGGTGGGTCGCCGGAGATGGTGGTAGTGGCGGATGATGGCAGAGAGAGAGAGAGAGAGAGAAATATAGAGAGAGAGAGACTGAAGAGAGAGGGGGGGCTTTCAACTTTATACATGTTTTATTTTTTGTTTTTTAAATAAATGGATAAAATTACAAAAATACCCTTATTTGCCTACTAAAATTATAAAAATACCCTGATTTAACAAAAAAAAAATTAACTGGGTTTGGGCTAAAGGACATACCGTGCAAGATTTCGAAACATCAAGTACAAAACTTGTCAACTTTTGCGCTAAAGGACACCGCCTGCAAAATGATGTATACGTAAAGGACAAAACTTGTAATTTACTCTTTATAAAACAATAATCAAATTAGTATTTGGCTCAATAAACCTAATGACAAGTTAGCTAAATTGTAAACCGTAAAAAATTATTTGTAAATGGGCCTATATTGGAATTGGTATGTGTTTACTATTTTAAAAAAAAAATAACATATACATATCGGATTTTTCTTTTAAATCGTGTGTCCCTCGAAATCACGGACCTTGTGTGGAGGTCCTTCCCGCACACTATTAAAGTCGCAACTGAGTATAGTACTGAATCAAACTACCCTTAATTTTGATATATATATATATGGTGATTACATATTTAACATAAAACAAATAATAAAAACCTATATCAGGAAGGAAGGCAATGAGAATGTAACCCTAATTAAATCAAGCAAGCTGACTACTTTGATTTGATAAAGTAAAAAATAGGAAGACGTGACTCCAATAATCACTTTGTTTCCAAGTACCTGTTAAAATTACAGGTTCTCCTTTTTACCATAAAAAAACAACCAATTTGATTGTTATTTATTTCGTTACGGTTATTACATATTCCTTGAAAAAATAACAAAATATATAGTGGTAAAGGAAGATGCCTTGCAAAAGGACCACACATAGGAAGTAGACGTTGCCGGCGATCTAGCAAACCATATAATGAAGTAATGAAGCATGCACTGCACGGGGAGCATGCTGATCATGATAAACTACAGATTATATTTTCTTTTCATAGTTTGTCTGATTATAAATGTTGATGCTTACCAACTTATCTTATTGTAAAATTATTAGTTACTCTAAAAAGCAGTTTAAGAATGCTTGTTTCATACCAATTTACAATTATACTTCTTTTGGTTATCATAAGTTGATGACACCCCTAAACTAATATGAATTCCATGGAACCAACTGGGGTAGCCCAGTTGGCCAGCCTCACCCGCCCTCAGCCCTGAGGACCCGGGTTCGAATCTTGGCAAGCTGTAAATCGCCCCAAGGTTCGGCTCGGTGGGTATTAACCGCCAGGCAGCTATGAGGCTAAGTTAGCTTGTGGAGTGGGTTCACTCCAGCGGCCGGGAGGTCCGTGCTAATTCCCCCCCCCCCCCCTAATATAAATTCCATGGTACGGATACTATTTTGAAAATAAAAAATCAAACCCTTTATTAACTGGTGAGCTAGGAATTTTTTTCTTATGATATTATTATTATTTTTTTGGTACTTAGACCGGTGTCAAAAATTCCGGTGTCAAAATTTCCGGGTCGGTAGAGGTTGGGTCGGCTCAAGTCACATAATAAAAACCAGTATCATAATAAAAGTACAAAGTCTTTGTAAAAGAACTCGATCACTCGTGCCTCTTCAGTTGAACGGAATCGTCCCTGAGTTACACCAATTATGACTCTTCTCAAATCATGCTCGTCTTGTAACTCTTCAGTTCGTCCTTAGCGGGTTTTTTTTCTAATTTAGGTTAAATAATTGGAATTAATTTGGACCAATAATTGAGTATTGGGTTAAAAGCTAAAAAATAAGACACGGGCTTTTAGTGGTTTAAACTTTAAAGTTGACTAATTATATATTAGATTAAATTAAAGTAATTGAGCTTAACTAATAAACTATAAAAAAATATGTAACACGTTTGAATTATTTTTTTTATTTACTAAAATATATAATATAGTTTTTTTTCATGCCAATAGGGTCAACTGTTTCAATTCTTTTAATAAAATCAATGATGTTAATCATAAAAAAACCTTTGTGTCATTCGGAAAAATTCTGTTACATGTTCCATGTAAAATGCAAAATAAATTAGTGTCAGGTTACACCTATGCTCTCTATTTGCCTCCGCCACTTCCTATTTTTGTTTCTAGATGTAACTATTGTTTTATGTACAAAAAGTACAAAACGATTTTAACAAAGTGATAAAAAAAATTTTGTTAATTACGTAAAATAGAGTGTACCATTTAATTTCATTCTCCTTATATCAAGATTCTCAATTTTGGAGACCCTTGTTGTTCATTTCTTCAAAGGATAGTGTCAGTGTTATACAACAGAGAGCACAACACACTAACACTAACATAGTTGTTCATAAAGTATTTGAATAATTATTTCGGTCTAATAAGTTATAAGATTTTAGATATGGATAAAGTAAAATTATTTGGGTCTAATAAATTATAAGATTAACTTTTTTTATAAAGAGAGTCCACTAAATTACATTCGATAGGTCATATAGATGTTTGGATAAGGTGTATGGATCAAAATAAGACTAATTGGCACAATATGTTATAAGCTTTTAGATATAGATAAAAATAATTATTTGCATTCAATAAGTTGTAAGATTAATTTTTTTATAGAGAAGGTCTAGTAAATTTTCTAGATTCACATTTTTAATATATATATATATATATATATATATATATATATATATATATATAGGGTAAGGTTATTGTAAAAAAGGTTAAAAGTGTGAGAAGTGTGAGAAATATTGTGGAGGTGACATGTGTCCTAAATCTAAATTAATTCAAAAGGGTAAACAAGTAATTTTATCATTGATTCAATTAATTCAATACATTCCATAACCGCCACCTTATTTATAGGAACATGATTTTTTTTTAAAAGATCTCTATAAAAACACTACGAATAACACAGCAACCACCATTCAGCACGTATATAACACCATTCAATAATTATATAACACCATTCAATAAGTATATAACACCATTTTAAAGATCTCTATAAAAACACTACGAATAACACTGCAAAATCACCATTCAGCACATATATAACACCATTCAATAATTATATAACACCATTCAATAAGTAAATAACATTATTCAATAAGTATATAACACTATTAAAGACACTACCTCTATTTCCAGAATTTGTTCTTAGTATAATGTTCATAGTATGGTTATTGTACATTGTGTTTTAAACCTGCATGCATGGTTTACATCTGCATGCTAGTAGATGTTCCAAATTCCATATGTTAAAACACCATGGTATTTTAAACCTACATTCCAGTAGATGTTCTTCGCATGTTCATGGTATAGTGTTTTACACATGCATTCCAGTATGTGTTTAAAACACCACGCTTTGAATCACAATACAATTAAAACACCAGTATGAACATAGACAAAACATCATGGACTAAACATCTGATCGAAACATATTTTTTTTCTCTATTTAAGTATAGCAATATGGTACTCATATTAAAGATAAAAAACGCTCGTTATTATAGTGTAATTTAAAAAAAAGTTACGTATAAAAAAGTTATTGACGTTTAAAAAAGACGGGGAAAGTTGCATGTGCATTAATGTTAGTTTCTTAATTTAAAAATGTTAAATTTACCTGTATACCCTTAATCTAGAAAAAAAATTAATATGTTTAATAGTAAACATTATTTACAATTTTGCCATTATGATCTCAACCATTAGATCAAAGATCTAATGGTGTAGATTTTTTCTTACCTTTCTCACAAAAAAAAAACCCTTTTTTTACAAGAACCTCTACCTATATATATATATATATATATATACACACACACACACACACAGTGGCGTCTGTGAGAATTCATATACCATGTTCGAGCTCGAAAAATGTGCCCATATGTTTTAACGATAAACAATATAATTACGAAAATGATAAAAATTATAGTATTTGATAAACAATACAATTATGATAATGACAAAATCATAGTATTTTAATGAGTTACATAGCGTAATAAGTAATAAGTGAATACTAACCGATGATTCGTACAGCCCTCCTCGCATTCTTCATAGCAAATTGCTGGATCAACTCTTCATAGCAACTGTCTAGTATGATTAATATACAATTTACATCGTTATTTGCATATTACCGCGATCTACCAATATAGGACAATAGTCAATTCAATACGATGCGTTGTACGAGGATACGGGCAACATGGTTCTAATGTTAACAACAATTAACAGACTAACAGTTTAAAAATTAACACTAAACTGACGAACGGACCTTTTGAGTTCTGATCTTCAGATCGATGTTCTTGTTTGCGTCTCTGATCGATGTTGTTCTTGTTCACGTCTCTAAATCTTCTGTTCACAGCAGCACAGGCCCAACGATTCAGCAAAGTTCTGATGAAGTGATGATGTTCGACTGTTCGTTACTCTAATGAGTTTGTTCGTCTCGTCCTTTTAGATTCCAGGAGTCCATGAAATTCTCGTCGTTTGTTATATTTTTATTAAAATCATTTTAGTATTTGACCAATAAACCTAATGTGTAGTGGCTAAATTATAAACAATTAAAAAGTATTTGATAATGGGCATATATTGGAATTGATATGTGTTTACAATTTTAAAAAAAAATAACACATATATATATAGGGGACCGCTAAAATGAGAACCACCTCTAGTTGTAAGAACCGTGAGAACTACACCGTACGGGGCGAGGTGGACCAAATTTTTTTTGCATAAACGTAGATGCATGTATTATAAACACATTTGTAAAAAAAATGTTGGTGTGTAGTTTTGAGCATCCAAAGTTTGCGTTTACGGGACCCGTAAATTTTATTTAAAATTTACGGTACCCGTAAACACAAACTTGTGGTGTTCAAAACTACACACGCGACATTTGTTTTTTTTGAATTTTTTTTTACAAATGTGTTTATAATACAAGCATCTACGTTTATGAAAAAAAAATTTGGTCCAACTCGCCCCGGATCAAAAAGTTCTCACGGTTCTTACAACTGGAGGTGGTTCTCATTTTAGCGGTCCCCTATATATATATATATATATATATATAGAGAGAGAGAGAGAGAGAGAAAGTATAATGTACAAAACGCCTTAACGTACATTAACGTACGCGACAACATATATAACTTGCGTGATTTTTTTTTGATAAACTTTAACGTGCGTGATTTGTATCCCATGCATGATTATAGGGCTCCCATGCGTGATTTTATACCCCCCATGCGTGATTATCACACAACCAACTAATCCATGGGTTATTAAGCCCTGATCTGATGGTTGTGCATGTCGCGTACGTGAAGTACGATAAGGCGTTTTGTATGTTAACCCCTATATATATATATATATATATATATATATATATATATATATATATATATATATATATATATATATATATATATATATATCGAAGTGTGTTATAATTTTTATTAAAATTATATTAGTATTGGGACAATAAACCTAATATGTAGTGGGCTAAATTATAAACCATTAAAAAGTATTTGATAATGGGTCTATATTGGAATTGGTATGTATTTACAATTTTTTTAATAAAATATATATCGAAATTTTTTTAAAATTCCCGTACCCCTCGAAATCATGGGCCTTGTGCGGAAGTCCTCCCTGCATACCATCATAGTCGGCCGTGTGTGTGTGTATATATATATATATTTATATATGTGATTCGGATAAAATGAAAACCACCACGAGTTGTCAGAACCGTGAGAACTTTTTGATCTCGCGCGAATTGGGTAAAAATTTTTTTGCACAAACATAGATGAAAACATTATGAACACGTCTGAAAAAAAAGTAAAAAAATTGTCGAGTCGTTAGTTTTGATTGATACAAGTTTTTTTTACGCGCTGGTGTAAAATTTTACTTTTAATAACAATTTTTTTATTAGGGCGTAAAAAAGCTTGCATCAGTCAAAACTAAGGACTCGATATTTTTTTTTACTTTTTTTACAGATACGTTTATAATAATTTCATCTACGTTTTTGCAAAAAAAAAAAAATTGGCCCAACTCGCGCGGGATTAAAAAGTTCTCACGTTTCTCACAACTCGTAGTGTTTCTCATTTTATATATATATATATATATATAAAAGTCCTTTTTTTAAATTTAGGCCCCAATAAATATATATAGGGGAATGATCATTCAGAAACACCCTTAATTGCGAGAACAGCGAAAACCAATGTGAACACAACCAAAAATACCTAAAAAAATCTAAACAACACACAAATTTTTTTAATATTTGTTATGTAAAAATCGCTACTTTTAGCAGCCAATTTTTTTTTAAATTAAAAAAAAATTAGTTTTTGGGGTATTAAAAGTAGCGATTTTTACATAAAAAATAATTAAAAAAATTGTGTGTGTTTTTTATATTTTTTTAGGTTTTTTTGGTGGTTTAGTTTTTAGCATTTAGCTTGGGTGGGGGGTGGGTGGGGTTAGTTTTTTTTTTAGGTTTTTTTAGGGGGTTTAGTTTTTAGCATTTAGCTTGGAGGAGGGGTTAATTTTTTTTCTTTTTTTTTTTGGGGTGGGGGTTAGTTTTTTTAGGTTTTTGGTGGTGTAGTGGGTTTATTTTGTTGTGTTCACATTGGTTCTCGCAATAAAGTTCAAAAGTGTGAGAAATGATCTAATGGTTGAGATCAATAGGGACCAAATTATAAATTATGTTTTGATTATTTGGACTGATTTGAAAATTGTAGGGGTAATATTGTCTTTGTATATGTTTCAAATTAGGTAACATCTCCTAAATTCTAGCGATTCAATTTTAAACTTATTCTAAAATTCAGAGATTTTTAAAAATCCAGAAATATGTAACTGCTACAAAAAATATATAACACTATACATCCATCATACAATACTATATAACACCCTATAACACCGTATAACACTATGTAATACCATATAACACCATATAACACTATGTAACACTATATAATACTAAATAACAATATATAACACTATATATCTATCATAGACATGCTATCAGAAAAATATAACACTATATAACACTATATAACTCTAAATAACACTATATAACACCATATAATACCATATAACACCATATAACACTATATAACACCATATAACACCATGTAACACTATATAAAAATATATAACACTATACTGTAAGACCCTGACTTTAAATATCGATTTTTTTCATATAAAAGTGTTTATATGATTACACATACCTTTGAAAATACGAGTTTCTTAAAGCTTCTTGAAATTTAAAACATTTCAACTTAAATTCGTCATTTAATCTCGTAACGACGAAACGTGATGCGGAAGCTTAAACTTTGATCGTGTTCGATTCTTCGTTGAGCTTGATCGTCATCCGGTACATCTCGCCAAACCTATATTTCATAAATCATGAAATGAGTTAGTTATGAGAGTTTATAATGTGTATTAACGAGACCGTAAGACTAAACAATTAAATTAATAAATTTTCGCCCATATCAGAGCTCGTAGCGTGCCGCGACGCCGACGCCCTAGGGCAACTCCCATCGCGGGGCGCGAAGTCCCCTTTTTCACATGTGCAGCTGGGAACTGCAACTCCCAGCTTTACCATTTTTCACAAAAATGTTCATAACTTGCTCAATTTTTATCCGTTTTACGACCTGTTTCTTCCTACGTGATCGTAACTTGTTCCTCCATCACATGGATTTAAAATCCAACATCCGGATTAACAACTTTCTAAGTTTTTAAGCCCTCGGCTTTATATTTCTTTACAAAACTTTTGACCAGCTCATGATTCATCAAACAAACTTGTTTGTTTGCATTCAAATTCTCATGAACATCATACTATGAGTGTTTTCTATTATCCAAGGTTCAATTCACGGGTTTTTTGCACCCTAACTCGTTTTTATGTGTATACTTATTTTGACCCGTTAAAGATTTAAGCATTTTAAACTCATATCATGCTCTCCCTTTTTTACTTATATCTTATTCTCACATTAAGATATCTACTTATCTTCCACCACAACTATATTTGTGGTAGATTTAATTTAGTAAACTTTTTATTCCGAGTTCTACCCCTCGGTTTGTCATTTTACAAAAAAGACTCATTTTGAGGCATTTGACCCAAAAGGTTCATACCTTTCACTTTTATACTTATCCAAAGGATTTACTCGATCGTAAAACTTATTTTCAAACTACCTTTAAGAGTCATTTGCCCAGTTTAGCATTCAAGGGCGTTTTGGTCAACTTTAGCCCTTCCTAACGACGAATGACTTTCAATAACATGTTTGACCAAAATCACACATTTTAGGTATAATCTTATTTACACATACCTGGCTCGGGTCAAAGTATAGACCCGTTTAATACATTGCTTTAATAAACGCTAATTAATAGCAACGCATATATCCCTTCGCTATTCACTCCTATGAGCATAAGACTCGACAACAATCATTAGTCGATATTGTCAAATGGTTATATTATCACCTTTTAACCCATTTGGTCTAAATGACTATTTTATCATTGTGAGATGGTATTTATTTACCATCTCATCCATGTAACATGTTCCGGTTTACACCGTACAATCATATTACTTAAAAATCATTTCTTAATTATTTTGACCCATCATGGCTTACGCCATAGAGTGTCTTTCTCAAAAGCTAATGTTTATCCGTTAACTTGTAACCAATTACCATATTATCCTTTTACTCATTATGGATTAAACCATAAGGTAACTTAATTCAAAACTCGTTGTTTATTCGTCATTGCATGACCGAATTACCTTTTTACTCCTTTTTAACCATTAAACATGGTTTCTTATTATTTTCATTTATTTCGTCCCGTATAACTACACGTCGGAATATCAGATTCCAAATACTTATTTACCTTATCCTTAATTAATACAATAAGGGGATATTCTACAAAATAAAAAGGGTGTAAGCTTTACTTACCTTGGATTCGATTATGTTTTTCCTTCATACTTAATTCGTTTGACCCGCTTCCTTCCCAATCCACCTAGCTTGTCTAGCGTCAAACTATCATTCATCATTCGCAAGGTGTTTAGATTAATCTCCGTTTAACACGATTATTCCACCTTATGTATTTTATATCAAAACTATCATTTCAATCGTATTGTAGGTCAATTTGACTTTTTAAAGGTTAACTGCCTATTAGCATATGAAATGCATAATCAAGTTCAACAACTCGTTTAGACATTCTATTAACTACCCGGTAGGCGTTATTTTTAGGCCACCTTTTTAACTAAAATTCTAACCAAATTCTTCATACAAACTAGTAGATAACATGCTTTTAAGCATCTATTTACATGAATATAACTTCAATTTCGTCATAACATACTTAACCCATTTCATGGCAACTATGAAAATATACTCAAACTCATAAATTGTTAAAGTATCTTCCTATTACTACCATCCATGATGGTTTTAAACATAAGTACATCATAAACTTTATCATATTATAAAGTTTCACAAATTTAACTCAAGTGTTCATCATATCATTATAAAACCGATTTATCACATGCAAGGTTAATCCTTTAATCACTAGCTTATGGCACTAAATCACGAATTTCACATCTAGGGTTTGTTCCTAGACTTGTACTCATGTCAATTTCACTATAACATTCAACATTCACACTATAATTTCGTTTATGAATGTTTATCACCAATTCAAAATACCACCAAATATTCAAAATTCAACATACCTTGTGATCTTCTAACTTGGGTGATCACGAAATTAGTTAGAGCACCGATTTTTAGCTTGATTCTTCTATGATTTTGTTGAATTTTGTGAGTTTTAGGGTTTTGAAAGAACCCCTTCTTGTGCTCCTGATGATATTGACCAAACACACACAGTGTGTGTGTTTTGGGTTTTTAACTTGTTTCAGTTAAAAACATTTTCATATTTGCCCCCTTTTAGTCCCTCTAGTTCCAAAGTTATAATAAGGGTCAACACATGTCATCTCCACAACATTTCTTACCCTTTTGAATTAATGTACATGATCTCCTACCATATATATATATATATATATATATATAAGTCCTTTTTTTAAATTTAGGCCCCAAAAAAATTTGGCCTCAGCCGAGAGTACGGCTCACCCACACCCAGGCAGGCACTGCTAAATTATAATGGATGATACTCAAATTTAATAAACTACATTAAACTGCAATGGTCTAACAAATTAAAGTGAGTATGTGTGTGTATATATATCAACATATGTAAATGAACGAACTAAAACAAACAACATAAATTAAATGATGGAACATAAACAAATTTGATTAAATGATGGAATATAAATGTATGAACGAGACATGTGTTCGTGTTCATTCACTAAGTTGTTATACTTAATGAATTAAAATTTATGTTCATGTTTGTTCGTTTATTAAAAAATTGAAACTAGTTGAACTTTCTGCCGAACACTTCATTGAATGTTTGGTTCGTTTACCAGCTTATGTGTGTGCAACAAATAATTACAGCTGTCAAATTTAGGGGTGTTCAACGTGTCACACCCCCAAAATCCACAAGCGGGGTATCACCGCAGGAGGCATGACTGACCATGATCTAGCCACCAATCACATTGAACTCATAGGTATATCTAAATAAATCTTTCATTTATTAACATTAAGTGTGACACGTTACAAATAATTCACAGTATACAGCGGAAGCATAATTAATTCGTTGAGTGTTTATAAACCACATGTGAAAACCAGTAGTCTTGTATTGCGATTCCATGTAACTCGACCCATGACCACTCCAGCCTTCCAGACAGCAAGTTCCAACAATATGCACCCTAAGGCCTGCAAGGCATGTAACAACGAATCAACAACAAAGTTGAGCGAGTTCACAGTTGATTGTCCAGTTTAAAGTTGTTTCAAAAATCATAAGTTCATTCAAAATCCAGTAGTTAATCAGTTCCTTGTTTCCCAAACCATAACCATAACCATAACCAGTGGGGGCTACCCTATATTGTAAACCACTAGACTAATTATATATATTGGCGTCCTTCCCAACCGAGGACGGAGGTACGTATTCTACCCAACCGAGAATACGCAGGTTAAATGTAGGCGTCCTTCCCAATCCGAGGATGGAGGTACGTATTCTTCCCAATCCAAGAATACGCAGGTTTAGTGTAGGCGTCCTTCCCAATCCGAGGACGGAGGTACGTATTCTTCCCAATCTGAGAATACGCAGGATTAAATGTAGTCTATTAGTGGTGAATATACAGGTTTCATCTTAGCTTCTTAATCCCATTCCCAACCCACCGGGAATCCCATGCCTTAAGAGTGTGAACTCACCTTGGTTTGCTCGGTTAGATTAAATGCTCGTTAAACAATTGATCAATCAAATCCTATCGTGGTTACCAGAGACAGTCAGTCTCATGAATTCATAATTCACGTATCTAGTCACACGTATTGCTCAAGCAATAAACAACCAAACGTATAATCATCACCTATGTCATAACAAGCGTAGTTCGTACTGTCACACAAGTTGTAGCAAGTATTCACACCAACGCATATCCATATTGTATATTCATGCCATATGCTTGTTCAGTTTAACCTAAACATTTAACTCGTCGCACGCAGGAGAGTGTAACCTAAACAGTTTGACATGCAATCCAGCTGTTACTCAGTCGTTTTACCCGGCCCAACTACCCCAGGCCCATTGCCGTCATACGGCCCAAGAAGTGCCAGCCCGTGAAAGAAACCCAACCAACAAGCAACTGGACTCAGTTTGTGCGATCCGTGCAGCCCACTCACCTCGGCCCATCTTTTGTGCGGCCCAAATGAGTTTACCCAAAACTAAACATGAAATAAATGGGATCATAATAATGGCCAACATACTAGATAATTACACATGAGCTCTCACCTGATGTCATGAATTGACATGATAAAGGGACAAGTCACTGGACAATAAATGCAATATGATGATTCTTAAAATCATGGCCGACAACTATATTCAAGGTGTTATCCTATTGGGCCGATATCAAGAGTTCATGTAATTATACTTGGGCCAATAATTCTGCTAACATCACATGTACCTTACATCAATTTTAATGCAAACTTGAATCATGTAATAAGTGCTATTATATGATTGGACCAAAGATCCACTAAGCCGACAACAATTCTCTGTTGATTTAGATACTTCATGCAACTCTATCATGCACAAGGTTCCCATAACCTAAATCGCATTACAAACAACTAATTCGTATAATCACATGTTTAACATTCTAATCGTTCACCTTATCTAAATATATGGCAGTCTGTTCTCATTTCCATGTGGGTGTTGCTAGTTGCTGATACTTCACCTTGACTTTCCCACAAGTCAACTCATCATTCACATACTTAACTAGGTGAGCCTTCATAACCGATCACCAGTAAAAGGTTTATAAATCCTAATGTCTCTCATCATAACCCAGACGATTAGAATATCGACGCCGATGCTTACTCAACATAAATTTCCTACAGTCACTGTATAATGAGATCCACACTCGTTCCATGTTGGAACCTGAAGGTTTATACATTAAGGATTGCAAAGTTAAAGGGTTGATTTTGTAATTGTTAAATATATGTTTTGGGTCGATATGTATGGGTTGGACTAGTTTGGCTGGTTTCGAGTGGGCCTAGTATAGTAATCCATGCGTTTTAGTATTTAAGCAAACCTCAACCATTTGGTTGAGGTTGATCAGTTAGTAGCGAACAAGGAAGGCCAGCCGAAACCTATTGTGTGTCTTGTATCCGTCACCTTCAATCAGTGAATGCAAGATATCTTGGTTTGTTTTAATTGCTTTTAGTGTTTCGGTTATATTTGTTCTTGAATCCGCTTGTGTTTGATTTCCGCACTTACACAAGTTATTGTTTGATATCATTGAAAGATCCTTACGGGTTTAACAATTGGTATCAGAGCCAAGAAACCAAATCTTGGTTCGGTTTTGATATCATTCGGATTCAAGAAGTTTATGTTGTTACTGATCTTATTTACCAGTTTTGTGTTACAGGGATTTAGTTTGGTGTGGTGTGTTTCTTGATTTTAAGATTCATATCCTCAAAAATGTTCTTGGCATAGTCTTCGTAATTGGTGTTGATTGTGGTTTGTGTGATTTCAGAGATTTGTGTTTGCTGATTTCTCGGAGATTTGGTGATCAAAGAAAATTCAAAGATTACAATATCTTTGAATTTTTGAAAAGTGCTGAAAATCAGGGATTACGAGTCAACAGATTTATCTCACATTTGTTTTGCAGGTCTCGACTCGCAACCAGCCATCTCGACTTGTCAACATTTGGTCTCGACTCACAACCAGCTGTCTCGACTTGTCAACATTTGGCCTCGACTCGCAATCAGCTGTCTCGACTTGTCAACATTTGGTCTCGACTCGCAACCAGCTATCTCGACTTGTCAACATTTGGCCTCGACTCGCAATCAGCTGTCTCGACTTGTAAACATCACAGTTTCGACTCGCAACCAGAATTAGTCTCGAGTCATCAATTGCTAGTCTCGACTCGCAACCAACTGAGGTCTCAAGTTGTCTACTTTTGGTCTCGACTCTCAACCATCTGTGGTCTCGAGTCATCTTCATTATTGTCTCGACTCGCAACCGTGGTTTCGACTCGTAACGACGATTTGCAACGTGATTTGGACTTTGGACTTTGAACTTTGAACAGGATCTTTGGACTTAAAACATAATTAATTAATTAATTAATTAATCATGTCTGCAAATAATGTTGACTTGGCTGCCCTTAACAAACAGCAAGAACTGGATTCAAAGGTTGGGACCACTACACGCATTCCAAGGTTGACCGATGCTAATGACTTTCCTGAGTGGAAGTGGCGTTTTGAACAACATGTGAAGGTCAAAGATTCTAAAATTTGGAGAAGTATTCTGAGAGGTCCAGGGGAGATCATGATGGATAGTTCCACAGAACCTGGTATAAAAGTGAAGAAACCCAAAAGTCAATATACTGAAGATGACTTCGCAATAGTTGAAGAAGATGAAAGAGCACTTTCCTATTTGACCATGGGATTGGGTCTAGACATTGCTATCGGTTTTCGTACTTGCAAATCCGCCAAAGAACTGTGGGAATCTCTGATCGATGTTTATGAAGGGAATGAGGACATGAAGGAGAGTCGAAGAAATCTGCTAAGACAAAATTTCAACAATTTCAACCATATCTATGGAGAAACTGTTGATAACCAACTTCAGAGGTTTGTCAAACTGGTCACTCAAATGCAGATGGAAGAAATTCATACATCAAATGCTTCGACAAATAGACAGCTTCTGAATGCATTGCCAAAAAGCTGGGATCATCATGTTGCTATGATCAAGCAAACAAAGGATCTTGCTAGGTGCAGTTTGTCTGAGATGATTTCTCATATCAAGGCATGTGAGCTGGATGACAAGCAAAGAGAAACTAATTACAAGAATAGCATGCTAGCTGCAGGATTCTCTGTTGCTCCCGTTTCGTCAAACAACAACAATGCAGCTCTTTTGTCTCAATGAGGATTTCAAATGTTTAGCAATGCGGCGTCTGCTAAATCTACTCCTACCTCAGCAAATGTCTATTACTCTGGATCTTCGACTCAAGCTGCTCCATCACGATATACTGCTGCTCCATCTTCGAATACGTCTACTGCTGCTCCATCTTCGAATACGTCTACTGCTGCTCCTTCTTCCGCTGTGAAAAATGAAATGATTGCTTTCTTCACACAACAGTCTAAAGAAAATCTGGATATCGCAGCCTCTGTGATAAATTGTTTGAATGCTTTTGTTGCAGGAAAAATTGATCCTCCTAAATGGTGTGGCGATGACTTACATCAGATTCATCCTGATGATGTTGAAGAAATGGACATCACATGGCAGATGGCTATGGCTGCATTCAGGGCAACAAGGTTTATGAAAAGAACTGGTAAAAATAAATAGGGTGCTTCGTTTACAGGAGCGTCTACAGTACCTTTTAAACTACGCTGTTACAACTGTCATGAGGAAGGACACTATGCTCGAAACTGCACAAAGCCACCTATTAATAGAGAACAGACTCCTGCCCAACCCATTACACCTGATCGAGAGAGAGCTCTTGTGACCACATCGAGTATAACGGATGATGCTGCTACTGGTGGAAGTCCTCAACCCCTAGGACTAGCTCAAGCCTTGGTGGTTCAGCCTGATATCAACTTTGATTGGAATTCGGAAATTGAGCGACTGAACATCTCAGCTCCAGAAAATCAAGCTGATACAAACAACATTGCTTTCATGACCACTAATGATCAAGTTTCCGCTTTTGAGGATGAGGCTCCAGCACCTGAGGAGGAGACTTCAGCTGAAAACCTCGCTCTTATGACTCAGATTCTTTCAGCTCCAGTTAAAGGTCTCACCAAAGAAGATGTACTTTCTGTTTTCTGTACTCCTGAGTGTAGGGAAAGGGTTGAAGCTTACAGAATACACAATGCTGAGCTAATTCAAGATTATCAAGATATAAAAATAAAAATTTCACATTATCGAAAAACGAAAAACTTTATAAAGAAAAGATTGAGGCTCAGCGAAAAGACATCATCAAACTCAAAGATGATGTAAGTGTAAAAACAGCCCATTTTCTAGAAGCTCAGGAGAAAGTATGTATTTTAACTAAGGAACTGGAAGATATCAGAGATAGATATCAAATAAATGAACTTAATATTAAGAAATATGATTCTTCCAGCAAACTAGTTAAAAACTTGTGCGATCAACAGCTCGCATACAAGAAAAAGAAAGGGTGTGGTTTGGGTTTTAATCAGGCTCCTCCTCCTTATAATGACAATTATACTTATTTACCTATGACTGAGGAGGAGATGATGAATGAAAGTCAAAAGACTTATGGTCCCAAAAACAATAAGTCTTCATTTAATGGCATACCAATTGAGAAACAGAAGACTACTCAAATAAATTTTGTTTCTAAAGGCTCAATTGATCCTAACACTTCGTCTTCATGTGCAGATAAAGTATCTGAAGTAAAGTGTGGAGATGTTCTTGGGAGTGAACCAGTTGTTCATTCTAATATTTCTGAAAATTATTTTGAAAAAACTGAATCTGATATTGCTTTTGGTCGGTCTTTGTTTGCGTCGTTTTGTGCTTATGTTTTGTCTAGTGAGCCTGATGTTTTGGGCAAAACTGATAATGTTTGTGTTGAAACTTTGAACAATAAGTCTGGTGATGAATTTTCTTCAGTTAATGATTGTGAATGTGATGTTTCTAACCCTTTGGTTGATGACAGTGTTACAGGTGAGGTCCCTCAGGACACATTCAGTGAAACCACTGAAACTTCTTCACAAGAAAATCAAGAGTATCGTGATTCTTCTTCTGAATCTGTCTCAGTGGGTATCCCTAATGTTGAATCTAGTGGGATCCCATTGGAAACTATAGTGGAAATTGAACCTGAATTAGTTTCACATGATAAATGTGTTGATGAAACGCATATTGATGAGACTTCTGCATGTTCAAATACTGAGACTGAATTTGGTAAAGAAGAAAAAGGGTTTGAGTTAAATAAAGAGTCATCAGAAAATGTTTTTGAAATTAAAACATCAACTTCAAATGATGACCACGGTAAAGAAAGGGTGTCAAATTGTTCATCAACATCACATGAATGTGTAAATTCTAATCAGCAGACATCAAAATGCTCAGAACAGCCACAAGGGAAACATATTAGGAAAACCAAAACGTCCAATCATTTAAAACCAAACAAAGCTTCTTCATTAAAGCATCAAAATTTTCAAAATACTCACACAATGAAACGGCAAACATGTTTTAATTGTGGAATTGCTAGACACATTGCCAGAAACTGTGTTCAACTCCCAAGTGACCAGTCCAAGAAGAAGTTCGTACAAAATCAGAAGGTCAAGTCTAACCGATATCGTTGTTCAGGGTCAATGACGACTGAAAGGTCTAAGACAATGAAGCACAACTATCGCAAAACTAAACCTTCTGATCAAAATTGGAATGCAGCCAAATGTAGAAATCAAAATCAAAAGAACAGTTTTCAAAGAAATCAACAAAATGGTTTTGGTAACTATAATTCAAATTGGTCAAACACATTTTGGAAACCAAAAACTGGTGCTGCACAATCTAATACATTTCGCCAAAGATCTCTCATGCAAAATTCTTCAAAATATCTTATCAAAGATAATCTCATTTGGCAAAGAGTGACATATATTGATGCACAAGGAAAACCCAGATCCACCATGGGCTGGGTTCCTAGATCTAACTAATCCCGCTAATCGTGCAGGAACAGCTATGGAGGACTACCGTGCGACTTTGGTACATGGATAGTGGTTGTTCCAGGCACATGACAGGAGACTTGTCCCAGTTAATAAATGTAAAAGAATTTAATGGTGGATATGTCTCATTTGCGGGAGGAGAATCAGGAAGGATCACATTGAAAGGAACAGTTAGAAACGGTGTTTTAAGCTTCAAGAATGTTAACTATGTTCCAGAACTGAAACACAATCTGTTGAGCATCTCTCAGATTTGTGATCGAGGAAATTCAGTTCACTTTACAAAGAAAGGATGTTATGTGCTTAAACCTGGGATTCTCATTCCAGAAGATTGGTTCTTAATGTCAGCAGAGAGACGAGGAAACGCCTATGTGATTGATATGAACAAGAAACCTTGTGAAGAAGTTACTTGCCTATTCTCGAAGATTTCAGAACATGATGGTCTACTGTGGCATCGTCGCCTTGGGCATGTGAACATGAAGAATCTGAACCGACTGGCTAAAGGTCAACTAGTCCGTGATCTTCCAATAAAAGATTTCATGTTGGTTGAAAAATGTGTTGCTTGTGCGAAAGGAAAAGCTCATCGAAAACCTCATAAGTCTAAACCTGCACCCTCAACGAAAGCTGTGCTCGAATTACTTCACATGGATCTTTTTGGTCTAGTGAATGTGTTGAGTATTGGCAAGAAAGCTTATTGTCTTGTAATCGTTGATGATTATTCTCATTACACCTAGGTGTATTTTCTCAGCCACAAGAATGAAACTGCAGTCTTAGTGAAACAATTCATCACTCTGGCAGAAAATCAAGCGAGCACCAAAGTGAAGGTTATTCGATCTGACAATGGGACAGAATTCAAGAACGTAACTTTGGACACATTCTGCACTGAAAAGGGAATTGATCGTCAGTATAGTGCACCACGAACTCCTCAACAGAATGGAGTAGCTGAAAGAAGAAATCGTACTCTTATCGAGGCTGCACGAACTATGCTGGCTGACTCGAAGCTTCCTAGTTTCTTTTAGGCTGAATCAGTTAGCACGGCTTGTTACATCCAGAATCATGCTTTAGTAAATAAACGTCATATGAAAACTCCTTATGAGATTCTGGAAGGACGTAAACCTTCGGTTTCACACTTTCGTATCTTTGGATGTCCATGTGTATTATTACTTATGGACTCTAATGGAAAGTTTGAAGTTAAAGGGGAGGAATGTTTCTTTGTTGGATATGCAAAAGGCTCTGCCTATAGAGTATACAACAAAGTAACTAAAAAGGTCGTCGAGTCGTGCAACATTGAATGGCTCGAAGAAAATGCTACGGATGCTAGAGTTGGACCAGATTGGTTATATGATTATGCAAATTTGTTTAAATCATTTAACATTTTGTCAAGTGTTTCTTCAGATGCAGATATATCTACTCCAAAGCAACCGTTGTCTTTTGAAGATACTGAAGAAGAAGAACAGACAGAAGGAAGCTTTAGACATCACACCATTGACCCACCGGGAATGGTGTTTACACAGCATCCTCTGCCTCAACAAATGTCTCATCAATCTCCTGAAGGTGCACAATCTAGTGGAATTTCACCTAATACAGCTGGATCAGAACTGTTTGCTGATCCTATTCCTGAAGAGTGTACTGTTACCACTCCTGTGAGTCACAGTCCGCTAGCACCTAATGAGGTGGAGTCAAGCAACATACACACATCTCTAGACGAGACGATACCTGAATTTGCCATTCCAACAAGTGTTCAGAGAAATCATCCTATTGAGAATGTGATAGGTCCTGTGAATGCAGGAGTTTAGACCAGAAGCCAATTAGGAACCATTAATTTGTGTTTATATTCTAGCTACATTTCTCAAATTGAACCTAAAACCAATGATGTAGCGTTGCAGGAACCAGGCTGGGTTGATGCTATGCACGAAGAGCTAAACCAGTTCGAGAAGCTAGGAGTATGGAAACTTGTGGAGTTGCCAAAAGGAAAACGCAAGCTTGGAACTCGCTGGGTTTTCAGAAACAAGCAAGATTCTGAAGGAGTTATTGTTCGAAATAAAGCACGATTAGTGGTCCAAGGATTCAGACAAAAAGAGGGACTGGATTATGATGAAGTCTATGCCCCTGTTTCCCGACTTGAAGCAATCCGGATTTTCTTAGCATACGCATCCTTCATGGGATTCACTATTTACCAGATGGATGTCAAAACGGCATTTTTGTACGGAGAAGTGAAGGAAGAAATTTTTGTTGAGCAACCGCCGGGTTTTATTCATCCAGACCATCCAGAATATGCCTACAAGCTTGACAAGGCATTATATAGGTTGCATCAAGCACCTAGGGCTTGGTATGCAACTCTGACAGAACATCTTCTGGCTCATGGATACACACGAGGCACAATAGATCAGACTATGTTTATCAAAATAGTGGGCAAGGATTAAATCTTGGTTCAAATTTATGTCGATGATATTATCTTCAGGTCTACAAGTGAGAAGCTTTGCAAAGTTTGAGAGTGTTATGCAAAAGAAGTTCGAGATGAGTGCACTCGGTGAAATGACATTGTTTTTGGGTTTACAAGTTAAACAAGATTCATGGGGCATTCTAATTCATCAAGGGAAATATGTGGATGATGTGCTGAAGAAATTCAAGTTCAAAGACGCTAAACCGGCAGAAACTCCAATGGCAGAAAGACCGTTGTTAACTGAAGATGCTGAAGGATCCCCTGTTGATCAACGACTTTATAGGTCTATGATTGGATCGTTGATGTATCTGACAGCTAGTCGTCCTGACATCATGTTTGCTGTCTGCAATTGCGCACGATATTAGGCTAATCCTAAAACTTCTCATCTTACTGTTGTTAAACGAATCTTTCGGTACCTTAAAGGCCGACCCAGGTTTGGTCTGTGGTATCCGAGGGATTCGAATTTTGACCTGTTTGCGTTTTCTGACAGTAATTTTGGAGGCACTGACAAGGACAGGAAATCCACCTCTGCTGGATGTCAATTTTTGGGTGACAGGCTCATTTCTTGGCAATGCAAGAAGCAACAAACGGTAGCTATTTCCACAGCTGAAGCAGAATATGTTGCAGCTTCGGCGTCTTGCTCTCAAGTGGTGTGGATGCAACATCAATTGCAGGACTACGGTTTGACTTATCTTAAGACTACCATATACTGTGATAATGATGCTACCATGCAAATTGTGAAAAATCCTGTTTTCCACTCAAAAACCAAGCACATTGATATTAAAGTTCATTTTATACGAGACTGTTTTGATAGAGGTCTTATCAAACTGGAGCAAATCGACACAGATGCAAATGCTGCCGATTTGTTCACAAAACCTGTCAGCAGTTCGAAATTTCAAGTGCTTGTGGATTTTCTGAAAATGATCCGCTTTACTGACTGAGAATGTTTTTGTTTTATTTCGTAGGTAAATTTGTTCATAAAGTTTTCTATTCTTAGGTAGTTTTTATTTATGCTCAAATTTAGGTGGAGAAAATTATGAAAAATACAAAAACATTAAAAAATTGAAAAATACAAAAAGAGGCATTGCATGACTGGGAAATGAAATGAATTTTCACATTATGGTCAAGGGCTGACTCATGTAAGACCAGTATCGAAATAGTTTGACTCTAGTATGATGTGTTGGTAGGCTTTATCCTTAAGACTGGAAACATTGGCTGTTTCTGTTCAGAACTAAAATAGTACATGACCTCAGAAAAGAAAATCACTTGGAATTAGCTCATGTCTATTTGAATGTCTGTATGTTGTCCCGATACACACAATTTTGGTCTGACTCTGAAATCTTTTCTGAAAAAGTCGTGTGACAACTCGTTTACTCAGGGTCTTTTCTATGTAATTAATCCCTTTCACAATTGGTTAAGTGTTGTAAGCTATGTGTAGGTTTCATGAAATAGATTATTGGTGTGGAATATATGCTAATAGTGTGAGCTGGGAGATGTATTATGTGATAATTGCGTGTATGGTTGTAAACTATAAAACCTAGTCGCACAAAGGGCCCGTGTCACACTTCCACGCCTTGGTATACTCGGCCCACACACTCTATTCGGCCCAAACTCATCCTGGAACCAAAACCGAGCCCAACCGAGCCTAGCCCATCTCTTTCTCTTTCTTTGTATGCATGTATGTAGGTGGAGATCCACATAATTCCTTTCTAAACGATTGCAAACCCTAAGACCCCTTCACAAACAAGCGACGTCAGCAATCTTTTAGTAACACCATCTCCATCGGCCGAGATTCTAGCCCAGAAACATCACTTTCCGCGTTCGAGCTCGCACCCTTTCTTGATTGTTTGGTACGTTTTAATCAGTTAATGATGCCCATACTTGGTTTACCTTGATTATATTATGTGAACTATTTTGTTTGTGGTTTGATAGTTTCGGTTTCGTAGGAACCATCATAGGAATTGTTCATATATGAAACTGTTAAGAAATAACTAGTATGGCGGGGATGGATAATTTATCAATTTAATTGTATGTGCAGCCTTGATTTTGTGCAACCTAGGGTTCTGGTAGAGCACATGCGCTGATCGAATGTATGGGTAGAATGATGTAGGGTGTTCATTAATGAATTTCTGAATGCATGGTTATTATAATACACGTGTACGAATCAGTGAAATAGTGATGAATTGGATTATGTGATGCATGATAATGGTATGTAGATCATCAAGTAATGATTAGGAGGACACAAATTCATGGTAAATGGTTGGATCCTGCGTGTGTTAAGAATGAGCATTTGTGGGTCCAATTTGACTAGTAATACTAATAACATAAACTGTCATTTTAATTCTTGGAGGTTACCATGTTAACTGACCCAAATTGAAATATGAATTAATAATTATTGGCTGCGTGAATGAAGGATGCGGTTACTAATTGGTGTAACTGATTGGTTGCATGTGTCAGAATAAATCACACAAATCACACACTTTCGTTTTAATCGCACATGTATGGGCCGGTGGTAATGGGTTGCACACGGGTTGGGCCAAGGGATTGGAATTGGGCCGTACATGACTGTTGATCACACACCAAACATACATGAGTCGCACACTAGGGGATCAATCACACACTCCCCTGATTTGGGCCGGTAGTGATTGGGCCGAACACTGTTAAGGTTGATGGATTGAACGTGGATTAGTGAATGAATTTGTATGCATGCTGAATGTTAATATTTGTTATTGGCTGATGTACACTGTATGCAAAATGTTGATTATGTGATTTAAGGACATGCGAAACTGATTGTAATGATAATCGTACTAGGACTTGGTTGATCAACGTGAAACAAAGTAGTATAACATACCGAGCAAACCAAGGTGAGTTCACTACATTCGAGCATGCGTCCCAGTGGTTGGGGACAGTCAGTGGGTATCCCGTGGAGGGATAAGTCTTTTGGGTAAAAACGGGTATATTGGTTAATATTCTCACCTATCATTCTTGTAAGTCCCTTATGTTGTTACCTGGAGGGTAACGGGTATTAGTTGGTAGCGCTACTTAGGTTTGGTACCCTCACACCGCTCCTAGATAGGACGGATGTGAACTAATGACCCAGTCGGGCCCAGTACTGGATAGGAGTACGTGGGAAAGGGCAGTCATGTACATCAGGAGCCGTCTTGTTCGGAATTGAGATATTAACAATATTACTTGCATTTGTCAGTGAACTGTTTTACATACAACTGGTAACAAACGTTTTCTTAAACTGTGAACTCGCCAGCTTTGTCTGATACACTTGTTACATGCTCGCAGGTCGTTAGGTATCTTGGAACAGGAACTTGCTGGCTGGAGGGCATGAGTGGTCATGGTTCACACCGATTGGTTTTATTTATTGAACATTGGTTCTTACATTTGTTTAGAAAATGTTTATATTGTGATACGTTAACGCTTCCGCTGAATTTGCTGGTTTCGAATAACTTATGTTTGGATTTTATTATTAAATGATGAAACTTTATTTTAAACTTATGGATTCAATGTAATTGGTGGCTCGTTTCTAGTGGGTCACACGCCTAACAGGGACACTCCCTAGGTGGTATTTTGAGGTTGTGACAGTTTGGTATCAGAGCCACTGGTTATAGTGATCTTGGTTTTAAAACGATTTCTATAAAACCAGACTATAACTGAACTGATCCGAAATCGACCATGACACTCAGCTCCAGACTGCAAGGTTCGTCTTTCTCACTTGTTGCATACATTACATAACTAGTACACATTTACTTATGACGCAACATACGAACACACACTCGTCACTAAAGCATGATTGCATGAATTGCTTGCCTACGTTACGATGCATTTTAAAACCGCGAGGGGCGGACGTTGAGAGCGTGCTGGCTGCCAAAGCAGACAATATCATGGTGCGTTGATAGCATGTCATAGTCTTTGGATTTCTGTGATCTTATTACCTTAACAACCTCCGTTTGACACTTGAGTTTGAGAAACCATTTGACATGAGTTAGGAGGAACTGAGGTGAGCATGCAAATCACAATATTATTGTGGGTGCACACATAATAATAATGTGGGGTGCATGCGAGTCCTAGTGAGCCCTAACAAGTGAAAAAGGGAGTTCTGTTCTGTTATCTAATCAATGAGAAATGTAACAAACCTATGTGGGGTCATAGCAGTGATTGTCTTTACTCGAACGTGACCTTTTCACTCCTTTCTGAATCCTTACGAATCTCGATGCTATCGAGTATTACCTGAACACACATCTAAACGCCTAGCGAACTGTGTAGAATGTTAGGTGCTTGTACAAACGTTCCAGAGTTGGATGTGGCAACGTCAACGATTGGTTATACCTTTCTCACTTCTCATTGTATGCTGGAACTCAATAAATTAGCGCATTAGATCCAGAAGTGCGATCACTTCTGCGGCACTCTCGCAGCAAACCGTGTAGTATTTAATCAACTTGGAAGATCGATGGACCAGGGGATGAGCGTAGTATCCCACCAACCTCAGTATTTGGACAACCCCGGTTACCGGTAACGAACACCAGCGAATAGACTTCAATCGAATCCTTAACCCTGGTCAGCGACTTATGGGAGTCAACTCTTACGAATCAATCGGGACATGAACGATGACAATTGACTATGGAGTGGGATGTGTAACCTTCCACACAGTGAGTAGTGCCTTGGTACGTATCATGGAATGTGAAAAGGCGGACCCTGTTAGTGAAAGAATGTAAGGCTCCGTTTCAAGCAACGACATTAGAGGCAATAGTCGTGGCAACATCAAGGTACTCGTAATCGTAGCCTACCGTATGGAAACAAGGGTGACTTCGACAAGGATTGACTGTTGTTAAGTCAAAATGTCAACAACCAAGGGAACGCTGACAGTATCGGGGAATTCACGTGATCGTAACAACACAAGTGGTGGTGTTTGTAGAAGGGCATTTAGGATTGGCGTAGGCGACGCCAGGCGTAATAACAACATGGTAGCTTGCATGGGTAGCTAACCGCTTCGTCTCGATTCCTTTTAACCCTGATGCTTCACGAAACCAAACCTGTTATGGAACCGGATGATGGCAAGTCAATTGAAGCCTTATATGTTCATTGGGATGCAAACTCGACCCTGTGGGACAAGCGTTCGACATCGACCTTCCTTTTTGCTATCCTTGATGGTCTCGATGCAGTAGTAGTGTAGATTGGTTATCTGGATATCGCGTAAATACACCTTGGGGAAAGGAAATTTGCGTCACTTTATACTTTGAAGTGTCAGAGCGGTATAAGGGTTAGCATCATATCAGTAATGAAGGCCCAGAAGTGTCTACGGAGGGAATACCCCGCTACGTTAGCAGCCGTTACTGATATTAAGGCTAAAGAAAAGAGGATTGGGGACCCACCAATTGTTCGTAATTCTTCTTGGTGCGCTGCCCGAGGAACTTTCGGGCTTACTTCCACAACTGTTAGGCAGGATCTCAGTTTGATCTCACACCAGACGCAGCCCTGATTACTCGTACTTTTACCATCTTGCACCAGGTGGGTTGCAAGAACTGTTAAATCAACCATAGGAACCGTGGGACAGGAGTTTTTTGTTGGACCTAGTTTTCGCTCCGGGGAGCCCCAGTTATATATGTTAAGATAAGCCTTATCGTTGGACATGTGTACTGATTACAGAGAACTCAGCAAGGCGACAGTCGAGAACCATTTACCACGATCATGTATTGCCAACCTGTCAACCCGTAGCGAGGATCAAGCTCTCATCGAGGATTGGCTAACGAACGAACTATCATCAGACGGAAGTCCAATAGGAGAATGCTCTAAGAACGGCACATCAAACGCAATGCGGCCAGTGCGACTTTGTACACCATGACCATCGAGATAATCAACACACCAACAGCTTATGGACCACAAGAATCGACCGTGTTTATTGATGACGTTTTGGGTCATTCCCTGGGGGGAAAGGACATCATGGACGACATTTGTATCTTATCCTAGAGCTCCTGAGGGAGGAGTCATTACGAGTGAAGTCTAGTTAAATGTAACATCTAGATTCGAGGAATGTATTTTAATCATGTAACCAGCGAAGTGGGAATACACGTGGATCTTGCTAAGATCCATTTGTTAGAAACTGATCGACACCAAAGACCCTTTCAAGGATACAACAATTTCTTGGTCTTGCTAGATACTATCGCAGATTCATCACAGGATTTTCAAGGATTGCTCAACTTTAATCTCTGTAACACAGCAGGGTGTTGTGCTCGACAAAACAGGAGGACGTCTTTTCAGCTCTTGAATCCCAACTCTACAATGCGCTGAGCATCGCCTTTACCCGAAGGTGCGGGTGATTTAGTGGTATACCACGATTATTCAAATCAGAGGCCCAGTTACAGTCGACGCAACACGAGAGAGTGATGACATACGTAATGGAGCTACAAAGAGGAACTGCACGACACACAACCGGTGGTGGAAACCGTGGTATTTGGATTTGCTTGGAGGCTTTACTTGGACAGTACCAAATGCGTTATTTAGACCGATCACAATGGTCTCCCGTGAACCCCGGTTTCGAAGGAGCTAAATCAGTTAATGGCATCGCTGGATGGAACTTTTGGGAGGATTACGGCTGCGGAAATTTAATGTGTATGAGCATTGCAGCTCACTATCGACTCCAACTCACCTAGTCAGACTTGTTCTATCCAAACTGAAGAACTATCGAAAGAGAATTTTCAAGTTGAATCCATGCGAGGCATGGAGGAGCAACTTTGGCAAGACGGACGATATTCAATACCACATGGAGCGAATGTGAATCTCATTTCACGGTAACGGTAGGGAAGTTGTGTTGAACAAGGCACACCGGCTTCGAAATTCTAGTCATCTGGGTTTTGAAGAAAGATGTTTGGATCTGTAAATCTTGTGCTAATGTTTGAGCATGAAAACCCGCCTAGCAATGTATGTGTATGACGTTTGACTTTTGGGAAAATCAAGGCGAAGAATTAGAAACCGGCAACACCCATATGGAAGATGGGAGCAGACTGCCATGAATTTCGTAACTAGTCTACTTACAACTCGAAACGGAAACAGTAACACATGGGTGATCGTTGATCGCCGCATGTAACCTGCACACCTTCTTGCAGTCAAGGGAACTGACGAGTCTTCTCAGTTTGAGAATATTCCTCTTGAAGAGACGGTTTATAGGCACGAGGTGCCAACTCCTGTTACCTTTGATTTTGAGCTATACCTTATTTAAGGCAGGCAATGCGCACACCCTCGACTCACGTCTAGACATGAGCATTACTTATCATCATAAGGACGAATGGTTTAAGTAAACGAACCCCCCCCCCCCCCCGCCTGACACTCGAAGACAGGCTGCGAGCATCTGTGGGGTTAACTTAGTGTAAATTGGAGGGACGTATACTTTTGGCTGAGATCTACCATAGCTGTTACCCTTCTAGTTTTAAGGCAGCTCTGTTGAAGCATTGCATGGATGTTAATGCCAATCTCATCACGGATTAAGGTGAATGGCAACCTAAATACGGGTCCAAGACTTGTACTCGAAACTCTTAGGAAGATTGCTTGGTTTGGAAATTGTTTGGCGGCATCGGGTGACCGTCAGGAAGGACGATAAGCTTAGGAAAACACTGGGAGTTCATTGTAGATGGTCGTATCGTGTTAAGAATCTCACACAGGGAGGGTGTGGAATGCTTGGGAAGCATGGCGAGCTTAACTGAAGTCACGTTGGACCATTCAACAGTCTGGGAAGAATCGGTAGCGTAACCTACAAACTCAAGTTACCCGACGAATTGGTTAACGTGCATGATATCAATTATGTCTCGAATCTAAGGCAGTGGTTGTCCGGTGAATCGCTTGTGATACCCTTGTTAGAGTCTGAGGTTAATGACAAGTTGCAGTTGTTGAGGGATCTACTGAAATCATGGACTAGGACACCAAGATTCGTTAGCGTGGTCGAATTCCAATCGTGAGAGTTCATTGGAACTCAAACTGCTGAATCAAATGCTGATGCAACAGGTGAATTTCGAGACGAAATTCTCTTTCAAGTTGGGGATGATTTGGCACCCCGACGAAGAAGTTCACTCCCCTGACACCCTTACACTGTTTATCAAATTTCGGGACGAAATTTCTTTCAAGTTGGGGATGATGTGACAACTCGTTTACTCAGGGTCTTTTCTATGTAATTAATCCCTTTCACAATTGGTTAAGTGTTGTAAGCTATGTGTAGGTTTCATGAAATAGATTATTGGTGTGGAATATATGCTAATAGTGTGAGCTGGGAGATGTATTATGTGATAATTGCGTGTATGGTTGTAAACTATAAAACCTAGTCGCACAAAGGGCCCGTGTCACACTTCCACGCCTTGGTATACTCGGCCCACAAACTCTATTCGGCCCAAACTCATCCTGGAACCAAAACCGAGCCCAACCGAGCCTAGCCCATCTCTTTCTCTTTCTTTGTATGCGTGTATGTAGGTGGAGATCCACATAATTCCTTTCTAAACGATTGCAAACCCTAAGACCCCTTCACAAACAAGCGACGGCAGCAATCTTTTAGTAACACCATCTCCATCAGCCGAGATTCTAGTCCAGAAACATCACTTTCAGCGTTCGAGCTCGCACCCTTTCTTGATTGTTTGGTACGTTTTAATCAGTTAATGATGCCCATACTTGGTTTACCTTGATTATATTATGTGAACTATTTTGTTTGTGGTTCGATAGTTTCGGTTTCGTAGGAACCATCATAGGAATTGTTCATATATGAAACTGTTAAGAAATAACTAGTATGGCAGGGATGGATAATTTATCAATTTAATTGTATGTGCAGCCTCGATTTTTGTGCAACCTAGGGTTCTGGTAGAGCACATGCGCTGATTGAATGTATGGGTAGAATGATGTAGGGTGTTCATTAATGAATTTCTGAATGCATGGTTATTATAATACACGTGTATGAATCAGTGAAATAGTGATGAATTGGATTATGTGATGCATGATAATGGTATGTAGATTATCAAGTAATGATTAGGAGGACACAAATTCATGGTAAATGGTTGGATCCTGCGTGTGTTAATAATGAGCATTTCTGGGTCCAATTTGACTAGTAATACTAATAACATAAACTATCATTTTAATTCTTGGAGGTTACCATGTTAACTGACCCAAATTGAAATATGAATTAATAATTATTGGCTGCGTGAATGAAGGATGCGGTTACTAATTGGTGTAACTGATTGGTTGCATGTGTCAGAATAAATCACACAAATCACACACTTTCGTTTTAATCGCACATGTATGGGCCGGTGGTAATGGGTTGCACACGGGTTGGGCCAAGGGATTGGAATTGGGTCGTACATGACTGTTGATCACACACCAAACATACATGAGTCGCACACTAGGGGATCAATCACACACTCCCCTGATTTGGGCCGGTAGTGATTGGGCCGAACACTGTTAAGGTTGATGGATTGAACGTGGATTAGTGAATGAATTTGTATGCATGCTGAATGTTAATATGTGTTATTGGCTGATGTACACTGTATGCAAAATGTTGATTATGTGATTTAAGGACATGCGAAACTGATTGTAATGATAATCGTACTAGGACTTGGTTGATCAACGTAAAACAAAGTAGTATAACATACCGAGCAAACCAAGGTGAGTTCACTACATTCGAGCATGCGTCCCAGTGGTTGGGGACAGTCAGTGGGTATCCCGTGGAGGGATAAGTCTTTTGGGTAAAAACGGGTATATTGGTTAATATTCTCACCTATCATTCTTGTAAGTCCCTTATGTTGTTACCTGGAGGGTAACGGGTATTAGTTGGTAGCGCTACTTAGGTTTGGCACCCTCACACCGCTCCTAGATAGGACGGATGTGAACTAATGACCCAGTCGGGCCCAGTACTGGATAGGAGTACGTGGGAAAGGGCAGTCATGTACATCAGGAGCCGTCTTGTTCGGAATTGAGATATTAACAATATTACTTGCATTTGTCAGTGAACTGTTTTACATACAACTGGTAACAAACGTTTTCTTAAACTGTGAACTCGCCAGCTTTGTCTGATACACTTGTTACATGCTCGCAGGTCGTTAGGTATCTTGGAACAGGAACTTGCTGGCTGGAGGGCATGAGTGGTCATGGTTCACACCGATTGGTTTTATTTATTGAACATTGGTTCTTACATTTGTTTGGAAAATTTTTATATTGTGATACGTTAACGCTTCCGCTGAATTTGCTGGTTTCGAATAACTTATGTTTGGATTTTATTATTAAATGATGAAACTTTATTTTAAACTTATGGATTCAATGTAATTGGTGGCTCGTTGCTAGTGGGTCACACGCCTAACAGGGACACTCCCTAGGTGGTATTTTGAGGGTGTGACAAGTCGTGTATCTCCTCTGCTGCATCCAGATATATGCTGACCTGGAGGTGCTAGGCAACGTCAGCTTCTGCTGCATCCAGATACATGCTGACCTAGCTGTACGTTGTCGCGCTATAGATCAATTAAACACCCGAAAGAGGCCCTCAAGTGCCCAAAAGAAACCCTAGAAACCTATATCAAATTGAGAAAAACTCATTTGATCTGTATATTATACCATCTCTGCTTAAGATCTATTCTGTTCTCTTCTCAATCTATTCCCAGTTAAGATTTCAGAGATTTGGATTGGACTTGTGAAATATATGGTAGGGAAGCTACTTGCATGACAGACTGTGCTGTTTATATTTCCGGGATTTGATTAGTATTTGTTTGGGTGTTCATTGTTAAGAAATCAAAACATGATAAAATTTGTTACAGGCAGTTATATGGAAAAGGTCTAAGGAGATGAGTTTTGGTGGACAAATATACTGGCAATCGTCTAGATCATTCGGTAGTAGATCAGTGTTGATAAGTGAAGTCAAGCCCGAAACCTCGTGATTTGATCCCTGAGCAATTTCGTTAATTTCCTATTTTATTTTTGTAAATAATAGTTTTTATTATTTATTTTTGTTTTAGGTTTTTGTTTTCATGGAATGTGCTCAGAAAGTGAATCGGGTTATTAAAACTATAACTTATGTTAAAAGGATTTTTATCTTAATTAAATATTAATCAAAGAAATCTTTAAAAATAAATGTGGGTTGGATTTTGTTTCACTTTGGGGTCTCGGCCCAAATTCAGGCCCAGTCCATATCTGGGGCTGAGGTATAAAAGGCAGGTCTCGAGTCGAGACCTCATTTCTCACTCGAGACCAGCGGAAATCCTCACACATTTTCTCTCAAATTCCGGAAATCTTCATTGTTCCGGTGTGTTTTCCGGTTTCGACTCATCGATTTTTGAAGGTATCTTGAGGATATTGTTGAAGTTTTGCAGGTGGTATGAAGATCTGATGATGTTTTTATGAAGATTTGAAGATGAATTTTAACCCTAGCTTGAATATATTTTGGTCTTCAAAGAAATCAAAGGGTGTTTATGGGTTTTTGATCCAAAAACTGGACAGATGAAAGTGTTTGTGTGGTCTCGACTCAGGAATACTTGAATACTCGAGACTAGCGGTTGCGAGTCGCAATCTCTTGGTCTCGACTCGAGATCTCACACTCTTGATTCAGGGTCTCGACAAGAAACCATATGGTCTCGACTCGAGACCTCATGGTCTCGAGTCATGGTCTCGACTCGAGACCTCATGGTCTCGACTCATGGTCTCAAGTCATGGTTTTGTTGACCTGTCCAAATTGTTGACTTTAAAGTTTGAGATTTCTAAATTTGATTTAAGTATTTGTTGAACTCTTCATGTACCTAATAAACTTGTGTTTTATGCAGAATATGGATTTGAAGTTTATTTCAACACATAATCAAGCAGGATACTTAGCACCTCCTCCGGATAAACACAAGAAGATGTATACTTCATTGATGAAAGGTCTCAACAGTTGCCATATTGTTCACGCACTACAAGAAAATCCAGTTATCTACGAAAGTCTTATTCAAGAATTTTGGAAAAGTGCAAGGATTGAAGTTATTGAGGAAAAGGGGTTATTGTCGCTGACATTCAAAAGAAGGTTGTCACTGTGACAGAGCAGATGATTCGAGAAGTATTACAGTTCAATGACCAAGAAACAGACTCCATTGAACTTCCCACTGGCACAGTTGAAGCAATATTGCCTAGATTGAGTTATGAAGGGAAGTATCCACCTCTGCTTAAGAAGTTTGTGCATCCTTATTGGCGTCTTTTATTGCACATGTTTATTTTGTGTATGACAGAGAACAGAGGAGGCACATATCAGTTGAACATTACTCAGTCTGCTGCTCTTGTCTGTGTGATAACAAACGAGCCCTTCAATTATTCAAAGTATGTGTTTGAAGCTATGAAGAGAAATGTGATTGGAGTCAGAAAGGATAAGTTTCTTATGTATCCAAGATTTCTGCAAATGATTCTCAATGCTTGTTATCCAGAGTTGGAAAGATCTGGAAACACATTGGAGCTGAAGCCCATGGGTCCAGCTTGTTTTAGTGCTCTCACTCCAAAGAAGGGTACTGAAAAGAAATTTGAAGGTTTAATTCCGTTAGAGAAATTTGGTCAATTTGCAGAGACTGAAGATGCAGCTGCTAATCCAGTAATAGTGCAACCTGTTCCAGTGAATGCTGCACAAATCAATGCACCTGCAAATGCTATAGTTGCTGAAGAACATGATATTCAAAGGGCTACTGAAGATGAGCCTGAGACAGAGATTTTAACAATCAACTCTGACGATGAAGGCATAGAGATTATGTGTGATTCAGGAGATGATGAAGAGCTTCCTCCTGAAGCTGAAGCTGATATTGCTGTTTCTGCTGTTCCACCTGTGATTTCTGCTGAAAGTTTGGCTTTGCTATTAAAGTCTGTAACTGATAAGATGGGAAATCCTCCTTCTGATCTTTCAGTATCAAGTGAAGAGCCTAGTGAGAACCCAAAGGATCTTGATTCCATGCCATTGAAGCGGAAAAGGAGGGATCCTCGACTCGGAATGTATGTTGAACAAAACAAAGATCAATCCATGAATATTGCTGAAGATGATGATGGTTTGTATGACTTCGATTTTGAGAAAATTGTCACTAATACCACCACCACTACTGAAGATATCTTTGAGTTTGATGCTGATACTCAGAGAGATAATTTAGAGACCACCACTACTGATGTTCTAGCTATGAATGTTGTTTCTGAGTCAGTAAGTGGGTCAATACCGCATGGTATCTCTGAATCTGCAGGTCCTTCTGGAGTCATTCATGATGTGCCTGGCAGTTCAAGTGGTAAGAGACCTGAAGAACCGTTGAGGATGTCGTTTGATGATGACTCAAGTGATGATGATGAGTTTATTAGCATGAGGGAGATGAAGAAACGACTGGTTGTGCTTGAGCAAGATTCAATTCACAAAGATGCCAAGATTATCCAACTTGAAGATACTATAGTGAAGAAAGATCAACAGATTGAACAGCTTCAAGGAGATGTTAGTTTGTTGTTCAATATGGTTTATGATTTACGTGGAAAGTTGGAGAAGAAGTTTGGACAAGAGTTTTCTGATCCGACTGACGTTGAAAACAGAAGAAAAGCCTTCGATAAGGATGATGCTGAGAGAAGTGCTGCTATGGAACAATATTTCAAAAGAGTTACTGATCCAGTGGCAGACAAAGAAAAGGCTGAAAGAATTAAAAAGAAAAGGGAGTTTGTAATTCTGAAGAACAAGAATCTAAATCCAGATGATGATGATGCTCATGCAACTCACCATTTAATGGATGTTGGTGAAACTCTCTATGATAAAGTTGGAAATCGTTCTGGTGTGGTTAGCTGGGGATTTGATCATGATCGCCAAAGATGGTGGATAAAGAGAAAAGTTGGTCCTGTCGAGTGGTACAAAAATCCAGGCCAGTTTCAGTCTTTCACTAAGGTTGATTTGACAAATTTGTCTAAAGCACCTTATGTAGATGATAAGCCTGGAGGTCCTGGATATGTGTTTTTCGAGAGATTGCAGAGGGAAGTTCTTCGTAACTTTCCTTCGATGAGCACGACAGAGTCCTTTGTTAAACCAGCTAAAGGCATTAGAGATCCATACACAAACAAGCGTATGAAGATTGTGCACTGGCCTGTAACTGACAAAGAAAAGATTATTCCGTTGGTGAAAAAGATTCCAAAAGGTGCTTTGAAGTCCTTACATTTCTGGGTTTATGATGAGCGTCTAGGGCAGGCAGTGATTGTTTGTGATGATGATGTGAATTTTCGATTGGTTGATCAAGTTGATTTGCTGAATCTTGCTCTTGAAGACCTGGAGGTGTTAGCTCGAAATCAAATTAGAGCTACTGAAAAGTATGAAGAGATTGCAAAAGGATGGACTGCTGCTGTTGCTTCAGCCATTCATATTCGAACTAAGGGATTTGGTGGACTCAAGGATCGTCTGGGTGGTGACAGTAGTCGTTGAAGTCTCAAGATCCTCCATGCATAAACCTAGGGGGAGATTGTTGGAACCTGAAGGTTTATACATTAAGGATTGCATAGTTAAAGGGTTGATTTTGTAATTGTTAAATATATGTTTTGGGTCGATATGTATGGGTTGGACTAGTTTGGCTGGTTTCGAGTGGGCCTAGTATAGTAATCCATGCGTTTTAGTATTTAAGCAAACCTCAACCATTTGGTTGAGGTTGATCAGTTAGTAGCGAACAAGGAAGGCCAGCCGAAACCTATTGTGTGTCTTGTATCCGTCACCTTCAATCAGTGAATGCAAGATATCTTGGTTTGTTTTAATTGCTTTTAGTGTTTCGGTTATATTTGTTCTTGAATCCGCTTGTGTTTGATTTCCGCACTTACACAAGTTATTGTTTGATATCATTGAAAGATCCTTACGGGTTTAACATTCCATGAGGTAACGAGTATCGTCCAACCTGTCAAAGGTTGCTTCTCCATGCCCCGCATGGGTTCAACTTGAAAATCCTCTTCCTTTAGCTCTCCAGTTTGAACAGAGCGAGTCTGATCAGGTATGTTAGAGTCGATAGCGAGCTGCAGAGCTCGTGTATGTTTAGGTTTCACAGTCGTACTCATTCAGTAGTTCCATCCAGCGATGTCATTGCATGCTTTAGCTCTTTCGAACATCGATTCACGGGAGGCCCTTGTGATCGGTCTAGGTAACGCATTCGGTACCGTCCAAGTAATGCCTCCAAGTAGATCCAAAGACCACGGTTTCCACTGCCGATTGTGTCGTGCAGTTCCTCTGGTAACTTTATTACGTGAGTCATCACTCTCTTGTGTTGCGTCGACGTGTAACTGGGACTCTGATTCAAACCATAAGGATATACCACTAAATCACCCACACCCTCTGGTAAAGACGGTGCTCAGTGCATTGAAGAGTTGGGATTCGAAAGCTGAAAAGACGTCCTCCTGTTCTATCTTTCACGAACACAGCACACTGCTGTGCTAGAGAGATTTAAGCTGCGCGACCTTCGAAAATCCTGCGATAGTATCAAGCGAGACCAAGAAATTGCTGTATCCTCGAAGGACTCTTTGGTGTCGATCAGTTTCCAACCAAGACGGGTCTTAGCGAGATCCACGTACATTCCCATTTTGTTGGTTATATGACCCAAAAGGTACCTCTCGAATCCAGAAGTTACCTTTATCAAGACTTCGCGCGGTGTGGCTCCTCCCTCAGGAGCTCTCAAATAAAATACAAAGTTGTCCATGATGTTCTTTTCTCCTAGAAGGAATTCAAAACGTCATCCAATAGCATGGTCAGTTCACATGATCCATAAAGTTGCTGGTGTATTGATTACCCCAAGGGTCATGGAATAAAAAGTCGTATGGCCAAATTGTGTCGGATAAGCCGTTTTGAAACATCCTCCCCTTGGACTTCCATCTGGTAATAGTCCGCTCGTAAATCAACCCTCGAATGAAAGCTCGTCCCTTGCAACTAGTTGACAGGTTGTCAGTACATGGTCGAGGCAAACGGTTCTCCACTGTCACCTTAATGAGTTCTTGATAATCAGTACATACACAAAAAGACTTATCTTCACAGATATAACTGGGGCTTCCCAAAGCAAGAATCCAGGTCCGCCAAAGCTCCTGTCCAACAGTCCCTGTTGCTGATTTGATAACTCTAGCAACCCTCCTGGTGCAAGACGGTAAGAGATACGAAGAATCAGGGCTGCCTCTGGCGTGAGATCAAACTGAGAGTCTGTCTAATAGTTGTGGAAATAAACCTAATAGTTCCTCCCGTAGCATGCTGGGTGGAATCACGGACAATTGGTGGATCCTCGATCCTCTTTTCCTTAGCCTTGACATCAGTAACGAGTGCTATCATAGCAGGATAATCCTTCCGTGGACACTTCTGGCCTTCACTGCTGAATTGATGCTAACCTCTGCACCACTCTGATGCGTTAGAACAGATAACAATCCTCCACTAGGAGAGGGATACGTAGAATCTTCTCTTCACAGGGTACATCTATCAAGAACAACAGAAGAAAGGTCGATGTCGAACACTTATCCCACAAGGTCGAGTTTGCATCCCAACGATCGTATGAGGTTTCCATTGTCTTGCCATCAGCCGATTCCACAACAGGTTCGCTTTCAAGAAGCATCAGGGTTAAGCAGAACAGTGGCGAAGTGATTAGTCACCAAGAACACGTAGGCCACCATGTTGTTATAATCCCGACGTCGCCCACGCCAATCCCTAATGTCCCTCCATGAGCATCATTTCCCGTGTTGTTGTACTTATTGCGAGGATTTCCAGTATGGTCGTCGTTCCCTTGGTTGTTGTCGTTGGATTTAACATCGGCCACTCCATGCTGTAGGCACCTTCACTTTCCATACTGTTGGTTACCATTACAAATACCTTGTTGTTGCCGTGACTGTTGCCTCTAATGATGTTGTTTGAAACGGAGCTCTACGACCTTTTACCGACAGGGTCCACCTCTTCACATTCCATGGTACGTGCTAAGGCACTACTCACTGTGCGGGGAGTTTCACATTCCATTCTACAGTCAGTTGTCATTGCTAATCTGCTGAATAATTCGTAAAAGTTGACTCCCATGAGTAGCTGGCTGGGGTTAAGGATTCGATTGGAGTCAAATCGCTGATGTTCATTGTTGGTAACTAGGGTCGTCAAAGTACTGAGGTCGGTAAAGTACTACGCTCATCCTCCGGTCCATCAATGTTGCAAGTTGTTTGAGCAAAACACGGTATGTTACGAGAGTGTTGCAGAAGTGATCGCACTTCGGGATCCAAGGCGTCAATACATGAGTTCCAGCAAACGAAGAGGAGTAAGAAAGGTATCGATCAATCATTCGACGCTGCGACATCCAACTCAGGGACGTTCGTATAAGCACCTAACATTCTACACGGTTCGCTAGGTGTTCAGATGGGTGTTCAGGGAATACTCGATAACATCGAGGTTCGAAAGGATCCAGAGATGAATGAAAAGTTCACGTTCAAATAGGGGACATTCACTACTATGACCCCTATAGGTTTGTTATGTTTCACATCGATCAAATAACGGAACGGAACCCCATTTTCACTTGTTAGGCCTCACTGGGACTCGCATGCACCCCACATTATTATTATGTGTGCACCCACAATAATATTGTGATTTGCATGCTCATCTCAGCTCCTCTTAACTCATGTCAAATGGTTCCTCAAACTCGAGTAGCAAACAAAGAGCATCACGAAGCGTAAGTCATGAAGGTTTAGGGAAATACCACCCAATCAGTCACATAACACATGCAACTAATACATGAATTCATACTGTTGTTGCTAAACGTACAATCACCTGCAATATCATATGTAAGTGTTCACTAGTTATGCAGTACAATGAGTATACGAGAGACGAACCTTGCAATCTGGAGCTGAGTTTCATGGTCGTATTCACGTTTTCAGAACTGTTCGGTTATAGTCTGGTTTTACAAAAACGTTTTTCCCCATTTTAAAACCAAGTTCACTATAACCAATGGCTCTGATACCAATCTGTCACACCCCCAAAATCCACAAGCGAAGTATCACCGCAGGAGGCATGACTGACCAAGATCTAACCACCAATCACATTGAACTCATAGGTATATCTAAATAAATCTTTCATTTATTAACATTAAGTGTGGCACGTTACAAATAATTCACAGTATACAGCGGAAGCATAATTCATTCGTTGAGTGTTTATAAACCACATGTGAAAACCAGTAGTATTGTATTGCGATTCCATGTAACTCGACCCATGACCACTCCAGCCTTCCAGATAGCAAGTTCCAACAATATGCACCCTAAGGCCTGCAAGGCATGTAACAACGAATCAACAACAAAGTTGAGCGAGTTCACAGTTGGTTGTCCAGTTTAAAGTTGTTTCAAAAATCATAAGTTCATTCGAAAACCAGTAGTTCATCAGTTCCTTGTTTCCCAAACCATAACCATAACCAGTGGGGGCTACCCCATGTTGTAAACCACTAGACTAGTTATATATATTGGCGTCCTTCCCAACCGAGGACGGAGGTGCGTATTCTACCCAACCGAGAATACACAGGTTAAATGTAGGCGTCCTTCCCAATCCGAGGACGGAGGTACGTATTCTTCCCAATCCGAGAATACGCAGGTTTAGTGTAGGCGTCCTTCCCAATCCGAGGACGGAGGTACGTATTCTTCCCAATCCGAGAATACGTAGGATTAAATGTAGTCTATTAGTGGTGAATATACAGGTTTCATCTTAGCTTCTTAATCCCATTCCCAACCCACCGGGAATCCCATGCCTTAAGAGTGTGAACTCACCTTGGTTTGCTCGGTTAGATTAAATGCTCGTTAAACAGTTGATCAATCAAATCCTATCGTGGTTACCAGAGACAGTCAGTTTCATGAATTCATAATTCACGTATCTAGTCACACGTACTGCTCAAGCAATAAACAATCAAACGTATAATCATCACGTATGTCATAACAAGCGTAGTTCGTACTGTCACACAAGTTGTAGCAAGTATTCACACCAACGCATATCCATATTGTATATTCATGCCATATGCTTGTTTAGTTTAACCTAAACATTTAACTCGTCGCACGCAAGAGAGTGTAACCTAAACAGTTTGACATGCAATCCAGCTGTTACTCAGTCGTTTTACCCGGCCCAACTACCCCAGGCCCATTGCCGTCATGCGGCCCAAGAAGTTCCAGCCCGTGAAAGAAACCCAACCAACAAGAAACCGGACTCAGTTTGTGCAAGGGCCTTTATCCGTGCAGCCCACTCACCTCGGCCCATCTTTTGTGCGGCCCAAATAAGTTTACCCAAAACTAAACATGAAATAAATGGGATCATGATAATGGCCAACATACTAGATAATTACACATGAGCTCTCACCTGATGTCATGAATTGACATGATAAAGGGACAAGTCACTGGACAATAAATGCAATATGATGATTCTTAAAATCATGGCCGACAACTATATTCAAGGTGTTATCCTATTGGGCCGATATCAAGAGTTCATGTAATTATACTTGGGCCGATAATTCTGCTAACATCACATGTACCTTACATCAATTTTAATGCAAACTTGAATCATGTAATAAGTGCTATTATATGATTGGACCAAAGATCCACTAAGCCGACAATAATTCTCTGTTTATTTAGATACTTCATGCAACTCTATCATGCACAAGGTTCCCATAACCTAAATTGCATTACAAGCAACTAATTCGTATAATCATATGTTTAACATTCTAATCGTTCACCTTATACACATCATGACATCATACTTCCATAAAACGTGCACATACATTTACCGTTAATCAAATCCCATATGATCGATACTATATACATACAAAAGTCAATAGATAAAGAAACACTAACCAAGGGACCCGACTTAGAGAAGGTACTACTTGGGATGGGATCCACAGCTGTCGAACAACTCAAGAATAGGAATAAGGCTTTAGGGTTTGCTACCTTTGCAAAAATCATGTAACAACATCCCCTAACCCTCCTAATATACGTATAACCAACCGAATGGGCCTTGGCCTGGTTCTAAAGTGTGGGCCGAGTAGATTGAGGTATGGTGTGCTTGCACTACGCATCCAAAACAGGCCCAAATATAGTGGCTTCATTCGGTCATGCCTTCAAGTACAAGGAATGAAAGTCTTGGGCCGAAATGCGTCTTGGGCCGAAATGCAATACCAAAGGGGTATGGGTCTAGGTGTGTAAATGTGGCCCGTTACAAGATCGGCCCATCTAAACACTCAAACACGTTACTCGCTCGACCATCACATCATAGCACAATGTTTAACGAAATTTTAATAAATTAAAGACGTGAAATAAGCGAATCACTAGGATCACAAATTGAAACAGTACAAACCTTGAAAGTTCGGGTTGTCACTAGGCTCCATGGGGTTACAAATTGAATCGCGAATCACTAGGCTCCATGGGGTTACAAATGCCGATTTTAAAGCCAACGGACTTCATTTAGAGTTTTAAGAAAATAATTATAACAAAACCCAAACCCCTACGTTGCACATCACTCTCACGGCTCCCATCTCCCTATCTCTTTTTGCAAACTCCTGACACATACCAAGAAACCCTAGGGCACCTTGTTGGAGTTCTTAATCAATTCAAGGCAATCTAAACGCAATCTAGTAAGTTTTAATTATTAATTTCACTTCTTTTTCATGATCTTGATTATTCTCGATGAAACCCTAGATTATCCAAACATGACTTTTGTGACTCAAAACTAGTGTCTAGTGATTTATCATCTTCATGATTCTTTATGAAACCTTAGATTATCCACTGATGACTTTTGTGACTCAAAACTAGTGTCTAGTGATTTATCTTGTAATTGTATGTTGTATGAATGAAATTTTTATAATAGAAACCCTAGTTCATCCAAACAATGTTTTAATCAATTAAAGGTTTAAACTTTAATGTTTGTAATGATTTTGACATGATATAACATGGATGTAATGAATTATGGTCGTTACACATGATCTAACACTAGAAACTCGTTTAGAACACAAATCAGCAACATCAGAATGTTACTGCAGAACTTTTTGATTTTGTTTTGATCATAACTTGAACATACAAAGACCAAATAAGGTCATTCTTGAGTTTTGAATCATCTACTGGATGTGTAGATGATTTTATAATTTTTCATAAACCCTATGTATGTTTTTGTAATTTTTGAATGATAGTGTGTCAATCTAAGTTTCTAGTCTGAAAATAGGGTCCACTACGGGGACTGTAACTTGACGAATTTTGGGAGAAAGGATATGAAATTTTTATAGAGTGTACCTCTAAGAGATTTTCACACGCCCCAGTTGGCCTTATGTTAATCGAAGGCATGCATATTTTTTTATAACTTTAACGGTAAACTGTAACCGGAAAATGGCCTTCTTGCCCATCCTGTGATGTGAATTTTTTCACGGATTTTCCATAAACAATTAGACCACAAGATAAATACACAAACTCAAATAGACTAATTTGTTAATCTCATAAAATGCTTAGAATTTATCTCAATTCTTTAGTATTTTAAATAAAATACACAAACTAACCTAAAAACTAGATTTGAACTGAGACTGCTGGCACGTTTTGTTAGCATTAAAACTCACATCTAATTAACTTGGCAAGGTGTCTAAAAGATGTAAAACTATAAATATACCATCATAGTGCAATGTGATGTATGTTATTGCTTGATTATGATTGCTTGAACATGAATACACCCTAATTCACTTAATGAGTCACCAACAGGTCGTTAGTCAACTCGGTTAATACGTGTGAGTCTTTATTCGAAACTTGAACAATGGGATTGTTTGGATACAAGGGTCCTAGGACCAACATGAATATAGAATATCATATTGTAATAGGTAACCATTAGCTGGTCACTTATTCTTTATTGTTTTTGTTGGATACTCTTACTCGCACCCTAAGGTGGGTTTCATTATCTCTGTTACACACGTTTTTCTAGGAGAAAACATGAATGCAACTTTAGATTTTTTAATTTTCTTTATATCACTTGTGAACTAAACGTAACTCATATCATGATAGTCCTTACACACCTGAACCGTTAGTATAGGCATTAGAAAGGTAGTTTGAGTAGTACTATTGGAGTTGACGAACCCCACCCGGGCTAGTCGCGCTAGCACGACTAGGAATCAAACAGGTGTAACATTGACCTAACATTTGCACCATCATTTATGATAGACGTGGTGGATGGTGATGTAGCTGTAGTGGGCTAATAAAAAAAATGTATTCTTTTACTTAAATACCTATACGAGTACGGGTAAGTAAGGTCGTATCCACAAGAAATTTGTGGTCAGTGTTTAATGACCGAGCTAAATTAACTACTATTATCTAAATTTGGGGTTTGTTTGATTATTTGATAAAAAACAAATTGTTAAGAAAAGTGTTATTAGAATGTGAAGAAGTAACCCCCACCCGGAATCCCGATTACCAGTTTAACACAAAAACTCGTTTACTAATTCAAACACCACATAGACATGGCCCTAGAACTAATGACTTTGATTAATTATTTGGGACAGTTTTTAACAATAGCTATAACAACCTAATAATCTGTTATATTATACCTCAGACCCACCAAATTACCAACCTGCTAACTATTCAAGGAAATCGTCAATGTCACACCCCGACCCGTATCGGAATAGGTGACCGGGGCATGGTTGGTTGATCCAAAGCTTATGACTTGCTATTAGGTGGTTAAATATCCATCAATTCCATGTTAAAGTTTCACATAATTTAAATAAAACAAATAAATAAAAGACATTGCACAAAGTAGATAATCAAATATAAGTCCATTTCTTGTTACTAAAGGCCCAATCCTTTGTTGTAACACCCCAAAAATGATAGCATTTTGTGAACAGCAGATAATCTTATTACAGAAACTGTAAGTACAGCAAAAATGTCAAGCACGGTGAACAAAACCACCGATTACAAACAATCAAATAAGTAGCAGGTCTTCAACCAAAGATTCTGCACTAATAAACTTGAACAGCAGCACAACTTGATGAACTCGAACAAGGAGAGAGAGCGACCGCCTTTGGAATGTTCTAGAGAGCATCTATAAGACTGCATCCTTTTTACTTTTTGGGATGAATAACCAGCAGGGAGGCAAAGGCAGAAATAGGCGAGGAATCCCTAGGACGAGCCCAGCAGCAGCCCATGGAGCAGTAGCCCAAGAAAGGAAGGAAGCCCATTCGAAACCTAACAAACGGTAAAAAAACACAAAAAAGGAAATTATAAGAGAGGATTGAATTGGAAACAAATATATAGGATTTATATATTTTAACAAATTTAAATATATACCCATATTATATATATATATGTATTTAATTGAGATTCTAAATTATAATGGCTAGGAACAATTAATCTAGTTAACTATATGTAATAATTAAAAGAGACAATGGATAGTGGTATTTTCTACAAAAAAAAAAAAGAAACAAACATGAGGGACTAAAGCAGGTTAATGAGGAAACTAGTTTTATTAAAAACAAAAAATAAATCACAGCACACACATATGGGTACGTGCGACCAGAAAGGGGAAAAAGGAAGGAGCCCTAGCTCTTGAACAATCACCACAAATCCATCTAATTCAACTAAAAATCAAAGTGATTTTGGTGCATGCTTGATGAGTTAGAGTCTACAACATTATCTCATCAAAAGGTATGTCAAAAATCTAGTGTTTGTTGAAGTAGAGAATTCTTGATGAACCTTATGATGTGCAATTGAAGTAGGGATTGTTGAATTTATGATAGAATTCGTAGTGCCTACATGACTTGAGGCAAACCCTTTATGAATGATAGTAAAGCAATTGCAATGATTAAGTGTTAGGGTTAATATGCACATGTATATATAAGTGGGTTTTGATTCCCACCGTTTGAATAATACCTTTAGATATTTTTTTCTCTCAAAAAATAAAGATCTATTTCGAAATGTTTTGTGCATTCATGAAATACAGGATTGGCTGTTATGGATATAGCAGACGTGTTATCATAAAAGAGTTGAGTGGGTAGTTTGACATCAACCTTTAATTCTTTTAATAAGTTGGATATCCACATAACTTCGCATGTTGCAGCACACATAGAACGATATTCTGCTTCAGCAGAAGATCGTGAAACAATGGACTGCTTTTTACTTTTCCATGAAACAAGGTTATTTCCTAAAAAGTCACAGAACCCGGTAATAGACCTTCGAGTTCCCAAACATTTAGCCCAATCTGAGTCAGAGAATGCCCTCATTTCCAAAGAATCCCCTTTTGCAAAGAAAATTCCTTTCCCAGGGGCACCCTTTAGATATCTTAATAATCTCATAGCAATTTTAAAGTGAGCTTGAGTGGGGGAATGCATAAATTGACCGAGATAGTGAACCGGATAAGCAATATCCGGTCTAGTGTGAGAAAGATAAATTAGTTTTCCAACCAATTTTTGATAAACAGTTATATTTGTTAATGGTTGGTTATCTTTTTCACATAAATGGTTTAAAACATGATTGGGTTCCATGGGGTAACTTACTGGCTTACAACCAGTAATACCAAATTCAGCAAGTAAGTCGAGACAATATTTTCTTTGAGTTAAGCAAATGCCAGCAGAATTTTTAATAACTTCAAGACCCAGAAAATATTGTAGATTGCCCAAGTCTTTTATAGAAAATTTGGATTTTAGTAATAACTTAATTTCACTAACATGCTTAGGGCAGCTACCAGTTATAATAATATCATCTACATAGACAAGAAGAGTAATAAAACTAGAATCTTTTGTCATAGTAAACATGGAATGATCACACTTACTTTGTTCAAAACCTAGATTACGTAGAACGGAGACGAGTTTTTCGTTCCACATCCTAGGTGCTTGTTTTAAGCCATAAAGGGACTTTTTTAATCTACAAACTTTTGTCCCGTTAGATTGATCATAGCCATCGGGTAAGCACATAAAAGCTTCTTCATTTAGCTCACCATAAAGGAAAGCGTTATTAATATCAAGTTGAAAAACTTCCCAGTCAAAGTGGACAGCTAAGGACAATACACATCTAATAGTGACCATTTTTACAACTGGTCAGAAAGTGTCAAAGAAGTCAATGCCTTCTTTTTGGCTAAAACCTTTAGCAACAAGTCTAGCTTTATACCTTTCTATTTCACCATTAGATTTGTACTTTATTTTATATACCCACTTACATCCAATAGCTTTCCTATTATGAGGTAAGTCAACTATTTCCCATGTGTCATTTTTATGTAAAGCTTCGATTTCTAAATTCATAGCATCAACCCAGTTGCTATCAGTTTTAGCTTCGAAGAAATTTTTTGGTTCACAGCTTTTATTAAGAATAGCAGCAAAACACATCCCTTCAGGAGATAAGTTAGCATAATTAAGGACCCTTTCTAGACCATATTTTACTTTCCCATCTACCACAAAATCATCAAGTTTAGAAGGAAATTTGATATTTCTAGAAGACCTCCTAAGATTAATGCTTGGTTGATCCTGAATTCCTCCCACAGAATTGTTGTTGTCCTCATATTCAGTGTCATGCTCAGCCCTGTCTGGTCCTGATTCTTCACTACTGGGTTGCTGATTGTCAGCCATCCCAAATGTAGCACTTGAATCAGTCGACTGCTCAGACCCATGTCCTGATGAGGTGCTTGTTTGAATACTCTCATCATTGGGAGTTTGGTCAACATTAGGGTTTTGGGTGTAGTTTAAATCAGATAAGTCAAAAAAGTTTAGGGTATTGACTTCAGATAAGGTATCAGGATCAACGGAAATTTTCTTTTCTTTAAAAGGAAAAACGGTTTCATAGAACCTAACATCCCTAGAATAAAACATCACCTTTTGATCAAGACTCCAAAGTTTATAACCCTTTTTCTCATTTGAATATCCAATCATGACACGTTTTTCAGCATGTATGTAAAATTTATCAGAATTATTTAACACAGTGCTAAAACAAAGACACCCTACCACCCTAAGTTGACTTAAGACAGGGGCAAAACCAAACACTAGATCATACGGAGACTTCCCATTTAAGACAGACGAAGGGGTCCTGTTAATCAGATAAGCAGCAGTAAGAACACATTCAGACCAGAATTTGAGAGGAAACCCTCCTTGAAAAAGTAATGTTCTAGCAACATTTAATAGATGTCTATGTTTTCTTTCACGACCCCATTTTGTTGTGGGGTATGGACACATGAAGTCTGATGGAGGATACCATTTTCATAACAAAAGTTGTTCATTTGTTTGTTAATAAACTCTGTTCCGTTGTCACTCCTGATTATTTTAATAGGTTTACTAAACTTAGTTTTTAGCATATTGAAAAAATCCTTTAATATGATAAAACACTTCCTCATTTGACTTCATGAGGTATACCCATACCGCTCTAGTGAAGTCATCTATAATAGTAAGAAAATATCTAAAACCATCCCTACTTGGATCTATAGGGACCCCAGATGTCTAGGTGAACAAGATCTCCTAATAATTTTGATTTGTGTTCACTTAAGGGAAATGGTTCCCTATGTTGTTTAGCCCTATGACAGGTTTCACAAGGTGCTAACTTAGAGCTAGTTTTAATGTTTAATACATTCTTTAAAACATGCAGAACAGGTTGAGCAGGATGTCCTAACCTAGCATGCCAGAGATTAACATCACAATTAGCACTACACACCTTATTTGAAATAGAGGAGCTACCACAGAAGTAAAGACCATCAAACTGATTACCAGTCACCAGGACTTTCTTTAGATGAGAATCCTGTATGTAACAGTTATGTTCATCAAAAGAAACAATAAGCTTACGATCTCTAGCAAGTTTATGAACAGAGATTAAGTTAACACAATAATTTGGAACAACAAATACATCATAGAGAATGACCTTGTCACTTAATTTTATATCACCAATTTTGGTTACTAAAGCACTAGTGCCATTAGGATGCTTAACTTTGATGTTGAATTCAGATATATCCTTTTGATTTATAAGACAAACATCAGTCATAACCATATGCTGGTTTGCACCAGAATCAATTATCCACCCAACCTTTTTCCCATTGTTAATAAAGTTTGAAAAACAATAGATAGGTTTGGAGTCACAAGTAGGTTTTGATGTAACAAAGCTATTTAGACAAATAGAATTTGCACACATACCAGCAAAGTTACTATTCTGAGTGTCACCCTTAGGTTTATCATTCAAGAAACTAAGCAATTGAGCAACCTAATCATTGGTTAAAGAGCTCATAACAGAAGATGAATCAGTAGTATCAGTAGTTACATTATTACTTACCATGCTACCCTTGTTCCCACCTGTTTTAGTTTTCATCCAAGAAGGGTAGCCAACAAGTTCAAAGCATTTTTCAATTGTATGACCAGTTTTATTACAGTGAAAACATTTGAGATTAGGATTAAGAGTTTTTACCCCTTTTTCTTTAAATCAACACTTTGATTTGCTTTGGCAGCGAAGCCAACAGCACTATTAGGGTTTTTATCAGAAAAATTTTTTGAGTGTAAATGAGACTCTTCTCTGGAGATGATTGCAAAGGCATCTTTCACATTGGGAAGAGTTTCTCGAGTTAATAAATTAGTTCTAACAGACTGATATGAACTATCGAGACCCATCAAGAATTGCATTAGTTTTATAAGATGATTAAAGTCATTAAACTGTTTAGATGCATCACAAGAGCAGGCAGGTAAAGCAAGAAGTTGATCTAATTGTTTCCACATGCAGTTCAACTTATGATAATATTCAGAGATAGGCATACCATTTTGACTAAAGGAGTTGATTTTTTTTATATAGATTGAACACAACAGAACCATCTATCTTATCATAAGTTTCTTTTAGGTCTTTCCATACTTCAGAAGCAATTTTTGAATAAACCAAGCCAAGATATAACTCCTCAGATACAGAATTAAGAATCCATGTAAGAACAATAGAGTTGCATCTATCCCATTGTCTACCCAAGACCTCATCAGTTTTAGACCTAAGACAAGAACCATCAACAAATCATATCTTATTTTTTACTTGTAAGGCAAGATACATGGCATTGGACCAGATCCTATAGTTTTCTGCCCCTTTGAGTTTAATACTCACTATAGATAAATTAGCAGAGTCACTAGGGTGTAGAAACAAAGGATCACCAGTATCAATTTTGCTAACTAGGGTAGCACTAGGGGATGTAACAGCAGAATCATCACCAGACATATTGCAAACACAGTCAAAAAACAGATATCTAACTGTAACAGTAGAGCAAAGTAGAAATGACAGCCAAATGAGAGATAGATAAGGAACAGAAAAAGCAAATAAAAACCAGAAAACAGCGAAGCCTGAACAGAGGTCCGATCAGAGGTTCATCACTCAAAGGTGCCTCCGCAGACAATATTCAGGGAGCTATGACACACAAACCAAAAACAAATGCAGCAGTTAAGCAAATAAGACTAGATGAAGTGCCGGCCTGACTAGTCCGGTAAACAGGGATGCGTAGACACACTGACTCAGTGATGCAGGACAAAAATAGAAATAAATTACTGAGATAGAACAATCTCACAGTGGGTGCGAATAGCTCCGGATAATCACACTTGTAACCTTCACTTAGGGTTACAAGTCTGATTATAACCAAAGAAGACCAATGAAAACCCTGTTGGTTTGCTCTGTAACAGAGACCAACGAGAGTCCCTTCAGAAGCACAAAATGAAACCCTAGGAAGGGTTTCAGTCCTTTAGCCAGCCACAAGAAAAGAACCGGCGATCCGAAGAATCAGCAACAACTGTCCCCAAACCCTAGAGTTAGGGTTCCAACTTCAATCGGGGATGACCTTTAAGCAGATGGACAGGAATCGGTGGATTCACAGGAACCGCCAAGATTCCCTTATGCCTTTAATCCAAAACCCTAGATCCGAAAGGATCTGATCGAACAAGCAACAGCAGCGGAGATAAACGAGTATCACAGAGCCGATTGTGGCTCTGATACCATGTGAACAACAGATAATCTTATTACAGAAACTGTAAGTACAGCAAAAATGTCAAGCACGGTGAACAAAACCACCGATTACAAACAATCAAATAAGTAGCAGGTCTTCAACCAAAGATTCTGCACTAATAAACTTGAACAGTAGCACAACTTGATGAACTCGAACAAGGAGAGAAAGCGACCGCCTTTGGAATGTTCTAGAGAGCATCTATAAGACTGCAACCTTTTTACTTTTTGGGATGAATAACCAGCAAGGAGGCAAAGGCAGAAATAGGCGAGGAATCCCTAGGACGAGCCCAGCAGCAGCCCATGGAGCAGTAGCCCAAGAAAGGAAGGAAGCCCATCCGAAACCTCACAAACGGTAAAAAACACAAAAAAGGAAATTATATGAGAGGATTGAATTGGAAACAAATATATAGGATTTATATATTTTAACAAATTTAAATATATACCCATATTGTATATATACATATGTATTTAATTGAGATTCTAAATTATAATAGCTAGGAACAATTAACCTAGTTAACTATATGTAATAATTAAAAGAGATAATGGATAGTGGTATTTTCTACAAAAAAAAGAAACAAACATGAGGGACTAAAGCGGGTCAATGAGGAAACTAGTTTTATTAAAAATAAAAAATAAAGCACAGCACACACATATGGGTATGTGCGACCAGAAAGGGGAAAAAAGGAGCCCTAGCTCTTGAACAATCACCACAAATCCATCTAATTCAACTAAAAATCAAAGTGATTTTGGTGCATGCTTGATGAGTTAGAGTCTACAACATTATCTCATCAAAAGGTATGTCAAAAATCTAGTGTTTGTTGAAGTAGGGAATTCTTGATGAACCTTATGATGTGCAATTGACGTAGGGAATGCTGAATTTATGATAGAATTCGTAGTGCCTACATGACTTGAGGCAAACCCTTGATGAATGATAGTAAAGCAATTGCAATGATTAAGTGTTAGGGTTAATATGCACTTATATGTGTAAGTGGGTTTTGATGAAAAGATTGGTCCATGAAATTGGAGGGTTATATTTGGGTATATGAACTCATAACAAACTGAATTGTGATGCTAAAGCATTTATAATGAACGTACCTTCTTGTTAAATGAGTTTACATGAATAGATGGTTGCTAAATTTGATTAACATAGTTGGTTAAAAGTTATGCACACGTGTTTGACAAAACACTTAAATGAGATGTCAGTTGTGAATAATAAATGAATAACATTGAAAAAAACTATGATTGAAAGTTTGGCAAGTATACATGCCAAGAATAAGGACAATAAGGTATTAATGATAATTTGGTTGCACTCTTTATGCAACTCGAGTGGAACTTCGGACGGTCAAACCGGGGCAGGCACACGTTTGAAGGGAAAGCTTTAAGGTATGTGGCTTTATGCTTCGTAGTATTCGTTAAATATTTTGTTATTGATGTATGTTGAAAGAGGAAATAACACTAATGAAGTTTGATTTGTTCATAAGTGATGGATTTCACACGAACAACCAAACGGGTCAAAAATAAAGAATAGTGATAAGTTTGGTTTGTTCATAAGTTATGGATTTCACACGAATAACCAAACGGGTCAAAAATAAAGAATAGTGATAAGTTTTGTTTGTTCCTAAATGATGGATTTCACACGAACAACCAAACAGGTCAAAAATAAAGAATAGTGATAAGTTTGGTATTGTTCATAAGTGATGAATTTCACACGAACAACCAAACAAGTCGAATAGCGTAAACCGAGTAACAGGAACGCAGATTATAAAATGGTGAACCCAAGGAACGGGTAGCGCGGATGCAAACTGGGTAACGGGAGCGTAAAGCGCAAGTTTAGTAAGCCCGGATAAGGGGTAAAGTTATAAGGAATTAATCCTTATCATAAGGTGTGGGTAATATAGCTTAATTGTTTAAAGAGGAGAAACGGGTCAAATAATTATGAGCGTGAACTGTGTAACGGTGCCGTAATTCATAAAAGCTTAGAACCCGGGGTATGGATTTTGAGTAAATTACATAGATAAATGTTTACCGGTCAGCTCGAAACAAGTTTCGAGAAAAACGGACAAGTATCCAAGAAGTTACAGAGTTTTTACCAAAAAGGGCATAATTGCAAAAAAAAAAAAAAAAAAAAAAAAAAATCAGGCTTATTTGGATACACTTATATGCTCCTTATAACTAACGTTTATGATGATTTTTGAAATTTAGGTGATTGCTATGAAGTCACAGATGAAGATCAAGCATAGTGAAGAACCTAACACAACCAAAGATCAAGCTTCTGCATTTCATTTAATTGTTTATGAAACTAAACTACGTTAATATGTTGAAATATTTTTTATTACTTATGAAGTTTTGTGAAACCTAAAATTTTCGTGTGGACGTGTATTTGCATTATTATTAAATATAAATGCAATTCCTTTATAAACTTTATGTTCATTAAGTATGGGTCTTACATATGTTGATCTCCTCTTCATTCTTATACACCTGTATCATGTGTAAAAAAGTAATTTTTGGGTCAAAAAAGGTTGGTGAGTGAACCATATTGTTTTTGTGAAAATGATAAGTTTATTTTTGATATTGAAAATATGCATATAACCAAGTGTAATCATATGTGTTGTATGTAAATGTATCAAACCTCAAGCATCCAATCGTCAAATAATGTAATGGTTTAAATGAATGTATATATGTTGCACTGTATAATGATGTGCTGCAAGATTCGAGCTCAATCAAACGGAGTTGATCTCGTGTGCTGGCAACGTCGAGTTTTGCTCATAGGTAATGGGGAACAGACGAGCCTATGATGATGTAATATCTCCAATGAATGTAATGCACCAAATGATGAACAACCAATTAACATATAACATATAAACTACACAAGATGGTAAATGCACGCATTTGAATTATGAAAATGCAATAATCTGACACATGATACACCCCAAAACCTATAATGAAAAAGGGGAAATGAAAGATCCACTCACAGGTTACGTTAGCTTTGATCCACGAAAAAATACCGCATGAGAGTAATGTGATCACCCTAAATATAACAAGACGGAAAAAATACTAAACAACCCAAAAATTAAAATCAAACTATAAAATAAATCATTCGATTCAAGTGTAATAAGTCTTGTTCGAATTTCCGACACATAATAAAAATAGCGACGATACCAAAGATAATAGTAAAATATTGTTTTGGTAAAGATACACACGTGTCGTGTACCTATATATTCAACTAAAACCATTTACCCAAATTTGGTACAAATAATAAAGTTGGTAGTAATAATAGTAATGATAATAATAATAGAATAGTATCATATTATTGACAACAGATTTTGACCAATTTGAAAGCAACCACGTTTATGCCAAATAATTAAAATACTAGTCTACAAAGTTCTCACTTAACATACTAAAAATAACATCATAGTTCATAGTTCATGGTTAACTAGGTCTACCAACAATGATAAGGTCGCAAAATGAAATAGAGGTAAATTAAAAGTTATTTAATATATTCCGTCGATGATTTTTATGATTCTTAAAAAATAATATTTTATTTATGTAGACAAAAATATATCAGTGAATGTTACCATAAACTAATTTAATTAAATCAATTTAAAAATGTTAAATTGATTTATACGTAGAATGATGCATATGAGTTTGACTTGAAAATAAAAATTATTAAAATAAATTCATAAGCTTGGAGGATATAAACAATTTATATGATTGAACTAATTCAAATTTGAAACAACTGACATTAAGCAACAGTTCTTTTTCTTTGTCATATTAGTCCAATCCTCAAGACACTAGAACTGTCCATGTATCGCTTTTAAAATTCATGTTCAAATATTCAGAGTTTGCAAATAAAACATTACGAATTTTTTTACATATCAGGTCATCGTCGTAAGCTTCGAACAAAACTAGAATTTACATAACTATTTTTATATTGAAGGATGGATCAGTTGCTAGCCTGAATTAGAAATCGAACCTAGACGGCATCAAAATAGTATAAACTAAGTGTAAAGAAGTTGTCGATTTCTCGATTAGTCGGTACGAGTCAAGACAACCGCAATGGTTGCGGACTGGATTGGAGTGATAGTGGTGGCGTTTCTGATTCGCAACTGCTAGAGACGGTGGTGGCAATAGTGGGGTTAAAGTGAAAGGTGATGGTGGCAATAGTGGCGTTGTGATCTACGATGGTGCAGGGATTGCAAGGTTATACCAGGGGAGACAGTGGTGGCTCAACATCGTTTACTTGTCGCTGATATAGTCATGAGAGAAATGTTGACTAAGGGGAAGGGGAATACGCGATCTAGGATACGATGGGGTAATTTGAAAGGCGACAAGATTGCACTGTTCAGAGATAAGGTCATCTCAACAGTATCGGCCCGCATGGATGGGGACTCAAACCGGGTGTGGGAGGCTATGGCGACCACCATTACTTATGTGGCAAAGGAGACTCTAGGGGTAACAATAGGAAAGACAGATGGGCGTAAGGAGTCTTGGTGGTGGACTGATGAAGTACAAACCAAAATAAAGGATAAGCAAGAGAGCTTTAGGGACCTTTTGAGATGTACGGATGACGTTGAGCGTATGAGATTGAGGGAGAGATACACAAGGGCCAAAAGGGATGCGAAAAAAGCGGTGACTGAAGCAAAGAACAAAGCCTATAAGAAGATGTATGAACGCCTAGAAACAAAGGAGGGGGAAAATGACATGTTCAAGATTGCCAAAGCTAGGGAGCGCAGGAGGAAAGATCTAGGGGTAGTTAAGTTTATAAAGGGAGAGGATGGGCGTGTGTTAATCAAGGAACACGACATAAAGTCGAGATGGCAATCTTACTTCCACAAGCTTTTCAACGGCGATGGGGCTTACCAACAACTAAGCGACAACTCGAGTACACAGAGACAACAACGAAATAACTGCTATTGTAGGCGTATCACACAGGGAGAGGTGATGGCAGCACTTAGGAAGATGGGAAGGGCTAAGGCAGTGGGTCCGGACAACATACCAATTGAGGTGTGGAAGTGCTTGGGACATGCTGGAGTTCAATGGCTAACTAATTTGTTCAATCTCATTTTCAGATCTGGAAGAATGCCAGACCAGTGGAGGAGTAGTATTGTAGTGCCTTTATATAAGAACAAAGGAGACGCCCAATGTTGTGGTAGTTATAGAGGGATTAAGTTGTTAAGCCATACTATGAAGTTATGGGAGAGGGTGATTGAGACTAGACTTAGAAGAGAAACTCAGGTTACGGTAAACCAATTTGGTTTCATGCCAGGGCGGTCAACTACAGAAGCGATACACATTTTAAGGAGATTGATGGAAAAATATAGAGAGAAAAATCGTGATCTACATATGGTGTTCATTGATTTAGAAAAGGCGTATGACAGTGTGCCACGTAGATTGATATGGGACAGTTTAGAGGATAGAGGGGTACCTAGTAAGTATATAGACTTAATTAAGGATATGTATGTTAAGACTAACACTAGTGTTCGTGCTCCGGTAGGGGATACTGATTTCTTTCCTGTGGAAGTAGGACTCCACCAAGGGTCAGCGTTGAGCCCTTTTCTATTTGCGATTGTCCTAGATGAGTTGTCAAAGTCGATTCAGGAGTCAGTTCCATGGTGCTTGCTTTTTTGCAGACGATATTGTGTTGATTGAAGAAAGTAAACAGAGCCTGAATGCGAGGTTAGAAGAATGGCGGGTAGCCTTAGAATGCAAAGGTTTGAGGATAAGTCGCTCTAAGACTGAATACCTTTACTGTGGTTTTAGTGGAGCAGGCGATGAGCACGACACCCAGATCACCATTGAGGGCCAGGTGGTTCCACAGGCAACTAAGTTCAAGTATCTAGGATCGTTTGTTCAGAGCAATGGAGAGATTGACAGTGACGTAGCTCACCGTATCCAGGCTGGATGGTGTAGGTGGAGAGCAGCCACAGGGGTGTTGTGCGACAAGAGGTTCCCTGTTAAATTAAAAGGGAAATTTTATAGGGTTGCAATTAGACCCTCTATGTTATACGGAACAGATTGTTGGGCCATCAAGAAAATTCATGCACGAAAGCTAGAGGTAGCAGAGATGAGGATGCTAAGATGGATGTGTAGGCACACTAGGTTGGACAAGATAAGAAATGAGGTTTTTAGGGAAAGATTAGGAGTTGCTAGTATTTCAGACAAGATAAGGGAGGGGAGACTGAGATGGTTTGGGCATGTCAGGAGGAGGCAGACGACAGACCCGGTTAGAATAGTTGAAACACTCGCGGTAGATGGAAGGAGGAGTAGAGGCAGACCGAAAATGACGTGGGATGAGCGGATTAGACAAGATTTGCTAGATTTGCACCTCTTTGAGGACATGGTCGAGGACAGATCTTCGTGGAGACGTAGGATTAAGGTTAAAGATTTTTAGGAGTTTGGCCTGGTTTTTTAGCTTAGGCTCCTATCTTATGAGTTTATTTTTTCAATTTCTACGAGGTGTGATATAGTTTTATATATATATATATATATATATATATATATATATATATATATATATATATATATAGGTTTTCACCTTTTCTCGGTGTCGTAGTTTTACTAACAAGCACTTACTTATTTATCTGTTTATTATTAGTTTTATTTCTATCTTTTGTAGTAGTGGCATGCTTATATATGTTTTTTAGAAGCTTATGCCTTGGTTATGGTTTTTGGAGCCGGGGGTCTCACTGGAAGCAGCCTCTCTATCCCCTGGGATAGAGGTAAGGCGTGCCTACATCCTACCCTCCCCAGACCCGTTCAATAGCTTCGCTATATGTGGGATTATACTGGGTATGGTTGTTGTTGTTGTTGTTGGTTGTTATGGACTTGACTGTGGTGGACACCCCCTGCGAAATGCAGAACAGATTTTTGTCAATATTTTGTGAATTGCTTGGATGTGAAGGTCGATTGTGTTGTTTATTTATAAGAAATTTGATAATTTACAAGGTTGGATCGAAGTTACCAAGATTAGGTGATATGATCCGATCATAAACGATTCGACTCGTAATTTTGAGTGCAGATGGTTCACTTTAGAGGCTTGGTTCATGGTGCAGAATTTGGTAAAACGATTTTGATAAACAAAAAAAACAAGATTTGGAAGGTTATTGATGATCCGAAAAGATCGTCGTCAAGAAACGCAGAGACGCAATTTCTACACTTTTTTTTAATTTAGTTTGAAAACTGCCACAAGTAGTCTCCTTAGATTTTGGAAGGTTATTGATGATCCGAAAAGATCATCGTCAAGAAACGCAGAGACGCAAATTCTACACTTTTTTTAATTTAGTTTGAAAACTGCCACAAGTAGTCTCCTTAGATATGTAAGGTTTTTAATTCGGGGGCTAATTATCATACACACCATTTTCTTTTTAGAAATAGCAATAATGGTCCTTGTAGTTTATAGGAACATATATCTTTATGGATAAATTACACTTTTCGTCCTTTATGTTTGTAGCGGGTTGCAATGGATGACCTTTAGCTTTAATAATTACAGTTACAGTCCTTTATTTGCAAAACCTGTTACACCTTAGGTCCTTTAACCCTAACCTGGTTAAAACTTTCAGTTAAGTAAGGTCATGTACAATCCATGTAAGGCCAAAACAGTCATTTAATAAAAAAATGTCAAATATAAACCTAAACCATCAATTATCATCATCTCCCCTACTCTCTTTCTCCCATGTATTCTCTATCTCTCTCTACATGTCCACAAATCTTCATCAACCTCAGCTTCATTGTAATCTGATCCCTTCCCATACCACATTCTTCATTCATTTTTACTAATCTATTATATATAATAAATGTGTTAAATTTTGCTGATGTGTCAAGCTAGGAGGCCTCTAAATTTTGCTTTTTGGCGGGAAAATCCCGTCCACTTTTCTTTGGACGCGGGATCCGGATTAATTCGGGTCGGAATATGGATAATGGATCCTTTATATTTCCTTTTTCCTCATTCTTCTTTCACAACCCACAACCCTAAAGAAACATAGTTGAAGAAACCCTAGATCGGCCGCACAAGAAACATAGCTAATATTGTGTCCTTCCGTTCTTCACCAATTGATAAAAGGAATCTTCACACCCCACACGTATTTCCTAAACCCTAGCTATCAAAATCATCTTCCTTCTTCTTGATTATTCTACGATTTAGATGCAATCAGGTTAGCAATCTCTGATTACTGTTTTTTTTTTTCAATTTAGATATGTTTATTTATGGCCAGTTTGTTGTGGTTTTTGTTGACTGAATGATTTACGTTCCGTTTGTTGTTGTTTTGTTTGATATTGTGATTTATGTTCATCGATTCTCGCATAAAAACACTGTTGATTGTTTTGTATATGGACTTGCGAACTAGCCTACCTGCAATTCTGATTAAATATTGTTGATCTTTTTGTATATTGTTTTTGTGGACTTGCAATATTAAGAACCATTGTTTATTGTAAATTGTTGATGGTTGATGATTAAATATTGTTATTATATTTGTTTTTGAGTAAATTACAAAAATCGTCCTTTATGTTTACACTATATTGCAAAGTGTGTCCTCTATCTTTAAAATGTACAAAAAACGTACCCGATGTTTGCAAATCCTTACATGTTATGTCCTTTAGCCCTAACTCAGTTAGTTTTTATGGTTAAATCTGACCAAGTTGACCCCACATGAGGATATTTTGGTCATTTTACCCTAAATAAAATAATTATGTTTTAAAAAATATTATATATATATGTATTTTAAAATATACACACAGAAACACACATGTGTAAACCCCATCTCTCTCTCTCTCTCTCTCTCTCTGACTACCCTATCACCACCACCACCACCCGCCTACTACCCCTACCATACCATCTGTTCTTCTCCGGTGAAGCACCACCGCCCAAATCCTCCTACCCCATTCTTAAAACCACTAAACCACCACAATTTTATGAAATTAGCAGAGAATTAACAAATCTGATCACGCGCCACCCCAGATGTCACGCGGCCGCCTCTCCACCCTCTGATCTGGGTTGCTACCACTATCAACACCCCAAGTCCCAACCTCCGACCAGGATCTAGTGATGATTATACAGATCTGGTCCATCCCCATCGACACCAACTCTCATTTACCGCCGCAATCAAACAAGAAAAGAAAAAGGGGCGAAAGAGAGATTGTTTAGGCGGTGGTGGTGCTTAACAACGGTGTTCGGCTGGCGGTTCGTTCAGAGTGGTCGGCTGGAGATCTCTGGTTGAAGCTCAGTGTTCGTTCAGATCAGAAGCAAATATATCTTCACGAGACCTCTGGTTGTAGCTCTGTGTTCGATCGGAGATGGTACAAGATGGATTAATGGTGAGTTTGAGATTAATTCACCGATGAGAATGAAAGTTGAAGACATAAATCTCAACGATCTTTAATTTTAATTGTTGGCCGGAGGGAATAATAGGTGAGGTTAGCTTTGTTCTTCGATCGGAGTTGTTGCAAAGCAGAATAAGAAAAAGAAAGTTACAGAGGTTTGTGTTTGTGATTTCTCAAAGAGGAGGAAAGACAATGCTATTTGGTTCACTGACATGCTTTGTGATAATGGAAATTAAAAGTCAAACTAAATTAAACCTTTGAGATCCTTTGAAGATATTAATCCCACCAGCATAGAGAGATAGGTGAGATGAGGGAGGGTGGTTTATTGGTTTATGATGGTGGTTTATTGCAGTGGTAAGAACTGGAACCAAAGAGAGAGAGAGGGAGAGTTAAGTGAGAGAAAGAGAGTAGAGAGAGAGACTTATTTATTTATTGTTTATATATTTTTAATATTTTAAAATTCTTTTTTTTTCTATTTATTGAATAGATTTTAAATATATGAGTAAAATTACCAATCTACCCTGATTTAACCATAAAAAACTAACTGAGTTAGGGCTAAAGGACATAACATGCAAGGATTTGCAAACATCGAGTACGTTTTTTTGTACATTTTAAAGATAAAGGACACACTTTGCAATATAGTGTAAACATAAAGGACGACTTTTGTAATTTACTCTTTGTTTGTTTAACTAGAAAGGAGATTACATAAAAACCCAAACGAACAGCCCAACAAGCAAGGAACTGAAGTCATTGATTTATTATTGTTGTTCGTTGAAAATTGTTACTTTCATTGATTTTAGGTACAAGCTAGAAGATGGAGTCGTGATCTTTGATTTGTGGTACAACTTTTGCCATCTTCTATTTTATTTTCCTTGATGTGTATAATATGCAATTAAGCTAGAAAAATTAACTCAGTATAAACATATTTATACACGAAAAACAATATTGAAAGCATAAACAAGACAAGTTTGGCGGTTATCATTTACTTGAGTTTTTCACGAACAAAGAAATTAGTTCCCTTGCTACTTCATTTCTCAAATGATTGAAAGAAGCTTTATTTCATAATAGACTAAATCTCAAAAGGTATGATCAATTAATGCTTAATTTCATATTTATACCCATTAATTTTGGCGAACCGTTTGTTTTTTTTTTTTTTGGCGCTTCAGTTGCTTAAACATTTATCAATTACTTTGATGAAGAAGACGTCAAGTCTGAGCACCAAAGAAAAGAAAAGGCAAGTTTTTTCATTTCGTTAATCGTTGCAATTTCTTAAATTATTAAAATTAATCATGTAATTTTGGATTCGATAATGAATTTTTTTTTCCAGAAAGTTATGATCATGTTTATAATTGCTATAATTAGATTTTAGAAACCTCCTTTTGAAATTTGTAACATGGACCGCAATTTTCATGTTTGCCTTAATATCAATGTTCCTTTTGCTTTTGTGGTCTGTGGCTAAATCAAGTTTCTCAGGGAGTTAACTAAACTGGACTAGGTCAAACGAGTTGGCTTTCATATTTATAAATTGTTTGATAAATCGATAAAAAGATGATTCTATTCCTAAATCGACCTGACCCATTTGACTTGCACATAACTATTGCCCGTTTTGGTCCGATCCCTAACCTTTTCGGCCCGATGTTTTGTCATACTGCTTATGTATGTTTGTAGGCTAAGTTTCCTGTAAAATATCCCTATGCTCTAGGTCGTTCATGGTTCAAGGAAGAAGTCACTAAGATGGCTAAGGTTTTTATCATGGCTTTATCCTCTATAAGTTATTTTTGCTTGCTGTTTGCTTTTTTTTTGTCTTTCTTATCTACAAAGTGATCATAAAAGAGTGAAATAGGTCATTTGATTCAAAAAAGAATTATAATAATTCTCAACTAACTCTTTTTTTTTAAATCACCAGTTTTATAGAATTGAACGTCTACTTGCTCAGCTATTTTCACTTTAGATTACAAGAAGTTTAAGCAAACTCCAATTATTTTAAAACATTAAAATATTTGATATCAGTAACTATACTAATTATCATAGGGGACAAGCATAGGAGCTCTACCAATATGTCGAAGTTCATAAGCATAGCTTAAAAACAAAATCGGTTGTATTCTTGATTAGATGACTCATGTAGATATATTATTATTAAAGTTTGATTTACCCACAATGTTTTGATAATGGAATGGGTAGAAACTACAAACAAGTAATCACAATATAAAAAGGAAGGTTTTGCTATTGGAGAAAGAATAATATGATCATCCATTTAATTTTTCTAATTTTTCTGGTGAACTAAATTTTTCCAGTAAGTTATGATCATGCTTCATGTTTCTGATTGCTATAATTAGATTATAGAGACCTCCTTTTGAAGTTTGTAACCTGCATGGCAAATTTCATGTTTACCTTAATATCAAGTTAAATGGTCTATGCCCTGCTTGAGTGCAATTATCTGACCACCAACCATATGAATAGTCTTCATTTACTTACTTTAGCCTTCTATGTCTATAAACTATTGATATGTCAAAGAGCATCTGATCGAGTATTATTGTTAATGTTATTTAAAGGAAGCACTATATTTGCTATAATTATTGTTTTTTTTACCTTAAAACCTTTGATGATGTGTTAGTGATTGTCAGATCACGTAGTGAAGTGCTTATATATTTAACTTTCCTTTTCTTCTTTATGTATTCTCTTTTTTTGCATTTAAATTATTGCAGGTGGTCTCATGGGAGTCCAGTGTATTTGTAGAAGTTAATGGGAAACTAACTCCTGATGTAGAAGTCATTCTTAATGTAACAAAGGTACATCTTATAAATGATTTTATTAATGAGGTGACAATGGATATGGTTTAGCATGTTGTGGTCCAGAGTTGACTAATATTTTCATTTTTATTATCCTGTGATCCGCTTTGCGTTGCATGTACATGTTTAAATGTCGCCTTTTTTTTCTCTCTTATTTATTATTGTAGGTAAAACTGCTGCATATTACAGAAAGAGTGGGTAATATTTGCATAGCAAATATACGTTTTCACAAGGTAAAAAATAATGCAACACACGACTATGTCCGTTACTTAATATTGTTAAATTGTTAGCTAATATTGTGTCATGTCCGATCATTGGTTATAAGTAAAAAAGTTAGCCGGTTATAATTGGTCAAATGGTCGAACAAACAAAAGGGTTAAAATTAAATAAAGGTGCATTAAAATGCCTATAACTTCCTGACTCACCATGTCATTTTTAATTTGCTAATGTAGTTTTTGTGATCATATTTAACGTATTGTAGTTTATGTGATCATATTTAACGTATTAACGTATTGTAGTTTATGTGATCATATTTTGTTAATGTAGTTTTTGTGATCATATTTAACGTATTGTAGTTTATGTAATTTTTATTTCTATATTCTATATTCTTTGACTTGGTGTATTGGTATGCTTTTCGTTTTGGAGCTGAGGGTCTCTTTGGAAGCAGCCTCTCTATCCCTAGGGATAGAGGCAAGGTATGTCTACATCCCACCCTCCCCAGACCCTATAAGTAGCTTGCTATTTGTGGGATTTACTGGGTATGGTTGTTGTTTTAATATTGAGCATGCCAATTCTATATCAATATCAAGTTCAGGTGTTTAACAGTCTTTTTTCAGTCGTCATGAGTTCTTGGGCTTTAGAAAGTAGAATTGTATAATTAAGATATAAAATAAAACAGAGGTGAGTGTCTTTACAATACTGCTGGTTATTGTGATATTGTTTACAATTTCACTTTAAAGCGTTTAATCCTTGGAGAAGTATTTGATTGTTACGGTGATGGCTAAAGTTGGAAAAAAAAACTTAACTATATGCTAACAGTTGTACAACTAAAAAAGCTTTAGAGTACTTTTCTACGCTTATTTCTTAACTGAGACTATATATTTTATCGTTTAGCAGTAGTGGATTAGATTAGATGTATTAGGTAATTCTTTGTGAATTTGCAAAAAGTATATTAGATTAGATAATTCTGTGTGAATTTCTAAATCATATTAATGCAAATTTATACTAAGTTCCCATTTTAGGTTGTATTTTATTTGTGGTTTTTGTTTATGTTAATAATCGATGTTTTATAATAATATTATACTGGAGCTTAATAGGTTATAAGCACCGAAAAGATATTACTTCGTACAACTTCTGTCATGGTTAACTCATTTCCATTTTAGAGACGAATGTGGTAAGTCTTACAGGGTTTGGATTTTTTTTATTTATGAAATGATTATTTAAAAAAAGTATGTGTACGTGTAATATTATATCATTTGTTTTTAAAGTTTAAAGTCAATGATTGGAGTTATTTTTAGATTTTGGTTATATTATTTAATTCTTTGGATCGTGAGAATTTCATCTTCATGTTTTTTATATATTTAAATGTTATTGTCTTGCTCTATGGATTATCAACACCATACATTACTAAATCTATTCCTACTCCAATGGGTTCAGCATTGGTACCACATAGTATCGACACCAATGTTTATTTTATATTTTTAAACACTTATAATTTTATTGGTTCATTTTGTAGAGGGGACTCGATTTACTAAGGGAAATGTTTTGGCAATTCGAAGAATATGCATCTTCAAATGGACTCGACTATCTTTAAAATGTGTTCTTTTACTATGTAATATATTGTATTACATATGGTGAAATTTCTTTACGTTGGATGGATTTAGTTTCTTTATAGGTTGTGATGAGTTGTTTTGGAATTTTTTGAACAGAATACAGGACGGTCATCGTATACGATTGTGGATCATACGTATGATGAATTGGTGGTCAGGTGAAGAAGACGTAACAATCAATTTCAGACGCTATTTTGTTGTTTTTTTTCCGTTTGTTGTATTCTTCTGTTTATATATGTTAACAAATAGCATTTAATAGTTTGTTTTTTATTTGCGTTTAGATATCGCAAGAAGTATAAAAGTGTTGATTTGAAGCCTATCAAGAATTGGGTCAAACAAATCCTTTACGAGGAGGTATAATTCGAATATGTCGACATTTATTCACTGTATACCAATGTTGATATAGATTTCTCTTTACAATTATTGTTTTTTAGATTGTGATCATGCTTATCGGTTGTTTTGTGTATAATACCATTTTCTATAGTAGGTGCTTGATGTCAAGCGGATGAATGGCCTTACAACTGATCCACAAATGCTTGATGTCGCTTCAAATAACGTCAGGAGGCATCCACCATCTCCCATAATGTCAGTAAAACAAGTTATTTCTTCTCTTTATTTAGTTGATTATTTTGAATGGGTTATTGTGCTTAAGGCTCTTATATGTACTTCATGTTGTTTTGTTATCAAATTTGGTTCAATAACCAACAATTCATAGCCTATCTGTTTGTTTAAATTAGATCGGACATGCTTCGATGAACTTCATGTTGTTTTGTTGGATTAGATATGAAAAAACTTCTTTACTTGCAAAAAAAAAACCCATTTTAATAATCACCAGTTATCGCCTCATTCCTCTCAACATGAACCCTAATTTCACACATCATTCTCCCCTCTTTACATCTTCAAAAAGATGTTAAATTTGTGTTTTCCATGAAATATAATATACCACTTCGATAGATTCAACTTCTGTAATCAATAGGTAAATTGGTTTTAAGAGGATTTGCCATATATTTCATGTGTTTATTTGAGTCTTTATGGCCGATTTGTATTAATTTGGGAAAAGTCTCTTAAGTTCTAAATTTATTAATTCTTATCCTCGAACAAATACCCTTTTTGTCATTGCTAAACTGACATGTACCTTAAACATCATTTGCTCATGTCATTGAACAGGCAATATGCATCCTTAAGTAAATTCGGGGCAAGTATCATGTGTTTTTAATTATCACAGCACGAGTCCGAGACACTTCTATGCTTATAGAATGCTCGAAAACAAAGTATGCACTTTGTCATTAACTTATCTAATACGTCACGTTATTTAAGTTTATTTTAATTATACAGTTGTGAGTATATAGGATTAACATTGAATTATTGAATATATATCGTCACAAATTTTATAAAAACACCCTTTTAATAAAATTAATAAAATATTAATATTCTTAAAATAGAGCGAGTCAAGCCTTGCTATCTTATCCATCTTTTTCATCTATCTCTACCTGAAAGAAGTTATGAATGTTGTTATTTGGTTGGGAATTACTTTGGTTGGCCTTGGTACCATAGGTTATGTGAGTTTCTAAAGTTGTCTTGGAACCAAACTATATGCATTTGTTAGATGATTGCAGGTTCGCTATGGGTGCATGATTCTGCAGCAAGGGATGCCCAAAAATTTCATTAAAATGGGTCGAAAGTGGTGCTTGATGTGTTACTGCTCTTATTAAATGTTAATAGTACAAAATATGATTTTTGTGGTGATGACTTGCAGGGATTAGAAAGTGGTGCTTGATGTGTTACTGCTCTTATTAAAGAGAAGGAGCTTTTCGTCTCGAATTTAGGCGATTGCAGAGCGGTTATATGCAAAAAAGGAAAGGCGGAGTCTTTAACTAAGGATCACAAAGTATCACAAGTCTTTATCTATTAACATCCTTTAGCAATTTTTTTTTTGATTTGACTACTTTGATCTGTTTGATATAAAAGCTAAACATCGTTCGATTTTAATAGATAACCCAACATGACTCATTTTTTTCCAGTTTTTGTCGGTCGATGGAGACGTTAATGTCATTTTATTCTCATATGTGTCAAGGGAAACATGGGTATTTACAAGTTAACCGCGAAGGCATCTACTTACAAGGTGACAAAGATTAGTGATTGGGAGTCATTTGTGTTCCTTAGGAACTACTTATTAGTGCGATCATATCTCTTGCTATATCTTATAACTATCCTACTCATGATATTATATACAATTGTAGATTGGCAGACCAAGTCTGTATGGGTTGGCCGCAAAGGGAGAGTATGGAGTTAGAAGAAATGTTGAAGGATGAACTTGAGCTCAAAATGGCTTTTTCATGTTGCCCCACTCTCAATGATATATGGATGTCACTTTGTTTATGATTTATGAAGTGAAGGATATCAAATTTTAGGTGTTTGTTAAATCAAAGAGGACTTGCATCTATAACATTGGATGTGGCAAGGCGTTCTACACCAGCCGGACTGCGCTCATGATACTTTTAGTAAATTATAAATGTAACATTATTTGTCTTTTTCTTGATATTTTTGTACATAGTTTATAAAGAAAACTTCATACCTAATACCTAATTATGCAATTCACTTTGTTACTAATTTATGTCATGTCACTTTATTTGTATTAGTTTTATTGATACACTTATGATTAATGTAATTTAAATTTTCCTACCCGGGTTACCACCCAGGTTGGCCTAATTGAAGAAACGTAAAAAACACAATTCAAAATGAAATATGGTAATTCCTTTATAAATGTTAATGTTGATTCTTTATATATTTTGTATTTTATAATTCAAAATTGAATTAAGTCATTATAAGTTAATATTGGTTTGTTAATGGAATTTAGATTTTCATTTTTATGAATTGATTTCTTAATTAATTGCCATCTATTAATTAATAATTCAAAAAAAATATGTTTTGTAAAAGTCACTGAAATATTGGTTATAAATAATTCAAAATATAAAAATCACATCTTTATATTATTGCTAAGATATAGATGGTTCAACATTTTGAAAAAGTGGAATATTTGCAATAACTTTGAACAAATATTTCAATGGATTAATTAATTATATTAAATAGTGATCACCATTTCAATCGATGGATATGGTCTAAATTGAATTTATATTTCAAGCCCATTTTCATTTTACTTTTATAAATTAGGTTATTAACCTAATACTCAGTAATCCATTATATGTTTCATTCCTTCATACAATCCTTTATATTCCTTTTGAAATGCTACTCTTTGAGATTTTAACCAACCTAAATGCTATATCAATTCATCGTTTCAAATGTGTATCCAGAGAATGGCGAGACGGGCTATCATCCTTTCATCTTGGTCTGAATCATTCTACATACGTAGAACATTATCTGGTAATATGTTGAAAATTATATGGTAATTGTTACCATTGATAAATCACATTGTTTGCATATATTATTATATACGATTAACATTGAATCATATTATATATATCCCCACAAATTTTATAAAACGGACCATTGTAATAAAATTAATAAAATATTAATATCCTTAAAAATAGAGCGACCCGTGGGTACCACGGGTTATAACCTAGTAATCTAATATCCCAATTTTCTTCAATTTATTCCCCCAATTTTATTACTTTTCAACAACCAAACCCTAGACCACCAATCCATACCTGCCACCACCAAGTGACTAAATCAACAAATACCCACAAGATGTTCCCACATCAATAACCCAAAGCAAAGAAAGGAGCAATGGGATTACCGGAGAGCAGGCCCCCTCAATGATGCTCGTTTTTCAGATTTAGGATGTTCTTAACCACTTTTTCTGGCAACTGATGCAAAACCCAAATGATTGAAGTTCGTTTCCGCACGTGATACGAAACTCATATGTTCTCCGCCATATGATGTGAAACCTAGATGTGCAGATGGCCGGAGATGCTTTGCCGCGATGGAGGGGCGGTGCTATTGTCGGAGTCGAGAAGAAGGCATCGCTTGTATTTCTGTGTGCGTAAGAGAGATGAGATTGTTGGAATGATGAAGGATGAAGGTGATTGATTACCCAGATGTGCAGATGGCCGGATCTGGTAGTGGTGGGGTTCGTTGGATACGGCGGGTGGTGGTGGTGGTTGTGCTGGATTCGGTGGTTATGGTGGTGGTGGGTTGGATTTGTTGGTTGTTGTGACGGTGGTTGAAGAGAGAAAGAGGGGGGAGGGGAGAGATAACTAAGAGAATGATGACAAGTCACATGGTGGTTTTATATGCTATATATAATTTATTATTTTTTATAAAAAGTAAAATTACGAAACTACCCTCTTGTGCAAGTCACATGAAAAGACTTAACTCAAAATTCTAACTTGGTTAGTGTTAAAGGACGAAAGGTGTAATGAGTTTTGCAAATAAAGGATTGTAACTGTAATTATTAAAGTTAAAGGTCATCCATTGCAACCCGCTACAAACATAAAGGACGAAAAATGTAATTTATCCTATCTTTATTAAATTTTATAAAGCTTAAAAATTTATAATTTAGATCTTATAGTGTAACACCTCGAAAATTCACGTCCTATAATGTGTGACACGTGTCATATGAATGAACGTGTGAAAGAATGTTATAGAAGGATTAAAGTTGACAATCATGGAAAGTATGTGAATATACGAGTTCCAAATGTCAACAGTGAATAAATATACTTTACATTAACCCTACATGATGCTCATACCTTCAAACGAATAAATCATGGATCATACGAAGCTAAATATGAAGGAAAGTGAGAGATTACAAACTACAGGGGTTAAATGTGTCAACATGTTTAAGTTATACCTCTGAGTGACCTTTTGACAAACCCGAAGCTTTGTAACTATTAATTATGCTCACTAGAATGCACGATATAAATTTCATAAAGTTTCGTTATCATATGAGAAAGTTATGATCAAATTCGTATGCGAGGGGTTCAAAGCGTCAACGTTGAAGTTTAGGACTTTTCGGGTGACAATAAAGTTAACCGAGGGCTAAACAAAGTGGGTATATGTCTTGGAGCCCTTATATGACAAGTTGGAGGGTTCATAGTGCAAGAAATAAAGTCGTAGCAAAGTTTTGAAGAGCCAAGGACCATTGCATAAAAATCAAAAATATGAGATTCTGTCAGAGGAGGCCTCGCGCCACGCGAAGCCCCAAGGGGGGTCTACGCGCCACGCGAGGGCCTGTCTGATCCGAAATTCTTTGGTTCTTGCCTTCCATTTGCATTTTAACCGACTTATATCCGAGTTTCCACATCTTGCACGACCCCTAAGTGACTCCTAGACATTTAGGGACACTTGTTAGTGATCAAACATCAATGGTAGGCCTTGTTGTCAACAATCTATGAAGTTAAGAACACTATATAAAGGCTTCATGTGCAACCATTGTGATCACACCTTTCTCTTGCATTCCTGATCATTTCTGGAGCTCCAAAGCAGGCTCAAGTGGTCCCTAATCGTGCAAAGGACTTTAGTAAGTTTGCTTAACCTTTCTTAATTAAGTTTTGGCTTAATTTTAGCTTAAAAGTCAAACCGTCGTAATTAACGGTTGACTTTAAGATTAATCACTAATGGTCCAGTGATTAGTCGAATCAAAAGTAGTTATAAGTTGGTAATTATGTGGGTAATAAACCCTTAAAAGGGTTCCCCCTGATTCCCACTCTAACTAGGTCAAATGTCGGGTCAAACTTACTAATAAAAAGTCAACAGAATGTTTAAATTACAATTTATGCATGATTAGCAATGTAGAACGCATACAACCTATTTGAACATTAATATAACTTGGTAATTAGTGTAAGAACATGTCTAAACATGTTCAACCCGACAGTTTACTGTTAGACCCGGTTCGGAACCGAAAGTCGCAAAGCTTTGACTTTTGCTTTGACTTCAGTTCTGACCCGTTTTGGTATGATTTAGAAATACCTAAGAGCTTCATTTGGACCAGGTTACATGCTAGTATAACCCTCTGTGATTATACACCATGGTTCATTAGTTAACCAATTAATACGCATGATTCCGTTAATTGCTCATATGTTGACCATTATGCCCTTTTCACCTTAAAACGTGATTTTTGAAAATGTAAAAGTTTAGAAACCTTAGTTACTGATATATAAACTTGTATGCAAAGTTTGACATCAGTTTGAGGTGTAGATTGAGAGTTATGCTCATTAGCGTAATTAAGAAGCTTTATGTTAATTAAAAGGCGTAATTAGCGTATAGCCTAGTTAAGCCTACTTTTTGATATCAAACTTATTACCCACTGATGTAATATATTATTTTGGGATTTTTGAAGATTTTTAATTAATTTTAGGCTGAGCATAACTAATAGTCGTAGGCTTAATCCGGAAATTGTCGGTTTTGCCCTTACGGGCTATAAAATAAGTTTTACATATCTAATTGACTCCGAACCTTTTGCTACTGATTACACATGATAAATAAATTATTTTAAGCCTTCTGGAATAATAAAAATATCAGTTTTGTATATAGAACCCGGAAACGGCTTCTAATCCTTTTTAAGCGTTTTTAACGCATAGTATCTACTAAGATTATTTTAAACATACAAGGGTTGATACCTACTGATATTTGAGGCAAATTATAATATTTTAACAGTAAGCAAAAGTTGATAAACTCAGACTTCAGTTTTGAGCTTTACGGCTTATGTGAAATTACCAAAATGCCCCTACGGTGCATAGTTTGGTTATAATTGATAAATTTCACATATATACTTTACCCTACTATTATAACTCATTAAATTGAGTATGTTTGCTGATTACTTCAGACCTGTAACTCAGATAAACACTTAAACTCTTTTATAAACTTTTAAATGACCAAACTACCCCTACGGGGCATAGTTTGTGTTTAGATTCGTATCGAGCATAATAAAAGACATCTTACTGATGTCACAACATATTTGGAGCATATTAACTTAGGAAACCTGTAAATGGCTCTCATGAATACCCGTTACGCTTATTACGCGTTCGGTTCGGGTTATGTAACTAGTTTGCATAAATTAGCCGAAACGGGTCAAACCTTATCGGTTTTATCTTAAAATCCAGAATGTGTATGAAATACCCATATTAAGCAAGTCTCCGAACTTGTTGGGTCTAAATCACATTCTATTCTGGTCTTCGCCTAATCGTGCGTTTGAACCGTATCTTTCGGTAAGACTAACCGGTCTAAGCTTAGGCTTAATTAAGGACCCGTTAGCAATCTAATTGGTTATTTATACCATCTTTCCAGACTAGAGCCTTCTGGTAAATTGTACCTACGCTTACTTAAGTGAATACGGCTGAGTTATTATAATTCTTGCTATTTAAGTCAGGAGCTAGCTCAGGTAAATACTCTTAACTTATTTTCCCTATTACGGGCTTGGGATACGGTAATATAAGTACCGCATGGTCAGGTATGGGATTCAAAGACCAATAAGTCGGGAAATCCAAATAACCTGTTTTAATTCGTATTGCTTGACTGAAACATTGGGGGTTAATGCGACCGTGTCCTGGATATCCTTGACTCATTAAATGCAATGGCCACGACCTAAGCACGGGGTGTAGGCATACACCTGACAGATGCCATATGTTTATTAATTAATTATACCCAATAAGGGATTCCTAATAAGGGAATAGTGGTGTGTCGGTTAATCATGAACCGGCATAGAACCGGGCCCCGTATGTAGAGCAAGTTATGTAAAACTGATAACATGAAATATAGCTTGTCCCAAGTATAAAAGATTAATTTTGCCTCTGTGCATTTTAATCAAAGTGTCAAAATATTTTTGTGCCTTGTGCGCCTCAACCAATTTTCATAAACATTTTCAAATGAGTCGGTTGAGTGTATTTACCAGTGAAAACTGACGTATTTTCAAAAGTCTAAGTGACAGGTACAAGTACGTAATAGGCTGGAAGCTGCTCAGGACGTTAATAAAGAATCTTACAAGTTCTAGGCGTCTAAAGTCTGTTGAACAATATTTATGTTTTAAGATCCGCCTGTGGATCCTTTACTTTCCGTTGTAATACTTGATATTACTTTATATTCAGATTGTAATAATATTTATCTTTTGCTTCCGCTGTGCATTTATATATTGTGTTGTTTGACTATGATGATATCAACTACGTCACGATACTCCCCACCGGGCTCACCGGTGACACGTGGAAAGTCGGGGTGTGATATATAGTCTTGAGGTCTTTAAATAATAATAATATCAAATTTATATTTAATAAAGTAATTATTTTAAAAAAATACGGTTCGGATCCAGTTTACAAAACGAGTCACGTTTCTAAGATTTTTTTGGCGGATTTTACAATTAATACGCTTAATTTTAGACAAATAATTCAAATATAATCAACATTTACCAAAATAAACACAAGTGGTCAAGAGAACCAGTTACAAGAATCAGAAAACAAAGTTTGATGTGAAAACCCTAGCAATCGTTCATCTGAAGGAAGTCACGAAGAGTTTAGCCTTGCATGGTCGTCATCATAGCTTCAAATATCGATTCGGTATGAGTTTGCATGAAGAAACTATGTGATTGGGGTGTCAGAACTGTGAAAATCGCCTATGGGGTGCTCTGGAATCGTCTAAGTCAGCTGAAAACGGAATGGGATGTTTTAAAATCGAATTAGGTTAAAACCAAGTTTTTCCGAGTCAGCACTCTCCAACGCGTCGTAGGAGAGTCCTCTGGTCCTTCTGCGTGTTGCGGCGGGTAACAAATCAGGGGCCCACAATAACGTTCCTCCCGTGCATCCCACCAAGTCTCCCTTGCTCCCCCGCATGGAGTGGGGGAGACACTTTTCCAGAATTGTTGCTACAACCTTTGAGTTGATTTATCGAGCCCATTTTCCTGCTTGTATGTTCCTTTTACCTTGTTTAGCACCAGCTAAACCTATAAAACCCGACGCAACATAAGTGCAACTTAAAAATACGAAACGTTGCATTAAAACGACTAAAATGTGTACAAAACTTATACAATTACAATGTGTTTTCACAAACACGTCACATCCCAAAACTTATCTTTTTTTGTCGCGAAAAAAAAAATTATCAGCAACTGAATCACAATCAGAATCACCGGCCTTCAATATATTCAATTATTTTCTTAACAAATCTAATCACACATTAACTAGGATTGCAGGTATACTCTCCACTTAAACCCAACCAACGATTTCTACGCCCTTATTCCTGATTTCTTAAGTTTTATTCATCTATGGGTCTCACACTCAAAACCAAAAACTCTACATAGTCCTGCTTCAAGCTTTTGAGGTTAAAAAATTAGTATACACCATCTTATACAAAAACCCTTATGTAATTCCGATTAAATTTTTTTATGGATAATGGATGATGTTATAAGGTTTGGCATGTTTTTGCTTATGTTTAACTCAAAGGGTATATCCCACCCGAGTCTCCATCCCAGTGAGAAAAACCATAAGATTCAACACATTTACCTTTTTTTTCTAATTTGACCTAGAGGGTTTATCCCACCCGAGTCATGATCCCAATAGGCAATACCATAGGCTTCCGTTATTACACATCTAGCTCTTTTAGTGAATGAATGGAATAAATTTGTTTTCATGCACCACCAGTTTCGGATTTATTTTAATAAAGAGAAAAAAAAAACGTGTCATTTAACTGAAATACTTAAAGGTTTTTATTTATAACGTACATCTTATACTCTCAACAGTTTCAGCTTCGCTACAACTCCTAAGGCGAGAACCCACAAGACTCCTAACAATTAAGTGTATTATATCATTCCTAAGGAGCATTTCAACCGGCTGGACCTACCCACATATCATAAGTTAGACATGTTTTCGACCGTTTCATTATCTCATATATATAATAATTAAAAACCAATGATCTCATTGTACCTACCATCTTCCATTTTGTTTGTAAAATCTTTTATGGGACATTTATGAATTTTTCAATTTTTTATGACTTAGTTTTTCATTTTTTTATGAAAACGACTAAAGACCTAACTAAGACACTAGTTTCCCCTCCCCACACTTAATTTCTTCATTGTCCTCGTTGGTTTCTAAGAATAAAGGTATGTGGTGTAAGTTAGCAAACCAATTCGATGAACAGTAGCATTCACACATTAAAAACTCTTATCATTAATATATAGTATAGGTGCAAGTTAGCAAATCAATCCAGTGAACACTAGCATTCGCACACTATTAAAAGCTCTAAATTTTTATATATACTATACTATAATATAATCTTTATTTTCTTTAAAGTTTATTTAAACTTAACGCGATTTATATAATACTAGTGGGAACCCGAGCATTACGACAGAGTCAACAATCTAAAGAGGCCAACCGGTTCCCTACCAACTTTAACTTAAAAAGGCATTAGTTAACCCGATTTTAACCGACAAGGGCTCGATATCTCGCTGACCAAATTCTACTTCAGTTGAAGTCGGGTTCCTGAACTCATTTATATGTGTTTTAATCAAGAATATGAAGTCGGGTCATAACCGATTATGATATACAATGAGGAAAAAAAAACACCAGTTTTAGAGCATTTGCATCCGAGTTATTTTCCATATCCATATAATTTAACTAATAACACATCCACCTTATCAATTTACAGATTTTTTAAAAAGCCTCTGATTCCTTATATTTGGCTGGATTCAATTAAATAATACATTTTTAATCATTTTTATCATTCTTTCTCTCTCTTCCACTCACAAAAAATTATAAGGCTAAGGGGTATGGGGTCATGGTTGAGTCATGATTGCCACATAGGATCATTATTCATGTGCTCCACCACCCCCTCACGTGGATTAAACCACGGAAACCACGACTCTCCCATTTGATGATTTAAGAGAAAAATAAATTAAAAAAAATAATTGGAATAGTGGTTTTGGATGGTGGATTAAAGGTGGATGACATGTCGCCTATGTGGAAGGTCAAGGTGGTCATGACCACACCCTATAGCCTAAGGAATGGATAATGAGTTGGTAAATATAAGTAATGGGATAAGGTTCCCATATAATAAAGGGGTATTTATGAAAATAGCCATTGACCCACACCAATTACGAAAATAGCCACCTGAAGCGTCCATATACAAACGCCTCAAGTACTTGATGCGTCTTTTGCACAGTGTCACTGAAACCTAATAGAAAATGAACAAGTGGCATTTCAATACCTGAGGCTTGCAACCTTTTCTTGTGTCTGCAGCTTTTTATAAAGGCATGCATACCCACAATCATTCCCAATAAAACCATGAAGAACCTCATCGGCACCATCAAAGACAACCTCTCACTCTCAAAACTCACCCTCTCAAAACCCACCACTTCCTACCTCCACATCGCCGTCCTCCGCACCACCACCCACTCCCCCACCACTCCTCCCACCGACCACCACTTAACCACTCTCCTAACCCTTGGTGACAGCTCACACGCCACCGCTTCCATCATCATCCACTCCTTAACCACTCGCCTCCACCGCACCAAAAACACCTACGTCGCCTTAAAGTGCCTCTTCACCGTCCACGTCATCATCACACCGGAATATTATTGTGTGGAAAAGTGATACACGTGTATCAGGAGTGATAATGGATGTGTATCAGTGAAAACTTGCCGGAAAATAATATTCAGAAAAACTTGGCGGAAACCTGCAACTCGCCGGAAAACATCGCCGGAAACTTGCCCGACGCATCCCGTGCATGATGCCTCGCTCCAAGGACGCATCATGTGGCCACATGTCCATTTTTATTGGGTTTTGCTCCAAAGACGCATCTCGTGCTTGAAGGACGCATCCCACTCCAAGACGCAGCCCATCTTTCAGACGCATCCCATCTTCATCTCAGACGCTTTAAGTTTTCAGACGCATCTCGTGCATTTGGATCCATGATACCTCGTTCCAAGGACGCATGAGTTGGCCAATTTGGTAAGTCAACATGATTCTTGGCCATTTTCGTAAATTCCCCGATAATTAATTGTATGGATGAGGTTTATTTTTAAGGAATGAGTTGTAAAGCAAATTTTAATGGTTTTCTCAATTTTATCATAAAATATAGAGTTAATTGCCATTTTAGTCCCTGAGATTTGTCTAAATTTGTCATTTCAATCCAAGTAGTTTTTTTTCGCCTCTGGGTCCCTAACTTTTCTCTTTTTTGTCATTTTGATCACATACCCTAACTACATCCAAAAACCTCATTTTTAACTAGGGATATTTTGAGGATTTTTATTTTAAATCTTTTCAATTGCCATTTTAATTCAATTCTAAAAAATCAAAAAAATTCTAAAAAATTAAAAAAAATTAAAAATAAAAAAAAATCATAAAAATAAAAAAAACTAAAAATAAAAAAATTCTTAAAAATCAAAAAAATTCTAAAAAATCATAAAAATTCTAAAAAATCCAAAAAATTCTAAAAAATCCAAAAAAAATCTAAAAAACAAAAAAAATCTAAAAAACAAAAAAAAACACAAAAATCAAAAAAAAATTCTTAAAATCAAAAAAAAATCTAAAAATAAAAAAATTCTAAAAAATAAAAAATTTCTAAAAAATCAAAAACAATTCTAAAAAATAAAAAAATCTAAAAACTCAAACAAACATATTTTAAAGTTTCAAATTCAAAAAATGACGATATATTCCTCGTCGAGACGAATATATTTTCAGGTTTTAGCTATTTTGTTGAGTGAATGAGTGGTCATGATGAGATAGAACCATTTATCCATTTAAAAAAACAAATTTCATTTTTGTGACAACTCGTGTTTTACCGTTCTTATACGTCTGTTTTTCGTATTTTAACTTATTTGTACGTTAACTAAAACTGTTACGTTCAATGATAAGTCAGTAGTTGTGACGCATTTATATATTATGGGTTTTGTATATGGGCCGCATGAAGTTTCGAACCGCACATCTCTATTCCAATCGCACACATTCGTATCCTCGTGACTCTTGGGCTTTTGGCATGACTATTCTCGGCCCAAACCAAATTCGGCCTATCCCCCTCTATTTCTTTTGTACGTAAGTGAACATGTGGACATTCACAGAATCCTTTTCAAAACTTTTGCAAACCCTAATAGTTCCCTCATTCCTGGAAATCATCGCAGCCCCTTCCCTTCGACTGAAATCACCTTCTTGGCCTTGGCACTTCCTTTCACATCTTGATACGGGTTAGTATGATCACTATGGTTCATGCAATTTTTCTGTCAAGTTATATGTGAACTATTTGTGCCTCAAATCATATGAGAAATAACTTTATTGGTTGGGGAATGATATATGAAACAAGATGGTTATGGTTAGTTGTCTGTTTATTGAGTACTTGATGACGTATATACATGTGAGTTAAAATTATTAGGGTCTCGGTCATATGCATTAACATTAGGGCTTGGTTAGTAAGTTTTGAGTAGCGATCAGATGGTGTCGATGTGGTATGATTCAAGCATAAAAGTGTCGTTTGATGATAGGTAGGAATTGTTATGTGCAGGTGTCTGTTGATGAATTAGGGTTTGCTATGTTGAAACTGTTTCATCACCTGATGAAGGGCGACGAAACATGTGGTTGTTTCGCCATGAATGAAGTCGACGAAACATATGGTTGTTTCGCCATGAATGAAGTCGACGAAAGTTGGGTCTTTCATCGTATGGGTGATAACTTGAATAGTGAGTGATGTTATGCATGTTATTTTACAATTGTGCTTGCTGCATGAAGTTAAGACTATCTAGAAATAAGGTACATGTATAGACTGTTATGAGTAGTCTAAGGTAAACTGTTTAATGTGACTAACTGATGTAACTGGGAATGGTATTACGTGTTATACACATGAGATGTGGATTGTTGTGATTGAATATAAACTATGTAAATACATAAAGTAACTTATTATGCAACTGATCTCATTGGTAACCAATGCATATGTTAAACGTTAATATGAGACTTATGCACGGGATGTGGGCATAGATGAGGACTGGGTACTTATTACGTGATATATGGTGATCTTGTAATAAGATGCAACCTGTGAAGTTACGAGCACTGTTATGTGGTTGATTTGCATGTGAAACCCATACACTTGTTATGTGATTTCACGATAAAAGTTATAGATCAACGGATTGTATGTTTAACAGTTACGATAACGTATAAGTACGTGTGTCATACTTGTCTGCTACTTGTGCAACGTGTGCGTTAGATACGTGATATGTGTGAACACTATACTAGTTGTCTTTGGAAACCACGGTAGGGTTTGGTTGACCGACTTGGAACGGGTAAAGTAACTTGTTAAATACCGAGCAAATCTAAGGTGAGTTCACTGCTCTTTTTCCAAGCATGCGTCTCCGGGTTGGGACATCTGGTAAACGTTTCGGGGAGGAATGTCGGGTAATGGGTTTGACTGGAATGTTAAACCTTGGTTGTTGGTTAATACACTTATATCTATCACTCAAGTCCCTCCTACCGATTGTTGCTGGGAAGGCAACGGGGTATTAGTTAATAGCGCTATTTAGGTTTGGCACCCTCACACCGCACCGAGGAGGTCGGGAGTGAACTAATGACCCCCATCTTGACCATTTCTTTGATAGAGGCATTGGGGTTTAGGGCAAATAATCTGGAGCCATCGGCGGTAAGCGTGTGATTAACAACATCGAATCTGTGAATCGTTTTCATCTGGTAACTGGTAACTAAACGAGTTAACAAAACTTTGAACTCACCAGCGTCGTCTGACACACTTGTCTGCATGCTTGCAGGTCTGTAGGTTTATATCATGGAACTTGCTGTCTGGAAGGCTGGAGTGGTCATGGGTCAAGATACATGGAATCGCAACACAAGTCTAATGGTTTTTGAACACGTGGTTTATGAAACGCTTAACAAGTGATTTATGCTTCCGCTGTATACAATGAATTATGTTTAACGTTTTGTAATACTTTATGTTATTGAATGAAAGTTTTTATTTAAAAATATTGTTATGAGTTCAATGTGATTGGTGGCTAGATCCTGGTACGTCACACGTCCCGCGGGGTTTCCGCATGTGGTATTTTGGGGGTGTGACAGTTTGGTATCAGAGCCACTGGTTATAGTGAACTTGGTTTTAAAAGTGTTTTTATAAAACCAGACTATAACCGAACAGTTCCGAATACGTGAATACGACCATGACACTCAGCTCCAGATTGCAAGGTTCGTCTTTTTCATCTGTTGCATACATTACATGACTAGTACACCTTTGTTTATGATGTAGCATACGGACCACACATGTCACACCCCTTTCTAAGGCGGAAGCACGAGGTGTGATCCTGAAAGGTTCTCATTGCATACGAATGGTAAACATATTACATGCTCATAAATAACTCAAAATGCCATTAACAAAACATAAGTTAAGTGTTTACATCACAAGAAAACATATTGTATGAAAGGTTTACAACTTTATTTAAGACGAACATAAAGGTTTTGATTCTTATATCCCACACATAATGGAATATAGTAACCGAATCCCACAAAAACAGGCATCGGAGTCTTGACATGACATGACTAAGAACGTAAACAACATAAACGACATCCTTGAGCAAGGGTAAGACCGCACGCACACCCACTTTAGTTACCTGAAATACATGTGAGTTTTTGGAAAATCGTCAACATAATGTTGGTGTGAATTCATGCAGATTTGTGAAAACATTTAAGCATTCGTTATGGAAAACATGGTATGCAATTGTATGAAATAAGTATTTCTGTAAATGTAAGGAAATCGAGATTGCTAATGGTTTGCAAGGCCATTAACATGTGACACGACATAGGAAGCATCCAAACCATAGGCATTTTTAGTTGTCGATTCACGACTAGAGACCCAAAAGCACTGCTTGGTAAAAGAGTGGCCAAGAGTGTGGTTGCCTGAAACCCATTAGATCTAACCTTTTGTTCCTCGGTCTTGGTGTGTAACTGATTAATGGTGCTTATGGCACCCTATTCGTGACATGATCTAAAGTATCATTCCTTAGTTTTTGTATTCAACATACCATAGAACATGTATTTTCCCCAAGTTTAGAAAACAAGTAAAAGTTTAAAGTGGCGACATGAACTCACAACTTTGCGTTCCTGCGTCGTAAACTTCACCGGTAGCGTCCTGACCTATACGTGTTCTATTAACGGTAGTCACTAGACTTGTATCGCACAAGTACAAGTCACCATCTTTTATGTATATGTTCTTTGTTGTTAAAAATAATTTATATTTTTTGTTGGGATTGAACCCTATCAGAGGAACAGATAATGTAAAGCCAAAACTGGATCAAAGCAGTGGATCCAGAATAAGCAGACATTTACAGTTGGTTCATGCAAATCTCTCCCCTTGAAAGTGGTTTCATATGTGCTGACCTCCTATCTGCTGATCATACTAAGTGCTGACCTACAACTGCTGCTTTATATCTACTGACCAAAGTCAAAGACTGATGGAAGACCAGAGCTCTGTTGACTCAATCTACTGCCTTGGGTCAAGTACTGCTGATCCGGACAAGCACTGCTGGGTTCACAGCAGTGGAAGGATGCAGCAGCAGTTTAAGTGTCTTTTATGTAATGTAATGTAATAGCAGTAGTTTAGTACATCAGTGTTTATAGATCAGTAGTTAGAGTTTGTTAGGAGGTTAGATGTCACTTTCATGGTGACGTCAGCTAAGATGCTCAGTGGTTTGCAAGTGCCTATAAATAGCTCAGTACTTTGTACTGTTCTATTAGCTCTTTCACCACATCGTCTTCTTTGCACGAACAAACTACTGAGCTCTGGCTGAGGGGGAGTTTGCATTCTTACATCAATCATTGTAATCGTTGTTGAAACAAATTCAATCATTCGGTTCTTTGTGAAAAGATGTTTGATTAAAAGTATTACTCCTGTTTGATTGTATGCAAAGTTTGTTTTCATCTTAATTCCGCTGCACAACTCCTTCATTTTCATCTTAATTACAAACGAAAATACAATCAAAAAGAAACTCAGATCCAACAATTGGTATCAGAGCTTGGACAGTCAAATTTGATTTAACAATCATTTTGACGTAAATAGTTCAGCTCATAACAGTTGATACTGATCGTTTGTTCGTCCGTTGAAAAACAGAGCAAGGATTAATCACCATTAAAGCTGATTTCTCAGTGTCTGTAAAACAACAAGAATGACGTCACAATCTCAGGATGATAAAAACAACATCGGCTCACTTTTTAAACCACCTATGCTAAAAATAAATGAGTACAACATCTGGCAGAGGAGGATGGGTCACATCCTCGCTCAACAAAGCACAGGTTGTTGGAGGTCTGTCACCTTTGGTCCTCATGTTCCTTCAGTGCCAAGCGCTGAAGATGCTAAAAAGTTCGTTCCAAAACCAGTTGAAAATTACACCGAAACCGATTTTCAAAAGATCGAACTAGATGCTAAAGCGTTTAGCATCATAGCATCAGCGCTGCCCAATGAAATATATGCTGGATTGTTACACTGTAACAGTGCCAAAGAATTGTGGGACGCACTTAAGGAACAGTTTGGAGGTACTGAAGAAGTCATAGAAAACAATAGGGAAATCCTGAACCAACAGTATGAAACATTTTGTCATGTTAGAGGTGAATCACTGACTCAACAATTTGAGCGGTTTAGTTGTCTCATCAGTGAACTGAGGCTTGTTAATACTACCTTTACAAACTCGACTCAAAACAGCAGGTTCCTCAGGTCACTGCCCGAAAAATGGGACACTATAGCCTTTGTCACCAGAAATTCACCTGAGTTCAAGGATCTGACCTTGACCCAACTCCATGGTCGACTCCTGACCTACGAAAGGGAGTTGAACCAGAAAAGGAAGTTACAAGAGTCAGGAAAAGCCGTTGATGATTACACATTCGGTAATACTGCTCTTCTGGGTCAAGAAGAATCTGGGAGCAGTGGTAAGGACCAGGGTTATGATCACTTCATTGACATAACTGCTGGTGCAAATTTTAACAACCCTGATCCTCATTCTGCAACTTATGCATTCACTGCAAACGAAAACCAGATGTCAGATAATTTAAGCTTTGAACTAAATGATTTGCAACATTTTGATCCCACTGATTTAGAGGAAATGGACATCCTGCACCAACTGGCTTTGCTAAGTGTTAGAACTAGCAAGTTCTACAAAAGAACAGGGAGAAAATTCCCAGGTTTGCATGGGAATCTAAGGGTTGGGTTGGATAAATCGAAAATCAAGTGCTACAAGTGTAATAGGTTGGGACATTTCGCTAGGGAATGTAGGAGTCAAAATACTGGTCCCATAATTACTCATCCTAGCTCAAATCCTAGACCTCAAAACCAAAACACTGTGCACTATGCCCAATATGCCCCAGCAGCTCAAGTGAACACTGCTCACTATGCTGCTGCCCCTGTGCCAGTACATTATGTCCAAACTACTGTTCCACAAATCCAATATGTTCAAACCCCTGTTCCACAGGTACAAGTGCAACCTGTTGCACCTCAAACCACTGCTCCAGCAGCAGCACAACCAGATCAACAAAGTTTTTTCACTCAAGGGTTTGTTGACTGGAGCAGTATGCCTGAAGACCTTAATGATGAAAATTTTGCACTCTATGCTTTTAATGAACCCTCACATGATGAGTTTTGTTTGATGGCATTAGAGTCAATACAGGAGGGGATTGAAGCTGAGGAGGAACAGCAGTGCTTTGAAACAGTGGAAGAGGTGACTGAAGCAGTGGTTACTGCTGTGGCTGGTGAACTACTGTTGGGAGAAAGTTCAGGTATCCTGATTGAACCAATGACAGATCCATGGTCCATAGAGGACAAAGAAGAAGAGAAAGAAGAAAAGGCTGGTGAAAAGAAGGTAAAAGCTGATGATGATGAAGATCATCAATGTGATTGTGCAATGATGGCAGCTGCCAAGGTATCTCCTCAAGTTCTTGAAAAACTGTGTTCAGACAATTGCATAATTGCTTTTGCTAACATCAAAGAGGTGAATGAAAACCTTTGGGATAAAATTTTAACTGATGAGGTCAAATTTGAAAGCTCTTTAAAAGAACTTAAAAACAAATTGACTGAAAAGGAAAAAGAAATCAGCTGTTTAAAAGAAGAGCAAAGTATAACCAAAACCCAACTTCAAACTATGGTAGAAAAATACCAAGTTTGCAAAAAGGAGTTGGAGTCTGCCCAGATTACTTGTGAAAGATGGGTGGAATCCTGCAAAGGATATGACGTTATGCTTGAAAAACAGAGAAAAAGCAATGTGAAGTTTGGGGTTGGGTATAGAAAATATGATGATGAAAACACTGCTTTTGAAAACTCTGTTCAAACCACTGATGAAGCTACTGAGCTTATCCCCACAAACAAGAATGGCCAAGAAGTGAAAATCACTGACAAACTTGGTAACAAAATCACACTTAACAGACCAATGGGTTCCTCCACTTTCAAGGAGCTTGAAGATCATCAGTTTAAACCAAAATGGTCTGATGAGTGTGATATTCTTGAAAATTTCAAGCCAATGGACTTTACATCAATTGATGGTGCTAAAGCTCCAAAAGCTAAAGTCATACCTCTCAAAGATATCCCAGCAGTGGTTAAAACCTCTGCTGCAAAGGAATCTGAAAAGAGAAAGAAGAAAGAAAAAATTGATAACCTGTTTTGTGAATTCTGTGAGAAAAGGAATCATCTAACAAAAGACTGTTTCCACTTAAAAGCTTATGATCTAAACAAAACAAGTGTCATTGTTTCAGCAGAAAGCTGCATTGTCTGTGGAAAAACAAACCACAAAACTCAAGCATGTGTGTATCTCAAAAACTTTGATGTGAAAAAGAATGAGTACATTGCTAAAACATCCTTGAGTCCATCATCATCATCAACATCTGTCAAATTCACCAAGAAACAACCACTGTTTGTGCCAGTACAAACAGCTGTTACAAAACAGCTGAACCAAACATCTGTCAAAAGAGATGTTCAGGTTACTGATGCACCCCCTGCCAATCAGTTCAGAAAAGGCAGAGAAAAACAGTCTTACCAAAGGATTCCTCACGTTTATGAGGCCTACAAAAGGCCCTCTAAACCCAAAGTGAACAAGCATCCTTTTGGTTACCAGCAGATGATTGGTCAGGACCCACAACAGTGGTTAGAGAAACACTGTCCTAAAACAGTTCAAACCCCTGACCTAACCACTGTCCATCATCTTGCATCCATCCCAGACACTGTTGAGACCCCATCCAAAGCCTTGTTGGCTTTGGAGACCTTAATGAACTAATCTTTTTACTTCATGTGCAGGGAGCTTCTGCATGCTTTGATAGTCTTTGGTATGTAGATAGTGGAGGCTCCACGCACATGACAGGATGTAAAGCCCTCCTCAAAGACTTTAAAATCCATGGTGGGGGTGATATATCCTTTGGGAATAATAGTAAAGGGAAGGTTCTGGGGTCTGGTACAGTGCAATCTGGAAATATAAAATTTGAAAATGTCAATCTAATAGACAATCTAAAATTCAACCTTCTGAGTGTGTCCCAAATGAGTGACAAGGGATTTGGGTCATTCTTCACAAAAGACTGTTGTAGGATTGTTGGACCAGAAATGGTCAAAAAGATTGAAGCAATAATCAAAACTGGTCAAACTAAACTTGTTGCTCAAAGAAGTGGCAATGTTTATGTTGTTGACATGTCAAAAGAGTGTCCCAGAGCTGATGCATGTCTGTTCTCAGCTGCCTCTAACAAAGAGACAGAACTTTGGCACAGAAGGCTGGGACACACAAATCTTAAGACAATCACAGAAATTTCAAAAAATGGTTTGGTGAGAGGCCTACCACAAAAATTGTTTTCATGTCCTGAACATTGCATTTCCTGTTTAAAAGGAAAACAGCATAAAAGTTCTTATAAGTCCATTGAAGAGTCCAAAACAACCCAGTGTTTGCAAATGTTACACATGCATTTGTTTGGCCCAGTTCAAGTCATGAGCCTTAAAAAGAAAAGATATTGTTTGGTTATTGTTGATGACTTTTCTAGGTTCACATGGACTTTCTTTTTGCACTCAAAAGATGAAACTGCAGGCATTTTGCAAGACTTTGTAATACAGGTTGAAAAGCAATTTGACCTTCCAGTAAAAAGCTTCAGGAGTGACAATGGCACAGAATTCAAAAATAGGGAGTTGGATGCCTTCTGTGTGAAGAAAGGGATTGTAAGGCAGTACAGCATCCCAAGAACACCAGAGCAGAATGGGGTAGTGGAAAGGAAGAACAGAACTCTGATTGAGGCTGCCAGAACCATGCTTGCAGATTCAGGTTTGCCTTTAACTTTCTGGGCAGAGGCAGTAAACACTGCTTGCTATGTTCAGAACAAAGTTTTAATAAACCCCAGGCACAAAAAGACTGCCTATTAAATTCTGTATAAAATTAAACCACTGATCTCATATTTCAAAGTGTTTGGCTGCCCATGCTTTATTTTGAACTTAAAAGATTCCATTTCAAAATTTGCAGCCAAAATTGATTGTGGTTATCATCTGGGATACTCAACCACTGCCAAGGCCTACAAAGTGTTCAATACACGGACCAAGGCAGTGGAGGAGACTTTGAATGTAAAGTTCAATGAGCTTTCATCAATGAAAATCCCAGCAAACCTTGCAGATCTGTTTGATCTTGAAAAATTCACCTTTGAAAATACTGCTGTCAAGACTAACAGTGCAGGTCCATCAGAGGATACAACACCAGACTATGGGTATGAAATCATCATCCCTCAAAGGTCTGCCACAAAGGGAAAAGCACCAGCTGTTCAAAAAGTTGTCAAAGCTCAACCACTGCTACCTCAACAGTTGTTGACCAAAGTAGCCCATCAACCTCTGCTTCCACATCCTCAAACACTGCTGACAAAAGTCCTCAAACAGTGGATAAAAGTCAGCAGCTGTCCACCTCATTACCTCCTATACCACCACCTTTTGAAACCACTACTGGATCATCAAAGTCCCCAGCAGTGGTTAGCTCAGATGATACACATTTGCAGCCTTCACCAACCAATGCCATCATACCATACCAAGGAGATTTAATCTTCTTGAGATCTCATCCACCTGATCAAATCATTGGCAACATAAATGAAGGGGTGCTCACAAGAAGCCAAACCCAAAACATTTGTCTTTTTGCTGGTTTTCTATCACTCCATCAGCCAGTCAAGTACCAAGAGGCACTGAAAGACAACAGCTGGGTAGAAGCCATGCAAGAGGAGCTCCAACAGTTTAAAAGACAACAAGTATGGGAGCTTGTACCACTGCGAGAAGAGGTTAGTCCCATTGGCACAAAGTGGGTCTTCAAGAACAAAACTGATGAAAGGGGTATTGTTGTCAAGAATAAAGCCAGGCTTGTGGTTCAGGGTTACAGACAGGAAGAGGGGATTGATTATGATGAAACATTTGCCCCTGTTGCAAGATTAGAAGCAATTAGACTGTTCCTGGCCTTTGCTGTCAACCACAATATGAAGGTGTTTCAAATGGATATCAAAAGTGCTTTCCTCTATGGTACAATTCAAGAAGAGGTGTATGTTTGTCAACCTCCAGGTTTTGAGGATCCATTTTATCCAGATCATGTCTACAGGCTAAACAAAGCCTTGTATGGCTTGAAACAAGCACCAAGGGCCTGGTATGAAACTCTTTCCAACTTCCTACTCTCAAATGGTTTCAAAAGAGGTACCATTGATAAAACACTGTTTTTAAAATGGAGAGGGAAGGATTTAATGATTGTCCAGATTTATGTGGATGACATTATTTTTGGAAGCACATGTAACTCAATGTGTGAAGAGTTTAGAGAACTCATGACAGCTGAGTTTGAAATGAGTGCTATGGGTGAGCTGCAATGCTTTCTTGGTCTCCAAGTACAGCAATTGCAAAATGGAACTTTCATTCATCAAAGCAAATATGCTAAAGAACTTTTAACCAAATTTGATATGAATGATTGTAAACCATGCAGCACACCCATGGCAACAAATAAGCTGGTCATGTCTGATGAAAAAGATGAGCTGATTGACCAAACACTTTATAGAAGCATGATTGGGTCTTTATTGTACCTAACTGCATCTAGACCAGACATCATGTTTGCAACATGTGTCTGTGCAAGAAGTCAATCAGCTCCCAGAAAATCAAATCTCATTGCTGTAAAAAGGATCTTCAGATACATAAAAGGTGCTCCCACACTTGGTATCTGGTATCCAGCTAATGGGAACATCAAGCTTTCAGGGTTCTCAGACAGTGACTTTGCTGGATGTCACACCACAAGGAAGTCCACCTCAGGAGGGTGCCAGTTTCTAGGCGATTGCTTAGTTTCATGGCAAAGCAAAAAGCAAGCAGCTGTTTCAACATCCACTGCTGAAGCTGAATACATTGCTGCTGCAAGCTGTACAGCCCAACTCCTGTGGCTTCAAAATCAGTTGCTGGATTTTGGTATCACTGCCTTAAAGACACCACTCATGTTGGACAGTCAGGCAGCAGAAAATATCATCAAAAATCCAGTTTCCCACTCAACCACCAAACATATCGACATCAGACATCACTTTGTGAGGGACTGCTATGAAAAAGGTTTGATTTCTCTGCATCATGTCCCAACTAAAGACCAGCTGGCTGATGTGCTCACAAAAGCACTTGATACAGCCACTTTTGAAAGTTTGGTCTCTAGGATTGGGATGCTGAACATGGAATAACAAGCAACATCTTGTTTTTCTATGAATAAAAGCAACAAAATGTTTTCAGAAAATCAAAACTCCATCCTTAAAAATAGTTAAAAATGAAATTTTTTCATTAAGTCCTTAAAAGTCTGCCATTAACCACTGATTGTTCAAAAGTCTGCTATACTTCAAAAGTCTGTCCACTGCTGAAAGTCAACCCCTGCTCTCTCATTATTTTGATAAACCCTGTTGTTCAAAAGCAGTGTCTTATCCACTGATATGCTATCCACTGATAGTAAAAATCATCCACTGTTTTCATACCACTGCCTTCATCAGTCACTTTCAACAAAAGTACTGTCCTTCACTTTCAACAGGGGTTGTCACGTGGACAGTACATATTGGTCAGACCTTTTGTAACGGCTGCCACCTCAGCATTCACTTTCTTCCCTATAAAATCCCTCACTCACCACCAAAACAGGGTTTTACTGTCGAATTGAATTCTTAAAAATTCTCTTCTCAAAGCAGTTTTTCTTCACATTTCTTCACAAATTTCTTCGATCAATCATCCTCAAAATGACAAAATCAAAGAAATCTTCAAAACCCTCATCCAAATCATCATCGAACACTGCCTCCCAAAAGGCAATCTCCACTGAAACTCCACATAAACCATCTCACAATCTCCTGGGTCTTCTCACAAAACCAGGAACCACCAACGTGTTCGATTTCATCATTGACATCATGGCAAAATCAAAGTATAAAACTTTGTTCATCGCCGATGCACCAATCTATTTGGTGACCCAAAGGGAGTTTTGGAAGAATGCAACCCTTGAAACACAAGGAGACACTGCAACCACCATAAACTCTTCTATAAAGGGTAAAGCTGTCCAAATCACGCCACAATCCATTTCAGAGGTCTTTCAACTCGATGATCAAGAAGGTAAAATCTCTTTCACTAAAAACGAGTTGCAAACTGACTTCATTGAGAGAGGGTATGCATCCACAATGATGAAGAAAATTACCTTAGAAAAAGGTTATTTTCCTTCTGCAACCAGATTTTTATTTCATACCCTCCTACTATGTGTTTCAAACAAAACCACTTCTTTTAATGAAATCCCTTTAAAGATTCAAAATCTGGGATATGCAATTCTTCAAGGAGAAAATTTTAACTACTCTCGGGAAATTTTTAAAGATTTGGTTAATAATGTTGAAACAAAATCATTCTTACTGTTTCCAAGGTTTTTAAGTTACTATTTTTCAAAGAAATTCAGTAAGGATGATTTAGCTGTAATAAACCAGGGTGATCCTACTCAAATAAACAGTTTAACTACTGAAACTTTTTCAAGGATGTTAGCACCTTGCAAAACACAAGCAGAGGTGCCTGAGCAGATTTTAGCAGTTACAACTGCTCCTCAGGTATCTGCTGCTGAGCCCACTGCTCAAGGTGATCAAAGCAGCAGCACAACTGTTTTGAAACCCACACCTAAAATCACCAAAAAGCCAACAAAAAGAAAAACACAAAAACCCCCCCAAACCCCTCAAAAAGGCATCTCTGCAGGATGAGATACCAGAGCTCCTGCCAGTGACAACACAAAAGTCACAAGAAACCACTGCTGCTACTTCCTCACAACAGTTGGTACAAATATCTCAAACCATAACCGAAACTCCTCCTGTTTCTTCACAAAAAGAACAGGTTGTACAAATAGGGTCTCCACATCATGATGCTCTGGAAACACTCGTTTCTATCATCCACAGTCCAATGCCCGGGACACATCCTATTTCTACACCAACCATCACATCCACAATTCCCTCACCAATAAAACCACTGTTGGATGAAATTGATTTGAACCAGGCATTATCCAGTCCTTCTCAATCACCTATTAATGAGAATATACCTCAATAACTGACTGGGTCTGATGTATCAATCTTTGCTAACCCACCAACACAACCTGAGGAGGTTACACCCCTTGAGTTACAAGTAACTCTTGGTGGTATTCCAAGCGAAGCAGCCACTACAACTGTTACACCCACTGGGTTACATTTGGACAGTGGTTACATTCATAAGACTTCCTTGGAGGCAATTCCTTTTATAGCACCTCTGCCAACCACCAGTGGATTTATTTATCCTACTGGCAACATCAAAAGGTTGTCAAGTGTTGAAGGAAGAAGACCCCAGTACCAAGAAAAAGGGGCATCAGTGGTTAATGTTTGGAGTATATTCCCTACTTCTACCACTGATCAAACCACTGCTAGTGGGAAATCAGATGATCCCATTAACTTGGGTGATGGTTTAAAGTACCAGAAATTGACGAATCGTATTGCAAAACTTGATAACTCTGTTGCAGAACTCAAAGATATGTTACAACAGGTGTTACAAGTTCAGAAGGTACAATCAACTGCTGTTCCACCTCAAGCACCTGCTCCACAAAGGACACCTGCTACAAATGAGCTCTGGAATCAATTTCAATCTTTTCTCCAACAACAAGCACAATTAGCAGATCAGCAACATGAAAAACATGTCCAACAGCTGAGAAATGCAATGGAGTCAAGGTTCAAGAACACTCAGGCTGATTTAAAGGCTCTCAAAACTCAGATCTTGCAAACCACTGGCACTGCTCCTCCAAAAGTCCGCTTCATTTATCAACTCCCAGAAGATAATACCAAAAAGGGGGAGAAAATTAAGGAGTGGAAAAGGAAGGGTATAGAGGATGGTCTCTATCTTGAACCAGAAAATTCAAACATGACCAAAAAGATCCCTTTGCCAGATGGCAGCAAGAAGATTGATGTGACAACAAATGCACTAGCAGAAGCAGTTGCAAGTGTGAAAAGAGATAGAGAGGCCAAAAGGAAAGCCAGGGTGGACAGAATGGATCATCCAGATCAGGGTACTTCTGGGTCAAGGGATCATGAAAATCCTGTTGAGGAAAAGAAGAGGCCTACTAGAAAAGTAAGGCAACCCAAATCCATTCCTATCAGACGTTCAAAGTCTGCTCAAAAACCAACATACAAAACAGCTAATGCAGCAGGAGTTACAAAAACTACTGCTTGTCAAACAGTTGTTCCATCAACACACACCACTTCAACACACACAACATCCACCACTATACCATCATCACCACCAAAAACAACACCTGCTGACATACAGCAGAAGACAGCAGATGTTATAACATCTGTTGTAAAGACAACAGTGGTTGAAACACCAGTTGTTTCAACAGCTGTTAGTCAATCACAATCCACTGCCACAACATCTACCACCACTGTTCCATCCAAAACATCATCAGTCTCTCCTAAACCAAAAAGGAGAAGGCTAATTTTAAAAGATGATGACACATCACCACCACAAACATCTTCAAAATCTTTAGCTCTTGTCACAATACCAAAACCTGTTCCTCTCTCTTCAGTTCCAATGTACAAGCCCTTACCTCCTGCAGGTGTTCAATTTCCTCTTGAACTAGCAGCTGTTAGAGATGAAATAAAATCCTTCTACTATGAGGATGACCCTGCCAAAAGGAGGTTGCCATCAATAAAGGGATATCCTTGGCCTAAAAATGTTGATGAATACTTGGAAATCAAAGCCAAGCAAGCAGAGGATATCTCAAAAAGAAACACACAAGGGAAGTCTGACAAAGAAATTTCAAGAAATTATCAATATTTGCTCACACAAGTCAGATCCCTAGAGCAATTTGCAAAAAATGTTAGTCAACAAATTTCTGAAAGAGCAGCTGAATCTCTGAAGAAAGACTACATTGAAAGCATCATGGCTCACAAAAAGTACAAAGGAGAGAGATATATGTACAAAGAATGGACTGTTCCTGAGCTTGAAGATGAAGCTGCAAGAATTCAAGACATGATAAAAAGGAAGGTCACTCACACTCCTCCTAACTGGGCAAAATTTAGAAAGAATGTACCTGACAAACAGGAAGAGCTGAAGAGAATGAAAGAGGAACTGGTAGCAGCTGATTATGGTAACAAAAGACAAGTTGCTAGATGGAAAGAAGATATGGTCAGGGCTACTTACAAAAAGTTGGAACAATTAAGAAAGAAAGATCCCACAGTTCCTCAAAAGCCTGACTATCCTGAAGCAGCGGTTTCAAAAAGACCATCAAAGCTGCAAATCAGGAGATCCACAGCTCCAGTTGGTGCAACCATCTACAAAAGAAGGCCACACAAACAGCTGATTGCTGAAACCATCAAAGAGTTAATGGAAGGTGAAGACCTTGGAAAAGAGGGTATAAAGAAAATGATCATGGAAACTCTTGGTTTGGATCAAACTGCAAGTACTGCTCAGCCAGTAATGAATAGGCCAGCCTCTCCAAATACTTCTGCAAATAAGCATCTCCCAAGAAACCCACCAGGCTCAAAAATACAAAAGTGGGAAACTGACAAACAGACCTGCGTATTGACTTTGCTCAGGTCTGGTGGAGGAGTGGAGAAAATATCAAGGGAACAAGCTCTTGGCCTGAGTCTTGAAGATTTGCAGGATCTCCTTGATCTTCCACTCAGCAGGGATGATGAAGATACAGATGCCCTAGACTTTGAATTACAATTTAAAGGTCAGATAAGGGAGCTGTTGTTGAGGCAATAAAGATTTCCACAAATAATGAAGAGTTTTGGCATTATCTGTTCCAGGGGGAGATTGTTGGGATTGAACCCTATCAGAGGAACAGATAATGTAAAGCCAAAACTGGATCAAAGCAGTGGATCCAAAATAAGCAGACGTTTACAGTTGGTTCATGCAAATCTCTCCCCTTGAAAGTGGTTTCATATCTGCTGACCTCCTATCTGCTGATCATACTAAGTGCTGACCTACAACTGCTGCTTTATATCTACTGACCAAAGTCAAAGACTGATGGAAGACCAAAGCTCTGTTGACTCAATCTACTGCCTTGGGTCAAGTACTGCTGATCCGGACAAGCACTGCTGGGTTCACAGCAGTGGAAGGATGCAGCAGCAGTTTAAGTGTCTTTTATGTAATGTAATGTAATAGCAGTAGTTTAGTACATCAGTGTTTATAGATCAGTAGTTAGAGTTTGTTAGGAGGTTAGATGTCACTTTCATGGTGACGTTAGCTAAGATGCTCAGTGGTTTGCAAGTGCCTATAAATAGCTCAGTACTTTGTACTGTTCTATTAGCTCTTTCACCACATCGTCTTCTTTGCACGAACAAACTACTGAGCTCTGGCTGAGGGGGAGTTTGCATTCTTACATCAATCATTGTAATCGTTGTTGAAACAAATTCAATCATTCGGTTCTTTGTGAAAAGATGTTTGATTAAAAGTATTACTCCTGTTTGATTGTATGCAAAGTTTGTTTTCATCTTAATTCCGCTGCACAACTCCTTCATTTTCATCTTAATTACAAACGAAAATACAATCAAAAAGAAACTCAGATCCAACATTTTTAACTATGTATCTTACTTATATTATTTTCCCAAAAATAAATATAAGTATTTTGTATTTTTCACCAAAAATCAAGACTTTGATTTTTATTACTTTCATTTCTTAAAAATAATATATTTTTAAGACTTGTAGGAAATATATATATATATTGTCATGCTATGAAATATATATGTGTTTATTCTTGTTATCCACCCGAGTTATATATTTTCGTCCAAAAATATATTTTAAGTTCATAACTTGTCCAAGTTAAATAATATGTTAAGAAATATATTTTCATAAATATATTTTCTTGTATTTGTCCATGTGCTTCTTATGTATTCTCATGTATTTTGTATGTGTATTTTTGTATTTTTACTCCTTAGGAGTATTTAGCGTATTTTCAAGTCCTAATACACTACTACATATAATACACATAATATACACTTAGCACAAGATTTGGTGATCACTACATACATATATTTTCCCAAAAATATACATACTTAATATAAATTTTATCTTGAAGAAATAATCATTTCTTAACTTCTAATTTCTTACAAAGATTAGGGAAACCTTAGTAAATATTTTTAGGTGAATTTTTAAGGAATGAGTTTCCCCAAAACTTATATTTTTTTCTAAGTGTCAAAATTTTATAAAAATTTTGACATAGTTTCCCCTAAAAATGGAGGTTTCCCATGTTTTCAAAATATGTGTTTATTTTCTTTTTAATCATCAAAACAATTTTCAACAACAATCATCAACAACATATACTAATTTCTTCATATAAACATCATGGTGAACTTGATTCTTGTTAAACATGTGTAGTCTTTTAGATCTACACTTTACATAAGGTGATCTTTCCAAAATAAGTGTTCTTGTAAATTTTTAACCAAACTTTTATAAGACTTTATTTTACTAACCAACTCATCCATGAGTTTAATGGTTTCAAAGTTTGTAAATCATGTTTCTAAAACTGTAAGGACCTTCAAAAATGTCTCAAAACGACCCGTAAGTAAAAACCCGGACCCCTGAAACCCTAACGTGCATGAAAAACCAAGAAAACAAAGTTTTTGGTTTTCACGCGGGCCGCGTAAGACCTAAGGGATGTCTACGCGGGCCACGACAGCTCTTAAAAACTCTGGTTCAGCGAACAGGCCACGTGGCAGCCACGTGGCAGGCCTACCGATGACACGCTAGCCCTAGTCTACGCCTAGGTGTCCCTCGCGGGCCGCGTAAGATCAAGAGGGGGCTTACGCGGGCCGTGTAAACCCCATTTTTCAGCAATAAATTGCTTGGTTCCAGAGCAGTTCACTGGTGTCGAAAACTTTGATCAAAAACGAAGATACGCTGCCCAAAAATCATAATTTCTATTAGGGAGGCGCTGCTATGATACAGGGTATTAAGTCGATCGCTATTACGATTCAATGTCCGATCGATTGAAACTATCCGATGGATGTTTAAGTGCTGCCCAAATTAGGGCTATACTTTGTCATTCGTCGTGAATTCGATGGATGTTTAAGTATTGCACTTTGTCATTCGTTGTGAGGGTTTAATCTCGTGAGTTATCGTAAATGTTGTATTAGTTACTGACCTAGTTCGTGTGCATTGTTATTTAAATTAGGTTACAAGGCTAATCAGTAGGCTAAAACTCTGCCCGTTTAAATCTGCAAGGTGAGTCATTCTCTTTTTATCAAAGTGCTTTACAAAATCTTAAAATGTTTTCAAGGTTATAATTACAGGGATTAAGTCTTTGTAGTCTTCAATTACAGCCGGTATGTGGGGTTTTGTATACATTACTTGATAACCGTCACCGTTGGACAACGGGTTAGCCAATGGGTGATATGACCATAGTCACAGAAACGAGTCGAGTGACAAATACCGTTGGGTAATTGATTGATATATAAACAATGTAATCGCCCTTAATACTGTATATTATAACAATGGGTCGTTTTGTGCAAAATGAATGATTCACCAGTATTTCCCCGCTGACAAAATATTTTTTTTTAAAACATGTTTCAGGTGACCTGCTGTGCCGTGTAGCACTATACGCTTGAAGAAGTGGCTCGATTAAATAAAGAAACATTTTTTTTTTGTAAAATAGGGGTTTCCCAGTGAGATCACCTTATTGTAAATTACGGGGTTTGTCCATAATTATGAAATAAAAATAAACGGGTATTTTCAAGTTTTAACGATCCTGTTAATAATTCCGCTGCCACATTAAATAAATACCACAGGGTTTCTGTCCCGCGGCTCCTGGACCGGGTCAAACCGGGCGGGGGCCGTGACAGAAAAAGGTGGTATCAGAGCCATTGATTTAAGCCAATTAAGTATTTAGAAATACTTAATTTTTTTTTTTTTGATTGCCATTCTGCGATTATGTGTTTTTGTGTTAATTGACTAATTGTTAGTTTACAGTATGGGTAAGCAAAGAATTTCGGACATCTATCGTCAATTAGATAGTTCACCAAAAGATAAGGGAACTTCCTTTTCCTCAAGACACTCAGCCGATACTGAGGAAGGAATATTTGTTCGTAAGGCACAGTTTGAGAAACCACTTACCACTAAGAAAAGAGGTTGGATTATTAGAAAAAGTCAAGAGAAAATAAAGAAGTCACAAACGAAAGGAGTGAGGATTAATAAGGAAACCCAGGAAGTAGGCAATAATCCACCATGGGAAGATGAACAATGGGCAAATCTCTACATGTTAGCCACTACAGTAGTAAATGTTAACTTATAGTTGAATCGCCAAACTAGTACCAGCACCTATGTCATCTACAAGCTAAAAATTTTAAAACCACCTAATAGAAGAAAGAGGATAAACTTTACATCAATGCATGTTGAGCATCATACTCCTATACCCTAGCTAAAATAATTTACGGATGCATAACCACTAGTATATTTCGAATTTCAGTTGTAATTTGTAATAGATATATATAAAAATCACAATATTTCGTTTTAATCAATCTATTTAATTGTATTAGATATTCGTAATTAATACTTAATTTTTCTAATTGCCATTCTGTGATTCTATTTACCAAAATACTAACTTAGAATTTTGTGTGTTTCTTCATGACTGCTAAACAACATGAATGAGTTGTCTGAAGCTCTTCAGAATCTTAATCTCTATTCTGTTAAAGTGGAAGTTTCCAAAGACTTTACCGGTTATTGTGCCGACACTGATGAACCTATGGAATTCCAAGCTCAACCCCCGGAGAAACCAAAGCCGAAGAAGAAAAGAAGATTCATGGGCTGGAGGCGTGTACGCAGGAAGAAACCAGCAACTAAGGAAGTTGCCAAGACGGAGAACCCCATGGATAAAGGAAAAGGAATAGAGATCGGGGAAAGCTCCAGGTGAGTTGAAGAAATGCCAATGTGGGAAGAGTTGGATCGCATGCTGGCAGACTGTGATATCCTTAAGCCTGTCAATGAAAACCTCTTTACTTATCCTGCTGAAACCCAACTCCCAGTGAATTTGGAACTGGCCATCCCAGATCCCCTTGTCAACACCCGACCTCTAGGAGAAATGGAAGAATGGTGGACCAATGATTGGCAGTTCCAAAATCTTTTAAACAACCTTTATACCTTTCTCCCTCAGTTTGACCCAGAGCCTGCACCAAACCCACCGATGAGCAATGAGAACTTGGCTGAACTCCGCCGTTTTGGCGAGGAGCTGGTGGACGCAGGGAACCGAATCCGAGAGGTGGGAGAACAGATCTCATGGAAGTACGACGAGAGGGAACGTCGCTTCTGAGATGCCAACGGGTGGTGATGGTGTGGTTGTGGTTGTATAATAACAAAATGATAATAATAGTAGTAAAAGTATAATCCTGTAAAATAACTTAAAAATAAAACTTTTGTAAGATAACGGGTGTGTACGGAAGCCTACTCTAATATATAAAAATGGAAGTCGAAAAATCGACAATTTTGGCTATACGTGTGAATATGATTATGTGCGATTGTTTTGTTATGATTAGTTGTTAATTATTTTCTACTAATCACTTATATATATCAATTACCAGATGGAACACGCTGGTAATGAACCCATTAACGAAGTTAACCAATCTGAACAAAACCATGAAGATCAATTTCTGAATAGGCAAGATATCGAGAATATCGTTGCTCAGGGAATAGCCAATGCTATTCCAGCAATCCTTGCTGCTGCTCGAAATCCAGTTGAACCTCAACAAATTATTCCTAGCAAACGTACTCATGAAGACAACTTCAGTAATAGCGCAAATGGAGGCGGTAACATTAATAATGATAATGATGTACTGCAAGCCCCAATTTTCAAAAGAATGAAAGCTGCAACGCCTGGTTGCACTTACAATGAGTTTCTTGCCTGTAAACCCGCTGAATTTGCAGGCAATGAAGGGGCAACTGTAGCACTGCGTTGGTTAGAGAAAACCGAGGTGGTGATTAAAATAAGTAAATGTGCTGAGGAGGATAAAGTCATGTACGCTTCACACCTTTTCAAGGAAGAAGCATTAGAATGGTGGAACACGGTGTTACAAGCTAAGGGAAGTGACATGGCCTATGCCATGAGTTGGGAGGAGTTTAAGCGTCTGGTGGAAAGAAAATTTTGCCCAGAATATGAAAAAGAGCAGATGGCAAATAGGTTCCTGAGTCACCGAATGGTGAATGTTGATTGCCGTGGGTATACTTCGAAGTTTTTCGAATATGCCAGAATTGTGCCGAATCTGGCTTTGCCAGAACCGGTACTTATCTCTCGCTATATCAGGGGTTTAATTAGCGAGATCCGTAACATTGTCAAAGCTGCGAGACCCCGCACGATCGATGATGCGGTGGAACTAGCCAATACTTTGACAGACGGACTGGTGCGTACGCGAGAAGAAAATAGAAAAAATGAATTGGCTCAGAAAATTACCCAAGGATTTCGTGTGGGTAATAATAGCAATTTCAAGAAGAGAGGAACTGGGCAATCTTCCACTCCGCCGTTCTGCAGGAACTGCAAAAAGAAACATTTCGGAAAGTGTAATGAAACCTGCACCTTCTGCAAAGTTGTAGGACATCGTGAAGAAGATTGCAGAAAGAAAACAAGGGTCTGCTATAACTGTGGAGAAGCTGGGCATTTCAAACCAGAATGCCCTAAATTGGTCAAACCAGCAGATAACAAGGCTAAACCTGTAGAAGGAACTACCAAGAAAAACGCAAGAGCCTTCCAGTTGACTACTCAGGAAGCAGAACTAATCCCTGACGTAATAGCTGGTACGTTCCTAGTTCACAACGTTTATGCGAAAGTATTATTTGACTCTGGTGCAAACCAAAGTTTTATAAATACTTCATTCTTCCAAGCTCTTAAGCTACCATTAACGAAACTTAGGCAAGTTTTTACGGTAGCAACGACAGATGGAAATTCTGTCAACAAAGATACAGTTTTGCAAAAAGAAATTATAGAACTGTCAGGTCATAAATTTTCTGCAAACTTGTTACCTATGAATTTAGCTGGATTCGATGTGGTGTTAGGAATGGATTGGTTAGTAGCCAACCATGCTCGAATCCTATGTGATAAGAATTCCACAGAAATTCATACACCCACAGGAGAATAGTGGTGATTATAGGAGATAGCCCACGAAAGCCACTGAGATTCATTTAAGTAATGAAGTTGGCCAGTTATTCAAGAAAACAAGAAATAGTGTATATGATCTCAGCTATCATTAACACTAAAGATAAGGAACTTACGGAAATTCCGGTAGTATCAGATTATCCGGATGTATTCCCAGAAGAACTACCTGGATTGCCACCAAATAGGGAAGTAAAATTTAGGATTCGTCTAATTCCTGGAACTACACCGATAGCCAAGGCACCTTATCGGTTAGCACCCACCGAAATGCTAGAATTGAAAAAACAATTAGATGAATTACTAAGTAAAGGATTCATAAAACCTAGTTCATCCCCTTGGGGAGCTCCAGTGTTGTTCGTAAAGAAAAATGATGATTCGATGCGAATGTGTATCGATTATAGGGAATTGAATAAAGTTACAATTAAGAATCGATACCCATTACCTAGGATCGATGATCTTTTTGATCAACTCCAAGGAGCTAGATATTTTTCTAAAATCGACTTGCGCTCCGGATATCATCAATTGAAGGTACAAGAAGAAGACATACCTAAAACTGCTTTTAGAACTAGGTATGGTCATTACGAGTTTACAGTCATGCCCTTTGGATTAACAAATGCTCCGGCAACATTTATGGATATGATGAATAGGATCTGTAAACCGTACTTAGATAAATTTGTAATTGTCTTCATCGACGATATTCTTATTTATTCCAAAAGTAAGTAGGAACATTGTGAACATTTACATGCACTTTTAACTTTGTTAAGAAAAGAAAAGCTTTACGCCAAATTCTCGAAGTGTAAATTTTGGCTGCAAGAGGTACAATTTTTAGGTCACATGGTGAATCACGAAGGTATTCACGTAGATCCTGCTAAGATAGAAGCGATCACCAAATGGAAGGTCCCGCAATCAGCTATGGAAATTAGAAGTTTTCTAGGATTAGCTGGGTACTATAGGCGCTTTATTAAGGATTTTTCTAAGATAGCTGTGCCATTAACTAAGCTAACCTGTAAAGCAGTTAAGTTTGAATGGGGACCTAGGCAAGAAGAGGCTTTTGAGATTTTAAAGCAAAGATTAACGAACGCCCCAATTCTAGCTTTGCCAGAAGAAACAGAAGATTTTGAAGTTTACTGTGATGCTTCTCAGCTAGGATTAGGATGTGTGCTAATGCAACGCAAAATGGTAATTGCGTATGCCTCAAGGTAATTGAAAAAGCACGAGGAAAATTATACGACTCATGACTTAGAGTTAGGAGCCATAATTTTTGCCCTTAAGATTTGGAGACACTATCTGTATGGAAGTAAGTTTACTGTCTATACAGATCATAAGAGTTTAAAATACATATTTAAGCAAAAAGAATTAAATATGAGGCAAAGAAGATGGATGGAAATCCTAAGTGACTACGACTGTGATATTCAATATCACGCAGGAAAGGCAAATGTAGTTGCAGATGCCCTAAGTCGTAAGTATCACGAAAAGCAAAAGCGAGTTCGTGCTCTCAGATTGAATCTACAATTAGATTTAATGGAACAATTGAAAAATATTCAGGAAACAGCAATCAAGGATGATGCTGAAGAAATGAAAGGAAGAATAAAAGAATTAGAGCAAGGAAGTGATGGAATTTGGAGATTCCACAAGAAAATGATATGGGTACCTAAGAAAGGAGAATTAAGAAATAAAATTTTAGAGGAAGCCCATAAATCTAGGTATACCATGCATCCTGGTAACAATAAGATGTACCAAGATTTAAGGAATAACTTCTGGTGGATAGGAATGAAAAAGGACATAGCTAGATACGTTTCTAAGTGTCTTACTTGTTCATAAGTTAAGGCAGAACACCAGAAACCCTCAGGTATACTACAACAATTAGAAATGCCGGTATGGAAATGGGAACTTATAACCATGGACTTTGTTACTAAGTTGCCCAAAACTAGAAAAGGTAATGACGCAATTTGGGTAATTGTGGATCGATTAACCAAATCAGCTCATTTTCTACCCATGAAAGAAACCTTTAGCATGGAAAGGTTGGCCAAGTTGTATGTAGATGAAGTAGTATCCTTACATGGAGTTCCACTCTCCATTGTATCAGATAGGGATAGTCGTTTCACTTCCCATTTCTGGACAAGTTTCCAAGAAGCAATGGGAACCCGACTAAATTTAAGCACTGAATACCATCCTCAAACAGACGGACAAAGTGAAAGGACAATCCAAACCCTGGAAGACATGCTTAGGGCATGTGTGATAGATTTTGGTGGAAATTGGGATGACCACCTACCCTTAATTGAATTCTCTTATAATAATAGTTATCATGCAAGCATAGAAGCTGCCCCATTCAAAGCACTGTATGGAAGAAAATGCAGAACTCCAGTTTGCTGGGCAGAAATAGGAGAAAGTCAATTATCAGGTCCTGAAATAGTGCAAGATACTACCGACAAGATCACTCAAATCAAGGAAAGACTGAAAACGGCTCGAGATCGCCAGAAGAGTTATGCAGACAATCGACGCAAGCCGTTAGAATTCCAAGTTGGAGACAGAGTACTCTTGAAAGTTTCTCCTTGGAAAGGAATAGTTCGATTCGGGAAGAAGGGAAAGCTAAGTCCAAGATACGTAGGACCATTCCCAGTAATCCAACGCATAGGACCGGTCGTCTACCGCTTACAACTACTAGAGGAGCTAGCTAGAGTACATGACGTATTTCATGTATCTAATCTCAAGAAATGTCTATCTGACGAATCACTAGTAGTACCTCTTCAAGACATAGAGGTAAATGAAAAGCTGAAGTTTGTAGAGAAACCGCTTCAAATAGAAGACAGAAAGATCAAGTTTCTCAAGCACAAAAGATTGGTACTAGTTAAAGTCAAGTGGGAGTCGAAAAGAGGACCCGAGTATACTTGGGAGCTGGAATCGAAGATGAAGCGAAAGTATCCTCACTTATTTCAATAAATCTCGAGGACGAGATTCTAAATAAGGTGGGGAGGATGTAAGGACCTTCAAAAATGTCTCAAAACGACCCGTAAGTAAAAACCCGGACCCCTGAAACCCTAACGTGCATGAAAAACCAAGAAAACAAAGTTTTTGGTTTTCACGCGGGCCGCGTAAGACCTAAGGGATGTCTACGCGGGCCGTGACAGCTCATAAAAACTCTTGTTCAGCGAACAGGCCACGTGGCAGGCCTACCGATGACACGCTAGCCCTAGTCTACGCCTAGGTGTCCCTCGCAGGCCGCGTAAGATCAAGGGGGGCTTACGCGGGCCGCCTAAACCCCATTTTTCAGCTATAAATTGCTTGGTTCCTGAGCAGTTCACTGGTGTCGAAAACTTTGATCAAAAACGAAGATACACTGCCCAAAAATCATAATTTCTATTAGGGAGGTGCTGCTACGATACAAGGTATTAACTCGATCGCTATTACGATTCAATGTCCGATCGATTGAAACTATCCGATGGATGTTTAAGTGCTGCCCAAATTAGGGCTATACTTTGTCATTCGTCGTGAATTCGATGGATGTTTAAGTATTGCACTTTGTCATTCGTTGTGAGGGTTTAATCTCGTGAGTTATCATAAATGCTGTATTAGTTACTGACCTAGTTCGTGTGCATTGTTATTTAAATTAGGTTACAAGGCTAATCAGTAGGCTAAAACTCTTCCCGTTTGAATCTGCAAGGTGAGTCATTCTCTTTTTATCAAAGTGCTTTACAAAATCTTAAAATGTTTTCAAGGTTATAATTACAGGGATTAAGTCTTTGTAGTCTTCAATTACAGCCGGTATGTGGGGTTTTGTATACATTACTTGATAACCGTCACCGTTGGACAACGGGTTAGCCAATGGGTGATATGACCATAGTCACAGAAACGAGTCTAGTGACAAATACCGTTGGGTAATTGATTGATATATAAACAATGTAATCGCCCTTAATACTGTATATTATAACAATGGGTCGTTTTGTGCAAAATGAATGATTCACCAGTATTTCCCCGCTGACAAAATATTTTTTTAAAACATGTTTCAGGTGACCTGCTGTGATCCAGGAAAAAGTGCCGTGTAGCACTATACGCTTGAAGAAGTGGCTCGATTAAATAAAGAAACATGTTTTTTGTAAAATAGGGGTTTCCCAGTGAGATCACCTTATTGTAAATTACGGGGTTTGTCCATAATTATGAAATAAAAATAAACGGATATTTTCAAGTTTTAACGATCCTGTTAATAATTCCGCTACCACATTAAATAAATACCACGGGGTTTCTGTCCCGCGGCTCCTGGACCAGGTCAAACCGGGCCGGGGGCCGTGACAAAAACCACTTTTATGTTTATTAGAAAGATCATTGTTTTTAATCTCATGTTTACCCATGAATCTTTCAAGATCCATGCTTAATATCTTTAGATCTTTCAAAAACAAGCTTTATGTCATATTTTTAACAAACTTTCCATGAGTTTTAGTTTCAAAAATTAGTTCTACACATACTTTATCACTTCAAAATTACAAGTTTATGCACAAAATTCATATTTCAAGTTCACATTATGCTTCATATGTTCACCTTCAAGTTTAACCATGGATCCTTCAAGATCCATGCTTAAACTTGGTAGATCTAAGCTTTAACATACTTGATCTAATCATAAACACAAGATACCACATCAACAACTTCAGTACATACACTAAAATTTCATGTAATCACTTATTTTCTTCATGAATATGTTAGATCTTCTTATTTTTAACATTAGAAGTTAAGTTGTTTAGATTGTGAAACTTGTACATAACATAAACATGTTTAAATTAGTGATCAAGAGGCTTACTACTAGCTCTAATGGCTAGGGAAGTGGCACAAAAATGGAAATGATGATCAAGGAAGAAAGTGAGTGGTTAAAAGCTCCACAAGGTGGTCCTTCAAGTTCTAGCACCATACACCTTCCTAAATGGCCTCCATACTCCTTCTAGAAAGCTTGGATTGTGAGGAAATGAAGTGAAAATGGTGGGGTTAAGTGGGTGTGTTTGAGCCGAGAGTAGGGAGGAGAAACAAGGAAGAAGAAGGTGAATGAGGGTGTGTGATTTGTATATGCTTTTATAAAGATCTTCCAAATCTTTCATATGGTATATTACTAGAATATTCCTTGCATAAAATCTAATATAATCTAATGAAATCAAGTAAAATCTTTAGGTGGGACCCATAGGGACCGGATTTGGTGAGGGGGTAAAGTGTAATTTTTGAGAAGTTGAAGGTTTAAGGTGTAAATGGTAAGGTTTAAGTATGTTTAAATGTGTTTAGAGGTTTTTATGAATTTTAAGGTGTTCTAGCATCAATACTAGTTTAATATCATAAAAACATTACTTCTAGTCAAACTTTGATGTCCCAGTTATTGTCCGGTTGTTCGGTTTGTTACGGTTCGTTAAAGTGCTGAATTGCGCAGTTTCACTAGGTATAAAGCACTTTTTGTGGCAGTTTTAATTCCCGACACTTTGCGAGTTATTTTGGACAATAAAACATAAATTCTACATGATATTAATGTGCTTAAAAGCTGATTATAGCTGAATTGTGCTGATTTATGCTGAATTCCGCATTTAAAGTGAGTTTCGGGTGAACTTTAGTGCATAGTTTAGCTTCCAGAAAGTTTATATGTTAACCCTTGTATCCATACTTGGGTTTTAATGTATTTTAGACGTTGGACCTACTCCTAGGCCCTAATTTTATTATCTGACTACTTTCTGCTGAGCTGCTGACACAGTGTGTCTTACCGGTGAGTTTACTAGTCTTTCTGACGCAACGCTAAAAGTAATGCATAAAGCAATATTTGAAGTATAAAATGTGCTTGAATTCACAAGTATAGCATGAAATCAGAAAATGTTGACATTTAAGCACATAATTGTAGATATTAAATAATAATTAAACTGTACAGAAATTACCGATTTTGTCACAATACACTCGTCACTATAGCATGATTACATGAACTACTTGCTTACATTATGATGCATTGATAGTTTGTCATAGTCTTTGGATTTCTATGATCTTATCATTTGATAACCTCTGTTTGGCATTCGAGTTTGAGGAACCATTTGACATGAGTTAAGAGGAACAGAGATGAGCATGCAAATCGCAATATTATTGTGGGTGCACACACAATAATAATGTGGGGTGCATGCGAGTCCCAGTGAGCCTTAACGAGTGAAGAAGGGGTCCTGTTATGTTACCTGATCAATAAGAAACGTAACAAACCTATAGGGGTCATAGCAGTGATTGTCTCCTACCCGAACGTGGTCTTTTCATTCCTCACTGAATCCTTACGAATCTCGATGCTATCGAGTATTACCTGAACACCCATCTGAACGCCTAGCGAACTGTGTAGAATGTTAGGTGCTTGTACGGACATCCCTGAGTTGGATGTTGCAACAACAATGATTGGTCTATACCTTTCTCACCTTTCTTCGTTTGCTGGAACTTAACGTATTGACGTCTTAAATCCCGAAGTGCGATCACTTCTGCAACACTCTCGCAACATACCGTGTATTACTTGATCAACTTGCAAGAACGATGGACAAGAGGAGGAGCGTAGTGCTTTACCAACCTCAGAATTAGAATGACCCTTGTTACCAGCAACAAACTCCAGCAGATTGACTTCAACCAAATCCTTAATCCTAGTCAGCAGCTTATGGGAGTCAACTCTTACGAATTAATCGGGATATAAACAATGACAACAGATTATAGTGTGGAATGTGTAACTACCAGCACAGTGAGTAGCGCGATAGGACGTGGCGCAGAATGTGAAAAGATGGACTCGGTTTGTGAAAAATCATAGGGCTTCGTTTCAAGCAACGACATTAGAGGAAACAGTCTCGACAACATCAAGGTACTCGTAATCGTAGCCTTCACTATGGAAATGAAGGTGCCTATGACATGGATTGGCCATTATTAAATCAAGACGACAACAACCAAGGAAACGGCGTCAGTACTGGAGATCCTCGTAACAATAACAACATTGGAAATGATACTCAAGGAAGGGCATTTAGGATGGGTGTAAGCGACGCTAGACAAAATTGCACCATGGTAGCTTGTAAGGGTAGCTAACTGCTTTGTCTCTATTCTGTTTAAGCCTGATGCTTCTTGAAACCAAACCTATTGTGGAACCGGCTGATGGCAAGTCAATTGAAATCTCATACGTTCGATGGATACAACTCGACCTTGTGGGACAGGTGTTCGACATCGACCTTTCTTCTGCTATCCTTAATGGGTTTGATGCAGTAGTGGTGTAGATTGGTTATCTAGATATCGCGTAGATATACCCTGTGAGAAGGAAATTTTTGCGTCACTTTATACCTTAAAGTGTCAGAGTGGTGTACAGGTTAGCACCATATCAGCAAAGAAGGCCCAGAAGTGTCTACGGGAGGATTACCTCGCTATGTTAACAACCGTTACTGAATGAGAAAGAGAGGTTCGAGGATCCAGCAATTGTTCGTGATTCCTTTCGACGTGCTACTCGAGGAACTCTCAGGTTTACCTCCACAACTGTTAGATAGACTCTCAGTTTGATCTCACGCCAGAGGCAGCCCTGATTACTTGTACTTCATACCGTCTTGCACCAGGAGGGTTGCAAGAACTATCTAATCAACTACAGGAACTGTTGAACAGGAGTTTTGTCAGACCTAGCTTTTTGCTTTGGGGAGCCCCAGTTATATCCGTGAAGATAAGCCTTTTCGTATGTGTTGTGATTATCGGGAACTTAACAAGGTGACAGTCAAGGACCGTTTGCCTCGACCATGTATTGACAACCTGTAGACCAGCTGCGAGGGTCAAGCTACTACTCGAGGGTTGACTAATGAACGAACTACCATCAGATGGAATTCCAAGGGGAGGGCGTTCCTAAAACGGCATATCAAACGTAATGCGGTCATTGCGACTTTGTATTCCATGGCCTTTGGGACTAACCAACACACTGGAAGCTTTATGGATCACATGAATCGACTGTGTTTATTGATGACGTTTTGAATCACTTCCAAGAAAAAGGAACACCCTAGGCGGCACTTGTATCTTATTTTAGAGCTCCTGAGGGAGGAGCCACTCCGCGCGAAGTCTTGTTAAGAGTAACTTCTGGATTCGAGAGGTACATTTTTGGTCATATAAATAACGAAGTGGGAATACATGTGGATCCCGCTAGGATCCATTTTGTTAGAAACTGATCGAAACCAAAGATCCCTTAGAGGATACAACAATTTCTTGGTCTCACTAGATACTATCGCAGATTCATCAAAGGATTTTCGAAGATCGCGCAGCTTAAATCTCTTTAGCACAGCAGGGTGCTGTGTTCGTGGAAGACAAAATAGGAGGACGTCTTTTCAGCTTTTGAAATCTGACTCTACAATGCACTGAGCAACGTCTTTACCCGAGGGTACGGGTGATCTAGCGGTATACCATGATGGTTCGAATCGGAGACCCAGTTACACGCCGATGCAACACGTGAAGACGATAACGCACGTAGCGGATTTACGAAGGAGAATTGCATGAGTCACAACCTGCGGTGGAAACCGTGGTCCTTGGATTTAAGTTGGAGGCATTACTTGGACGGTACCAAATGTACTACTTAGACCGATCACAAGGGCCTCCCGTGTACCCTTGTTTCGAAAGAGCTAAGCATGTGATGACATCACTGGATGGAACTCTCGAGTGGTTACGACTATGGAACCTAAACGCATATGAGCATGCGGCTCACTATCGACTCTAGCCTACCCGATCAGATTCGCCCTGTTCTAACCGAAGTATTATAGGAAGAGGAATTTCAAGTTGGGTCCATGCGGGCCATGGAAGAGTAACTTTTGGCAAGTTGGACGATATTCGCTACTTCATGGAGTGCGTATGTTTCCCATTATACTGCAACCGTGGGGAACTTGAGTGGAGCAAAGCACACCGGCCTCGATATTCTAGTCGTCTGGGTTTCCATAGGAGATATTAGGATCTATAAATCTTGTACTGGTGGTCGGGCATGAAGGCCCACCTGGCAATGTATGTGGACGACGTTTGACTTGTGGGAAAAGTCAAGGTGAAGTATCAGCAACCGGCAACACCCATAGGGAAAATGAGAACAGACTGCCATGGATTTTGTCGCTTGTCTACCAAAAACTCGAAACGGAAACATTATCGTTATCACCTGGGTGATCGTTGATTGTCTCAGGTAACCAGCACACTTTATTGCAATCAAGGACGCTGACGAGTCGTCACAGCTTGTGGATATTCCTCTGAGATAGGCGGCATTTAGGCACAGGGTGCCAACTCCTGTTACCTCTGATTTTGGATCCATGCTGGATTTATGACAGGCAACACACCACACCCTTGGCTCACGTCTAGACATGGGCGTTGGACAAACGGACAAAGTGAACGAACCATCCTGACACTCGAAGACATACTGCGAGCATGTGTGTGATCGAATTTAGTAAGAGTTAGAAGGACATTTACCTTTAGTTGAGTTCTACTGCAGCCGTTACCATTCTAGTATTCAGACAGCTCCGTGTGAGGCTGTTGGGGTTGAACCCTACCAGAGGAACAGATAATTAAAGCCAAAACCAGGTCACAACAGTGGATTCGAAATAAGCAGTTGATTACACTAAGTCTTCTCCCTTGAAAGTGATTACAACTGCTGAAGGCCTTATATCCACTGCCCGCATACAACTACTGATGATTATGCCTAACCACTGATGAAGCCTAGAAGACTGCTGGATACTAAGCACTGCTGGTACAAACTGCTGATGACAAAGCACTGCCCAATCAAGGACTGATCAACCTTGAGGAAAGCACTGATGATTAGAAAGAACAGTAGTTTAGTATATCATCTGTTTCATGTATAGTCAGTTGTTAGGTTTAGCAGTGTTTGTATGAAGACAGTAGATACAGGTTGTTAGGCTGTTAGACGTCACTTTCATGGTGACGTCAGCTGAGATGCCTCAGTGGTTTGGTTTGTCTATAAATGGAGCAGTACTCTGTACTGTTACATTTGATTCGTTTTGAGAGAGTTCTTCTCCTCAATTCAATCCTTTCATCTTGTGCAATCCAACCTTGGGGCATCTGGCTGAGGGGGAGCTTAGTATGTAAGCATATCTGTAATCATTTGATTCTTATTGTAAATATTTTGACTAAATGAATTGCATATGCTTTTTCAAAACTATTTTCTCCTTTGATTGTGTTTACAAAGTTTGTTATTCATTTCCGCTGCACTTTACATTGTTTCATATTCATTCATTGTTCAATTTACACAAACAAACACAATCATGAGGGCCTCCGATTCTAACAATTGGTATCAGAGCTTGGACAGACAAATTCGATCTAACAATCAATTTGACATAACAGTTCAGCTCAAAATTCATTGATACTAAGGTTGGTTGTATTTAGTTGAAAAACAGAGTACCGAGTAAACCATGTTCAAAGTGGTGATTCAAAAATCTGTAAATCAACCAAGATGTCATATAACACACAAATTTCACACAACAAGTGATTTCATGCACAAGACACTCATGGTTTCTAGATCTGAAAACATATTTGTTGAACTATGAAGATTATTTCTTATTTTCAAAATTGATTTCAACTATTGTTATGAAATTTGTGATGTCTTCAATATATCAGATGCACAAGTATGAACCTCAGATTAACAAAACCTATGTTCTTAAAAACATTGGTGTTCTGTTAACCTAAAAGGAGGGAAATTAAAACTTTAGTCATTTGATCTTATGTGTTGAAAAACAGGTTGAGTTCCTCAAAAGGAACAAATCAACTTTGTTAAAAATACATTAAGAAAATCAGGGGTCAACATAATCCGTATCATATGTAATGTGAGATTAGTTGAAAAACTTATGCAAACATGACCAATTCTCTCAAAACATTACGACAAAATGATATTGGATTAAGATTTTTCTCTCAAAGACCTCCCAGTAAGTAATTCATTACTTATAAATGGGAAGGGTAAAAAGGGAAGAAGAAATTCACAAAAAACTCAGAAGTGTGTTCATCTCAAAACTTCTGAAGTCAGAAGAAAAGAGTATAAACATAAACACTGAAGAGTCAGAATTTAGGGTAATAATGGTCATTAAGCAACTATGTGCATTTATCTATTCATGAAAAGGTTTAGGTAAAAATGGAATTTCCGGTGAATGAACTTCAACGAGGTATAGAAAAATCTTCAAAATCATCACATGAGTTTTTGAGAACCATGTGATGGTACTAAACAGTGGTCAAAATGTATTTAAAATTTCATACGACTGTTGTCAAACCACTGACCATTTTCATAAACTTGAAGATGATGTGATTACGTATGTTTTGTAAATATACCAGATCCTTTTTGATGCTATTCTCAGAAAATCCTTTATCCATTTTTTATACAAAGGATCTTCTCTAATAACCATGATATATTATTCGTTTTTTTTAAGAATAATATATTTTGAACTTTTGCTTGTTTTTGTTGGCAATAGTTTCAATTTCCTGTCAGGATATAGTACCTTATTTTCGATTGGTATTATTGTCCTCATAAATGGGTCAAAAGGAAATGGTGCATATGTCAAGGTCATGTCATACTCAGGGTTGTTTTAAACACTAATCAAAGGTTGATTGCTAAACAGTGTTTAAACTACTGGGGTTGTCACACCCCCAAAATACCACATGCGGAATCACCGCGGGACGTGTGACGTACCAGGATCCAAGCCACCAATCACATTGAACTAGGCATAATAATTAAATAAAACATCTCATTCATTTCAAAATATAAATGAAAGTCATAAGTTTAAAACCAAGGTACATGTTCAGCGGAAGCATATAGTAATAGTTAATCAATTGTTTCAAAACAAGTGTTCAAGAACCAATGTGACAAGTATCCAAGAGTCTCGATCCATGACCACTCCAGCGCTCCCAGATAGCAAGTCCATAATCAGAAATCTAACGACCTGCAAGCATGCAGACAAGTGTGTCAGACGACGCTGGTGAGTTCAAAGTTTTGTTAACGCGTTTAATTACCAGTTGTGTGTATAAAACAGTTCAACAGTTTGATTTGATGATGTTATTAACTCGATTACCGCAACTGGCTACAAGATATGAATGCCCAACCCCAATGCCTCTATCAAGGCATTGGTCAAGTGGTCGAGGTAATTAGCTCAACTAATAACCTCGAGTAGATGTAAGGGGTCTTACGTGATACAAGATGTGATTGCCCAACCCCAATGCCTCTATTAAGGCATTGGTCAAGTGGTCAAGGTAATTAGTTCACGCCCGTCCTTTCGGCACGGTGTGAGGGTGCCAAACCTAATAGCGCTATCAACTAAATACCTCGTTGCCTTACCGGCAACAATCGGTAGATGTAAGGGGTCTTATATGATAGAAACTGAGTAATAACCAACATCCCATTAACCTGCATTCCTCCCTGGAACGTTACCCGATATCCCTTCCCGGGATGCATGCTTGGAAAAGAGCAGTGAACTCACCTTTGGTTTGCTCGGTAAGATTTAGTTAATCGCTTAATAGTTGATCACAAACGTCCTAACATGATTACCGATAACAATTAATCTCAGTTGCACATAATCCACACGTTACGCATACAGTTAACTCACGTATTCCATGTTCACATAATACACCATAATTGTTCGTATAATACACTCATGCAATTCAAATCATAGGAGTTAATCCAGTATCATCACATAATCACTTAGTACGTACAGCCCACTACATTCCAAGTCCAATCCAACATATGTTTTAGACAAAGTAGTCCATTATTACTTAAAATGAATTGGCCCTATGATAACAACTAACCTGTGAACCTGATGACCTTTGTAACCCACTTATTGTGTTTAACCAAACATACCAACCGGCCCACAGCATTAAACCCAAATCCAAACCATTCCCTCGGCCCAGAACCTTAAATCCAAAGACCACCCCCCTGTTCCGAATGCAACCTTTTGCGGCCCAATTCAGATGTGCACAAGATATATATGTGGGTCACGAGTTCTTAACAGGCCCAATTAAGTATCTAATCAAGTAAACAGCCCAAATTCCATACACAATTATTAACATGAACATACCGAAACTAATATTAGCTAAACTCATGACCACCATCATGTGCAACCCCACCAATCATGCATTATTATATTAGAATCGGTCCAATCATGAGCAATTGTCATTTGATGTCACATGCCATTTACTGTTTCAATCACATGAATATCTGAAAGTACATGAATGATTATCATCGAAACAAACAATATTGATTGCATATTCCAATGAATTCCTCAGCACTATATAAATATTGATATAACCGAGTGCTTTCTTGAGCCACTAACCACTTTGCATTATCTGTTGTTAATTCTAATTGGACCGTAAATCTGATTGGACCAAATCTTCTTATGAACAATATAATTATTGTCAGTAGATCACATGAACATATCGATACACATAATAATACATCGGCAATCATGAACATTACACAAATAATCAATCAAAGATAATCATAGACAGTTAGCTAACGTACCGATTGAATGCAAAGATACAATAAGTGATACTTCGATAATCATAGGCTTCGATGAATAGTTACTGCCGTTGATAAACCCGAGGGGTTTAGGGTTTGCTATTGATTGCAAGATATGAGGGTTCATACCTATGCTAAGAACTTATACGCACAAGGAAATATATCGGGCTCCCTAGTGGGCTTGTATTGATTGCAGACCAAAGCTTAAACAATAGAGGGTCTTTGGGCCGATGGTAGCCCACTCGACCAAGGAGTAAAAGATGGTATGCGGCCCTATTACCTGATGTGGATGTTATTACTCGATAACACATAAACACATTGGTCACATAATACAAGATGTTCACGCAAACTGTGTTACATAATCTTGTGCGAAGGAGACGGGTTCAAAATATCCTATAAGCATACTATTAAAGATTTACACGTCCACTAAATAACTATCGCACATACACGTCTAGCATACAATTAGCTTAACGAACAATCGAACAACTTACACTTATTAACTTACTAACACTCTCATAGCGCCATTAAGTGTTTAACGTAACATGCGCTCAATCAGTATACAGTGTGACATAAAATGTAACCATGCCAGCTAGAAGTCAAGGAATCACGAAACACTAACCTTGAAGGTTCGGGTTGTCACAGGGGCACTCATGTTTTAATCTGGATATTAAACGAAAATGAGTAGCCTTAGTAAAAAGTTCTCATCGTCCGGGGTACAAAACCACTGTCAGTAATTCGTAAGAATTTCAATAGGAAATTGACATGTGGCAAAACCTTGAATGAAAATCTCTGTAAAAAGTTGCTGAATATGAACTTTCAAACCATTGCCCTTATTTTAACCCTAACCACTGCTTTGCTCAAACGTCAGTTTCCTAATTACTATCCACTGCTGAAAGTCAACCACTGATCCTCATTTTGCTTGGCAAGCACTGATGCTCAAAATCAGTGTCTTATCTACTGATATGCTATCCACTGATAGTAAAAATCTTCCACTGTCATCACATTATTACCGTTGTAACTACTGATGCTTGATACAATCAGTGGTTCTTAAAACAACTGTCCTCCATTCTTCATCCATATCATCAGAGGTTGACACGTGGTCAGTTTTTAGCCTTCAGATCATAACACCGGCCTCGATATTCTAGTCGTCTGGGTTTCCATAGGAGATATTAGGATCTATAAATCTTGTACTGGTGGTCGGGCATGAAGGCCCACCTGGCAATGTATGTGGACGACGTTTGACTTGTGGGAAAAGTCAAGGTGAAGTATCAGCAACCGGCAACACCCATAGGGAAAATGAGAACAGACTGCCATGGATTTTGTCGCTTGTCTACCAAAAACTCGAAACGGAAACATTATCGTTATCACCTGGGTGATCGTTGATTGTCTCAGGTAACCAGCACACTTTATTGCAATCAAGGACGCTGACGAGTCGTCACAGCTTGTGGATATTCCTCTGAGATAGGCGGCATTTAGGCACAGGGTGCCAACTCCTGTTACCTCTGATTTTGGATCCATGCTGGATTTATGACAGGCAACACACCACACCCTTGGCTCACGTCTAGACATGGGCGTTGGACAAACGGACAAAGTGAACGAACCATCCTGACACTCGAAGACATACTGCGAGCATGTGTGTGATCGACTTTAGTAAGAGTTAGAAGGACATTTACCTTTAGTTGAGTTCTACTGCAGCCGTTACCATTCTAGTATTCAGACAGCTCCGTGTGAGGCTGTTGGGGTTGAACCCTACCAGAGGAACAGATAATTAAAGCCAAAACCAGGTCACAACAGTGGATTCGAAATAAGCAGTTGATTACACTAAGTCTTCTCCCTTGAAAGTGATTACAACTGCTGAAGGCCTTATATCCACTGCCCGCATACAACTACTGATGATTATGCCTAACCACTGATGAAGCCTAGAAGACTGCTGGATACTAAGCACTGCTGGTACAAACTGCTGATGACAAAGCACTGCCCAATCAAGGACTGATCAACCTTGAGGAAAGCACTGATGATTAGAAAGAACAGTAGTTTAGTATATCATATGTTTCATGTATAGTCAGTTGTTAGGTTTAGCAGTGTTTGTATGAAGACAGTAGATACAGGTTGTTAGGCTGTTAGACGTCACTTTCATGGTGACGTCAGCTGAGATGCCTCAGTGGTTTGGTTTGTCTATAAATGGAGCAGTACTCTGTACTGTTACATTTGATTCGTTTTGAGAGAGTTCTTCTCCTCAATTCAATCCTTTCATCTTGTGCAATCCAACCTTGGGGCATCTGGCTGAGGGGGAGCTTAGTATGTAAGCATATCTGTAATCATTTGATTCTTATTGTAAATATTTTGACTAAATGAATTGCATATGCTTTTTCAAAACTATTTTCTCCTTTGATTGTGTTTACAAAGTTTGTTATTCATTTCCGCTGCACTTTACATTGTTTCATATTCATTCATTGTTCAATTTACACAAACAAACACAATCATGAGGGCCTCCGATTCTAACAATTGGTATCAGAGCTTGGACAGACAAATTCGATCTAACAATCAATTTGACATAACAGTTCAGCTCAAAATTCATTGATACTAAGGTTGGTTGTATTTAGTTGAAAAACAGAGTACCGAGTAAACCATGTTCAAAGTGGTGATTCAAAAATCTGTAAATCAACCAAGATGTCATATAACACACAAATTTCACACAACAAGTGATTTCATGCACAAGACACTCATGGTTTCTAGATCTGAAAACATATTTGTTGAACTATGAAGATTATTTCTTATTTTCAAAATTGATTTCAACTATTGTTATGAAATTTGTGATGTCTTCAATATATCAGATGCACAAGTATGAACCTCAGATTAACAAAACCTATGTTCTTAAAAACATTGGTGTTCTGTTAACCTAAAAGGAGGGAAATTAAAACTTTAGTCATTTGATCTTATGTGTTGAAAAACAGGTTGAGTTCCTCAAAAGGAACAAATCAACTTTGTTAAAAATACATTAAGAAAATCAGGGGTCAACATAATCCGTATCATATGTAATGTGAGATTAGTTGAAAAACTTATGCAAACATGACCAATTCTCTCAAAACATTACGACAAAATGATATTGGATTAAGATTTTTCTCTCAAAGACCTCCCAGTAAGTAATTCATTACTTATAAATGGGAAGGGTAAAAAGGGAAGAAGAAATTCACAAAAAACTCAGAAGTGTGTTCATCTCAAAACTTCTGAAGTCAGAAGAAAAGAGTATAAACATAAACACTGAAGAGTCAGAATTTAGGGTAATAATGGTCATTAAGCAACTATGTGCATTTATCTATTCATGAAAAGGTTTAGGTAAAAATGGAATTTCCGGTGAATGAACTTCAACGAGGTATAGAAAAATCTTCAAAATCATCACATGAGTTTTTGAGAACCATGTGATGGTACTAAACAGTGGTCAAAATGTATTTAAAATTTCATACGACTGTTGTCAAACCACTGACCATTTTCATAAACTTGAAGATGATGTGATTACGTATGTTTTGTAAATATACCAGATCCTTTTTGATGCTATTCTCAGAAAATCCTTTATCCATTTTTTATACAAAGGATCTTCTCTAATAACCATGATATATTATTCGTTTTTTTTAAGAATAATATATTTTGAACTTTTGCTTGTTTTTGTTGGCAATAGTTTCAATTTCCTGTCAGGATATAGTACCTTATTTTCGATTGGTATTATTGTCCTCATAAATGGGTCAAAAGGAAATGGTGCATATGTCAAGGTCATGTCATACTCAGGGTTGTTTTAAACACTAATCAAAGGTTGATTGCTAAACAGTGTTTAAACTACTGGGGTTGTCACACCCCCAAAATACCACATGCGGAATCACCGCGGGACGTGTGACGTACCAGGATCCAAGCCACCAATCACATTGAACTAGGCATAATAATTAAATAAAACATCTCATTCATTTCAAAATATAAATGAAAGTCATAAGTTTAAAACCAAGGTGCATGTTCAGCGGAAGCATATAGTAATAGTTAATCAATTGTTTCAAAACAAGTGTTCAAGAACCAATGTGACAAGTATCCAAGAGTCTCGATCCATGACCACTCCAGCGCTCCCAGATAGCAAGTCCATAATCAGAAATCTAACGACCTGCAAGCATGCAGACAAGTGTGTCAGACGACGCTGGTGAGTTCAAAGTTTTGTTAACGCGTTTAATTACCAGTTGTGTGTATAAAACAGTTCAACAGTTTGATTTGATGATGTTATTAACTCGATTACCGCAACTGGCTACAAGATATGAATGCCCAACCCCAATGCCTCTATCAAGGCATTGGTCAAGTGGTCGAGGTAATTAGCTCAACTAATAACCTCGAGTAGATGTAAGGGGTCTTACGTGATACAAGATGTGATTGCCCAACCCCAATGCCTCTATTAAGGCATTGGTCAAGTGGTCAAGGTAATTAGTTCACGCCCGTCCTTTCGGCACGGTGTGAGGGTGCCAAACCTAATAGCGCTATCAACTAAATACCCCGTTGCCTTACCGGCAACAATCGGTAGATGTAAGGGGTCTTATATGATAGAAACTGAGTAATAACCAACATCCCATTAACCTGCATTCCTCCCTGGAACGTTACCCGATATCCCTTCCCGGGATGCATGCTTGGAAAAGAGCAGTGAACTCACCTTTGGTTTGCTCGGTAAGATTTAGTTAATCGCTTAATAGTTGATCACAAACGTCCTAACATGATTACCGATAACAATTAATCTCAGTTGCACATAATCCACACGTTACGCATACAGTTAACTCACGTATTCCATGTTCACATAATACACCGTAATTGTTCGTATAATACACTCATGCAATTCAAATCATAGGAGTTAATCCAGTATCATCACATAATCACTTAGTACGTACAGCCCACTACATTCCAAGTCCAATCCAACATATGTTTTAGACAAAGTAGTCCATTATTACTTAAAATGAATTGGCCCTATGATAACAACTAACCTGTGAACCTGATGACCTTTGTAACCCACTTATTGTGTTTAACCAAACATACCAACCGGCCCACAGCATTAAACCCAAATCCAAACCATTCCCTCGGCCCAGAACCTTAAATCCAAAGACCACCCCCCTGTTCCGAATGCAACCTTTTGCGGCCCAATTCAGATGTGCACAAGATATATATGTGGGTCACGAGTTCTTAACAGGCCCAATTAAGTATCTAATCAAGTAAACAGCCCAAATTCCATACACAATTATTAACATGAACATACCGAAACTAATATTAGCTAAACTCATGACCACCATCATGTGCAACCCCACCAATCATGCATTATTATATTAGAATCAGTCCAATCATGAGCAATTGTCATTTGATGTCACATGCCATTTACTGTTTCAATCACATGAATATCTGAAAGTACATGAATGATTATCATCGAAACAAACAATATTGATTGCATATTCCAATGAATTCCTCAGCACTATATAAATATTGATATAACCGAGTGCTTTCTTGAGCCACTAACCACTTTTCATTATCTGTTGTTAATTCTAATTGGACCGTAAATCTGATTGGACCAAATCTTCTTATGAACAATATAATTATTGTCAGTAGATCACATGAACATATCGATACACATAATAATACATCGGCAATCATGAACATTACACAAATAATCAATCAAAGATAATCATAGACAGTTAGCTAACGTACCGATTGAATGCAAAGATACAATAAGTGATACTTCGATAATCATAGGCTTCGATGAATAGTTACTGCCGTTGATAAACCCGAGGGGTTTAGGGTTTGCTATTGATTGCAAGATATGAGGGTTCATACCTATGCTAAGAACTTATACGCACAAGGAAATATATCGGGCTCCCTAGTGGGCTTGTATTGATTGCAGACCAAAGCTTAAACAATAGAGGGTCTTTGGGCCGATGGTAGCCCACTCGACCAAGGAGTAAAAGATGGTATGCGGCCCTATTACCTGATGTGGATGTTATTACTCGATAACACATAAACACATTGGTCACATAATACAAGATGTTCACGCAAACTGTGTTACATAATCTTGTGCGAAGGAGACGGGTTCAAAATATCCTATAAGCATACTATTAAAGATTTACACGTCCACTAAATAACTATCGCACATACACGTCTAGCATACAATTAGCTTAACGAACAATCGAACAACTTACACTTATTAACTTACTAACACTCTCATAGCGCCATTAAGTGTTTAACGTAACATGCGCTCAATCAGTATACAGTGTGACATAAAATGTAACCATGCCAGCTAGAAGTCAAGGAATCACGAAACACTAACCTTGAAGGTTCGGGTTGTCACAGGGGCACTCATGTTTTAATCTGGATATTAAACGAAAATGAGTAGCCTTAGTAAAAAGTTCTCATCGTCCGGGGTACAAAACCACTGTCAGTAATTCGTAAGAATTTCAATAGGAAATTGACATGTGGCAAAACCTTGAATGAAAATCTCTGTAAAAAGTTGCTGAATATGAACTTTCAAACCATTGCCCTTATTTTAACCCTAACCACTGCTTTGCTCAAACGTCAGTTTCCTAATTACTATCCACTGCTGAAAGTCAACCACTGATCCTCATTTTGCTTGGCAAGCACTGATGCTCAAAATCAGTGTCTTATCTACTGATATGCTATCCACTGATAGTAAAAATCTTCCACTGTCATCACATTATTACCGTTGTAACTACTGATGCTTGATACAATCAGTGGTTCTTAAAACAACTGTCCTCCATTCTTCATCCATATCATCAGAGGTTGACACGTGGTCAGTTTTTAGCCTTCAGATCATAATAACCGCTGCCACATCAGCGATCATTTTTTTTCTTAAATAAAACCCTGATCAAAACCCCAAACAGGGTTTTTACACTGTCGAATTGAATTCCAAAGTTCTCTTCTCAAAGCAGTTTCCAACTTTTCTTCCCAAATCACTCTCCGATTCTTCTTCATCAAAATGACAAAGTCAAAATCAAAATCAAAATCTACACCAAAATCACCATCATCTTCAAAAGAGGTCGCTCAAACGGCCGAAGAATCCATCGAGATACCATACAAATCTCCTCATAATTATCTGGGTTTGCTCACAAAACCTACCGATAACCACACATTCGACTCCATCATTGATACAATATCTGCATCAAAGTACAAAACTTTGTTGACAGCAGATGCTCCCATTTATTTGCAAACCCAGAGAGAGTTCTGGAAAAAGGCTACGCTTGAAAAACAAGACGATAAAGTCATAGCCATTAACTCCTCGATACAGGGTAAGGTGATTCAAATCACTCCGCAAACAATCTCAGAAGTCTTCAAACTCGATGATCAAAATGGTAAAACTTCCTTTGACAAAAACGAGTTAAAAGCTGATTTTCTGAAAAGGGGATATGCAGAACAATCAAAGGTAGATACCTTACAAAAAGGTTATTTTCCATCTGCACCTAGATTTTTATTTCACACACTTTTAAGTTGTGTTTCAAATAAAACAACAGCGTTTAATGAAATACCATTGAAGATTCAATGCCTGGGCTATGCTATTTTAAACAATAAAGATTACAACTACTCCCAGGAGATCTTCAACGACTTGGTAAAGAACGTTGATAGCAAATCATTTTTACCTTTTCCAAGATTTCTGAGCTATTATTTCAAACAAAAATTTGAAAAAGAAAATGAAAATTTGCTTAAACAAGGTGCCTATTTTCAAATAAAAGGCTTAACAAAAGAAACATTTTCCAGAATGATGGCACCAATAAAAGCAAAAGCAGAGGTGTCTGAGCAAACTTCAGCAGTTACCACTGCCCCTCAGACATCTGCTGCTGAGCCCATTGCTCCAGGTGATCATAGCAGCACTACCACTGCATTGAAACCCACACCTGACATTACCAAAAAGACCAAAAGAAAATCATACAAAAAGCCCACCAAACCCAAGAAAAAGGCAACTCTGGAAGATGAGATCCCAGAGCAACTGCCTGTGACAACACAAATGTCACCACAAACCACTGCTGCTACTTCCTCACAGTAGTTGGTAGAAAGATCTCCACCTTTGCCTAAAACTCCTCCTACATCCTCACAAAAGGATCAGGTTGTAAGCAGAGGGACCCCACAATATGAAGCTCTGGATTCAATCGGATCCATCTTCCTCAGTCCTGATCCCAAGGACATGTCTCTTTCAACTCCCACACCCTCACCAATGATATTACCACAATCCATGCTACCTTTGTTGCATGCAGTTGTTATAGCTCAGACACAAACCAGTTCCTCTCTATCACCTGTCACTGAGAGTATACTCCCACAAGTGACCGGGTCTGATGCTTATACCTCTGCTACCCCAGCAACAACTGAGGAGGTTACACCCCCTGAGTTACAAGTAACTCTCGGTGGCAGTTCAAGTGGAGCAGCAACTACAACTGTTGGATCAACAGATCTTCAGTTGGACAGTTGTTTCATTAGTAAGACTCCCTTGAAGGCAATTTCTTCAATAGCACCATCGGTAACCACCAGTGAGTTGGTTCTAACCACTGGTACCATCAAAGGTCTATCAAGTGCTGAAGAAAGAAGTCCCCAGTACCAAGAACAAGGGGCATCAATGGGTGATTTTTGGGACTCAGTTCCTAAGTCAAACATTGATATAACCACTACAGGTGGGGATTCAGATGATCCCATTAAAGTGGGTGATGATTCAAAATACCAGGAATTGACGGGAAGAGTTGAAAAACTGGAAACCTCGGTTGCTGAAATAAAGGAGATGGTGCAAGAGATTTTAAAAGCTCAAAAAGCACAATCCACTGCTGCCCCACCACAATCACCTGTTTCAACTCAAGCATCTGCTCCACCACAAGCAATTGCTGCAAATGAGCTCTGTAATATCTTTCAACCCATGCTTGAGAAACAAAAACAGATGGCTGATCAACAGCATGAAGTACATGTAAAAATGCTGACAAACATGGTGGAGTCAAGATTCAAAGATACTCAAGCAGACATCAAGGCTATAAAGGCCAGCATACAAAAGACTGCCCATGGTGAAAAAGTTCCCTCCGCTATCCTTCTTATGGATAACCCCCTTGCAGATAATGCCAAAAAGGGGGAGAATGTCAAGAAGATGAAGAAAAAGGGAATTGAAGATGGTCTGTATGTTGAACCAGAGCAAGGAAAACAGACATCTAAAACAGCTGATACAGTAGTGGTTACAAAAACCGCTGTCAGTAGCCAAACAGCTGCCATCTCTTCAACACACACCACTCCATCACACACCACCAAAACCACTGTCTTCACACCATCATCATCTACAATCATATCACCACCACTGCCTCCTGCCATAAAGCAGAAGACAGCAGATGTTACAACATCTGCTGTAATGACAACAGTGGTTGAGACACCAGTTGTTTCGACGACTGTTGGTCAGACACTTTCCATCAGTCAAACCACTGATCCACCAATGACATCATCAGCCTCTCCTACAATAAAAAGGAGAAGGGTTTTCATTCCTGATGATGAGTCACCACCACCATCACCACCATCAAAAACCACTTCAACCCCTGCTCAAAAGCAGAAGACATCTACTGACACATCAGTAGTTGTAATGACAACAGATGTTGAGACACCAGTTGTTTCAACAGCTGTTAGTCAGTCATCTTCCATTGTTTCCACCAGTCTCACATTTCAACCAGCAAAGCTTTACACCAGAAAAAGAAAACTTACTCAGCCAGATGAGGACCAATATGATCCCACTGCTGCAAGATATCTGTTAGAACTGGAAGCTATAAAAAATGAGATGAGGCAATTCTACACTGATGATGATCCTTCAAACAGAAGATTTTCTTCACTCGTTGGCTTCATGGTTCCAGAAGACGTGGATGAATATCTTGAGCTCGAAGTAAGACAGGCTAAGATAAGAGCCAAGGTTGAATGTAAAGGTCAAGGTGATGAAGCCATTGCTGAAAGATTGGATTTTCTGCTCACAAAATTCAAACAAATAAAAGATTTTGCACAAGAGCTGAGCAAAGAAAAGGCAGAACAACGAAAAGAGATGAGAGGAAAACTTCTTGCATACATAATGCAAGAAAAATTTTATCCTGCTGAAGAAAACCAATTTGAAGAATGGCCAATAGTGGCTTTAAAGCATGAAGCTGATAGGATTGATAGAATCAAGAAAGATCCTAGAAAGAAGAAAAATGCTCCAAATTGGAGTAAATACAAAAAGCTCATCTCTGCCCTAACAGCTGAGTATAAAAGAAAGAAACAGGAGTTGGTGGATGCAAAAGTAGACACTGCCAATGCCATATCAAAATGGTCAAAGCAGCAAACTGATGAAGCCTATGAAAGGCTAAAGAAAAGGAAGATAACTGTTTCAGGCGTTTCAAAGAAGCATGAACAAATGATGAAGCTTGAACAGCAGATAGAAAACCTCAAAACACTGTTCAGGTCAACAAGAAATCCTACTCTTGTGTCAAACCAAGAAGAAGGAGAAAAACTGACTAGTGAAGAGGAAAAGGAAAAGGAAAAGGAAGTTGAGTACTTCAATGAAACCATCATGAAAATGGGTCTAAAAGAAGAGAACTCAGAAAAACTTCAAAACCTTTTTAAGAAGATGTTAACTAAGCCTGCATCACCAAATACTTCAGAAGTTTCAAACATTGAGCCAGATCAACAAAAGAGACAGGAGCAGATAGAAACAGAAACTGCAGAAGATATAGCTGCAGCAAACAATATTATTGAAATGGCTTTCAAACGAATGTCTGAAAGTCTGCAAGTTTTCACAAGGCCAACTTCTCCTAACTCATCAGTAAATAAATCTCTCCCAAGAAACCCATTGGGTTTAAAAGTACTAAAGTGGATGTTTGATCAAAAGACCCACGTATTGACCCTGGTCAGATCCAATGGCGAAGTGAAGTACATATCAAGGAAAGAAGCACTAGGCCTTAGTGTTGAAGATTTGCAGGATCTCCTTGAACTTACACTGTGCCGGGATGAAGATGACTCAAGTTCCAAAGAATTTGAAGAAGAATTTAAAAGAAAAGCAAGGGAACTTCTGATGAGGAATAAAGATCCAGAATAATGAAAGGTTTTGGCATTATCTGTTCCAGGGGGAGATTGTTGGGGTTGAACCCTACCAGAGGAACAGATAATTAAAGCCAAAACCAGGTCACAACAGTGGATTCGAAATAAGCAGTTGATTACACTAAGTCTTCTCCCTTGAAAGTGATTACAACTGCTGAAGGCCTTATATCCACTGCCCGCATACAACTACTGATGATTATGCCTAACCACTGATGAAGCCTAGAAGACTGCTGGATACTAAGCACTGCTGGTACAAACTGCTGATGACAAAGCACTGCCCAATCAAGGACTGATCAACCTTGAGGAAAGCACTGATGATTAGAAAGAACAGTAGTTTAGTATATCATCTGTTTCATGTATAGTCAGTTGTTAGGTTTAGCAGTGTTTGTATGAAGACAGTAGATACAGGTTGTTAGGCTGTTAGACGTCAATTTCATGGTGACGTCAGCTGAGATGCCTCAGTGGTTTGGTTTGTCTATAAATGGAGCAGTACTCTGTACTGTTACATTTGATTCGTTTTGAGAGAGTTCTTCTCCTCAATTCAATCCTTTCATCTTGTGCAATCCAACCTTGGGGCATCTGGCTGAGGGGGGCTTAGTATGTAAGCATATCTGTAATCATTTGATTCTTATTGTAAATCTTTTGACTAAATGAATTGCATATGCTTTCTCAAAACTATTTTCTCCTTTGATTGTGTTTACAAAGTTTGTTATTCATTTCCGCTGCACTTTACATTGTTTCATATTCATTCATTGTTCAATTTACATAAACAAACACAATCATGAGGGCCTCCGATTCTAACAGAGGCATTGTATGAACTGTAACGCTAATCTCTTGGTTGAATTAAGGTGGGTGACAATCTAACCACAGGTCCAGGACTTGTGCTCGAAACTCTTGGGAAGATTGTTTAGATCGGAAATCGTTTGGCGACAATGCGTGACCGTCAGGAAAAGCTGATAAGCTTAGGAAACACTGGGAGTTCGCTGTAGGCGAACGTATCATAATCGAAAGTCTCACCCTGGGAGGGTGCGGTACACTATGGAAAACGTGGCAAGTTTAGTTACAATGCTTTGGGGCATTTAGATTTCTGGAACGAATCGGGGACATACTCACAAACTCGAGTTACCTGACGAATTGGATAACGTTCACGATGTCAGTATGTCTCAAATCTATAGAAACATTTGACCGAGAAAACATTTGTGGTACCTACTACCCTCGAATTATCTCGTGGGAGTTCGTTGGAACTCAAAACGTGGACCGGAGTTCACGTGGGAAGGTAAAGATCTATTAAAGCTCTAATATCCTCAATTGTTCAAGTGGTTGAACCAACTTTTATGGTCATTGGAAAATTTAGGGACGAAATTCCCTTTCAAGTTGGGGATGATGTGGTACCCGTGAAAATCCACAGTCATCCTGATCTAACACCTTGCTGCTTGGGATTACTTGTCTTGGATTGCTTATCAAATTTCGGGACGAAAGTTCTTTCAAGTTGGGGATGATGTGACAACTCGTGTTTTACCGTTCCTATACATCTGTTTTTCGTATTTTAACTTATTTGTACGTTAACTAAAACTGTTACGTTCATTGATAAGTCAGTAGTTGTGACGCATATATATATTATGGGTTTTGTATATGGGCCGCATGAAGTTTCAAACCACACATCTCTATTCCAATCGCACACCTTCATATCCTCGTGACTCTTGGGCTTTTGGCATGACTATTCTCGGCCCAAACCAAATTCGGCCCATCCCCCTCTATTTCTTTTGTACGTAAGTGAACATGTGGGCATTCACAGAATCCTTTTCAAAACTTTTGCAAACCCTAATAGTTCCCTCATTCCTGGAAATCATCGGCAACCCCTTCCCTTCGACTGAAATCACCTTCTTGGCCTTGGCACTTCCTTTCACATCTTGATACGGGTTAGTATGATCACTATGGTTCATGCAATATTTTCTGTCAAGTTATATGTGTATATATGTGAACTATTTGTGCCACAAATCATATGAGAAATAACTTTATTGGTTGGGGAATGATATATGAAACAAGATGGTTATGGTTAGTTGTCTGGTTATTGAGTACTTGATGACGTATATACATGTGAGTTCAAATGATTAGGGTCTCGGTCATATGCATGAACATTAGGGCTTGGTTAGTAAGTTTTGAGTAGCGATCAGATGGTGTCGATGTGGTATGATTCAAGCATAGAAGTGTCGTTTGATGAAAGGTAGGAATTGTTATGTGCAGGTGTCTGTTGATGAATTAGGGTTTGCTATGTTGAAACTGTTTCATCACCTGATGAAGGGCGACGAAACATGTGGTTGTTTCGCCATGAATGAAGTCGACGAAACATATGGTTGTTTCGCCATGAATGAAGTCGAAGAAAGTTGGGTCTTTCGTCGTATGGGTGATAACTTGAACAGTGAGTGATGTTATGCATGTTATTTTACAGTTGTGCTTGCTGCATGAAGTTAAGACTATCTAGAAATAAGGTGCTTGTATAGACTGTTATGAGTAGTCTAAGGTAAACTGTTTAATGTGAATAACTGATGTAATTGGGAATGATATTACGTGTTATACACAGGAGATGTGGATTGTTGTGATTGAATATAAACTATGTAAATACATAAAGTAACTTATTATGCAACTGATCTCATTGGTAACCAATGCATATGTTAAACGTTAATATGAGACTTATGCACAGGATGTGGGCATAGATGAGAACTGGGTACTTGTTACGTGATATATGGTGATCTTGTAATAAGATGCAACCTGTGAAGTTACGAGCACTGTTATGTGATTGATTTGCATGTGAAACCCATACACTTGTTATATGATTTCATGATAAAAGTTATAGATCAACGGATTGTATGTTTAACAGTTACGATAACGTATAAGTACGTGTGTCATACTTGTCTGCTACTTGTGCAACGTGTGCGTTAGATACGTGATATGTGTGAACACTATACTGATTGTCTTTGGTAACCACGGTAGGGTTTGGTTGACAGACTTGGAACGGGTAAAGTAACTTGTTAAATACCGAACAAATCTAAGGTGAGTTCACTGCTCTTTTTCCAAGCATGCGTCCCGGGTTGGGACATCTTGTAAACGTTCCGGGGTGGAATGTCGGGTAATGCGTCACTGCTCTTTTTCCAAGCACGCTTAACAAGTGATTTATGCTTCCGCTGTATACAATGAATTATGTTTAACGTTTTGTAATACTTTATGTTATTGAATGAAAGTTTTTATTTAAAAATATTGTTATGAGTTCAATGTGATTGGTGGCTAGATCCTGGTACGTCACACGTACCGCGGGGTTTCCGCATGTGGTATTTTGGGGGTGTGACAGTTTGGTATCAGAGCCACTGGTTATAGTGAACTTGGTTTTAAAAACGTTTTTATAAAACCAGACTATAACCGAACAGTTCCGAATACGTGAATACGACCATGACACTCAGCTCCAGATTGCAAGGTTCGTCTTTTTCATATGTTGCATACATTACATGACTAGTACACCTTTGTTTATGATGTAGCATACGGACCACACATGTCACACCCCTTTCTAAGGCGGAAGCACGAGGTGTGATCCTGAAAGGTTCTCATTGCATACGAATGGTAAACATACTACATGCTCATAAATAACTCCAAATGCCATTAACAAAACATAAGTTAAGTGTTTACATCACAAGAAAACATATTGTCTGAAAGGTTTACAACTTTATTTAAGACGAACATAAAGGTTTTGATTCTTATATCCCACACAGAATGGAATATAGTAACCGAATACCACAAAAACAGGCATCGGAGTCTTGACATGACATGACTAAGAACATAAACAACATAAACGACATCCTTGAGCAAGGGTAAGACCGCACGCACATCCACTTTAGTTACCTGAAATACATGTGAGTTTTTGAAAAATCGTCAACATAATGTTGGTGTGAATTCATGCAGATTTGTGAAAACATTTAAGCATTCGTTATGGAAAACATGTTATGCAATTGTATGAAATAAGTATTTCTGTAAATGTAAGAAAATCGAGATCGCTAATGGTTTGCAAGGCCATTAACATGTGACACGACATAGGAAGCATCCAAACCATAGGCATTTTTAGTTGTCGATTCACGACTAGAGACACAAAAGCACTGCTTGGTAAAAGAGTGGCCAAGAGTGAGGTTGCCTGAAACCCATTAGATATAACCTTTTGGTCCGCGGTCTTGGTATGTAACTGCTTAATGGTGCTTATGGCACCCTATTCGTGACATGATCTAAAGTATCGTTCCTTAGTTTTTGTATTCAACATACCATAGCACATGTATTTTCCCCAATTTTAGAAAACAAGTAAAAGTTTAAAGTGGGGACATGAACTCACAACTTTGCGTTTCCTACGTCGTAAACTTCACCGGTAGCGTCCTGACCTATACGTGTTCTATGAACATTAGTCACTAGACTTGTATCGCACAAGTACAAGTCACCATCTTTTATGTATATGTTCTTTGTTGTTAAAAATAATTTATATTTTTAACTATGTATCTTACTTATATTATTTTCCCAAAAATAAATATAAGTATTTTGTATTTTTCACCAAAAATCAAGACTTTGATTTTTATTACTTTCCGGAATTATATTTCTTAAAAATAATATATTTTTAAGACTTGTATGAAATATATATATATATATATATATATATATATATTTTGTCATGCTATGAAATATATATGTGTTTATTCTTGTTATCCACCCGAGTTATATTTTCGTCCAAAATTATATTTTAAGTTCATAACTTGTCCAAGTTAAATAATATGTTAAGAAATATATTTTCATAAATATATTTTCTTGTATTTGTCCATGTGCTTCTTATGTATTCTCATGTATTTTGTATGTGTATTTTTGTATTTTTACTCCTTAGAAGTATTTAGTGTATTTTCAAGTCCTAATACACTACTACATATAATACACATAATATACACTTAGCACAAGATTTGGTGATCACGAGATGTGGGTTACTAGTGATGGCGGCGTTACCTTCGGGGTGGCGTCAGGTCACGAGATGCGGGTTGTTTGTGATGACGGCGTTACCTTCGGGGTGGCGTCAGGTCACGAGAAACATCACTGAGATGTTTAGATGATTAGCCCTAGTGGCAACGAACCCTTCGGGGTATTATGAGGGTGACGGACTATTCGGGGTCAAATTGGAGGAGACGAAACCCTGACGAGGGTGCCCTGACGAGGGCAAATGATGATAGCCTACGGGCAACAACTGATGTGTTAGGTTCCCACTTTATGTGCTTATATGTTTCACGTTAGTTAAATAGTGGGTAAATGATGATTATTTGTGTACTTCATGAATGATCTTGAATGATGTGGGTGACGAATGATGTTCTATTATGAGGTTGTCAAGTGATGTTAAATTGTGTAGTTGTCAGACGAGATCAAGTTACAATTGAGTTTTTAGGACATTAATTGTTATGTTCTAGATACAAGTCGGTTGGGTTCATGGTCCTATGAATTAAGATGCATTGTGGATTATCCTTTGGTGTCTAAGTAATCTGATCTATATCGAAAAGGATTACTGTTAGGATGATTAGACCGAGGATATAGGTGGAGTTTTAGGTTATGGGTTACGGGTTGGAGTCATTAAACTTTAAAATGATGTTAATGTATGTATCTTAATAAACGATGGTGGTTTTAAAATGATGGTGTACTGGTTTTCAAATAAAGCATTTGAGATGTATTTTAAATGCTTCAACTAAACTATTAGAACTCATTCAGCGTGGTTGACTTTTGCATGTATGTTAGATTGTTTTGCAGGTGTGTGATTCGAGTTGGTGTTGTTCTTGGCTAGCAGATGCGATTACTCGTGATATGGTGGAATGCATTCGATTTGTTGGAAACTAAATAACATTTTGAGTTTTTATTTAATCATGCACTCTTTTAATTAAAATTTCCGCTGCGTATTTTTGAGAAAAAACTTATTTTCAAACAGTACACTGTGATGTGACCCGACTATAGGGCACCCGGTTTGGGGGCCTTACATTATATCTTATTATGACCACTCATTCACTCAACAAAATAGATAAAATTTGAAAATATATTCGTCTGGACGAGAAATATATCGTCATTTTTTTAATTTGAAACTTTAAAATATGTTTGTTTGAGTTTTTAGATTTTTTTATTTTTTAGAATTTTTTTATTTTTTTTATTTTTTTATTTTTTAGATTTTTTTTATTTTTTAGAATTTTTATGATTTTTTAGAATTTTTTTTTTTATTTTTTAGAATTTTTTTATTTTTTGGAATTTATTTTATTTTATTTTGATTTTTTAGAATTTTTTTGAATTTTTAGAACTTTTTAGAACTTTTTTTTGTTTTTAGATTTTTTTTATTTTTTAGAATTTTTTTGATTTTTTAGAATTTTGGATTTTTTAGAATTTTTTTTTTATTTTTTAGAATTGGATCAAAATAGTAATTGAAAAGATTTAAAATGAAAATCTCCAAAATACCCCTGGTTAAAAATAGGGTTTTTGGATGGAGTTAGGGTATTTGATTAAAATGGCAACAAAAGGGAAAAGTCAGGGATTCAGAGGTGAAAAAAACTATTTGAACTAAAATAGCAAATTTGGATAAACCTCAGAGGCTAAAATGACAATTAACTCTAAAATATAAGGATATGAAAGGTGTTATGAACTCAAAATGAATGCACTGACAAAGGCTTCTTTAAAATTCACAATATTCACAAACTTTTAGCAAGTACCATCTGTGTTTTTTTTTTTTTTTTGGAAGGAGACTTTTATCTGTACAGACCGATCAGGTCTCCGGGGTCATGTCAAAGACATTCCCCCGTCAGCCTCGTTTTTCCGGACGCGATGTTCGATCGGGCCCCGGCCGGCGCGCAAGCTGACTTCCGCCCGGAAACCATACTGCCCCCACACGAGAGACAAGTACCATCTGTGTTTCCTTGCTTTAAAAAGAAAAGGAAAATAACCAAGAATGAATATTAATAAAAACAATATTTAAATTTTGCATAAATGAACACTAATTAAAAATATTTAAATCCTAAACATTAAGAGTCGATAAAAAGAGACATGTGAAACGTTAACTTTTAAGAGTCGAAAAAAGAAGACACGTGAAAAGGGGGCGTAATTTTCGTTCGATGAAAGAGCCAATAAAGTCAAATTTTTGCCCACTTGTATATATGTACTTGTATGATTGGCTCTAATACTAAATATTTTAGGATTTTATCATGTTTATTCTGCTGGTCTTCCCTTAAACAAATCCATTTTTTTAATAAACTCAGCCTTTTTTCCTTCACAATGAACTCCACCACCAGATTCTTCATCAAAAAATCAATCACTTGAGTTGTAAAACTGCCACATAGATACATACAATGGAGCTGCTGTATAAAAACTGATCATTCAAGAAACAAACAAACAAACATCACTTCAATCAGCAACAAAACTTGAAATGTACTTAATGAGTCTTAACCAATTATTTACATCATATTTGATATATTTATCATATTATGCATGGAAGATATATGAACCCAATCTTGGGCACGCGCGGACCTAGGTGAACCCAAGGGTGGGCGGGCGCACCTCTTGAAAAAAAAAATTAGTGTATTTTTTAGGTAAAAAACATGCCCGCACCCCCAGAAAATATGCTTGAACCACTCATCCGCACCCCAGCAAATAATTTCCGGGTCCGCCGGGTGATTGGTTATTAGGCATGTAAAGCATGAAAGTTCAGGGAAAGTAGAAGAAAAAGAATTAGACACTACAAATCTGCACATGGAAAGTGGTCCTAATATAGTCACATGATGCATTCTCTTTACAATTTTGAATTAGACTAGAGTTTATGCAAGTGCTCTTACATATACAGTGTTTGTCAAGTTATGACAAAAGATGGAGAAGAAGGAGATGAACAGATTTAAGAACTGATCTTTTACAGACTGACAGGATCTTTTTAGTAATGAGGCAGTTTGTTTCTTACATATTCAATTTGTATAGGTTAAAAAAGATGCATGGTACATAGGCACATACAAACATATAAGAGAATTTTTAAAGAGTAAAGAAAGAAACAACAAATTAGTGAGTGTCGACGTTACCTTGCAAAATGGACCGCGTAGCACATAGGGAGGAGGCGAGTCTAGACACTAAGGTGTTAGGCGCATCATTGTACGTGAGCTAATCATAGATTTGACAGACCACTTGATAAAGGAGTTAGCCAGGAATCCAGTGCACAACTTGGTTATTGAGATGGGAATAATGTGTGATTTTAATTACTTTGTATGTGCTTAGACTTAGCTTTGTATGTGCATGATTAAAAGGAACTACATGTGTGAGCATGAAGTGTTTCCACTTCAAAAAGCTTAGACTTAGCTTTGTATGTGCTCTTAGTTGCAGCAGAAAACATGACTTATAAAAGTCACATTTATATAAACAATAGATAAATCGAGAAAGCGATGACAATATTATCTTCGATTGTTTAAACATGTATGGTGCAAAGCAGAGACTCTAATTTTAAAATACTTGGAATGTAAGATGAAAAATTCAAACTTTACATTTACATGTATGCACTATTTTGATTTGTATGTTTATTATTATTTTCTTTTGTGAACCAAGGATTACACCAAGATGGGAAAGAATGCATGCTCTTTAAAACCCAACTAAGCCCAACTTAAAGGGCTAAAATAAAAGTTTTGATTTATACTTAGTATAATACTAGTCTAGGATTCTTTTACCAAGTTTACTTTTGTGGAGGGAAAAAAGTGTAGAGGCAAGCCGAAACTAACTTGGGAGGAACGGATTAGACAGGATTTGATAGTCTTGCACTTCTCCGAGGATAGGTGTTCGTGGAGACGTAGGATTAGAGTTAAGGACTATTAGGGGGTTTTGTCTTTATAGTATTGTCTTAGGAGCCCAATTTTTCATTTATTTTGGCATGCTTTGTGTGATATCGCTTGCTTGGGTGCCTATATTATGTGTTATCTACCCATTTTATACGTTCTCACATATTCCTTGTTTGGTAGTTGTAAAAAGAATATGTTAATACTTTAGTTGTTTTAAGTGTAGCTATGTGCCTATCTATGTTTCATTTGTCTCTTATGTTTAGTTGTGGTTTTAGAGTTGGGGTCTCATTGGAAGTAGTTTTTTTATCATTAGGGACAGAGGTAAGCCTTGCCTACATCTTATCTTCGCCAACCCTACCAATAGCTTGACTATAGGCGGGACTATACTGGGTATGGTTGTTGTTGTTGTTGTTGTTGCTTTTACCTTTGCGCAATTACACTAAATCAGTTTTGGTAAAATTAAGCTGACCTTATGTGGATCAAAGCTTAGAGTGAACCAATTCACATATAAACATTAACAGATTTTTGTAATTTGTTTTTCTCAATGCCTGAGTGTTTTTCTTGGATTATTCCGAAGTTGATTTTGTGTAACACAATTTATAAACATGGTTGAAATTTAAGATGTGTTAGAAATCAATGTATTTCCTTCTCACCATGTCGAATTCGATGTATGTGGGGGGGGGGGGGGGGGGGGAGATTACTGAACATGAACCCTTGGAGGCTAGAAGGTGCATAAATTGAGAGATTGATGATTGCATATGTAACAGCCACAATTTAAATTATATGTTTGATACTTTGCTTGATATTCTCTTTAATGTATACCAAAACATTGAAACCGCTAAGACATTATGTCATTCCCTTATAGTTATACTATCATAATACATGGTAGATGATATTTTCTGTAAAATGTTCTTGGTCAACCATTTTTATAATTACACAATGGCTGATTCAAGTCATGTAATGGAGTAGTACAATGAAAAGTTGCTTAATTAAGGAATATTTATTTGTGATATAAAGATGGATGAATGCGTCTCTTTATATAATTGAATGATGAAACACAAGAAAGAAGAATCATCTCTTATGCAACTTGGAAAAAGAGCCTCTAACTCTCTTAGGGTGTACGGGGCGTTCGTGGGGAGGGGTTGCGGTGACCCTTGTCCCCGATCGGGAACACCGCCGCCATCAAAGCGGGGACCCGAATCGGGGGGGTCGATCGGTGTGGCCTTACCGCTTGCTTTGGCACGATTTTCGGAATAAGACCGTTATCAAACGGTCACTTTTATAAAAAAAAAAAAAAAAAAAAATTCAACTTTTTTAAACAAAATATATCTAACCAACCTAAATCAATTTTTTTACCACACTCACCACTCTCAAACTCACACCAAAACTCTCAAACTCAAATCTTTCAAATACAAAATGGATCCCAGGTTCCCGATTTTTCCTCCCCTACCCGACTTTCCCGACGATGAAGGTGAACCGTCAAACGATAGTAGCTTAATTTTCTTCCAAAATCTCATCCAACAAGCGGAGCTACTAGACACGGCATCGTCTAGTAAAAAAAAAGTTGTCCCTCGAGATCGTGAGGGTGGCCATGAGACACTCATGGCCGATTATTTTGTTGAAAATCCAAAATTTAATGACGATACTTTTCGTCACAGATTTCGTATGTCCAAGTCTTTGTTCCTAAAAATTGCTAGTGACGTGGAAGCGTACGACGGGTGGTTTCAAGAGGGCTTGGACGGGAGAATGAAGAAAAGTTTCACGCCGTTGCAAAAGGTTACTTCGGCGATTAAACAACTTGCAACCGGTAACCCACCAGACGAAAACGACGAGTATTTAAAGATGTCTGAAAGGACCTCTCGTGAGTGCCTTGAATATTTCTGCCAGACGGTCTGTGCAATGTATGCCGGTGAATTCTTACGTAGACCAACGAGCCACGACGTTGCGCTGTTGTATCAGGCTCATGAGGAGAGACATCATCTACCTGGTATGTTGGGTAGTCTGGATTGTACACACTTCGTCTGGAGAATGTGCCCCACAGAATTGCGTGGACAATATATGAGAGGCGATCATCAATACCCGACGGTTATGTTAGAGGCGGTGGCGTCTCAAGATTTGTGGATTTGGCATGCTTTTTGTGGCCCGGCGGGTTCACAAAACGACATCAACGTGCTCCAACAATCTCCGTTATTTCTTGCTCAACGAAACGGAACGGCGCCATATTGTCCATTTCAGGTGAACGACCACTTATACAAACGCGGGTATTATCTTACTGATGGGATCTACCCTAGCTGGTCCGTGTTTGTGAAGTCTTTTCCATATCCTCACATCCCGAATGAAAAAAAGTTCAAGAGGCAACACGAGGCCGCAAGAAAAGATGTGGAACGGGCGTTTGGTGTGTTAAAGGCGAAGTGGGGAATACTAAATCGTCCAATGCGTTCGAAAACGGTGAAAAAGATAAGGTTACTCGTGTATACGTGCATTATTTTACATAACATGATTATAAAAGACGACGGAAGGGCGATAGCACCGGTACACATTCAAGATCCTCCAGTCGAACCCGTCTTCGCTGAAACAGCTTATAGCGAGCTCATTGACGAAGAAACGCATTGGAGACTAAAACACGATCTCGTTGAGCATCTCGGACGTTTAGATCTACCTCACCTTGAAGTGAGTTCCGACGACGAGTAATTTGTTTTTATATTTTTCTAGTTTGAATGTAATTTTTATTTTTCTAGGTTGTTTTTTTTTAATTTAATGAAATGTCTTTTATTTAATTTTTATTTTTATTAATATTTTTTTAATTTATAAACATGCATAATTTTACAACAAATAAAAAAAAAAAAAACCCAAGTCCCCTATTAGGGGAGTGCCGCCATCAAAATGGGGTGTTAGGGGAGTTTAAGAGGGGAGTTGACGTGGCACTATCTGATTCGTGGTGTGTAAACCCTTAAGGGTGTAAGAAACTGACAAACCTAAGGATTCCCATGGACCACCATATGTCAATATGGTACAAGAAGAAGAAAGAAACACTTACAATAACCACAAGGATGAAAGAAAGTCTAAGGATATCAACACTAGACACAAGAAAAGATCTAAGATGATATATTGGAAGTGTGGCAAATCTGAAAATTTGAAAGGTATTGTAAAGTGTATGCGCACATAGCATTATAAGCTAGTGGTATCTTAGGGGTGGATAAAGCTTAGAGACCATTAGGTCCTGGGTTCGATTCTAACAAGAGGGGGTATTCCAAGATTTATTAGGTTTCCTCCTGAATGTGTGTATATGTATTATTGTCTAGTGAAGATGGATATGATCGGATGGTTCCGCTGATGGCACGATAATACTCCAACGGTTCGTCAGTGATTCAAATTTTCCGTTCAAAAAAATTGTTAGTGTAAGCGTTAATTAACCTATTAAAAATTTCAACTTAAATGGACTATTTTTTAACATAAAGTGGGTTAAGATGAACACCTCAACATTTTAAGATAACCATACTCCATTCATGGGCTAGGGCCGTTGGGCTTATATATGAGTTTGTATTGGGTCAACCCAAATGCATATCTTTTGCAGCATTTTGATTTTTGAGGTGACAAGGTCGTCTCAATGGCTTTTGTTAACACACAAGTAATCATGATAAGTGTTGTTAAAAGGACATTAGTGCGTATAAAGCAAAAGAAAAGAAGAAGAAGAACCACCCCTACTAATCATCACCATCACACACACCCTAATATTCTAAAATTATTCATCGAGCCCATCACCATAATCATAATGATCTATGATCACCAAACGATTGGACCACCATCTCACTATTTATACAACCTCCCAAAACCAAACCAAACCAATGCATATCATCCACAATGTTTAGAAGAGGAGCCATCACTATTTCAGTGTTTGCCAATTCCAGCACTATGGTTGGGTGGTGCCGCCCACGCCGAAGGCTCAGAAGAAGGAAGAGTAGATCCATTAGACTTGGAAGCAAGAATAAGAGGTTGTGCATGAGGTGGCGTCCCATGGTGCAGTGGCGCATGGTAGCGTGTCCGTTTGTGATTTTGAAGAAGTTCATCATGAAGATGGTGTCCCAAGGGCGGTTTATGGAGGCGTATTACTTGTCGCTGCCAATTCTCCGACCGCAACTGTTTCCGATGTGTTGATGATGATTAATATATAGGGATAACAAGCCCCTTTATCCAAATTAAGGCTTCATAAATCATAACGGGTTGTTGTTTACTGTGTTATTAGAATAAGTTGTCATATATACGAATATATTAACTTGTCCAAGTATCAAACTAACAACACAAAGAACGTTACTTTGAAATAATTTAGCATTGCCCTTGATATTTGAGAATTAAGATGGATATGGATTTTTTTTAGTTTATCACAAAAGAGAGAAAATAAGATTATATGGATTTTTTTAGTTTATTACAAAAGAGAGAAAATAAGATTATATGATATATATACTTAATGAATTACAATATATATTAGGTAAATTAGATTTAAATAATCTCAACTTTCTCAATTTAACCGATAATAATCCCAACTCAGTTATTTGTCGAACTGTTCCACTTTTGACTGATAATAGTCCGCCGTTAAAAATAGCTTAACGGAGTTAAGTTTTTTCTGAATTACAAACCGATGTTTTAGGGATTTTGATCAGAACGAGGATACGAGTCGATTTATGTAAAAGTTACCTCGAAACGATGCTCCAAACGGCTTGATTTTTGTTAATTGGAAGTTTAAACACCCGAATTGAAGCACCGTTTTCGTCGTTTGGGGCAGTATTTCGAGGTAAATTTCACATCAATCAACTCGTTTCCTCATTCTAATCAAAAGCCCTAAAACATCAATTTGTAATTCGGAAAAAAACTTAACTCCGTTAAGCTATTTTTAACGCAGACTATTATCAGCCAAAAGTGGACCAGTTCAGATTATTATCAGCAAATAAATGAGTTGGGATTATTATCGAACAAATTGAGAAATTTCGGATTATTTAAATCCAATTTGCCTAAATATTATATTTGTGTGGAATTGTCACTTCTGTATTTTTCTAATATTCTTCATTTACGTTTAATAAAAAAAAATGTAAACCGTAACTGCTTGATGAATACTGGAAATAACAATAAAAAGCTTTACACAATACATCTTGTTGTATTTTCTTGAGTAATGAAAACATAGTCTTTGGAAATTATTAAAAGGAAAAATATGTTATCTTTGGAAAACATGTATGTATTCCAAAATATAAGATGTTGTCTCCCGTATAAGAGAGTTTTTGTTGTCTAGTATAGCACAAACATAGTAATTGGGGTTGAATTGTATTGAGATTGTATTGTATAAAAAACAGGGTTACAAAGAAATGGTGTTTATATTAGAAACACCAAGTTACATATTTAGCCCCTACACTACGACACATCATTCACTTTCCGACACTCCCCCTCAAGTTGAGTAGTGGGATCACCAATACTTAACTTGCTTAAGCAGCTACTAAAAACGTTCCCGTTGACAGCTTTTATGAGAATATCTGCGAGTTGATCTTTTGACTGTACATATGGGAGCTCTATGATACCTTCCTCCAATTTCTCTTTGATGAAGTGTCGATCTACCTCCACATGTTTTGTTCGATCATGTTGGACAGGATTTTCTGAGATCTGTATAGCAGCTTTATTGTCGCACATGATTTTGGTTGTTGTAGTAGGAAGAAAGCCAATCTCAGTTAGGAGCTTGCGAATCCACAGAATCTCTGCTAGGCCACGTGCAACCCCTCGGAATTCGGCTTCTACACTAGATAGGGCGACTATCTTTTGTTTTTTACTTCTCCATGTAACTAGATTTACTCCGACCATGGTGAAGTATCCTGAGGTTGACCTTCTCGTTCCTTTATCCCCTGCCCAGTCGGCGTCTGTATAAGCTTGGATTTCTAAGTGCCCATTTGATTTAAATAGTATACCAAGACCTGCTGTTCCCTTGAGATACCTGATGATTCTTAATACTGCTTCCATGTGGCTCGCTTAGGGCTGGTGCATAAACTGACTCACCACTCCTACTGCATAAGCTATATCTGGATGAGTGTGGGAGAGGTATATCAGTTTTCCCACCATTCGTTGATATCTCTCCTTATCTGCTAGTTCTGCTCCATCTTCCATGTGTAGGCCGTGATTAACCACCATTGGGGTGTCCGCCGGTCTGCACTTAATCATTCTGGTTTCGGCTAGCAGATCAAGGATATATTTCTTCTGACAGATAAAAATCCCTTGTTTAGATCTTAGAACTTCAATTCCAAGAAAGTACTTCAATCTTCCTAGATCTTTCATCTCGAATTCCGAAAAAAGTTTATCTCTTAACATTGACATTTCCTCTTCATCGTTTCCCGTAAGTATCATGTCATCAACGTAGATAATTAAGCAGGTCACAAGACTGCCCCTACGTTTCAAAAATAGGGTATGATCAGAGTTGCTTTGTTTGAAGCCATATTTCTTCATAGCAAGGGTAAACCTTTCTAACCAAGCTCTAGGAGACTGCTTAAGCCCATACAGAGATTTCTTCAACCGACATGTTTCTCCAGCCTTGAAATCCTCATTAAATCCTGGTGTAGCGTCCATATGGACCTCCTCGTTCAGTTCTCCATGAAGGAAGGCATTTTTTACATCAAACTGATGAAGAGGCCAACCTTTATTGGCAGCTATAGAAAAAAGGACTCTGATTGTATCGATCTTGGCTACTGGGGAGAAGGTTTCAGAGTAGTCGATTCCATAAGTCTGAGTATAACCCTTTTCAACTAGCCGTGCTTTGTATCTTTCAATCCTGCCATCAGGTCTGTGTTTGACTGAAAAAAAAACCACCGACATCCCACTGGTTTCTTTCCTGGTGGAAGGGTGCATTTCTCCCACGTGTTATTCTTCTTGAGTGCTTCCATTTCGGTCTCCATGGCCTTTTTCATTCTTCAAATTTCAAGGCTTCCTGTGTTGTAGATGGCATTTGTTCAGAGCACAAGGCAGCAGCAAAAGCTTTAGCTTCCTTAGACAAGTTTCCAGTGGCAATGTTTGCCACAGGGTACCTAGACCTTGGAGCCACCTTTTCTGGAGAGTATCTCTTAGGAGGAACTCCTCTATTTTCTCTTGGAGGGAGGGAATACCTTCCGGTTGTCTCTGTTGCGCCTGGTTCAACATTTCCAATAACTGGTTCCACCTCTTCAACAACTGGTTCAACCTGTTCAACGTGTTCAACATCTGGTTCAACATGTTCTGTAGGCTCGGTTGTTATCGGTTCTGTGTGTTCCCCTGTTGTCTCATAGTTATAAGACGTAGTACATTCAGAGTTCTCATTATTTCTTACCTCTGGTATCACGTTGGATGGACTTTCTTCAGTGGTACTACGCTCCGCAGATTGTGTGGCTGTGTTTGAAGGTGACTGACTCAGAGTACTGTGATGGTTTTCTGTTGTTACTTCTTCGGATGATGGAAATTGGGTTAGCCAACTCAGAGTGTCTATACATTCATTCTTCCCCTGACCACTGAGTTGGGTGTTATAAAAGTATTTTGTTTCAAGAAAGTCAACATTCATTGTGGTGAACATTTGATGAGTTTTTGGATTATAACACCGGTAACCTATTTGATCGATCCCATAGCCGAGAAATACACATTTCTCAGCACATGGGCCAAGCTTGTTTCGGTTGGTTTTGGGTATGTGAACAAATGATGTACACCCGAAGATTCGAGGTTCAAGTGTAAGAGGATGGGGAATACTGGCAGACTTAGATAGACAATCTAAGGGAGTCGTAAATTTAAGAGCTTTTGTGGGGAGCCGATTTAGGAGATACACAGAGGTTGCAACCGCCTCCGGCCAGAAAGATATAGGTACCTTAGATTCAATTAAAAGTGCTCGAGTCATTTCAAGCATAATACGGTTTTTCCGTTCGGAAACACCGTTTTGTTCGGGGGTATGAGCACAAGAGGTTTGATGAATTAATCCTTTGGTTTTAAAGAATTGTTTCATGGATGTATTGAAAAATTCCCCCCCATTATCGGATCGAAGAATTTGAATTTGAGTTTGAATCATAGCATAAAACGTGATAAATTTCTCGTAAACTTCGGCTTTGTTTTTAAAAAAATATACCCATGTCATGCGAGTGCAATCATCCACGAATAGTATAAAGTACCGAAGACCCTGCCCCCCACCATAGGAGCAGGACCCCACACATCAGAGTGGATTAGTGAAAAGGGTGAAGCAACTTTCGTATTGCTAGGTTTGAATGGTTGTCGATGACTTTTAGCATGAAAGCAGGTTTCACAGTCTATTTTCCCATTTGAAGGGAAGAGTTTTGGAAACAAAAGGTGCGAATAGCCAACGGATGGGTGTCCCAAACGTCTATACCATAGCAAGGCTTCCCGGTTTTCGGTTCCATGTGCCAACATCACAGTACCCTGTTGAGTCACTTCATCCACATAGTATAATCCTTGGTGCTCAGTATCACATCCAATAATCACACCCGTCCTGATATCCTGTAGAAGGCAAAAAGTATGGTGCATTAGCACCGTGCAATTCAGCTCTTTGGTAATATAGCTAATGGATAGCAATTTGTGTGATAATGATGGAACATAGAGACAATTTGATAATTTCATAGTTGGTGAAATTTCAATAGTCCCTCCTCCTTTTACTTGCATGATTCCATTGTTTGCGGTATGGATTTGAGTTTTTTGAGGATTAGACATTGACTGTGTGTCCAACCGTTCAAATGGAATGGTGTTAGTGGCACCAGAATCGAATATCCACGAACTATTTTTCCCATGATTGATTTCCATTTTTTTTTCTTTTTTTTTCTTTTTGTTTTTTTGTAAATAAGATGTCACTATGGATAAGACAGCAAACCAGCGTATTTAATAAATATACTGGACACTTGAACTCGCGTTCAAGATTTATCAATTACGTCGGGAACAAATATGCTGGACCACTAAAATCCGCCAGAATAACAACGCCCGAGAAAGACGTTATTTGACCGGCGTATTTATCAAATACGCCGGGCAACTTGAACTCGCGTTCAAGATTTAAGTCCGCTCGGAGACAAATCCGCTACCGAGCTTTAACAGATGCGTTCAGATGCGACAAGCAGAGTTTGACGGTTTTGTTTTACTCAAGAGGCAGCGGAATTGATTGCTAAAGGTTCAACGGATTTGTTGGAAGTTTTAGGGTTTGGGCGTATTTATCAAATAACGAAGGCGGCAACGATATTGTTTTATAAAAAAAAGGAATCTGTAGATCTTGGGTTTTGAAGCCAATAGGGTTTTTGGCAATCAAATGGAGTGAGCACCAATAATTGAGAAGTATTCCTTCAAGAAAAAGGTATGCGGCTGTGATCCCTTTTGAGAGAATAGATTTTTTTTAGGATTCTTGCAAAGATTAATGGGGTTGACGCAAAAATCTAGAGTTTGATTTTTGTTTTTTTTTCTGGTTTGAGGTTGGATTGATGATGAGCAAAGTGTTCAAGAATCAACACTGCTCTGATACCATGTTGTCTAGTATAGCACAAACACAGTAATTGGTGTTGAATTGTATTGAGATTGTATTGTACAAAAAATAGGGTTACAACACTACGACACATCATTCACTTTCCGACAATTTTTATGTACGAAGTGTAGTAGACAATCTTAGAATAATAAAACTGACCTGTACCTGTCAGATTCGATTCAATTTGAAACGACATTGACACAGTATATGGTTTACGATACAATAAAATACTTTATTCACGTAGTAGGTTTTTACTAGTAATGTAATATTAATATTTGAAGAGTATTAATTTGGTCGAGGTCTACGATAAACATAGTTCCTTTAAAAAACAAACTTTGCCTTTGTGCGAAGAAAGATATTTGGTAGTTGTTTGCTAACGTACAAGAGAGCTCAGTCTTTTGGGTTGTAATAAATAGAATAAATATATATAGTTAAAACAAAAGGAAAAAAACTACTCACCAGTCTTTTTATTGCAACTAAACAATTTTGGGTGAGGTTGGATTTAGGGGGCGGGCCACTCAAACCAGGCCACACACCGTTGCCGGTCCAACGGGTGGTGCCCGGCGCGTAGGGTGTGGTCCACGTGGTTGCCGATGGTCTAAGTGTGGGGGTAGGAGAGAGATAGAGAGAGTTGTGTATATGAAGGGAGAGTGTGGGGTAAAATAGAAGGTGTCCATTTTTTAGGGTAGTGACGCCATCAAATCAGGTAATTTAAGGTAGTAGATGGTATAAGTAACGTATCGCCAGGAAATTAGCGGGTGCTAGGGTAGTGGGTCTGGACGACCCTTCCCTCCTAATAGCAAAGCCATTTGAGTTAAAATAGGATTCATTCTTTTAAAGTTCAATAACTCGAGCCATGGAAAAATCATCGACTTTAAAATAACACATTTTAACATTCAATTAAATTGTTTAATATCACTCTAAGTAACCGACTTGTTTCTTATTGGCAAAAGTTATAACAGCCATACGGGTTGCTTTAAAGGGGTCACAATGCCTAATGGGGGTCTGACTTTAACGCACCTATGCTATGACGATGATGTGGTGCTCATCGGTGAATGGTCGGAGGAGAATATATTAAATCTCAATAGGATTTTACGATTTTTTTCCTATGCTCGGGCTTAAGGGTTAACCTCCAAAAATGTGTTTATGGTACCGGGTCGAAGATCTTGAGGTTCAACATTTGGCTAATATTGTTCATTGCAAAGCTGGTAATTTCCGCTTCACGTTCCTTGGTCTTCCGGTAGGGACAAATATGAAGAGGGTAAAGTGATGGAAACCCATTATTGAAAAGTTCAATTCTAAGCTCTCCGAATGGAAGGCACAAAACCTCTTGTTGGCGGGTCAAGTGATTCTTGCAAAAGCGGTGCTTGGAGCTCTTACAAACTACTACTTCTCTGTATTTAAACGCCTGGTGAGTGTTGTTAATTCATTGGAGAAAATTAGAAGAAATTTCGTTCGGGGTAATAAGAATGGTGGAAAAATAAATGGGTGGTGTGGGATAAGATGGTTGGGCAAAGACGTCACAGGGGGACTAGGTATTGGGGATATTCGAAGTTTATATTTAGCTCTTCTTGCTAAGTCGTGGTGGAAATATAAAAGTGACAACACAACTCTTTAGGTAAAAGTGATTGACGTCATTCATGTGAAGAAAAGAGGGTACCATTTGGTCCTTTAAAAGATCGATTTAAGGAGTTGTTAAATATTTCTTCAGACAAGTTCGTTGCCATGTGTGATATTGCTACAGGAGGTGACTTGGGCCTTTGGTGCTCAAATTGGACGCGCGAGCCAGCAAGTTGGGCTTGAAGCCCAACAATTTATGGAGTTAAAGCGGGCCTTGGAGGGTGTTTCTCTGCTACAAAAACCTGATGTGTGGATATGGGCTGGAAAGGAGAATGAAACGCTTTCAATCGAACCGGAATAACTGTAAACCCGAATGTAGTTTTATGGATTGGTTAACGGGTTGAATAATGGGTAATTGGTTTAACCTGAAAAACCGAAATAACTTGAAAACAATTAGCATATTTTCTAGATATAACCATATCTTCTAAAAGGACCAAATAATCATTTCTTATTGCATTATGCTACGAACCATATCTTCTAAAAATTTTACATCATCCTCTTTTAAAAATTTTAAATCACGAAGTCCATCCATATCTCTAATTTCTAAAAGTTTTAAATTACAACATACATAATACATTCCATATCTTCAATGTCCTCCATTCTCAGCGACATATAAGAGTTGTTTTACAAAATCATTTTAATAGTATTCGCTAATAACTAATATTGATATTTTAAAATTTAAAAGGTTGTACTTTCCTGTTAAACTAGTTCATTTTCTAACTTGAAACCCGATCTAACACGACCCGTTCTAAACCCAAACACCGAAGAACCCAAACCTAGAAGGGTTTGGTTATCGGATTAAATATTTAGCTTTGAAAACCCGAAAAAACCGACCCAAAACCCCATTTAAAAAACCCGAAAAACACCCCTACTTGCTGGCAAAGGCGGAAGATATGAATGGGTCGAAGAACTGGAAAAGAAACGACTGGCGTAATCTTACAAGTCAAGGCATGGGAGATATGGAAGGCGAGAGACAAGAAAACTTTCAATGATCGGCACACTCATTTTCATAGAACGACAGATATTATAAAAGAAAACCATTTTCTTTTTATTAACGGTGGATCTAAATATTGTAACCTCGATTGGGATAGATGTGTAGACTTTATATCCCCCATGGTCTTCTGTAAGACCATGCGTAGTGGGCGTTGTTTTTTCAAAATTTTCCCTCAATAACGCCCAATATTGCCCCACCCTCACCCCCTGGGCGTGATTTTGCAAAAAAAAAAAAAAAAAAAAAAAAAAAACACTTAGCGTGTTTTAAATCACGCCAAATGGGGGAATAACTTGACCAATCACATTCAACTTCATTTGTTTTGTCCAATAAGACTTTAAATGTTTTATTTTATTTTATTTTATTACAAACATAATGCCCCACAATCCCACATCCCCACTACACCCCTTTTGTAAAAACGCCCAATAATGCCCTATTGCTGACTGGGCTGCCACATGGCGCAAAACGCCCTAGGGTGGGGCCAGTGGCGGATCCAGCCGGAGAAATCACTGGGTTCCTTTTTCCAAATCATACAAGGTTTACACTACAAAAAAACGTTTTTTTCCAAATCATACAAGATTTACACTACAAAAAAACGTTTTTTTTCCGAAAAGACTGGGTTCCTGGGAACCCGGTCTTTCTATACTAGATCCGCCCCTGGGTGGGGCATTATTCACCCCAACGACTACGCATGGTCTAAGGAATCTACCAAGCATATTAACTCCATCCTAAGGATGGCTGGGGTGTCTCAAAGATGGGAGAGCGAGTTTACTAGATCACACAGGAACAACTGCAAGATGGTTTCACAACGTGTTCCCGAACCCTGTGCTAGATGGAATGGTTTTTGTTGCGCACGTTTCTAGAAAGGTAAACGGTGTATTGAATGGTAACGTGGCACAATATTATTGGAATGTGGATTGAAAGCAGTAGTAACCTTTTATATCAATAACTTCATTTGACAACTTAAATCCATTTCAGTTACAAGTAATTTTGTTTATTACAAAATTAAGTTTGGATTCCGGATAGGAATTTGTAAGTATACAAGAGAAACTTGTAAGTTGGCTTTTAAGATGCATGAAAAATATGAACTCGATAATCAAGAGATAGATAGAGAGAGATGCAACTAAGGGGCTGTTTGGCTAAGCTTATTTTAGTGACTTATTTACTTATTTACTTTTTGAAAAGTTAAAAGGTGTTTGGGTTAGCTTATTATGTGAGAGGAATAAGTAAATAAGTCATTCCATTATGACTTATTTGCTTTTCAAATAAGCAAATAAGTAAATAAGTGAAAAAAATAAGCTTAGCCAAACAGCCCCTAAATTTACAGCCACATCACAAATTTTACTAATACAACGAAGAGTCTGGCGCTATCTATCTCGGGAGTGGGAATCACTTTAACTGTACAACTACTGTAGAATACAGAGCCCCGTCAATATTTTTGGTAATCAGATTATCCGATATCCGAAAAGTAATAATTTTTTTAAATATATATAGTAAATGAGTACTATGTTTAGTTTGAAATATAGTAAAAATAGTAATTAATCGAATTCGGATGTGAATTTATAAAAGTTCGTTGTTTTTAATGTTGAAAATTTCGAAAATCGAATATAGGATTAGTTTCAATCTATGCACGAAACAAATTTTTTAACTTTTTTATGAATTCGGATATCCGTTTAGATCTGAAATTTCGTTTATAAAGTAGCAAAACGAGAATTGAGGGTAACAAGTCATGATAAGTCCAATATTAACAAGTAACCTTAAAATTTAAGGTCGAATGAATTTATATCGAAATGGCTTGTTGGGATGGTCGACAATATTTGTTTGGTTACTAACATATTCGACGATGCTTATAGTTTGTTGATCATACAATATGTTATGGTTATTTATAGCTTTTGATTTTATAGAATAAGGTACAAAATAAGACCAAAAACGTTATAATGTGTGTTATATAATATAAACTTAGTATGGCAAATAATCAATCGTGTATGCTAGTTGTGGTTCATGGCTGGCTTACCACCATAAAAATGAAAAGGTGGTGTGGGAAACAGTCTGTCAAAATATGCTGCATGCGCACCCAATTCCTCAAATGTCTTGATTTTGACCACCTAATTACTTCACCTGTCTTCTCCTTTTTCACTTTGTCTGTCATCCTGTCTTTGAGCCAGCCAGGTGATCGCTTTTTAACCGTACTTATTTTCACCTTCTCTTGTTTTACCATTTATCGGGTCGGTTTTCAGGGTATTTATTTAGAATTCAAAATTTAAGTATATATAATAGCATGTGTAGTGGTGGATAAGAGCACACGGTGTAAAGGGGCTTGAAGGGAGGGCGTGGAGCGATACGTGGCAACCACTTCATCATGGTGGCGTGAAGAAAAAAACACGGTGTGGAAAAGTGGCGTGAAAGAGAATAAAAAAATTTAAAAAATAAACATCAACAAATCAAAACAAACCTAAACTGCAGCCGCCAATCAAGAGCCTCCACCGCACCCCCACGCCGGTGGAAATCCTCAAGCCCCACCCACAACGCCGCCCTCCACGCCATACGCAAGGTGGTGTTTCCAACGTGGAGGGGCTTCCACGCCCACATCGTATGGTATGTCTGAGTTTCAAACTCCTCTTTTATACATGGCCTGACTCCGACATGTGTCAGCCTAGTCAGCAAAGGGGCATCATGAGGCTAGAACTTAAAATGGGGGTAGTGGTATAATGCCCCATGCAATGATTACCTAATTATTTATTTATTTTCTTTTTTTGAAAATTAATTTTAATAATATTTTATTAAATAAAAAAATATATTTGCACTAATTAAAATACTAAAAATTAAAGACGAAAATGCAAAATCTAGATCTAATGTCCGTATTTGTCACGGATTTGTTGCCTACGCATTTGAGCTAGGAGCAACGCTTCTCCTTGAAGGTGATCGGTAGGTTTAGACATAAACTCGATATCTTTCTCCACCTACCTCGCTTCTTGTACCGCGACAAATGTTTTCGGTGTTTCTTTCTTGCATTGTTTTCAAACGCCTATGGCAAAGGTCTCATATATCTTGAAGTTGTCAGTTCACCTCTTCAAAATCTTGTTTCACTTCGACACTCGCGGAAGACGACTCCTCCCTCCCCCTCCCCTTTCCCACTTATTCTATCGGGAGGTCGGGGCAACTTCACTTCCTCATCCTCGTCATCCACATTAATATTAATAGGATTATTTAAATTGATGTTCCGAGCATAGCAAGTGGGTGTTTCCGGATCAACCGAAGATGAGATTTTGGACCATTTCGCTTTACGCCTACTACTAGACGTCATGGTCGATGCGTTAGACCGTTTAGGACTTCCACGTAGAAGCTCCCAGCACTTCATATACGTGAATACCCCTCTTGTTGCGTTGAACTCCTCCAACGCTTTAGCTAATATATCTGCATCGCTTCAATCGCTACCCCAATTATCCTTCGTGTGTTGGAAAACTTTTTGAAAAGCATGGCGTTTAGCATTTATATGGGCCCATTTGCTCGATAACGAATCTTTATCCCGATATTCACCTTTACTCGTCTACTTAAAAAAGGTTTCTCGAATTTTAATCCAAAATAAAAGTAGCATTTGATAGTTGGCTACAAAAATACCACATATATATTATTATACTTTTTTTTAAATGGTACAAAAAATACTACTTAAAAAATAAATAGTCCTAAAAAATAACGCTTACCAACTTTGGGATCCTCCGAGATGTCGAGCCAAGCCCGTACTAACGTATACTCCTCGCCCTGTGTCCGAGCTTGATAGCTTCTTCTCGCACGTGAAGCGTTAGGATCTTTTTCTATTGAGCGTTTTCCATGTTGAGAGCCCTCGGCTTCGCGCTCCGGTTGTGTCTCTAGCACCGTATCAATCTCGGCCTCGCCTTCTTCTTGAGAACCATGCGTACTGCCCATGGTTATATATCTTCCCATTCATGCAAAACCGTGTGGACCTTGAAAGTACTAGGAGGGGGCATGTTTAGTAGTTGCATGTACGCCATCAAATTCGGGTCCATATCTTGGTAATTGTAGGATGGTAGCGGTTGGGTGATATTCGGGCATTACGAATGGTTCTCAAGAAGAAGGCGAGCCCGGGATCGATACGGTGCTAGAGACACAACCCAATGGTTACCAGGCCGAGACGGTACACCAAAAGGAGGGCGGAAGGGTTGCATGATATTTTTAATAAAGAATAAGAAAGGGGTATATAAGAAATAGATAAAAGTGTATAAAAATGAGATTGATTGTGGGTTTATATAGTTGAAAAAATAAAATTAAAAAATTTGAAATTCTTTTTTTATTACCGTTGGGGAACGGTCGAATTTCCTCAGACTTTCAAAAATCGCCCGTTTTCAACGACACACCCAAGCCCGAAATACATAAAAAAAATACGCCCACGGGGGCGGTCTTGGTAGCGTGGAGGGGCGTTTTTTGGGGAACAAACGTCCAAAACCTCCTCCACTACGGGTGATCTAATAAATGAGTTCAAGTCCCAGAGACTGCAAAAAATAAAAAAATTTACCGTTAAGAAAAATATATATATATAACAAATGCATAAAATTTATTTATATTAAAATATGAGTTATATAGTTTGAATTCATATATTCAGGTAGAAAGGATTCAATAATTATAAAATCGAATTCAGGTTTGCATCCAAAGTCATGTTTTCTTCTAAGCCGATGAAGATCATTCAAAGGCTCAAACTCATGTGTTTCCTATAAATAAGATTTTTTCTATTTAAAAATATGAATTATATTGTTCGAATTTAAATGTTCAAGTCGAATGGATTCAATAATCATAAAATCAAATTCAAGTTTGTATCTAAATGTCACGTTTTCTTTTAAGCCAATGAAGAACATTCGAAGGTTTAAACTTTAAACTCATGTTTTCCTGAAAATACTATTTTTTATTTAAAATTATGAACTGTATTGTTCGAACTCAAATGTCGAAGTTGAATGGATTCAATAATCATAAAATCAAATTCAAGTTTGCATCTAAATGTCACGTTTTCTTCTAAGCCAATGAAGACCATCCGAAGGCTCAAACTCATGTTTTCCTATAAATACGAACCTTTTATTTAAAAATATGATTCATTCTGTTCGAATTCAAATATATAAAATTGGATTCAAGTTTGGATCTAAACAGTGGCGGACCCAGGAATTTTTCCATGGGGGTGCGGAACATTTTTAAAAATTTTAGGCCCCTAGGTATATTAGTAAAAAAATCGGTTCGTATCGGGTCGGGTCGGGTCATGTAAAACAAACGAACATCAAACTAAATTTATATAATCATCAAAAACATGTCAAACCTTGTTACAAACATAATTAAAACGTCGACGCCCTACGGGCTTTCATTTTTTGAAATCTATCCAAAACATCATCTAAAGCTAATTTCTTAAGCAATTCTTTCTCTATATAACATAAGTTCATCGCTCCATAACATAATGTTTCAATTTTATTTTTCAACTATTCAAGCCCTAGAAATCATAACGTAAGTTGTAATCACCCTAAAAATATATAAACAACATAATCACCCTAAAAATCATCTAAACAACCATAAACAACGTCAAAACACACAAAATTTCAAACCTATTTAACAACTTTATTACCCTTTTTTCTCCTATAATATCAACCAAAATCATCAAAATAACAAAGAAACTTACCCGTGTTCGGATTCCGGTTAGATTTGGTGTCAAACGACGGTGGTATGGTGGCTGATTACGGTGGTCGCCGGCTGCTGGACTGTTGTCGCTGGGTGATGTTGTTCGTTGGCAGTGCAGGGACGCAAGAGAGAGAGAGCGGGATAGAATTTCTTAAGGTTTTAGGATTTAGTTATTTTATTATAGTTTGAAATATTGTTGGGTTTGGTTAATGGGCTAAGACTTGGGCTAGCTAGTTAGGAATTATAAGTGGGTAAAGGTATGGGTATTTGGGTTTAGTTGGTTAGGTATTTAAAGTTATATAATTTAGGTAGTACATTTTTTTAAAAAATAAGAGTTTACTAAAAAAAATTTAAAATATAAATTGATAACACTTTTTACCTAAGGGGTGCGGACGAAAAATTTAAAAGGGTGCGGTTGAAAATTCCAAGGGGTGCGGACGAAAAATTCCAAGGGGTGCGGACGGGATTTTCGACGGAATTTAGCCCTAATTTTTTTTCCCCCGGGGGTGCGCCCGCCCACCTTGGGTCCGCCCCTGGATCTAAATATCACGATTTCTTCTACGCCGATGACCATTTGAAGGCTAAAAAACGCATGTTCTCCTATAAATATAATCTATACTATATAATAAAAGAAACCACTTTTGTGACACTTGTCATCATATTAGGGCATCTCATATAGATAATTATTATTTTAATTTAATATTTTCTAATTAATTATAGATAACTCTCCTATTAAATATTATTTAGTTTAATATCTTATGGATAATTATTATTTAGTTTAATCTTTTCTTCTCATTTATAATATTATTTAGAGAAAATTATGATTTTGACCCCTGTAGTTATATCACTTTAACCCTTTTAGCCCAAAAAATAATTTTTTTACATCTGAGCCCCCAACGTATTCTTTTCTAACCCTTTTGGCCCCTAACACTAACCCCATCCATTAAATGTTAGGGGCCAAAAGGGTTTTAAAAAAGACGTTAGGGGCCAAAAAAGTTAGTAAAAAAGATGTTGGGGGCTTAGATGTTAAAAAAAAATTGGGCTAAAAGGGTAAAAGTGATATAACCACGGGGCCAAAATCGTAATTTTATTTTTTGATTTATAAAATTAGATTTATTCAATTTGTACAATACACGAGTTTTTTTAAGGATATATATGTTTTTTTATTATTTAGTACAGAAAATTACATTTATTGAAACCGTGTAATACGCATATTTTTTAAGATGTATTTTTTTTTTATTATTTGGTATATAAAATTACATTTATTCAACACATGTAATAAATGTGGTTTTTTAAATGTGTATTATTTGGTAAACAATATTACATTTATTCAACTCGTGTAATACATGTGGTTTTAAAAATATAACTTTTTTATTTTGTATATAAAATTACATTCATTCAACCTGTACAATATTGTTCTTATATATATAACTTTTTATTATTTAATACATAAAATTATATTTATTCAACTCGTGCAATAAAGACGGTTTTTAAATATATATTATTTTATTATTTATTATATAAAATTTATTTATTCAACCCGTGTAATACACGGGGTTATAACCTAGTTTTATATATTTAAAAATATGAATTATATTGTGCGAATTTAGATATTCAAGTCGAATGGGTTCGATGCATGGTTGCAAAAGTCGCTAGGCGCTCCCTAGTCGGATTCGGGAGTACTCGGGAAGTACTCGGCTTAGGCGGAGATTACTCGGGGAGTAATTGGCCTGGGAGAACAGTACTCGTGCCTCGGCAGCCTACCTTGCAGCGAGTACTCGGGGAGTACTCGGAGCCTAGACGGGACTTTTACAACCATGGTTCGATGATCATAAAACTGAATTTAACTTTGCATCTAGATATCGTGTTTTCTTCTAAGCTTTGATGAAGACTATTCGAAGGCTCAAACTTGTGTATTCCTATAGAAGAAACTTTTAGAAAGTATGAACCCTAATGATTTTCGACAGGAGGAAGAGCCTCTTGGGCTCTTAAATCCGTCATATTTATTCACATCCTATCCTTTAAATTTTGTGAGAGGGGTTTTCATACTATTATAAATGGTTGTGAGTGGAGGAGAGAGAAAATGTTACTATTCATCTGTATATTTGAGAGACACTATTCAACTTATATAATTTTTTAATATATTTTGAAAGTGGTTTTCAGTGATAAAGAAAGAAAATCTTCCTATACTAATAAACAAAAATCCTTTTTGGACACTTGTCGTTCTCTCGTAATTTCTCTTCTTATTTTTTTATTTATCTCTTCTATTTAATAATAATAATAATAATAATAATACATATCAATATAACTAAATCTATTTATCTCTTTTTTTTCATAATTTGAAATTGATTTCCTTTTTAACTCTAAAGTTTTAATAGTTGGCAATTTAAGTCTAAAGTTTCAATCATTGGTATTATAACCCCTTTGATTAGTTTGATTTTTCACTTCTAATTCAAAAGTTTTCATCTTTTGCAATTTAACCTTTTAATTTTTTTTTTACTTTCAACCCAAAGCTTTTCATCTTTTGCAATTTAACCTTAACACGTTTTTTAATTTCAACTTTGGTCCCTTATAATTTTCATCTTTCACAGTTCTTCGTTTAGCATTTCGTTCTAAATTTTCCGAGTTAACACGCCGCAACGTACGTGTGAGGTTCAACGTTTTTTCATCTATTTGTTTTCCCGTTTGACAGGTCTGTCGCAGCGTGCCTATTTTTCCACGTTTAATAGGCCTGTCGCAACGCGCGAGTCAGAGATCGACTTAGTTTTTTTTTTTTTTTTTTTACACACAGGCTCGTGGTCATATGAGAAACAATTGCTTTCATCTAACATGATATATAACTAACTAATCCCCCGCCGCATTGCGGCGGGTGGTAATTCTAGTGTAATAATAAAAGTATATAAAAATATTATTTAATTGAAATGAGAGAGAAAACATATTTGTTTTCAGCAGAACATAGCCGTAACCTACGACTGAGTGCCATATACTCTCACTGTAGCTTACGGCGGGAGTTTTCCTCAAAATTTTTGTTTGTTTGTTATTTTTGGGTTACAAATCCATGTCTAAGCGCCATATAATTAATATATGAGTTGTTATTGGTGATAACTAGAACCTTACGGATGATGATCAAGCATAAAGAAAAACCGAATACAACCGAAGTTCAAGCTTCCACTTAGTTTCGTTATTTTACGAACCGAAACAATTATGAACTTTTAGTAAATCCGGAATATTGTATGAACATTTAATTGCATTACTTATATGAAAATACAAAAAAAAAAAATCAAATTCTCAGTTATATAAGTTATGGTCTTACAACTTTTTTCTTTGTTTTATCACACAACAATCATATTTTTTAAAAAGATAAAACATTAAAATACAAATCAAGAGGATGTAAGAAACCTATCTCATCTATGTTATGCGGACGATGTGCTATTTATTGAAGAGTGGGCTGAAGAGAATTTGATAGCTTTGAACCGGATTCTTCGCTGGATCAATTTGGTCACCGGCCTCAAAATAAATAGGCAAAAGAGCAAAGTGTATGGTGTCGGAGTTCAAGCTAATGAGGTGACGCGGGTTGCCAACGTGATCAACTGTGAAGCGGGTGCATTCCCGTTCACGTATCTGGGGATTCCTATCGGGGCCAACATGAAAAGAGTTAAGCACTGGAAGCCGATAATCGACAAATTCGAGGCTAAACTTTCTAAGTGGAAAGCGAGGTACCTGTCTTTCGCGGGCCGGATGACTCTAGCCAAGTCGGTTCTCGGGAGTTTGCCTTCTTACTTCCTCTCTTTATTTTATGCTCCGAAAAGTGTTGTCAAAAAGCTCGAGAAAATCAAGAGGGATTTTATTTGGGGAAAGACAAGCACAGGTAACAAGATGAGATGGATCAAATGGGATTTGCTTCTCAAATCTAGAAAAACTGGCGGAATGGGAATGGGGGATATTCAAAGTTTTAATCAGGCCATGATCACAAAATGGTGGTGGAGGATTAAGGCCTGTTCGAAGCAGCTATGGGCCAAGGTCATCACTGCTATTCACGGAGGTAATGTGCAGCTTCAGACTACTTCGGGTAATATTCCATTGAAAAAATCGATTCCCGGGGTCTGGAAGGACATCGGGTCTATTGAGCTGCCCCTTTCTAAGATCGGGATCAATGTTAAAGAGAACATTCTGTATGATGGGTCTGGTTGGAGATGGCGGACCGATCCGGGTGGTTCGTTCTCGGTTAGGCAGGTTCGGGAGGACATCGAGAAAGTTTCGCAACAGGATGGTTCAAATGGGATTGTTTTCGGTTGGAATAACTGGGCCACCCCGAAAGCTAATTATCTTTTATGGAGGGCTATGCTGGGTAAGATTGCGTCAAAGGTGGGCCTCATTCATAGGGGCATCGCTCTTTATGACAGTTTATGTCCCAGGTGTGGTTTATTTGAGGAAAGCCCAGACCATATTTTTTTAAACTGCTTATGGGCCAAATGCGTGTGGTGGAACATTTTGGCCTGGGTCCGAATTAAATACTTTGATTGTGATAATCTTAGTGACTTTATCGAGTATTTAAAGAATAACCTGGGCGATAAAGTTTGGAAAAAGGCGGTTTATATGATAGCCATGGCGACAGTTTGGAGAATTTGGAGGGCTAGAAACGAGAAACTTTTTTAGGGCAATTTTATTCTGATCGCATGATGGTGGAGCAGATCAAAGAGGATTCTTTCATATGGATTAATAATCGCACGAAGCTCAAACCGATGAATTGGAAGAACTTTGACATCGTAGAGATAATGTAATTCCGTTTTGTTTTGTTTATTTGTACGTTTTGCGTTTTGTTCCCAGCCGCTTGCTGGCTCTTTATATATATATATATATAAAGTGAGTTTGCTATTAAAAAAAGAGTAAATTGCAATTTTACCCCCTGAGGTTAGGGGGCATTGGCACTCTTACCCCCCCCCCCCCTAAGGAAATAATTGCAATTTTACCCCCCACTGTTCACCCTTATGTCGCAACCTTACCCCCTAAGCTCAGTCAACGGTAGTTTGACCATTATATGTAAGGGTATTTTGGTAATCTTACCCTATATTTATTTTTATTATTATTTTTATTATATATAGAGTAAACTGCAAATCCATCATCATCATCTTCAACCATCTGCAGGTTCCATCATCTTCAAAAACCTCCATCATCATCATCATCTTCAGGTAATAGCAAAATCCCCTTTCTACAATAGACAACACATTATCCAAAAAAAAAACCCCAATCCATAACTAACAAATCCAAACCACTCACTTCCACTTTGCACTTCCACTTCACACAACTGAACTAGAACACAACAAACATCCCCATTTTCACCAAACAATCTCTGCAAATGAAAACCATTTTAGCACCTCACTCTCTCTCCTCTCTCTTCACCCCTAAATCCTCTCTCCAACACCAACACCACCACAACCCCAAACCCACTTGTTATAACCTCAAAAAGGTTTCAAATTTTCAATCTTTTTCATCATTTAACACAAACCCAAATTGGGTTTCTCATGTTCAACACGGATTAACTGCTTTAGCTATCTCATTGGCGCTTAATTTTAGCCCAATTTTGGGTGATGGGTCTGCATTTGCATCTGAATTTGATGTGCTGAATGATGGGCCTCATAAAGAAACTTATGTGGTGGATGATGCTGGTGTGTTGAGTAGGGTTACAAGGTCTGATTTGAAGAAGTTGTTGGCGGACTTGGAGTACAGGAAGAAGATTAGGATTGATTTTGTTACTGTTCGGAAGCTCACGGTTAGTGCACACTTTATGCATATATGCAGACGGAGAGACGGGTACTAGATTTCAGTGAATGTGGCACACCTGGCCACCAATGGAATGGTGCGGCCACCAATGTGATTCTGAATCAGATTTTGTGGTTGTTTAATTCATAGATCTGGTGATTCTGAATCAGATTTTGTGGTTGTTTAATTCATAGATCTGGTGGGTTTTTTAGAGAGAGAGAGGAGATGGCAGTGGTGGTGAATGGCGGTGGCAGTGGTGGTTGAGGGTGGTGGCTGGAGGTGGCAGTGGTGGTTGTGGTGGTGAATGGCGGTGGCAGTGGTGGCAGGGGGTAAAATTACAGAGTAAACAAAACACAGGGGGTAAAATAAAAGGGTATAATAGTTATTTCACCACAAAGTCAACAGATCAGTCAACAAAATTGAGCTTAGGGGGTAAGGTTGCGACATAAGGGTGAACAGTGGGGAGTAAAATTGCAATTATTTCCTTAGGGGGTAAAATTGCAATTTACTCTAAAAAAAGGATGTAAGAAACCAGAAAAGATAACCTTACTCATCCATTACTACAAATAAATAATTACAAAGAAGTGAGAAAACCGAAATTGGAAAGAAAGATTCCCAAGAAAAGGTAGCAAAAGCAACAAGTGTTTTTTTTTTTTGGGCAAAACAGCTTTAACATCATCACCATCATCATTCATCACTCTTACTACACTATGAATCAACAGATGTCAGGTCATGGCTTTTATGGGCCTGGGTCATAGCCACAGGCCCATTTACAATCAAAAACAGTAGCCTACCATACCAACTTAACTACTTCTAATAATCATCTGCATTGCCCTCACTCAAATATATGTACCTCAGTACCTTCCTTCTTGGCTTCACATAACACAAGTTGGTTGCATGCAGCTTGAAAATAATCCCCACTTCTGCATTCACAAAAACCATCATAAACAACACCATTCTATTTTGACTTTACTTTTGTCACATTATTATAGTAAGTAAATAAATAAATAAATAAAATCTGTTCTTTGGTTGGTCCCATGCAATTTTATTTTAGTTTTTGAAATTTTAAACATATGGTTATTTGTCTAATAAAACATGGGTAAAAATAATATTTAAAAAATCAAAATAAAATGTTGTAAAAATAAAAAATCAGACACAGGCTGGTGAACAGGACCACTAACCAGTTCTGTTGGCATTTGTTGAATCTACACTGGTTCAACTTACCAGTCAGAGTAAAAAAATCACTTTATAAAAATGTTTTTTAGAATGTAATATAAACATAGAATATCTGATATACCCGTACAAGGGTATTTGTCAAATAATATATAAATATTGATGTTATATTTTTTGGTAGTAAAACTTTTTTTTTAAATCTCTTTGTTAACTTTATATTATAAATACAATATATATAGTTCTCTTTTTTTCATTCCATTAAAACGATCACACATTCTATAAACATAACAACATGACCAAAACCCTCAGCCTTTTACTACATACTATCATAAATAAATAATTTGTTACACCAAAAAGATTCCTGAGTAGGTTACTTTTGTCATTTCAGTCGAAAAATAAAAATATTTGTATTTGGATCCCTGTGGTTTCACTTTTGTTTCCATTTCCATCCAATTGGCAAACTGAGTTAAAATTTTGTTTTTTTGTCGTTTTCCTCGTTTAAATGATGAAGTTCCTGATGGAGTTGGAGTTCTGACGCAAAATGACGATTATACCCTCAATTTAAACGAGGAAAATGACAAAAGGGACATAAATTTCTAACACAGTTTGACAATTTAATAAAAATGGAAACAAAAATGAAATCTTCAGTTTGCCAATTTGATGGAAATAGCAACAAAAATAAAATCTCATAGACCCATATACAAAAGGTTTATATTTGAACTAAAATAGTAAAAATGACCTAAACATAGAGACTATTAACTCCTATTATTCTCACAGGGTAAGGATAGTGTAAAAAGGGCCTAAAGTGTGAGAAGTGTATTATAACACTATATATAATACTATATAACACCATATAAACACCGTATAACAATATGTAACACCATATAATACCATATAACACTATGTAACACTATATATCATTATATAACAAATATAACACTATACATCTATCATAGAGATGCTATCAGACAACCTATAGTGTTGTTATATAATGATATATAGTGTTACAAAGTGTTATATGGTATTATATGGTGTTACATATTGTTATACGGTGTTTATATGGTGTTATATAGTATTATATATAGTGTTATAATACACTTCTCACACTTTGAGCACTTTTTACAGGATCCTCTACCTATTCTCACATATATCTTATTTCCACATTTTTTTTTTTTTGGCTCAATCTGGATAGAGAGAGAGATGAACATTAACTTCCAATTTTTTACGGTTTAAAATAATAAGCATTAATTAATTAAGCTACATAAAACAATGTTGACTTTAAGAACAAATTAAGTGAGGGTCCCATGCCATAAATAGGCGTGTAAATAGACAAAAATGTGTAATTACATGCCTAAAATTGCGGGGAAATGATACAAATGTGTCAGCGGTCTCGTGATGTGTGATCATTTGATTTAACACCCCATAACCACATTAATGGACCAGACCTTCCATGTCACGCATACCGTCACCACTCACGTGTGACAGAGAACCCCATAACACTTTGTTTTGTTAAATTTGTTTCAATAAAAATATTTTTTTTTTAAAGAAAGAAACAAAGTTTTAGGAAATTACCCTTCTGGGCTTGGCACGGAGGAGCACCGGCGAGATCCTGTAGAGATCTTCATCAACCGCCTTGGGTGGTTTTATGTGTCTTTGCGGCTGCTGAGGCGGTGGAGGGGTTGCTACACTCACAGGACTCGGTGGCTCCTTACCTTCACACTCATAGTTGTAGTTGTAGTCGTAGTCGCAAACAACCCATGTCTCTTTTTTTTCTTCTTTCGTGTACCCTGCTTTACGCTGTTGTACCATAAAAGTACAAGTCAAAACTTTACCATTCAAAAAAGCCACCCCTATTTCTCAATTCAGACCCAGGTTTTCGTGCTTCAAGCTTTTGTTTAATCTTTTTTTCCACCTTAAATTACAAGTTAAATCAAGCATGGCGAAGCTTTTAAGTGGCGGTAGGCTCCCCCTCCCCGAACTATTCACTTAGTAAGGAAGAGAGACTGTAGTTTAATTTTGTATAGAAATTTTTGGGTAGATAAGTTTTCGACCCCTCTCGTTTTATAGAAATTTTTAGATCCGATGACTTACGCCCGCCCCTTGTGGCGAAGCTTGAAATTTTCGACCGGGGTCGAAAACATATATACCAAAAAAATTTATAAAACCTAAGGGTCAAAAACGTATATACCCAAAAAATTTCTATACGAAAACTACATAATCTCCACTAACGAGCGAAAAGTTCGAGGGGTCGGCCGCCCCCTCCCACCCCAACAAAGCTACGCCTTTGTCCGCCCCTAATCGGAAATCTCAATCTTCGCCACTAAAATCAAGTAAAATATTTTCTCACTTGTAAGAAATGTAATTTTTATTTTTAATATTTTCAGCCTCACATTTAAATGTTTCTCTATCCAAAAACTCACGGTTTTGTTTTCACCTATGCGAGCAAGTGAAACATGTCCGGATTTAAAAATAAACATGAAATTACCGTTCTGCGAGGAACAACGATCATAGCAGGGGTAACAACATTGTTATCATACAAATCACCAGTGACATACAGATCACGGTCTTCAGAATAGCTGTACCGGAGCAATCCAGCCTGTCTAGCCGACTCGAAACACTGAGTGAACGGGAGATCGTCGTGGCAATCCCAGCTTCCAAACGCCGGAACATTGTTCCTCGTGTACTCCTGTAAAAAAAACAAGAAGGAGCATTAGAAAATAAGAACCGAAGATCTGATTGAAAATTAAACATGAGCTTACATAGTCGTAGTCGTAATCGTAGTCCATGGTGGGAAGAGGGATGAAAATGGGGATCTTTGAAGTAAGATTTTGGTAACAGGGAATGTGGATGGAGATTACCGGATGCAAAAAGTGGGTTTGGTCACTTTCGATGGTTGAATCTAGTAGGGGGGGCCTTTTAAAGGCCAGTGTCACATTGGTGACCCTGGGTTTTTTAAGGTTTTTGTTTATACCCTTCAAATATCAAGGTTATCCAATTTAAGTCCTCTACTGTATAATACAAATCCGGTGAGAGAATAATAAATAAGATGAGAACAAATCCGGTGAGAATAATAAATAATATTTGTTATTTTTGTTGTAGAATAATAAATAAGATGAGAGGTTGCTTATGTAATTCTGAAAAAGTTTTGAGGCTGTTGATAATTAAATGGGTAAATGGGTTGGCTTTATATATCGCTATTAGCTAGGGTTTAAGTTTGATTAGTTTTGTAAGTGTCTTTGTTTCAGTCATGGTGTCTTCATCTTCTCAAAACTGATTACAATCTAGCTTTAGGTGTTGTTTGTTTTTTAAAGATAAAATGTCCACAGTCTGTGAACCACGTCTGCAGACATTTGTAGCAAAAGAGGTGAACCAAATCTCTGCAGTCTGTCAGAAGAAGATTGTTTGTTTTTTAACTTCTGCAAGCTGCTGAACATCATACAAATTCTAATACCATTTTATCACAATGAACATCATAATCAAACAACATAATAGGCATGAGTAACAATCAAATTAATACCACAATTCTTAGAATTAATATCAAAATTCAGCAAAGTAACACCATAATTCTTAAAATTAACACCAAATTATGAAAATTTAACATAAAAAATCTAAAAAAATAACACTACAATCTGAAAACTAGAACCAATTTCTGAAAATTAACACAAAAAACAAGAAGATCGAGCAGCACTGTAGGCAAGGAAAATCAAGAAGATCGAGTAGCTCAGAATAACCATCATTGATCCAGATCCAGATCCAGATTTGGGCAACACGAAGGTGAATGAAGTTGAATCCGGTCGAGATCTAAGATAGATCAACAGCAACAATAGATTCGAGATGATGATGATGGTTAAACTACTCAGGTTCGATAGTCCTGTTACAAGGAAGTTTCTCCAGACCAGAACAATTCAAAGGATGTAATGTTTCCTGAGATAGATCAACTACAACGATCGAACCTGAATAATATTTGTTATTTTTGTTGTAGAATAATAAATAAGATAAGAGGTTGCTTATGTAATTCCGATAAAATTTTGAGGCTATTAATAATTAAATGGGTAAGAAGTAGGTCGGAATGTAAATGGGTTGGCTTTATAATATCGCTATTAGCCAGAGTGTAAGTTTGATTAGTTTTGTATGTGTCTTCATTTCAGTCATGGTGTCTTCATCTTCTCTAAACTGATTACAATCTAGCTTTAGGGTTTCTTCTCATGTCTTCGTCTTCTCTACTAAGTCGAATTTAAAGGGTCATGCATAGTAATATTATGACTTCGAAATCTATGGACGTAGCTTATAAAAGATTTAGTTTGCTAATTAAAAAGGGGTAGCGGCACAACTTGTTGCTCGTTTTCCTTCTATCTCAATGTAATTTAATAAAATTTACATTTGTATAGCTTTAGGGACTATGGTTTCTTCTTGTACTTTCTCATCATGTTGATTAGATAGTCTTGTATTAGTAGGGGCGGACTTATGTATCAACATCGGGTTCCCAGGAACCCTCGGTTTTTAATTTTTAGCGTAAATGTATAAAACAAACTGAAAATGAACCCACAAGTAAAATATTAGGGGAACCCATAACACAGATGCTCTAGTGTTCCACTGGTTAATTGTGCACCCCTTTACTTTGACTCCCCGAGTTCAAATCCTGCATCAGCCATTTTGATGTGTTTTTTTTTTTTCTGATTTTTTTTTCCTTTTTTTCGATTATTAGTTGGGGTGGAGATCAATCAGAGGTGATGGCAGTACTATTAACCGCCATTAACTTGATGTTCATGTGATATGTATTGAATGGCGTGTGCTCTTTAATTCAAATAAATTTCTGGCAAACTCTATTTTAATCATTGTTTAATGTAATTCTATGTATGGGGCTTTTGCATAATTAATGTATGTTTAAATGCTAATATCATAACTTGATGTTCATGTGTATGTTTTAAACTATCATACGAAAAAAGTGACTTTAGTGATAAAGCCCGACCCGACCCAACCTGACCCGACCCAACCCAACCCGACCCAACCCGGATGGAAATTCTAACGTTAAGTTGATGGAAATTAGAGCACCTAAAAAGTGAACCCAGTGAAAAAAAATCCTGGATCCGTCACTGTGTATTAGTGTTTGTTTATCGTTTCTTGTTGGTGATGGGAAGATCGTTTTGATATTCTTTCAATTGTATGTTGTTCAATAATGTAAATATCATAGTTTAATAACTTTACATAATCAAAGAAAACATTTTTAGGCTAAAACAGGCAAAAGAATATAACGATCATAATTTATAAACGTTAAGAGAGATAATAGACTGAGATTTCAACAATCCTATAGAATGTGATTATAAACGTTAAGAGAGATAATAGACTGAGATTTCAACAATCCTATAGAATATGATTTAACAGTTAAAAAGTTGGTAATTTGATGATTTCAACAATATTACTAAGCGTAAGTTTCAATGGTTCATAAACAAAATTAGATGTGTGATAAAGATTGATTTATATTCTAACATGTTATATAAAAATATTATTCCTTAAATGGTAAATTACGAAAATTGCTATGTTATGTTCGGCATGTAAAGAGGATAACTTTCGAAAAAATGGCAAGATATTTTTGTCAAAAACATAGTTGATCTTTTTTCATACCAAATACATTTAAAGTAGTAGAAACATAAACAAACATCATATATTGTTTCAACTAGTGGTTTAGTGTTACGTAACCACCAGTGGCGAATCTAAGATTTTTTTTTTTTCAATGGGGTCCATTTTTTCGGGTTGGTACTCGTTCGGGTCGGGTCATAGCGAGGTTTGAACTAGATTTAAAAAAAAAAACAAGAAAAACGAGTTGTACAAAGATTGAACCCATGATCACTTGTTGGTAAAGTAAGGGATTTACAACTACAACAGGTTTCCTTTTCTTTCAATGACGTCCATCTAATTGTATTTTATATACCGAATCTACTACTTTTTTAAAAACATTGGGGTCAGTGATCCCGACCCTCTCTATGTGGGTCCGCCCCTGGTAACCACATTATCCATTAATTTCTCTTTCACTATATCTATTTTTTTGTCAACAGTAAATATAAGTGTTTACAGTGATGTTACTACCTATTTTATGCAGACTAATTCTAAACTACTCATTTGTTCAGTTTAAAATCGAAGACTTGTCATCTAAAAAGCATTTGCCTTTACTAGTGAGCAAGCTTAACACTAACTATAAATTGCTCATCTAAAACCGATTAAACCAATAATAATATTATAATGACATGAATAATTAATTTTACTTGATTATTTGTTATTGTTTGTATTACTTTGGATATATTATTATAATTATTCAAAATTTTCTTTCAGTATCGCCTTTATTAAAGCCACCATTATCATCAAGTCCTTCAACCACCTACATCTTTACCGATAACATCAATCTCCTTGGTGGATTTCACTTATCGCAAACCCCACACACAAACAGACAAACATCTATATGTCATAATCTCATGATTAGCACGAATTTGTTCATTAAACTTGCAACTCAAGTTAATAAATAATAAAATAATAATAAAAAAAACTCATCTAGACTCATCCTGATTGATTTAACATGTCTCAAGGTTTTCTAAACCTATTCGGGTTTTAAAACAATATATATGTAAACTTTGATTCCTGATTGATTTAACATGTCTCAAGAACAGTAGCGTTAACAATATTGTTGTTCCTAAATCCTAAATATTTGTTTGTTGCTACCTACTAAACATGTGTTGCTTAGGTCTAGCGGTATAGGGGGGGGGGGGGGGGGGTGACGAAGCAAAAGGCACGTCATGAAACACTATGCCGCCTGAGCGTGGTCATGGTAATGGAGAGTGGGCATGGAGTAGAAATGCAACGGCTTTATAATTGTTAAACGACTATAAAGCTATTTTTAACACATTCCAGCCATTTCAACCATTCTAAATTCACTGTCTTCAAGCATAATCTTGCATCGGTTATTATCGAGACAATCTGTACCATTTTAGCTATTATAGTAATGCAATGTGGTTTCACGTCCCCCCCCCCCCCCTCCCAATGTGAAAATCTGTCACGGCCCCAGCCCCGGTTTGACCCGGTCAGGAGCCGCGGGACAGGAACCCGTGGTATTTATTATTTGATACGACAGCGGAAGATTTTATAGGATCTTTTATAATTTGAAAATGCCCGATTATTTTATTCCATAATTCGGGATAAACCCCGTAATTTACAATAGAGGAATTTCACTATGGAATTCCCTGATTTATAAAACATGTTTATTTAATTTTAACTGAGCCACCTCTTCAAGCTTGTTAGTGCTCCGTAGCACGTTTTTCTTGATTTATAGCAGGTCGCCTGAAACATGTTTTAAAAATATTTTGTCAGCGGAGAAATACTGGCGAATCATTCGTTTTTACAAAATGACACATAGTTATAAATTACAGCATAAGAGCAATTACAATGGCTTTTATCTTATTTTTATATGGCGCCGTGTCACCTGGTGACGATGGTCATACCACTATTGGGTCTTTCCCCAAGTAGTGATGATTATCACTGTTAGGATTTATTAGCCTAACCGTGAGAAATTAGTAATGTGCACAATACCTCACTAGCCAGTGATTTAAGATAACCACGACTTAATCCCTGTAATTTTAACTTTTGAAAATGTTTGGAGTATTGTAAAATACTGTTGATAAAAAGAGAATGACTCACATTGCAGATTTATACGGGCAGAGTTTAGCCTACTGATTAGCCTTGTAACCTAATTTAAATAACAATGCATACGAACTAGGTCAGTAACTAATACAGCATTTACGATAACTCACGAGATTAAAACCCTCACAACGAATGACAAAGTGCTATACTTAAACATCCGTCGAATTCACGACTAATGACAAAGTATGGCCCTAATGTGGGCAGCACTTAAACATCCATCGGATAGTTTTCAATCGATCGGACATTGAATCGTAGCAGCGATTGAGTTAATACCCGGTATCGTAGCAGCGCCTCGCTATTGTAAAAGTAAATTTCGAATTTGTGCAGTGTGCTTTCGTTTTTGTGAAATGGTTTCGACATCAGTGAACTGCTCACGACCCAACCTATTTATAGGTGAAATTTGGGTCTCACGCGGCCCGCGTGAGCCCACCCTTGATCTTTACGCGGCCCACGAGGGCCAGCTAGACGTAGACTAGGGCTACGATGTCATCAGTAGACTTGCCACGCTTGCAACACGTGGCCCGGATGCTTATCCGATCAAACTTAGGGTTGACGCGGCCCGCGTAAGCTTCCCTTAAGGCTTACGCGGCCGCCTGAAACCCAGATTTCTTGTTTTCTTGGTTTTTCATGCACAGTAGGGTTTCAGGGGTCCGGGTTTGTACTTACGGGTCAATTTGGGACATTTTTGAAGGTCCTTACATCCTCCCCACCTTATTTAAAAATCTCGTCCTCGAGATTTACTGAAATAAGTGAGGATACTTTCGCTTCATCTCCGATTCTAGCTCCCAAATGTACTCGGGTCCTCTCTTTGAATCCCATTTGACTTTGACCAATACTAGTCTTTTGTGCTTGAAAAACTTGATCTTTCTGTCTTCTATCTGAAGTGGTTTCTCCCCGAAATTTAACTTTTCATTTACTTGAATGTCTTGAAGAGGGACTACTAATGATTCATCCGATAGACATTTCTTGAGATTGGATACATGAAATACGTCATGTACTCCAGCTAATTCTTCTGGTAATTGTAAGCGATAGGCATCTGGTCCTATACGTTGGACTACTGAGAATGGTCCTACGTACCTTGGACTTAGCTTCCCTTTCTTACCAAAGCGAACTACTCCTTTCCAAGGAGAGACCTTCAAGAGAACCTTGTCTCCGGTTTGAAATTCCAACGGCTTGCGTCGATTATCTGCATAACTCTTCTGGCGATCTCGAGCCGTCTTTAATCTTTCCTTGATTTGAGTGATCTTGTCGATAGTTTCTTGCACTATTTCAGGACCTGATAATTGACTTTCTCCTATTTCTGCCCAACAGACTGGAGTTCTACACTTTCGTCCATACAGTGCTTCGAACGGGGCAGCTTCGATGCTTGAATGATAACTATTGTTATAGGAGAATTCAATTAAAGGTAGGTGGTCATCCCAGTTTCCACCAAAATCTATCACACATGCCCTAAGCATGTCTTCCAGGGTTTGGATCGTCCTTTCACTTTGTCCATCTGTCTGAGGATGATATGCAGTACTTAGATTTAGTCGGGTTCCCATTGCTTCCTGGAAACTTGTCCAGAAATGGGAAGTGAAACGACTATCTCTATCCGACACAATGGAAAGTGGAACTCCATGTAAAGATACCACTTCATCTACATACAATTTGGCTAACCTTTCCATGCTGAAGGTTTCTTTCATGGGTATAAAATGAGCTGATTTGGTTAATCGATCCACAATTACCCAAATCGCATCGTTACCTTTTCTGGTTTTGGGCAACTTAGTAACAAAGTCCATTGTTATGAGTTCCCATTTCCATACAGGCATTTCTAATTGTTGTAGTAGACCTGAAGGTTTCTGGTGTTCTGCCTTAACTTGTGAACAAGTAAGACATTTAGAAACATATTTAGCTATGTCCTTTTTCATTCCTATCCACCAGAAGTTATTCCTTAAATCTTGGTACATCTTATTGTTACCAGGATGCATGGTATACCTAGATTTATGGGCTTCTTCTAAAATCTTATTTCTTAATTCTCCTTGCTTAGGTACCCAAATTCTTTTCTTATGGAATCTCCAAATTCCATCACTTCCTTGCTCTAATTCTTTTATCCTTCCTTTCATTCCTTCAGCATCATCCTTGATTGCTGTTTCTTGAATACTTTTCAATTGTTCCATTAAGTCTAATTGTAAACTTAATCTAAGAGCACGAACTCGTCGTTGTTTCTCATGATACTTACGACTTAAGGCATCAGCAACTACGTTTGCTTTTCCTTCGTGATATTGGATATCACAGTCGTAATCACTTAAAATTTCCATCCATCTTCTTTGCCTCATGTTTAATTCTTTTTGCCAAAATATGTACCTTAAGCTCTTATGATCTGTATAGACAGTAAACTTACTCCCATACAGATAGTGTCTCCAAATCTTAAGGGCAAAAATTATGGCTCCTAATTCTAAATCATGAGTAGTATAATTTTCCTCGTGCTTTTTCAATTGCTTTGATGCATACGCAATTACCTTTTTGCGTTGCATTAGCACACATCCTAATCCTAGTTTAGAAGCATCACAATAGACTTCAAAATCTTATGTTCCTTCTGGCAAGGCTAGAATTGGGGTGTTTGTTAACTTTTGTTTCAAAATCCTAAAGGCTTTTCTTGTCTAGGTCCCCATTCAAACTTAAATGCTTTACAGGTTAGCTTAGTTAATAGCACGGCTATTTTGGAAAAATCTTTAATGAATCGTCTATAGTATCTAGCTAATCCTATAAAACTTCTAACTTCCATAGCTGTCTGCGGGGCTTTCCATTTGGTAATTGCTTCTATCTTAGCAGGATCTACGTGAATACCTTCGTGATTCACCATGTGTCCTAAAAATTGCACTTCTTGTAGCCAAAATTCACACTTCGAGAATTTGGCGTAGAGCTTTTCTTTTCTTAACAAAGTTAAGAGTGTATGCAGGTGCTCACAATGCTCCTCCTGGCTTTTGGAATAAATAAGTATATCATCGATAAAGACAATTACGAATTTATCCAAATATGGTTTACAGATCCTATTCATCATGTCCATAAATGCTGCTGGAGCATTTGTTAACCCAAAGGGCATGACTGTAAACTCGTAATGACCATACCTAGTTCTGAAAGCAGTTTTAGGTATGTCTTCTTCTTGTACCTTCAATTGATGATATCCGGAGCGTAAATCTATCTTAGAAAAGTATCTAGCTCCTTGTAATTGATCAAAAAGATCATCAATCCTAGGTAATGGATATCGATTCTTAATTGTAACTTTATTCAATTCCCTATAATCGATACACATTCTCACTGGCTAAGGTTGGTTAAGGGTAAGTTAAGAGCTTGGCAGAATGAAGTATTTATAAAACTTTGGTTTGCACCAGAGTCAAATAATACTTTTGCATAAACGTCGTGAACTAGGAACGTACCAGCTATTACGTCAGGAATTAGTTCTGCTTCCTGAGTAGTTAACTGGAAGGCTCTTGCATTCTTCTTGGTAGTTCCTTCTGCAGGTTTGGCTTTGTTATCCGCTAGTTTGTCTAATTTCGGGCAGTCTGGCCTAAAATGTCCAGCCTCTCCGCAGTTGTAGCAGATTGTTGCTTTCTTCTTCCTGCAGTCTTCTTCTTGGTGCCCCGGGATTTTGCAGAAATTGCAATATCCTTTGCATCTTTCAAAATGCTTCCTTTTGCAGGCATTGCAAAATGGAACAGTGGAAGATTGTCCGGTTCCCTTTCTCTTAAAATTACTACGATTACCCATACGGAATCCTTGGGTAATCTTTTTGTAACACCTCGAAAATTCACGTCCTATAATAAGCTGACACGTGTCACGTGTTTGAACGTGTGAAAGAATGTTCTGAAGGGACTAAAGTTGACAATCGTGAAAAGTATGTGAATATACGAGTTCTAAATGTCAACAGTGAATAAATATATTGTACATTAACCCTACATAATGTTTATAACATCAAACGAATAAATCATGGATCATGCGAAGCTAAAAGTGAGAGATTACAAACTACAGGGGTTAAATGTGTCAACATGTTTAAGATTATACCTCTGAGTGACCTTTTGACAAACCCGAAGCTTTGTAACTAGTAATTATGCTCACTAGAATGCACGATATAAATTTCATAAAGTTTCGTTATCGTATGAGAAAGTTATGATCAAATTCGTGTGTTAAGGGTTAAAGCGTAAACGTTGAAAGTTAGGACTTTTCGGGTAACAATTAAGTTAACCGGGGGCTTAACAAAGTGGGTATATGTTTTAAAGCCCTTATAAATCAATTATGAGGGTTCATAATGCAAGAAACAAGTGTCTAAGCAAAGTTTGAAGGGGCAAGGATCAAAACATAAAAATCTAAAGTTAGATTTGAGTCAGACAAGGTGTCGCGCGACGCGAGGCCCATGGGGGGGGGTCCTTCGCGTCACGCCTAGGCCCATCTGGTGCGATTTTCTTGGTTCTTTGTCTGCCATGGCCCTTGTAATCGACTTTTAACCGAATTTCCTCATCTTGGACGACCCCTAGGCACCCCCTAAGCACTAGGAGCACTTGTTGATCAGTTGTGGTGAAGTGTAGACTTGTGTGTCAACAAATTGTGGTGATTAAATCACTATATAAAGCACTAAGTTGCAACAAGTTCTTCACACATTCATTCTTGCATTCCTGATCATTCTGGAGCTCAAGTATTCTCTCAAGTGATCACAAATCATTCATAGGACTCTTGTAAGTTTGCTTAACCTTCTTTAATTGAGTTTAGCTTAGTTATTTAGCTAAAAGTCAAACCGTCGTAATTACGGTTTGACTTCGAGATTAATTAATAATGGCTCAGTCAAATCTCGAATTAAAAGTAGTTATAAGTTGGTAATTATGTGGGTAATAAACCCTCAAAAGGGTTCCCCCTGATTCCCACTCTAACTAGGTCAAATGTCGGGTCAAACTTACTAATAAAAAGTCAACAGAATGTTTAAATTACAATTTATGCATAATTAGCAATGTAGATCACATGCAACCTGTTTGATCATTAATATAACTTGGTAATTAGTGTAAGAACATGTCTAAACATGTTCAACCCGACAATTTCCTGTTTAGACCCGGTTCGGAACCGAAAGTCGCATAGTTTGACTTTTACTTTGACTTTCAGTTCTGACCCGTTTTGGTATGATTTAGAAATACCTAAGAGCTTCATTTGGACCAGGTTACATGATAGTATAACCCTCTGTGATTATACACCATGGTTCATTAATTAACCGATTAATACGCATGATTCCGTTAATTGCCCATATGTTGACCATTATGCCCTTTTCACCTTAAAATGTGATTTTTGAAAAGGTAAAAGAGTAGAAACTTTAATTACTGATATATAAACTTGTATGCAAAGTTTGACATCAGTTTGAGGTGTAGATTAAGAGTTATGCTCGTTAGCGTAAAATGAAAGCCTTATGTTAATTAAACGGCGTAATTAGCGTATAGCCTAGTTAAGCCTACTTTTTAATATCAAAATTATTACCCACTGATGAAATATATTATTTTGGGATTTTTGAAGATTTTTAATTAATTTTAGGCTGAGCATAACTCATAGTCGTAGGCTTAATCCGGTAATTGTCGGTTTTGCCCTTACGGGCTATAAAATGAGTTTTACATATCTAATTGACTCCAAACCTTTTGCTACTGATTACATATGATAAATAAATTATTTTAAGCCTTCTGGAATAATAAAAATATCAACCTTATGTGTCGAACCCGGAAATGGCTTTAATCGCCTTTTTAAGCGTTTTTAACGCATAGTATGTGCTATAACTATATTAAACATACAAGGGTTGATACCTACTGATATTTGAGGCAAATTATAATATTTTAACAGTAAGCAAAGGTTGTTAAACTCAGACTTCAGTTTTGAGCTTTTCGGCTTATGTGAAATTACCAAAATACCCCTACGGGGCATAGTTTGGTTAAAATTGATAAATTTCACATACCTACAATACCTTACTGTTATAAATCAGTAAACTAAGCATTTTTGCTGATTATATCAGACCTGTAACTCAGTATATTACTTAAACTCTTTTATCACCTTATAAATGACCAAACTACCCCTACGGGGCATAGTTTGTGTTTAATTTCATTTCGGGCATAATAAATGATATCTTACTTATGTCACAACATATTTGGAGCATATTAACTTAGGAAACCTGTAAATGGCTCTCATTATTACCCGTTGCGCTTATTACGCGTTCGGTTCGGTTTATGTAACTAGTTTACATAAATTAGCCGAAACGGGTCAAACCTTATCAGTTTTATCTCAAAATCCAGAATGTGTATGAAATACCCATATTAAGCAAGTCTCTGAACTTGTCGGGTATAAATCACATTCTATCCGGTTTTCGCTTAATCGTGCGTACGAACCGTATCTTTGAAACTAACTGGTCTAAGCTTAAGCTTAATTAAAGACCCGTTAGGAATCTAATAGGTTATTAAAAACCTTCGTTCCAGATTAGGAGCACAGTAAAAGCTATCTGTACTTACTGATTTGATATACGGCTGGGATTGAATTTATATTTAGCTCAGGTAAATACTTTTAACTTATTTTCCCTATACGGGCTTGGGTTACGGTATATAGCATACCGCTTGATCGGGCATCAAATCTTCCATCGTTGGGTGGTTAATTGAATAATTTGATCGGCTCGTTTAAACAGTCTTGTTACTTAAAGCCTTTGGGGGGTTAATGACCATGTCCCGGATATCCTTGGCATCATTTTACGAAATGGCCACGACTTAAGCGCGGGGTGTAGGCGTACACCCGTCAGTGCACAAAAGAATATTGTGGTGTGTCTATTGATCTTTAACCCGGACAAGATCCGGGCTACTGAACGCACAAGGAACATGTAATTCGTTCACAAGATTATATATTTAAATAATTCTCCCAATTATAAAAGATTAATTTTGCCTCTGTGCATTTTAATCAAATTATAAAAGATATTTTGTGCCACGTGCATCCAAATTAATTTTCTTAAACCATTTTTAAAATGAGTCAGTTAATTTGTATTTACCAGTGTAAACTGACGTATTTTCCAAAAAGGCTAAATGCAGGTACTATACGTAATAGGCTGGCTACTCCAGGCATCAATAATCAAGTCTCGCAAGCTTTAGATGTTAAAGTCTGTTGAACTACTGTTTCCATTTTATTTTCGATCCGTCTGTGGATAAAAAATCGACTATTGTGATACTGGATATTACAGTAATATATTCGGTTGTATTATATCTTTTAAATTGCTTCCGCTGTGCATATTAAATATTGTGTTGTTTGACTATTATGTTGCCAACCACGTCACGATACTCCCCTACCGGGCCCACCGGTGACACGTTGAAATCGGGGTGTGACAGGTTGGTATCAGAGCCAACATTGAGTGAATTAAACACTAGCTTTTTGGTGTTTAATCTCAATGACACAGTAGCACATTCCTTGACCTCCTGAGTCTAGACTTAACATAGGAATATTCTCAATCCTAATCTGAAAATTTTTGCTTCCAAATTTTATATATACGTCGCCAAGCGAAGAAGCTGTAATAGAAATTCTCCACATCTGGAGCCCTGAAGTGCTGAGCTTCGTACCGCGGCTAGAATGAAATGAGCATCCAAGGAGAGTACGTTCAGAAATAAAATGAAGAAGAAACTCCTCTTGCTGAAGATCGTTTCCTTAATAAGTCCTTATAAGGACATATTTATCTTTTAGTCCCTTCGAGGACAACATTATTCCTTTCAAGTCCTGTTTAGGGCAACCTTGAACTTTTTAATTTTATAGTGGAATAACTAAATATTTATCCTAATCAGGAAATATTAAATAAATGGAAAATAACATTCCTTTTATAAGATCTACTATTATAATAAAATGGCAAAATCTAAAAGGACAAGACCTAGTCTATTGTCATATTAAGACCCGACCAAGATGGCAGTTCCTCAATTTAGATTCAGATCCTTATTAACATTCCTTTTGCAAAATCTACCATTATAATAAAATGACAAAATCTAAAAGGACAAGACCTAGCCTCGTGTCATATAAAGACCCGGCCAAGATGACAGTTCCTCAATTTAGATTCAGATCCTTATTAACATTTCAATTTAGAAATTGTTCTGCGTTAATTATTAAAAAGAATCTTAAAGGTAAAACCTAGCCTAAATGTCAATGCTGACATGGCCAAGATGGTAAAACCTAGCCTAAATGTCAATGCAGACATGGCCAAGATGGTAAAACCTAGCCTAAATGTCATTGCAGACATGGCCAAGACGGTAAAACCTATCCAAAAGATTCTTAACCCAACTAAATGATCTCTGAATCATGGGTTAAATCATCAATTAAGATGATCATATTTTGACCATACGTGGTAATATAACGCCTACGGGCCTTGCTCATTTCTACATGAGCCAAAAGACAGTGGTAGCTATGACTCCCTGTCTGACAAAGGTAATGAACTATGATTCAAACCTTCATGCCTCGATTCTCTGAAATCATGGCTAATAATAATAAAAAAAAAATTTCCTTGTGACTAGGCCTTATGTGCTAATATATATTGTTATTGTTTATAATTAGGATAAATTGTAATAGAAATCCTAAATAAATGTGAGCAATAAATTAACCGAATATGGTCTCTGTTTACCATGGTTAATGAATTACCCTAAGGGGCAATTCCATAATAAACGTCCCTTAGAAGGGAAGTGCCTACGGGCTATAGTTAATGTCCTCTGAGACTAAAGACAGTGGTGGCCCACAACTCCCTGTCAAGAAAAGGTAATGAACTTTGATTCAAACCTTAATGCCTCGATTCTCTGAAATCATGGCTTATAAATTAAACTTGTCTACGCGACTAGGCCATTTGTGCTATTATTAACTTATAAATTAGGATTTATGATAAAAATCTTGAATAAAATAAATATCCTTCCTTCCCTGCCAGTATGTATTTTAAAAAGAATCTTAAAGGTGAAACCTAGCCTACGCGGCAAAGATGGTGAAACCTACTCAAGGGATTCAGATCCTTGTTAACACCTAAGAGCATGTTAAGCACTCCTGACAAATGTGATTCGATAAAATCACAACAGTCATCCCTATATTGGAAATTTTTTTTAAATTCCTAATTTGCCCTATGATCTAGAAATCATGGCTTATATCATCTTATAAGATGATCATATTATAAACATCCGTGAGTGATGAAGTGCCTACGGGCTAAATTTGTTGTCCGATAAGACAACGACAGTGGTGGTCTTCGACCCTGTCTAAAGATGTTGGAATACGTCCAAGCATAGTAGTCGGTAGGGTCCATACGATCTCGACTAAGATCATCTGAAAAGATGATCATACCATAAATATCCCTTAGGAGGGAAATGCCTGTGGGCTATAATTAACGTCCTCCGAGACTAAAGACGGTGGTAGCCTACAACTCCCTGTCAAGAAAAGATGTTTTGCCTACGGGCTATAATAAATTGTCCATCTGAGACATTGACATTATGATCTTTATGATTCCTTGTCTAAGGTGGTGAGCTATGCTCAAGCCGAATAGTCAATATGATTAATGCAATCCTGAATTATATCATCTAAAATGATGAATCCATTATAAACATCCATTAGTGATGTTTCGCCTACGGGCCATATTATATTGTCCATTTGTGACACAAACATTATGATCTCTATGATCCCCTGTTTAAGGTAGTGAGCTGCGCTCAAGCCTAATAGTCTATATGATCATTGCGATCCTGACTAGTATCATCAGTATGATGATCATAAATTCATAACATTGACATCCCTAGTGATGAATTGCCTACATGCTATACTTTACTCTACTGTCGATAAGACAAAATAGTGGTGATCTTTATGATCCCCTATTCAAAATGGTGGGATTATACCCAAACCTAGTAGTCAATATGATCGATGTGATCATGACTAATATCATTAGATGCGATAATTATAGATAGACATCCATTAGTGATGTTAATTGGTTTACCTTTCTGTCAAGGGAATTGCCTTTCAAGACGATGACAGTTGTAGTCTATGACTCCCTGCCCAAAGGTGAAGAACGATGTTCAACCTTAAAACTCCTGATCTAATAAGATTGCAGCCTATGAATTGATGTCCTTGTGACAAATCCACAAGTTATATTGCAAGTCACCCATAACAAGCCTCCGTGCTATAATTCGTCGTTCGTGACAAGTTAACATACTAAATGTTAACATCCCTGGTGACAGGCCTTAGTGGCATATCCTATAACGTCCTGGAGACAAGGCCATTTGTGCCATATCTAAATGTCATTACGACAAGGCCTTCGCGCCATATGATTACTTATGCCCTTCATGACTGGGCTTTATGCCATATCTTTCTACGTCCCTCGAGACAGGCTTCTATGCCATATATGTATATATATATATAACCAAAGTCATGTAAGGCTAGCCTTTGAGCTATGTATAATCATCCTTGTGACAAAGGCAGTTGTGACATTATGGTCCCCTGTCAAGCAGGTATTGGACTCGCTCCAAACCTTGAATGCCATTGATAGTCCTTTTGTGACCTAAGCAAAATGTAATAGATATACATTCAAATAGCATTCATTAAGAATGTTCGGAACATAATGGCCTATACGGTTCGTGGATACCGTGGCTAATCTATGTCAGGTCATCAGGATGATGACTAATAATGGTTTAATTTGGTAATTAGTACCAAGTTTTGAGTATAGAAAACTCGGATGAGATGGGCAATAGTCGCGATGCTATTAATGCGACAAAAGCAAATAATGTCTCAAACGTAAACCTCAATATTAATGGAGTTAATCTCCAAGCGGTGGTTAACGCAGCAGTTTGAAAGGCCATGGGAAGAGGTCATGAAACCATCCAAAGAGCCGAATGCTTCTCACTCTAAATTTCAAAACCACGTTCAATTGCTCATGAGAAGGGCTTTGTTCACACTTCAAATATGAAGGATGAACCAAGGGAGGAGGATAACTCCCAGAAAATCTAAGAAAGAGGGCAAGTACAGGCATAATAAAAAGCAACGAAAGTTCAGTAAGAAGCCTGTATGTAAGAATTGCTATAAAAGACACTAGGGACAATGTCGAATAAGAACCAGGACCAAAGCAGTGTGACATCTGCTAAGGAACAGGTCATCACTTTCCCATGAATGTAGGGACATAAAGAATGCAGTCTATCACGGCTGTGGTGAGTAAGGCCGCATCAGAACTAGATTCCATAAAGCTGCCAAAGAAGGTGCAGCTAAGCCTGGAAAGGCTAAAGGAAGAAATGCCTGAACTCACCTGATGAATGCCAAGAGGCAGTTCACGATGTTATCAAGTACGTTCCTTATCATTTACCAATGATAATTTTCTGCTAAGTGTCATGATTTAATACAGGCAATGATAAATCTTCATAAACCATAAGCTTATCAAACTTTTATATTATCCACAAGGTATAACTTACCAAGGGAACCGTAATAACCGATTCTTCTAGTATCGGCAAGGAATCCTTCCGAAAAATCTAAGAGTACTCTTTCTTCGCATAGAGTACGACAACATATGTTATTTTAATTATTTTTCTCATTGTTTTTCTATCGCCTGCGAATGCCAAACTATGTTCGATAAAAGTGCCATATGAAGATTGGTGTATCCTAGTGTGTCCCATAGATTACTTCCATGCCTGATCAGTATGGAGGTTTAATACATGGAACCCCTGAGATATCCCAATGGTCATATTGTACTAAAGTCGACTAGTAGTATTCAAAGAAGATATCCAGAATGGAATTGTCCAAGTAAATGTTCCCGATTAAGGAATTCGTGGACCTATAACATAAATGTGTCACTTATTTGATACAAGCAATGATGGATGAACTGGAGCCTAAGATATGAAAAATCTCTGTAGCCTCCTTGTATCTTGATTATCTTCTCATAAGTTTTCCCTGCTTACCTCTTGGGAGGCAGGTAGAATTAAGATTAACATCCCACTATGGGCTGGAGTATTGTGAAAACTCCATATTGATTATGGAATAATCGAAACCTTGATTAAGTAGGTTTTAAGACATAGGCTCATATAGCCTGACTCAATATTCTGAGATTTTTATGTTATTGAATAAGAAAGACGGTTCATATTGCTTATGTATTAATTGCCGAAACCCTAATGAGGCAACGATTGAGAATCGCTATCAGCTGCCCAGGATCATCGAGTTGTTCGACTAACTGTAAGGATTAGCTATTCCTTAAGATTAGTTTTGAGCAATGGTTGGAATAACCATCTCACCTTAAGATCAGCTTCTCTATAATAATTGCTATATAAGTATCAAGGTGGCTCCTTTGGATACCTTGTATAAATGAAATATCGAAACATCTGTTGGATGGGCGAGACTTTGAGAAGTCCACATATAAGAATCTGAAAGTTGCATTGGAACCAACGAATAAGATTCATACAAATCCCTAATCATCTGTAAGCTGCCGGCATTCGGCAGAAAATCAAGAATTTATGAAAGTAGCAAACCTCCTAAGATCTTGTTAAAGAATAAGGCTCAACAAAAGATATCACCCAGGAAGGGTGTGCCAAATTTGTTAAATTTTCAGGCTAGTTAAGCTCTGAATATATAGAACCATTCGAAGGAAATCGAATGTATCAAGACCAAGTAGTTTATAAGTTAAAACCAATTTAAGGAGCTTGGCGGAGCTCGCAATACATTGCACACCAGTGATTGAAGGATGTGTTTCGCCCAAAGACAAGGGGAGGCAATGATACGATAAGGGTTATAGTTGATAGACTGACCAAGTTAGAACATTTTCTACCCATTAAGGAGACTTACAGCTCCGACATGTTAGCCCAGTTGTACATAAATAAGATTGTAGCCTTACATGGCATACCGGTGTCTATTATCTCTGACAGAGATACTAGATACACGTCACATTTTTGGAAGAGTTTCCAGCAATCTTTGGGCACGCGTTTGGATTTTAGTACGGCATACCACCCTCAGAATGACGGACAGAGTGAGCGTACCATCCAAACGTTGGAAGACATGCTACGTGCATGTGTAATTGATTTAGGTGGTAGTTGGGATAACCACCTACCATTGATCGAATCCTCCTACAACAACAGCTACCATACCAGCATTAAGGCTGCGCCTTTTTGAGGCCTTATACGGTAGAAAGTGCAGAACGCCCGTTTGTTGGGCGGAAGTTGGAGATGTCCAATTATCAGGACCAGAGATAGTCTTGAAACGACGGACGAGATTGTCTAGATTTGTGACCATCTCAAAGCTGCCCGTGATAGGCAGAAGAGTTACGCAGATCCAAAGCGTGAAGCTTTTCACTTTGAAGTAGGTGACAAAGTGTTACTTAAAGTATCACCCTGGAAGGGGGTGATGCGGTTTGGTAAGAAAGGCAAGCTAAGCCTGAGATACATAGGACCTTTCGAGGTTATCGAACGTGTCGGGTCAGTTGCCTATAAGTTAAACTTACCGGAAGAGCTCAGTGGAATTCACAATGTGTTCCACATCTGCAATCTGAAGAAGTGCTTCGCTGATGAATCACTGGTTATACCACATACAGATGTGCATATAGATGAGAGCTTGAAGTTTGTAGAAAAAAACCGTTGTCGATTGAGGATCGACAGGTTAAGAAGCTTCGAAGGAAGCATGTGCCTATTGTAAAGGTCCCGAATACACGTGGGAGGTTGAATCCACGATGAAAGAAAAGTACCCTTATTTATTTCAGTAAATCTTGGGTCGAGATTTATTTTAAGGGGGTGAGGATGTAACACCTCGAAAATTCACGTCCTATAATAAGCTGACACGTGTCACGTGTTTGAACGTGTGAAAGAATGTTCTGAAGGGACTAAAGTTGACAATCGTGAAAAGTATGTGAATATACGAGTTCTAAATGTCAAAAGTCAATAAATATATTGTACATTAACCCTACATAATGTTTATAACATCAAACGAATAAATCATGGATCATGCGAAGCTAAAAGTGAGAGATTACAAACTACAGGGGTTAAATGTGTCAACATGTTTAAGATTATACCTCTGAGTGACCTTTTGACAAACCCGAAGCTTTGTAACTAGTAATTATGCTCACTAGAATGCACGATATAAATTTCGTAAAGTTTCGTTATCGTATGAGAAAGTTATGATCAAATTCGTGTGCTAAGGGTTAAAGCGTAAACGTTGAAAGTTAGGACTTTTCGGGTAACAATTAAGTTAACCGAGGGCTTAACAAAGTGGGTATATGTTTTAAAGCCCTTATAAATCAATTATGAGGGTTCATAATGCAAGAAACAAGTGTCTAAGCAAAGTTTGAAGGGGCAAGGATCAAAACATAAAAATCTAAAGTTAGATTTGAGTCAGACAAGGTGTCGCGCGACGCGAGGCCCAGGGGGGGGGGGGGGTCCTTCGCGTCACGCCTAGGCCCATCTGGTGCGATTTTCTTGGTTCTTTGTCTGCCATGGCCCTTGTAATCGACTTTTAACCCAATTTGCTCATCTTGGACGACCCCTAGGCACCCCCTAAGCACTAGGAACACTTGTTGATCAGTTGTGGTGAAGTGTAGACTTGTGTGTCAACAAATTGTGGTGATTAAATCACTATATAAAGCACAAAGTTGCAACAAGTTCTTCACACATTCATTCTTGCATTCCTGATCATTCTGGAGCTCAAGTCTTCTCTCAAGTGATCACAAATCATTCATAGGACTCTTGTAAGTTTGCTTAACCTTCTTTAATTGAGTTTAGCTTAGTTATTTAGCTAAAAGTCAAACCGTCGTAATTACGGTTTGACTTCGAGATTAATTAATAATGGCTCAGTCAAATCTCGAATTAAAAGTAGTTATAAGTTGGTAATTATGTGGGTAATAAACCCTCAAAAGGGTTCCCCCTGATTCCCACTCTAACTAGGTCAAATGTCGGGTCAAACTGACTAATAAAAAGTCAACAGAATGTTTAAATTACAATTTATGCATAATTAGCAATGTAGATCACATGCAACCTGTTTGATCATTAATATAACTTGGTAATTAGTGTAAGAACATGTCTAAACATGTTCAACCCGACAATCACTGTTTAGATCCGGTTCGGAACCGAAAGTCGCATAGTTTGACTTTTACTTTGACTTTCAGTTCTGACCCGTTTTGGTATGATTTAGAAATACCTAAGAGCTTCATTTGGACCAGGTTACATGCTTGTATAACCCTCTGTGATTATACACCATGGTTCATTAGTTAACCGATTAATACGCATGATTCCGTTAATTGCCCATATGTTGACCATTATGCCCTTTTCACCTTAAAATGTGATTTTTGAAAAGGTAAAAGAGTAGAAACTTTAATTACTGATATATAAACTTGTATGCAAAGTTTGACATCAGTTTGAGGTGTAGATTAAGAGTTATGCTCGTTAGCGTAAAATGAAAGCCTTATGTTAATTAAACGGCGTAATTAGCGTATAGCCTAGTTAAGCCTACTTTTTAATATCAAACTTATTACCCACTGATGAAATATATTATTTTGGGATTTTTGAAGATTTTTAATTAATTTTAGGCTGAGCATAACTCATAGTCGTAGGCTTAATCCGGTAATTGTCGGTTTTGCCCTTACGGGCTATAAAATGAGTTTTACATATCTAATTGACTCCAAACCTTTTGATACTGATTACATATGATAAATAAATTATTTTAAGCCTTCTGGAATAATAAAAATATCAACCTTATGTGTCGAACCCGGAAATGGCTTTAATCGCCTTTTTAAGCGTTTTTAACGCATAGTATGTGCTATAACTATATTAAACATACAAGGGTTGATACCTACTGATATTTGAGGCAAATTATAATATTTTAACAGTAAGCAAAGGTTGTTAAACTCATACTTCAGTTTTGAGCTTTTCGGCTTATGTGAAATTACCAAAATACCCCTACGGGGCATAGTTTGGTTAAAATTGATAAATTTCACATACCTACAATACCTTACTGTTATAAATCAGTAAACTAAGTATTTTTGCTGATTATATCAGACCTGTAACTCAGGATATTACTTAAACTCTTTTATCACCTTATAAATGACCAAACTACCGCTACGGGGCATAGTTTGTGTTTAATTTCATTTCGGGCATAATAAATGATATCTTACTTATGTCACAACATATTTGGAGCATATTAACTTAGGAAACCTGTAAATGGCTCTCATTATTACCCGTTGCGCTTATTACGCGTTCGGTTTATGTAACTAGTTTACATAAATTAGCCGAAACGGGTCAAACCTTATCAGTTTTATCTCAAAATCCAGAATGTGTATGAAATACCCATATTAAGAAAGTCTCTGAACTTTTCGGGTATAAATCACATTCTATCCGGTCTTCGCTTAATCGTGCGTACGAACCGTATCTTTGAAACTAACCGGTCTGAGCTTAAGCTTAATTAAAGACCCGTTAGGAATCTAATAGGTTATTAAAAACCTTCGTTCCAGATTAGGAGCCCAGTAAATAGTGCGGGGTCTCGCAGCTTTAACGATATCACGGATTTCGCCAATCAATCCCCAAATATAGCGGGAAATATGTACCGGCTCTGGCGAAGACAAGGTTGGTACCACTCTCGCATACTCGAAGAATGTCGAAGTATATCCTAGACAGTCTACATCCACCATCCGGTGGTCAGGAATTTATTTGTCATTTGTTCCTTTTTGTATTCAGGGCAGAATTTTCTTTCCACTAGCTTCTGGAATTCTTCCCAACTCATGGCATAGGCCATATTTCTTCATTTGGCTTGAAGTACCGTATTCCACCATTCTAGCGCCCCTTCTTTGAAAAGATGTGACGCATACATGACCTTGTCTTCCTCGACACATTTACTTATCATAATTACTGCTTTGGTTTTCTCCAACCAACGTAGCGCCGCAATCGCCCCTTCATTGCCTGCAAATTCAGCTGGTTTACAGGCAAGAAATTCCTTATAAGTGCAACCAGGTGTTGCAGCTTTCATTCTTTTGAGAGTTGGGGCTTGCAGTATATTATCATTATTGTTATTGTTGTTGTTGCCGCCTCCGTTTATACTATTACTGAAATTGTCTTCATGTGTACGTTTGCTAGGAATAATTTGAGGTTCAATTGGATTTCGAGCAGCAGCAAGTATTGCTGGAATAGCATTGGCTATTCCCTGAGCAACGATATTCTCGATATCTTGCCTATTCAGGAATTGATCCTCATTGTTATGCTCAGATTGATTAACTTCATTATCGGGTTTGCCATCTGGTAATTAATTTATATAAGTAATTAGTATAAAATGATTAATAATCAAACATAACAAAATAATTGCACATAATCACGTAAACAAATATAGCCAAAATTGTCGATCTTTCAACGTTTGATATTTTATATATTTTATAATAGGCATCCGTACACACTGGTTATCTTATACAAGTTTTATTTAAGTTATTTCACATAATTATATTTATTATATTATTATTAGACACATGCTTCCACCCTCACATGCTATCCCATCAGCTGGCATTTTCAGTAACGACGTTCCCCCTCGTCGTACTTCCAGGAGATCTGTTCTCCCACCTCTCGGATTCGATTTCCTGCATCCATCAGCTCCTCGCCAAAATGGCGGAGTTCAGCCAGATTCTCGTTGCTCATCGGTGGATTGGGTGCAGGCTCTGAGTCAAACTGAGGGAGAAAAGTATAAGGGTTGTTTAAAAGATTCTGGAATTGTCAATCGTTGGTCCACCATTCTTCCATTTCTCCTAAAGGTCGGGTGTTGACAAGGGGATCTGGGATGGCTGGTTCCAAGTTTACTGGAAGCTGGGTTTCAGCAGGATAAGTGAAAAGGTTTTCATTAGCAGGTTTAAGGATATCATAACTTGCTAGTACGTAATCTAGTTCTTCTTGTGACAGCATTTCCTCGGCTTGCTTGGAACTTTCCTAGTTACTGGTTTCCTCCTGCGCACACGCCTCCAGCCCACAATTCTTCTTCTTTTCTTTGGCTTGGGTTTCTCCGGAGGTTGAGCTTGAAATTCCATAGGTTCCTCAACATCGACACAATACCCAGTAAAGTTTTTGGAAACTTCCACATTAACAGGATAGAGATTGAGATTTTTGTGACAACCCTCACTAAACCAGGTATACGTACGACTTAATTAATAATTAATTATTGCTTAATTACTGTGCTTGTTTGAAATTACTGATGAACTGCTACATGAATACTGATACATGCATATACCTGCATCATACTTTACTTACCGTCACTACATTATTTACATGCTGAACCTTAGTGACAAACATGATGCACCAAAAGCACAGTAGCACAATGAACGGATAACCTATTGAACATGCTGATAAAGCCAGCATCAGGCAGACACTGCCTCTAAGGCCTGTATGAGCCAGAAATATTTTACTACACTAGTGGTGAGTGTAGGGATACAAGGGTTGTAGAACTGCGTCTCTAGGAATAAGTTACAATGACTGGATGTGCCTAAAACGTACTCTAAGTACAAAAATTCAGCACTTTAATTAAAATTCAGCATTTGGCTAACTAATAAAGTGCCAAGACATGAGGAAAATATTCCCGACACTTTGGAGGAATAAGTTGTGTCACTAAAAATGGTATTAACGACACTTTAAAGCTTGTTTAACGCTTTAACGGATTACTATCCAACCGAACAACCGGACTATACCCGGAACATGAAAATATTGTTAATAACATTACTTATCTTTTTCTGAGCCAGTTAGGGTCCCTGAATACCCTAACACCCGCAATAAACTTAACTAACTAATACTTAATGTTTAGTTGAAAACTAACTAGATTACCCCCCCCCCCTAACGAGTTCGGTCCCCAAGGGGACACCCTTGTCCTATTTTGATTTAATTAATCACTTATGCTTAATATCAAGGGAACATATGGACTCTTGGATAATAATCTTATGTAATGCCTATAAGTTCAACACTTAACACATTATCACTCTCATCACAACTCACCACAAAACACTCTCTCTCTCTCTCAAAGAGCTCTCGGCCGAACTCCCCTATCCATCCATCAATTTTTCGAGTTTAGTTCAAGCCATTCCAAGCTCATACAAGTGTTAAGGATCACCTACAAGGAAGCTTGGTGCAATCGGAAGGCGAAGGACCTCACTCTATTGCTTTTATCCTCTCATTTTGCGCTTAGATTCATCCCTAGCCTCGAGCTAGTAGTAAGTTGCTATAATCACCCTCTCGAACTATTTTGAAGTGGTTAATATGATTGGTAACGGTTAAAACTCGTAATCTTGCAAAGTGACACACAAAAGTCTACTAAAAACACTAAAAGTGATGGTTAAAAGCTCATATGTTGTGTAAATCTTGTAGTAATTGATTTGTGTGACTATTTGGACCCGATCTATGTTGTGGTAGCTCGGATCGTCATTTAACCCGGGTTGGTCATGATCATGGATCATGACATAAGGTTGTTTTGGAAGTAACAAGGGTTAAAGGATGAAACTCTACCACACACGAATCATGAACTTGTGTAAAAGCGATTTTGCTTGTGAAATAGTGTTTAAAACTAGTAGATCTACGTATCTACAAGCGGTATTTTCAAAGAACCAAGTATCAAAGAAATCATGTTTTCTAAAGACGGATCTTACACTAACACGAATGATTTTTAGAACACACAAGTGTGTAAACACTTGTGTAGCACACACTTTCGACAAAATAACTATTTTTGAAAAAGATGATGAGGAGTTGTAAAGATGGAATTTCTTTAAAAACGGGGTTTTTACGAAACCGGATTGATTTATATAAAGGTCCGCTAAAAGTATTGGGATTTACATCATAGTGTTGGAAAAACTACAAGTTCATGAGATTTATGCGATATACATATTTATTTACTAGTTTGTTGTTTTGGACATTGTTTTGATTGAATGAAAAGAATGTTGGTTTGATTTATAAAAGAAAATGATACGCTTAAAAGCGTGGCCACCTCCAGTTACAGGGGAAACTCTGGCGAAATTTTTTCAAAAACCTAACACTTAGAAATATTTTCACTATAAGTGTTAGAAATGCTTTTCGACTTGTTTTCAAATTATAAATTTCGCCACGACTTTATTCACAAAACATCGGAGGTGGGATTTCACAAAATAAAACTTGGTAAATATATATTTAGTATATATTTTTTTCATAAAGTCACTTGATATGTGTTTATGATTATTTTGTGAAAATACTAGTATTATTTTTAGGGTAAAAATAATACTATCGAATGTTAATGGATCCAAAATAATATGAACGTCTCTACGATAAATATATAAGTTACACCGGTAATTATTATTACCACTCGATCTCTAAAACGTAACTTACGCATTTTAAGAAAATATGACTTAACGCGTATTTTTGTCAAGATATTATTTTGGGAAAATTTATGTAATAGAAAATATAATATTTTTGAGAAGAATATTTATATTTTGGAGTTAGAAATAAAATATATTTTAAGTGAGACTTAATAATATATTTCGAACACACATGTATTAAACCCCCCATCCTTGGGAAGGAAAATGATTACCAAGTATTTACTAAATGTAAACACGAAATAGTTGTCTAACTATTTCCCAAAAACTTAAACCATAAAGCTAAGGCACGGCCGTCCGTCTAATAGAATTAGTACGTGTAGGTCGTCACACAGCTGCTTGATCAGGAGACATACTTGGTAGAGACGCACCACTGTGAGTTCATGTCCCCCTTTTCTCTTAACTGTTTTCAGTTTTCTAAACTACGGGGGTGAAATACATGTTACTTTGATTACAAGTACTTTATACATGGTATAGTTAGCGTAAGGAGGTTTACTACTTAGATCATGTGAGTGGGTAGGAGCAACATGAGGCCATTAGTCCTCATGGTAGGACCGAGGGACAGGAGCGGTAGATCTATCTGGGTGTAGCGAGCCCAGCCCCAGGCCAAACTAGAAACGGACCTCGGGGTGACTTCGTGCCCAACGCATAAATCCGCTAGGTTTGAGTCTCCCTACTTGCACTTCACACATATCAATGGCCTTGCAAACCGTTGGTGATCTCAATTCCCTTATTTGCTACATACCAGGATTTTTATACTTACAAAGGTTTATTTACTCACTTACACATGAACTCGCTCAACATTATTGTTGATTTTTCAACTTACATGTATTTCAGGGAATTAAAGGATCTGGCGCGGTATGACACGTTTTCTCGCTGCACTAGTTACGAGGTCATCCGGGTTTAGGGAATGTGACTCTTTCCTGGACAAGTCACAGTCCTTAAACTATGCTTATGTTATGTTGTGTTTGTTGAACAATGTTTATGTCGCTAGGATGTGTTTCCGTTAAGACAATGTTAATGTATTTGGTTTTTAAAACTTAATCGAATGGATGATCTTGCATGGTTTTATTTCATATAGCTTTGTTATGGTTAAGCTATGGTATTAAGAAGTCACACCAAATTAACCACGCTTCCGCAAAGCCAGGGTGTGACAATTTTGAAGGGCGTCAGATAGTTCATTCATGCTGTTTTGCAGATATGAAAAAAACACACAAAATTCTAGGTTAAAATTTTATAATTTGAATTTTCATATAATAATTAGAAAATTTAAATATTTATTATAATTATCTAATTTATACAAACCATTTATTGAAACAATACATATTTATTCAACTAAAATTTTGAAATATACTAGTGGTTTATTTAATAGATTAAAGTTCCTGGTTTGTAGGTAGCATAGGTGATGGTACTGGTTTGGTGATTTAATCAAAAGTTAGCATTTAGTGCTACCGTGGCTAGCATGTAGAGATCTGTCCATTGTTCATTTAACTCATCTTCCCATGGTGGGTTACTGCATATTTCCTGAGTTTCCTTATTACTCATCACTCCTTTTGGTTGTGACTTCGTTATTTTCTCTTGACTTTTCCTAATAATCAAACTTCTTTTATTAGGGTAAAGTGGTTTTTCAAATTGTGCCTTACGAACAAATATTCCTTCCTCAGTTTCTGCTGAGTATCTTGAGGAATTTGATTGGGATGAGTTTTCCTTATCTTTTGGTACACTATCTAGTTTAAGATAGATATCCGAGATTCTTTGCTTACCCATACTGTAACTAACAATTAGTCAGTTAAAAACACATAATCACAAGATGATAATTATGAAAAATTATGTATTTTTTAAATACTTAATAGGCTTAAATCAGTGGCTCTGATACCACCTTTTCCTGTCACGGCCCCAGCCCCGGTTTGACCCGGTCAGGAGCCGCGGGACAGGAACCCGTGGTATTTATTATTTGATGCGACAGCGGAAGATTTTACAGGATCTTTTATAATTTGAAAATGCCCGATTATTTTATTCCATAATTCGGGATAAACCCCGTAATTTACAATAGAGGAATTTCACTAGGGAATTCCCTGATTTATAAAACATGTTTATTTAATTTTAACTGAGCCACCTCTTCAAGCTTGTTAGTGCTCCGTAGCACGTTTTCCTTGATTTATAGCAGGTCGCCTGAAACATGTTTTAAAAATATTTTGTCAGCGGAGAAATACTGGCGAATCATTCATTTTTACAAAATGACACATAGTTATAAATTACAGCATAAGAGCAATTACAATGGCTTTTATCTTATTTTTATCTGGCGCCGTGTCACCTGGTGATGATGGTCATACCACTATTGGGTCTTTCCCCAAGTAGTGATGATTATCACTGTTAGGATTTATTAGCCTAACCGTGAGAAATTAGTAATGTGCACAATACCCCACTAGCCAGTGATTTAAGATAACCACGACTTAATCCCTGTAATTATAACTTTTGAAAATGTTTGGAGTATTGTAAAATACTGTTGATAAAAAGAGAATGACTCACATTGCAGATTTATACGGGCAGAGCTTAGCCTACTGATTAGCCTTGTAACCTAATTTAAATAACAATGCATACGAACTAGGTCAGTAACTAATACAGCATTTACGATAACTCACGAGATTAAAACCCTCACAACGAATGACAAAGTGCTATACTTAAACATCCGTCGAATTCACGACTAATGACAAAGTATGGCCCTAATGTGGGCAGCACTTAAACATCCATCGGATAGTTTTCAATCGATCGGACATTGAATCGTAGCAGCGATTGAGTTAATACCCGGTATCGTAGCAGCGCCTCGCTATTGTAAAAGTAAATTTCGAATTTGTGCAGTGTGCTTTCGTTTTTGTGAAATGGTTTCGACATCAGTGAACTGCTCACGACCCAACATATTTATAGGTGAAATTTGGGTCTCACGCGGCCCGCGTGAGCCCACCCTTGATCTTTACGCGGCCCGCGAAGGCCAGCTAGACGTAGACTAGGGCTACGATGTCATCAGTAGACTTGCCACGCGTGCAACACATGGCCCGGATACTTATCCGGTCAAACTTAGGGTTGACGCGGCCCGCGTAAGCTTCCCTTAAGGCTTATGCGGCCCGCCTGAAACCCAGATTTCTTGTTTTCTTGGTTTTTCATGCACAGTAGGGTTTCAGGGGTCCGGGTTTGTACTTACGGGTCAATATGGGACATTTTTGAAGGTCCTTACAAAATCAAGATGTTGCGCCATTGCGGTAATGACATTTTCCACTACAATAGAGTGTGGAACCAGTATCCCATGGGTTTACTACTATTGTACCACAATCAGGGGCGAAGCAATGAAGGGGCTGGGGGGCGCCTGACCCCCCGAACTTTTCGCTCAGTAGTGTTATGTATGTACGTTTCGTATAGAATTTTTTAGGTATATGCGTTTTCGACCCCCCGGTTTTATAAAAAAAATTATATATATACTTTTAGTTCCGGTGACCTCCAACTCCCCGGTGGAAATTTTCAAACTTCTCCACCGACTACAATACTACTACATTACTAGCTACTTCTAAATGTTGTTTATACTACTGTCCCTAAATATTAGCGTTTAACTAGTAAGCTTGTAAATGATATCCGCTTCAACAACCACGTCACTAATAATTGCACAATTGGCATCCCATCAACATCACTGGCGGGATCTACATACAAGAGTGGGGGCAGGCGTCCCCCTTAAAAAATATTATCCTCCCCTTTAATAGTTTAGTTAAGTCCCTTGATTATTTCCCACAAAATAAATAATGGGTCACCACTAATCAACATGAGTTTTGCAAACCTAACCAAACTTAACATTTTAGTTGGTAAATATTTTCTATGAAAGTGACAATTCTATAAGGGACAATAACATTTAACAGTATTATAAAGGCATGTCGATTTCATATACATACATTTGAAATATTTTATGATGTTTTTCCATTCTACCTATTGAAATTAAGGGTTTGCCACTCACATTCTTCATAAAAGTAACTATTCACTCAAAAATTTTAACGAATTTCGAACTCTTGTTTCAAATTCCATGACAAACAATAGTTGAGCTTTCATTTGCTCTTTGTTAGTGGTGGGCATAAAGGAAAAGAAAGGGCCACCAATTACTAACTATAGTGAAAATGAGATTGACATAGGATCGAAGATAGTTTGTAGGGTAAGGTGGTCAATACTATATCAAAGAAAAATAAGTTTAAACCCCACAATGCCAATAAAGGCTCCCCCTATAAGGTGATAAGGGCAATGTACGAATGTATATGCATAAAGTACATGTGGGAGATGCATGATTCCTTGTGCAATGGGGAATAGGAATTATAGGTTTGGAAAACCTCATAGAAATGCAAAATAAAGAAAGATGAGAACTTTTAGGTGATGAAAATGAAAGAAGCAATAGTAGAGGGGTTAATTTGCTTTATTACTTTATTGAAGGGTGGTATCAATGTATATTCTAGTTTTATTAAAGCTAGAAAGGTGGGGTTTCTACTTCCGCTATTGTCACTCTCTAGTTTTATGAATATGTATACACCTCCTTTTCTTTGTCTTTCCTTCTTTTTAGTAACCTTTCTCAAAGCAAAATAAAAGATAATACCCACATATATACACACAAAAGATCATCATGAAATAAAAATGACCCTTGACACTGATGTTTACACATGTAACAAATTATATACACACACATATAGCTTTAATTAATTACTAAGTTATGTATCAAAGTGTAAAAAAATATATCACAAACAGGACAAACTTATATACAAATGATTGGCGAAAAAGAAATTGTTGATTATTATATTTATATATGATAATTGAGTGATAAATAGCCTAAATGACGGATTAGTAAACGGCTTTTTTTGTTGATTATGTAAGATCTCATTTTTAGAAGTAATTTTAAATTTGATTTGTAAAGGATAGATTTTTTATAAAATAAAGTCTAAGAACTAATTGTGCCTAAAAAGTAAACTAATTTAAAAAGCTTTAAAACTTGGGGGACTGATTTTGTAAATTTTAGAATGTAGATTCAAAATGGATGCAAGAACATTGACTTGGTCAAAATTAGAGGTGTGTGTTCATGATGGCGACTTGAGTAGGAAAAAAACGAGAAGGAACAATGAAATCTAGCAAACTAAAGCTTTTAATCAAAGATTTAGACTTGACAAACATCTTTAAGAATTAAAGAACATTTGGTAAGCAATTTCTATCCCAAAAACCTATGTTAACGGGTGTTCTTGACCTAATGTTTTGATTTTAAATAAAGTATGGGAATTATGTTTGTTTGTGCTTGTATATTATATATATTTCATTGAATTGGTGTTGTATAAATGTAAGGACTTATTACGCACACTAAGTAGTTTTGAGGCATATTCAGGTTTGTACTTTTGAATATGTTCTCAAAATGTATTGGAGGCTTAACATTCCAAGCAAGTTGAATTGTTTTGGAAATCCTTGATAGACAAAGGAGATTCAAATGATATTTTGAAATGAACATGAATATTGAAGTTATGTTAAAAATATGTTTGGGGAATGTTTCATACATTTCATACACGATTAGAAATCATTAGAACGAGTAAACACAAAATGAAATAAGGTAACATATCAAAACGATTTTTTAAAGAAAGGATATCCATGTATGTGCAAGACCTGGCGTAGACTATGCTGAGTCTAACGTAGCATACCCTGACAGGGATAGCTACACCATATTTCTTATGTGTTAAGCCGCACTACAGGCCGACCTTTACGTTGGTTTGTTTCTCTTTGTAAATTTTAATTATTGATAGTTGGTTTACTCTAGAGTGATTACATGATTCACGATAATACTTACTATACAAAATCATGTTTTGTAAACTTCTGTGTAGTGAAGATCGGTATGCAAGTCTCAGATTAGATCAAGGAACAATCTTTCAAACTTGTTAATCAATGTTTCAAACATGTTAATGTGAAGTCCAACTAACTTTCAAGCTTTTGTATAAACGTGTTTGTATAAAATACAATGTACGATTGCGTTATGGCTTATTATAACCGGTCACGATTGTGTGGTTTGTTTTGCAAAATACATCATTTGAGCGAAATATTTGGGACCAAATTCCGCTACAACTATAAATGGGTGTTTAGAGTGTAATAGTTTTGTAACCTTTACATGACTTGAATCAGGGCATTATTCACATTATTATTGTTGTTATTATTGAGAGTACATATTGATTGCAAAGAAAAACTATTGTGGTAATTTTGGTTAATGTCGATGATTCAATCCTTTATTTCCAGAAAATTTGAATTTGATGCTTAGTGTTTGACAACAAAAGACGTGATCCTTAAATTGGATGAACATTTTAATTTTAGCGTTAGGTCTTCGATAAGACCATTTCAGCGGAAATATAAGAAAATGCATACCCCCTCCCCCTTTTGCCTTCTACTGCGGACCTTGTACGTTTTACAATAAGAGAATGTACAATATCACGGTAACAATATTTTTAAAGTGTTACACTATAATATAATATGTATGTTGTAGTATTCCATGTATACTATAGTAGTTTACATATGTTATGTTATACTATGTCACATTATATATTAATGTATGTTAAAGTTATACGTAGCTTAAAAAACATGTTCCTAATGTGATGTTTTATGAAATTCTCTTATTTAAGTAGTATGTTTTGATGAGTAAATCCAACATATGAGACCCTTACGTTTTTGGGGCATTTTGTAGGATTTTTGGGTTTTGTTTTTTGTTTTTGTTTTTTTTTGTTTTTTGTATACTATTTATTTTATGTAAAAAGTTATGAAAATGAACAAATAGCTGGTAAGAAAACAATGATTATAATGGGTGTGTGTATATATATCAAACACCTAGTAATACAATATCACATAACATTATCTATATTATTAAAAGACGATGGCCGGTAAATAATATTCTCACCATCTTTAACAATATCTATTAAGACAACAATTGGCTCCTACCCTGTGGTACGTTTGCACACCTTGATGTGTGTTCAATCCCCATCACCCTCCTTTCTCCGGTCGGTTATTTGGATGTTTCCCCTTTTCCATTTTATTTTTACTAAATATTTTTTTAAACATTAAATTTAGAAAGTATTCATAGCATCTTTGAAATGTTAAACATGATAAATGTAGAAAGTATTCATAGCATCTTTGAAATGTTAAACATGATAAATGTAGTTTTAGATTTCTTTTTTAATTCTATGATTATTTAACTAAAAGGTATTATTTAACTAAATAGTTTTTAAATGCAAAATTTAATATTTTATTTAATTATTAAACTTAATATATTTTCGTTAGTCACTTTATTTAATAAATTTGATTTAGAAATGTTAAATTTATGCACGTAACAGTTTTACACGCTTTTATGTTTGAATCTTTTGATTAGAGTTAAATGTCATTTTAGTCCCTGTGGTTTGGGTCATTTTGCTAGTTTAGTCCAAATGTTTCATTTTTTATCTGTGGGTTTAAAATGTTTTCACCGTTGCCATTTTAATCCACTGGGTTAACTTCATCCATTTTTTCTGTTAACGAGAAGGCCAATTCAGTCATTTGATATGGCCGAATTGCCCTTCTAGTTAACAGAATTACATATAAAATGATCAAATTAGACTTCTCTTTAACAGAAAAAATGGATGAAGTTAACCCAGTAGACTAAAATGACAACAATGAAACCTTTTTGGACCCACATGTGAAATTAAAACATTTGAACTAAACTGACAAAATGGCTCAAACCACATGGACTAAAATGGCATTTAACTCTTTAGATTATGTAACACGACATAAATTTTTTTGTGATTTCTGAATATACCATTACCATATGGTTCTTTTTAATCTAAATTTCGAACTATGACGATACCCGTAGCATATAAGAAAGAATCGTACTACCTTTTATAATTTACTTACCCGTTTATGCTAAAAATCATTTTTAAATGAACATATACCACTAAAATAAAAATAAAAAACTAAAATGATAATGTAAAGAAATATGAGCGTGACACGTCCATCATATTTCCCACTTTTTTCCTCTATATGATTTTGTTTTCATGTCAGATGCCACTTGTGTCATTCCTTTTGTGAAAAAACATCATCTCTCTAAATAGTCTAATTCCCCCTTTTTATATAAATTTACATATAAAAATACAACTTACACTATCACACTTAACAGAGTGTTTCTATTTAGGGGTATCTTTCGGTATACTACGGGGCTGTTTGGTAGCATCTGAATGGTCATTAAGAGGCTACCTCTTAATGGAACCATTAAGAATTTTACCAATGAGAAAGTAAAAGAATGTGACATGTGATGATTTACCATTCAGAGGTTACCTCTTAACCATTCAGACTTGAGGTTACCTCTTATTCATTCAGAGGTTTTAAACCATTAAGAGGTAGCATCTGAATGGACATTAAGAGGCTACCAAATAGCCCCTGCATGTTTACCCATTTCTTGTATACCCATATTCTCATTCCTTTACATGGAGAATACATAAAGTTCTACAATTATATATATTATTATATATTATTACGTGGTAAATATTATTATTATGATATGATATAATTATATAATAAAAAAACAATATATTGTATAATGGTGTTGTGTATAAATGGTATTACAATTTACAAATATATATAGAGTAATTATATACCATGAAATATAATAATAAACGAGTCAAACTATATTTATATATTTTTTATGAGCCATGCTCGAACTTTATTCTATCTTTTCACATGGATCTAGAATACATAAAGTATTATAAAATATTTTATTATATATAATTACATGGTGAATATTATTATATAACTATAATAAGAAAACAATATTGTATAATTTGTTATGTGTATAACTAAAGCTATAAATATATACATATAGAGTAATTTAATTTAAATAATATGAATTAGCAACAATAGGTTTCTCTGGCAAAAGAACCCATGCGATGGAGATGGTGTTGGTCCTCGAGTCCAAGTCTAGAGAGAGAAGTGGTTGGCACGGTGTATCAGCAGTGGAACGCGGTGGATGGCCACCGTAGATGGCAGTGGTGGCCGTCTTCCCTGATATTTTAAAACCCTAGAATTTCTGCTTCAACCACTCACCAACCTCCTTCCCACTACCAGAATTATAACTTAAAATACAATAACAAAAGGCTAAAACTAGATTTTATAACTTAACTTAGGCCATGCGTAGTCATAACGCCCCTTTGTGGGCGTTATGCGACACGTGGCGCGCCACGTGTGCGGGTGGGCGTTATGGGGCGTTATGCATTTAAGCCCGTAGTCATAAAGCCCCCGCCTAATCATTACCTATTTAATAATTTTCAATTTTATTAATTAATATAAAAAACATTGCTTAAATTTGATTGGTGGAAAGTTTGAAAGATTCCCACATAACCGCGCGATATGCATAGCGCTCCTCAAATTTTTTTGTCTCATAACGCCCCCCGTAATGGTGTTCGGGGCGTTATGGGGGCGTTATGAAGGAAAAGGGCGCCATATACAGCCCCATTACACATGCTCTTACAAGCCACGATCAAATATTAGTAATATAACACGAATCAAGTTATAGCTCAAACTTTAGCTTTTTAAGGTAACTGAACTGAGTGCAACCTTAATCGAATTTGGACTCAGCTATTTCAATTCACACCCTACACAGGATAAGCCCTTCCTGCGTTCTATTTATCACTCTCCCCCATCATGCCATCGAGAAATTAATCTTAAACCATATTATGTTATAGCATCCCATTGGTTGATGTCGACCTTCTATCAAGACAACCCCACATGAAATACATCAACGTTTATAACTTTTTCTCCATTCTTGATGTTGCTAAAAACTCTATACACTAGAATCGTTTTCATTGTTGAAGACATTTATCTTTCTAAAAGCATATATGACATCAACGTAGATACGTGAGCAAGTAAAATAACTTTTCTTCAACTTCTATATTGTTAGAGACATTATACAACGGTACCTAGCGTCATGAAAACCAGCATGTAACCATTGATTTTAAACATGATAAAAAAACACTTTAGTTTAAAAAAAATCCGACATATTAAATTACATGATAATATATATGTTTCTAACACTAATCTTTTGGGTATAAGAGCTTGAATTCTTTAACAATCAAAACACTTTTTAGAAGTTTATAATTTATAAATCAATTACAAGTATATTTGCTTTATTAGTGGCCGGCTAAGAAGCAACAATCATTGATGGTGGTTACTTGCTTTTTTCATTGTTTACTCTTCAAGTTTGGAAATTATGTTTTTAATCATAAATTAATTACAAACTTATGTTTGATAAAGCTATGATATTATTAATAATAACTAGAGTTAAATGCCATTTTAGTCCCTGTGGTTTGGGTCATTTTGCCAGTTTAGTCCAAATATTTTATTTTTCACATGTGGGTCTAAAAAGGTTTCACCGTTGCCATTTTAGTCCACTGGGTTAACTTTATCCATTTTTTCTGTTAACGAGAAGGGCAATTAAGTCATTTTATATGTAATTCTATTAACTAGAAGGGAAATTCAGCCATATAAAATGACCGAATTACCATTCTCGTTAACAGAAAAAATGGATGAAGTTAACCCAGTGGACTAAAATGGCAACGGTGAAACATTTTTGGACCCACATGTGAAAAATAAAACCTTTGGACTAAACTGTCAAAATAGCCCAAACCACAGGGACTAAAATGGCATTTAACTCTAATAACTATTTATCAAAGGTCGTAAATTACACAAACTTGCACACGCATAGAAGTGTAGTTCTTGTGCTATGTGCCCAACAAAGCCACTATGCTCCACACCTTTTATTTTGTCTTTCTTTTACAATAGTAGTAGCTTTCAAAAGGGCTTTTTCCACATTAAAATCTCCCAAACCCAAAACGATCCTACTTAAACAAAAACATATACACCATGCAGTGAAATGTGTACGTCTTGCCCACGAACCTTTGCTTTCTAGCACTAGTGGAGCCAAAAGTTCGACTCCACGAACACAAGGTATCAACATTTAAAATTTGTGTATTTTCCTAATTTAAACATTTTCAAATGTTATAAGTAATTGTTTACAATCTTGTTTAAAAAGTAAGCCTTAGACTCAGTTTAAGTCGCATATATGATCAGGGGCAGATCTAGCCTTATTTACCGGGTTCTTAGGAACCCACTCGATTTAGAATTTTTTGTGAGAACCTATAGAATTTATAGAATTGTTAATGAAAACCTAAATATTTATAGTGAAAACCACCCACTGGAAAAAAAAAATCCTAGACCGCCACTCTATATGATCCGATTTTTTATATATGAAACATTACCAATGTTGGAAATCTAGGGTGGACGAAGTCCACTTCGGAAGCAGGGGTGTGAATTTCTGACACGACACGACACGAACCTAACACGAAATTTTTGGGTTTGGGTTTACCTTAAACGGGTTTGAGTCAATTTCAAGTTGAACCCGAGAACCCGTTTAACTAAACGGGATGGGTTCGGGTCAACCCGGTCAGGTTGGCCGATTGACCCGTTTAACCCATTTATATTATATTACATCTTTTTACAATATGTTTTATGTCATAATCAATTTGGGTATGAATTTTATGCCATAATTATAACTTAAAAAAAGAAATTGACATAAGATTTTATAATTTAAATGTAATTCTGTTATATATATTTGTGTTATTTTGTAGTAGATTTTAATTTTAATACATATTAATTTGCGGAAAAAAATAAAAAATTCCGGTTGAACTGGTCGTGTTCGAGTCAATTCACAAATATTCGAGTCGTGTTTGGGTTCGTCTAAAATTTTCGGGTTCCAGATCGGGTTGTACCCGCCAACCCACGAACACGACCCATTTAGCACCTTTGTTCGAAAGCATCATTGGGGAATTAAAACCGTCCATCTCACACCAAATCGTTCCATGTGGTGGGATGTTGTAGGAGATGAAGACCGAGCGTGGAGAAAGATGTGTGAGAGATCGAGACGACACGCATTGCCTGCATAATTTTTTCCCTGGAGGTATCATCCCATGTCCATTTCATGGACCCTTAGTAAGAAAATGATTTTTCATCGACTTTAAACACAAATAGTCTTTTTTTTAACAACGATATATTAAGGGCCCATTGTAGTGTCATTTGCAATCTCATTTCTAGACCTTTGAAATAGCTTTATACACAAATAGTCTCTCTTTTATGATGCCAATTTGTGTATGATATATATCCATCATCCATGTTGGGTTATTTGATATACTTTTTCTTTTCTAAATTTATAAAAAAAAGTAGGACATGTCCACACATATTAATCATACAACTTTTGACGTTTAATGTTTTTCTCATATGTATACACAAATAGTCTCTCTATCTTAGTTCATCACGACGGAAAAACTACGAAATCCTGAAACTGAGAAAAACAAACCAAATATTTTTCAAACAGATGCAACATACATTTTTCAGGTAAATTTTCGGGCTTGTGAGTCTACTCCGATAAGTACATCTACACTTGCACGCGACACGACCCGAGTGACACTTAGTTTTTAGTCATTTAGATTTTATTTTAATTCTATTCAATAACGTGGGAATATTTAGAAGTAAGAAGAAGAGCAAATCGCTGAGGTACCTAATTTGTTGATTTTGTCACTTGTTGTGAAATGGGTGTGAAGACAGAGAGAAATGAAGGAGACTGTTGAGTGAAAAATAAAAGTAAAAAGTAAAAACTGGAAGGAAGGGTCAACAGCATCCCAGCCTTTAGGCTCCAGTTAAAATTTCGTACCAGTCTTTGAATACGCAGCTTTTGATGTTGATTTTTCAAGTCACGTAAAATAAATTTCAAGGATTTGAATATCTTACTTAGGGGCGGACCCAATGCTTTAGCAGCCATAGCACATGCTACGGGTCAAGTGCGTATTCATAGTGTATTTTTTTCCGGTTTTATATCAAAGATACCCCTAAAATAACACAAGGATACCCCTAACCAACCCAAACTTGTAAAATAATTGAGCCCGATTGAAAGAGTGGCTCAATTGCCCAAATTATTAATAATATAATTGAAATTGTGGCCCAATTAGTTAGGTATTTGTTTTACTTGATTTATTTATTGTCTTTTTTATATTGTATTATTGCATAGTAAAAAAAAAATTAGGATACCCCTGATTTAATGGGCTAGTTCCGACACTCTTACTGTTATTCTTCTCTTACACACACGGTCTACCATATTTCCCTTGTTTGAATTCTAAACGTACAATACTTTGATGTTGATTTCTCTGTTACTCATAAGACTGACCGATTTGTTTTTTAAAAGAATAGAAAAATAGTAGGATCTTAAAGATATTATAGTTTTATGTGTGATCAGTTTTTGTATTTCTATTTTATAAAATAATTTATAAAACTCAGTATGAAAAAGACTTTAAGTATGATAAAAAAATAGTTAAATGTGTGGTTTGAACCATTTTGCCAGTTTAGTCCAAAGGTTTGAAACGTTGTCATTTTAGTTCAAATAGTTTCAAACGTTTCCATTTTAGTCCACTGTGTTAACTCCATCCCTTTCTTCTGTTAACTAGAAGGACATTTCGGTCATTTTATTTGTATATTCTTTTAATTAGAAGGGCAATTCGACCATATAAAATGATCGAATTACCCTTCTAGCTAACAGAAAAAATGGACGGGGTTAACCCAGTGGACTAAAATGGCAACGTTTCAAACCTTTGGACTAAACTGGCAAAATGACACAAACCATAGGGACTAAAATGACATTTAACTCTAAAAAAATATATATGTTGTGAGTTAAAAAATAATGAAGTTTGATAAAAAATGAGAAATAAGAGGAAAATATTAAGTTTATTTACAAATTATGCGGCGGTTTTAGGAACTGGCGTTAATGACCTGGATTAGTTTCAACTTGTTTTTAAACCGACTATCTGCCTATCTCACACATCCTTTGGACCAGGGGCGGATTTAGAGGTAAAGACCGGGTTCCCAGGAACCCAGTCTTTTCGAAAAAAAAACGTTTTTTTGTAGTGTAAATCTTGTATGATTTGGAAAAAAAAACGTTTTTTTTGTAGTGTAAACCTTGTATGATTTGGAAAAAGGAACCCAGTGATTTCTCCGGTTGGATCCGCCACTGCTTTGGACATACTCTTAAATTTACACATATGTTCAGTTTGCAACTATAACCCTCAACCATTTAGGGAGTAACGTATTTTCAGACACATTGATACTGTTAGGCCACAAACAATTTGGTTTTTCTTTTCCACTTTTAACCAGAGTTTTTAAGTGGGTTGCATTAAGTTTATAATGATAACCTATTTATCAGTTAAAATGATCTATAAAAGTATGGGATCGAATTAGCAATCGAAAATTTAAGTTTTCCCTTATGTAATGTTAAGGTCTTGCCTAATGCCTACCTACCTTTTTAGAGGCATAGCAAGTTCGAGTAGAATAGTATATAAGGCTGGAGGGTGTGGGGGTCATCCCCAGCCCGTCCAGGTTCGTCGCCGCCCCACCCCCCATATCCCCCCATACCGGCGTCGTCCCAAACGTCTACACCCCGACGTTGAAGACGCTCCACTACAAGACAAAACCACACTCACACACACATATACATACAACTCATATATATATATTTTAGGCTCATCCAGGATCCACTAAAAAGTGGATTTTGCCTAAGTAGCCTAAGAAGGAATCTTAACCATTCATTTTTCAAATCAATGGTTAAGATGAAAGGGTAGGGGAAAGGAGGAGTGCAAGGGTATCTTGGGAAAATCCTATTTGTGGACTTTCTCTCTCCACATGCAAGTCACATGCATATTCCACCCTCATATTTTAAACGTTCATAACTTTTTTATACGACATTATTTTTTTATAAAAATTTCACCGTAAAATCGAGCGTCTTTTTATCTTTAATTTGAGTACCATATTGCTATATAAAATATGAAGACTAAAAAAACCCACTTAAATTTGTTGTATTTCTATGTTATATAACATTTTTTGTGCTGAATTTTTGTACTATATTTTTGTGCTGAATTTTTTTGTCTTAAATTATTTTTCCTCATTTTTTTTGTGCTAGATTTTTTTGTACTACATTTTTTGCTAAATTTTTTCGTGCTATATTTCTTTGTACTAGATTTTTTTGTGCTATATTTTTTTGTAGTACATTTTTTGTGCTAGATTTTTTGTGCTATATTTTTTTGTACTACATTTTTTGTGCTAGATTTTTTTGTACTAGATTTTTTTTGTTTATATTTTTTAAAAACAAAAGGGTGCCACATGTCATTTTCACTCCTATTTATAAGGAACAAAATGCCCTTTATTCCTACTTATTAGGAGTGCCACATGTCATCATCACAATCCTTCTTAGGCTACTTAGGCAAAATCCACTTTTTAGTGGATCCTTCCCCCATCCCCCATTTCCTTAGTTTCATCCCCTTTACCCAATTCTCATACCCATCGTACGTGTCGCTTACGTGACGGGTTATCCTCCAAGAATGATCCTCAACCATATCGCGTAGCCTAATATTTACAACACATGACAAGATTTAGATTGATAAGCTACTATTCATCTTCGAGAAATTATTATATAGAGTCACTCATGTTACTTCATTTTTCAACTTTATTAACAGATGTGATTGCACACCCAATATATTTATTTATTTGATACATCATAAATAAAATACGAACAGAAAAATTTGGCTGTCTAAAAATGGCCAATATCTTTACCCAATCTACTGAAAATATTTTTTTTTATAAAATGTCTCTGTCATCTATCACAGTCTTTGTCGGGCCCATATCTGGTACTTGGTTATTATTCGTATAAAACCACATGGCTTGTTACCGGCCCAAACTACGGGCCCATACTAAACCCGTGACTTCAACAATATTCTTTGTTACATTCTTCACGAGTCTTCATAAATTGGGCCCTACTCCAGGCCCTTCATTCCCACCCTTTGCAACTCGTGAGTTGTGACCACATAAAGTGATCTCAAAACTTACTTAAATGGTTGTTGTAGCGGAAAGGGCTCCGTTGACAGGCCATGCAAATGCACGGCATGATTGAGGATACTTTGGTGGCGCGCTAGCTACTACTGATGGCTCCAAACCGGTGGACCCGGCCTGAGTGTTGTAAAGATGTTGTCAGGCTGATATGAAGTGTTTGGTTCGTATAGGGAGTAGATAACGTTGCCTAATTTCGGATTTGAACTCGTGCTCGATGTGTAATATGCCTTATAGATCACAGGACACAAACACACACATCCTTGTATATGATTTATCATAGATAGGGGTGCTAAACGGGTCGTGTTCGCGGGTTGGCAGGTTCAACCCGACCCGAACCCGAAAATTTTACACAAACCCGAACCCGACCCGAACCCGAAAATCGTATCATACATAACAACCCGAACACGACCCGAAGTTTCGTGGGTTGACCCGAACACGACCCGTTCAACCCGAATTTTTTTATTTTTTTCTGAAATTAATATATTAAAATTAAAATTTACTTAAAAAACACAAATGTATATAATAATATCATATTTAAATTATAAAATCTATGATAATTTCTCTTTTTAAGTTATAATCATGGCATAAAATACACATCCCATTTAATTTATGACATAAAATATATTGTAAAAAAATATAATATAGTATAAATGTGTTAAACGGGTCAACCCGCCAACCCGACTAGGTTCACCCGAACCCGACCCGTTAACCTAAATGGGTTCGCGGGTTCAACCTGAAACTGACCCGAACCCGTTTAGACTAAACCTAAACCCGCGAATTTCGTGTTAGGTTCGTGTCGGGTTTTCGGGTCGTGTCAAAATTTTACACCCCTAATCATAGAATAGAAGTTTAGTTATGTACAAATATACTAAACAAATGGCCGGTGGGTAGCCACCGGTAAAAGACAAAAAGTCACCCTAACTTTATAAATTGACAAAGTCATCTTAAACTTTCTGAATTGACAAAAACAACCCTTAGGCTTTAGAAAACTTTTTAAAACTTTATAAATTGTCATTTTCACCCCTTTAGATTCTAACTTTCCAAATTTACCCCATATATTTTCATTGTTTAGCTTAAAATTGAAGGCTATTTTTATATACGTGTCGATATAAATTGGTGTTTCAAAGTTAATTTTTTTGGCAACGAGTCGGATCATATGCGTCTTCATGCTTATTTTTATGTACATTTTTTTGTTGGTCTACATTTTGACATTTTAATGTACGTGTCGGTATAAATTTAATGTTTCAACGTACACGATATGAATTCATGTTTCGACATATTTTTTTTCGAAACGTGTCTGATCAAATATAAAATGTTTTTATGCTTACTTTTGCTTACGTTTTTTGTTGGTTTACGTTTTGACGTAAACTATGTTTGGAAACGAGTCAACTCAAATATAATACGTATTCATTAAACGGTATAAATTTGAGTTATCGTACGTTTTAACGCATCTGAGTCTTGATGCAATGGTAAGGGTGGTGTAGTCGTTAGGTGGAACCCTCACTAAACGAACCAACTCGGGTTGTCGAAACAATTAAGGCGTCCCGCCGAACCAACTCGGGTTCAATTTCGATATTGTAGCATGTAGATTGGTTGCAATCCACTCGTGACCAGATCCGTTTATACTCACATTCGACGAGAAACGATGAAGATCTTGTAACCACCATTGGTCTTAGAGAGGATCTATAACTTGAGGCGAAATCACAACCAATACGAGGAGGGGAGTAGGATGAGTAGAAAAAACAAATTACCAAAATAACATAACCAATTGAGAAGCTGATGGTTTGAATATGGTTTTTTAATCGATCTTTGTGGTTCAGTTATGTTAATTTGTATAACATAACTGAACTGTAACAACCCTCAATAAAACCGACACTCTCGAATATTTTCGACACCCTATTATATTTTAAAATGTCTCAATATGTCTTTAAATACACCCTGTATGTGAAAACCGAGCCCAAAATACAGTATAGCATTAAAAATAAAATAAAAATAGAAATATTAAGTTGAGGCGGGCCGCGTAGGACCCACCCCAACCTTACGCGGGCGGTATCAGGGTTAGAACCTGATTTCGTTTGATTTATTAAGTTCAAGCGGGCCGCGTAAGACCCCCGTTAAGTTAACGCGGGCCGCGTGAGATCAAGTTAGTGGCGCAGCCCGGTGGTGACATGTGTCATCATCGTGTCAAGTCTAGATGGTGATCCGGACGAGCTACGCTTTGACCGAGGTTTGACGCGGGCCGCATAGCTCTAAGGCTACGCTTACGCGGGCCGCTTGAGAGTCAAGTTCAGCAACTATATAAAGGAGGCCTCGGGCTTCAACTCAATTCGCTCATAAACGTTTCTGTATCTCAAATTCTGAAATATTAGGCATAATTTTCGGGTATTATATCCCCCTAATTAGCGAGGTTCTACTCCGTTGTAAGTATTATAACCCCAGTTTCATATTTGATACGCTGCCCGATTGATTTAGGGTTTCGTAACAACTGTCGTGGTTCTGCCCGACGTAGTTGTTGGAATACCGTCTCGGGGAGGGTATCATTAATATTTTCAAAGGGTTATTATACTAACCTAGGTACATTTGTGAAAATTATAGATTAATCCCAGGAAACCCTTACGCGAAGTCTAAAATAGCAATGTGAGTTTATCCTCTTTTTGTTAACAATTTTGTAATGTTTTACAAAACCTTAAATGTTTTACAATGTGATTAAGCAGTGATTGAGTCTTTGTAGTTCTTCAATTACTGCCGGTATGTTGGGGTTTTGTATACAAAATTTACTACACTGTGAGTAGTTAGTCGGGGCGACAATACGTTACCATTGGACAACGAGTTAGCCAATATGTAATATGACCCACCAGTCAGGATTGACAGTACTGAATGAGTAATTGTGTAGAAATAAACAATGTGATCGCTCTCAATACTGTTTTAATTGATAAAATGTTTCTTGATTAAACTGGGATTCACTCACTAGTATTTCCCACTGACAAATATTTTTAAAACGCGTTTCAGGTAACACAATGTGACAGCCAATTAGTAAAAAGCCAGCTGGAGAGCACTGAAGGCTTGGGAAAAATGTGGCTATAAAAGTTACCTAAAAGACGATGTTTTAAATTCAATAAAATAGGGTTTATCCCTATAAATGTATTGTAATAAGAAACTTGGGGTTTACCCATGTGATTATTAATATCAAATATGGTGGTTTTACTCTGATAAACATTTCCTAACTACGGTCCTGATGTAATTTCCGCTGCCAAATTAACAAGCTGATACCACCGAAACTCTGAGTTCGCGTCCGTCCGTTCCCGGGACAGATAAGGGATCGGGGGTTGCGACATGAACCGTGTTAAAACTAACTCTTATATTTTTCATTTTTATATATTAAAAAACTTGTTGATTTTTTGTTTGGCTCAAAGTTTCTCTGCATGAATTGACCCACACCTAGAATGGGGTTAACCGAATTAATCAAATCCATCTTTTTTCAATAACCGAAATAAATAAAATCGATAGATTATGAAAGTATGAAAACGGGAGCATGTGTTTTAGGTTCAATTGTAACCCATAACCAAGCCATGCCCAACCCTGATAAGAAACAAAACAAAACTCTAAATGTGATGATAATACAGTGTCCTTTTTTACAGGAATGCAATGTGTTGAAATCCAGATTTTATACCGAATCAGATTGGGCTCAAAAACGGTTTAACCAGGTGTATCGGGTGGTTCAACCGGGTGTACAGGACGATTTAATCGGTTTTACCAGACGGTTGAACCGGTACTACGGCCGGTTTGAACCGGTTTTTAAAACATTGTAGGAATGCGTATAATACACTTAGTTTTGTTTATTAAAAACACATAAGAATATAGTTTTTATAAAATACGGCACATTCTAAAATTTTATTTGTCTAGAGTTGCACAAAAAAACCGGGTTTTAACGGTAACCAAAGTCGATTACTAACCGATATATTAATTGGTTTTTTCGGTTAACCAGTTATTATCACTTTGTTTTTGTTTTTTAGCCCATTTACATAAATACATACATATAAGTAAATAAAATCGAATTTCGTTGAGGTTTTATAGACATTTTGTTTATTTTTTTAAATAGGTAAAAAAAACCTGTTTTTAAACCTATTATAGGTTAACCGGTTTTCTTTAGCCTAGTTGGTTATAATAAGTTATTATAACTTTCCACCAAGCAAAACCGGTTAGTTATAACCAGTTAATATATATATACCAGAGAGGGTGGTGATATTAAAAATAAAACTTTAAAAATAAAACTTCAAATAAAAAGGAGATTTAAAACATACAGAGAATGATGATATGCACAGCGGATGATGATGGATGAGAGTATGCACAGCGGAGTAGAAAGTTGCAGAAGAAAGGAGTTTTTATTTTTATTTTTTTTATGTGTGTGTTGGAATATAATATGAAGAACTGGAGAAAATTTGGGATGTTAAGGGAGTTGAGCTAAAGAGATGTGGAGAGAGTTTAGTGTGCCATTGAAGTAATAATATTATTGCTGGTAATGGTTATTCGTACTTACAACAACTTACAAATACTTCTATATATAGGCATATAAGGAAAGAATAATAACACAAAAGTCAAAAAGCCTAATCTAAAAAGAATAGTAGGAGAATAATTACAAAGCTAAATTCCAAAATTAGTGTTGAAAATTATTGCCCTCTGTCGACCACTTTCTGTATATAATTGAACTTGTAAAACGTCATGGCTTACGACATGATTTTTGTCTTCTGTCGTCATTTATTACGTCATCTTCTAGAAGTCTCTGTGTGTGCTGTCTATCGACTGTGGACTCGAACAGTCTTCGTGTTCACAATCTTCGTCTTCTAGGTTGATGATGTGCTGTAGCTGCAAAGTGTCTCCTTCCCCTGCAAAGGGTAGAAGCATTCTCCAATTTGTTTTTGTATAGACTTGTATGTAGTGTCCTTCGCCTACTAATTGATAGTTTCTCCATGGAAAATAGTCAGGAAGTTCTGGAGTTTCCTGATGTTTTTTAATAAACTGTGTAAAACTATCTGAGATTTCTTTTGTTGCATGATCTGTATGACTCAACCAAGGTAAAGTTGCAAACTCTATATTGGTTTTTGTCATTGCTGTTTGTAGGTGCTTGTTTGTATTTTTATGTTCAATGAAAATTCTTTTTCTAGCAGGTCTGTATGTATATGCATCTGTGTGAGGAAATGAGGAAAATATTTTGCAACCAATAATCGATGTTGTCGATCTTATTGCAATATTTCCTGCTACTAGAATCATTTTTTCTCCAAGCTGATTGAGGAGATCTTCTGTTTTTCTGTTTAACTTGATTTCCAAATAATCAATCATACCATGATGATAAAATTGAATTATTTGTTCATCTGTCAACTTTGTAGGATGGTATACTTGAAGCAACAGAAGACCAATACCATCTCCTGCTTCATTTGTTCTTTCTACCACTGTGAATCCTTGTTGTTCACTGTCAAATCTGAATGCCATATCTACCAGCTGTTGTTGCAAATTGTACAGAATTAGAGGAAATTCTGCACATACTTTCTGTGAAACAAGATTCTCGAATTCTAGGAACCTTTCTGTAACTGGTCTTAGACAAGGCCACCAAGGTGTATCAAGAATCCTTGTCCTAAAACACTCAAAAGTCCTGTGTACATCTGTTTTTTCTTTATTTTCTTTTTTCTCTAGCCTCTGTAATAACTGTGTATTTTTTGTTTCGAGCAAACTCATTTTTTGTTTTAGCAGGCTATTTTCAATTTTCAATTGTATATCTTGTGCATTTTTTGTTTTTTCCTCGAGCTGTGTTTTTAATGTAGAAATAATTTCTTGTTGAGCTTTTATATAATGCTCTGGATTTGTTTTAGCCATGTCAGAAAAGCTTTTAACCTCTTCAGGTTCTATGTAAAGATTTTGTAAACCAAAATTGCCTCTTGCTGCTTTAAGGGCTTCAGCAAAACTTGTATAACCCTTCCAAAATGATCCTCCTGTACAAGTTATGTGTTGTGTAACTGTTTCCCATTTGTTAAAAATACCAATCTTTGTGCCCCTAAATATTACATAATGTGTAAAATTTGGTTTTATTTTAAACTGTCTTTCAGGTGTTTTTGAACTTTGTTCCTGAAAGTAAATGCTTAAAGCATTTAAAACCTGTACTTTAAACGTTGAAGCTTGTGGCATGGTTTGAATATGTCATAAGTTGTCTAATAAACATTGCTGTTTATCTGTGAGTTTCATTCCCATAATAGGACGAAACTTTTTATCAACTTCATTGCATATCTGTAAAGCATATGTTGCAAATTCAATCACAGGTTTGGGTGAGAAATTTGTATACAAAGGTCGCTTGCCAGCTGCCTTTGATTGCTGTTGTGTATAGAATTGTCCCATCATTATCTGTGGTAATGAGGTGTGAGGAGAACTGTATATCCTTTCTGTTGACTGTAAATATGACTGTTGAATTTTTTCTTCATCTGAGGAAGAATTCTCCTGCTTTTGCTTTGGATGTATAAGCTTTAATTTCTCCTTATCTTTTTTCCTGTCCATCTGAAACAAACCATTTATTTATATTTCGAGACAACATATCCGCTATCCCATTATTTTTTCCCTTAATATGTTCAAAGTTTATAAAATACTCATTTCCTTGTATAATGTTTTGTAAGTTAACCCATCTAGTTCTATTTACTTTTTTACTTTGGTCATTTTTTACGAACTTAACTATTGCTTCACAGTCAGTTCTTACTGTAAACTCTTTATTAAGAAAGATTTTAAATTTTTCTAATGCATAAATTAATGCCTGTATTTCAAAATCAATTGTAGTCCAGTTTGTTTTGTTTTGAAAACTACCGCTTGCATAAGCGCAAATTTTCTCTTCTTCCTTGAGACTGTATTTGTTTGGTTTACATAGAAGGACTGCTCCCCATCATTCTTTGCATCCATCTGTTTCAATAATTATATAATCTGTAACTAATGGTAACTCTAATAGTTTAATATTTTTGACTGCTTTTTTAATTTCTTTAACCAGTTTAATGTCTTCTTGATTAAAGTACCTTTGACCATTTTTAGTAGTTTTTCCATACAAATGTCCAACTAATTTTGACAAATTTGGAATAAATTTTCTAACATAATTTACTAAACCCAAAAAGGCTTGTATTTGTTTTAAGTTTTCAAATTTTTCTGGAAAATTTAGAATTTTTGTAGAAATATGTGGTTGTAATTCTATTTTTCCATTTCCAATTTCTAATCCTAAGAAAGAAAATTTTCTTTTAAAAAGTTCCATTTTTCTTTTTGAAACAACTATACCATTTTTCATTATTTCTTCAAAAACCTGTTGTAGATGTTTCTCATGTTCCTGCACTGTATTACTTGCAACTAAAATGTCATCAATGTATACTAAGCAAAAATCAAATTTTAAAAATATACTATCCATAAATCTTTAAAAAATTGAAGGTGCATTTTTTTAGTCCAAAACTAAGGACATTCCATTCATATTGCCCTTCAGAACATGTAAAAGCTGTCAATGGTTTAAAACTTTCTTCTAATCTTAGCTGGTTATATCCTGATTTTAGATCAAATTTTGAAAACACTTTTTTGTTTTGTATAAGATTTAGCAAACTATCTTTATTAGGAATATTATATCCATCATCTATTGTATTATCATTTAATCTTTTATAATTATAAACTATCCTAGCTTTCCCTCTTTTTATCTCACTGTGATTTCTTACTAAGAAGGCTGTAGATCTATGAGGACTTTCTGATTTTCTAATTAATTCTTGATTTACCATTTCAGGGATTTGTTTTTTGAATTCTTCTTTATCTAATGGGCTATATTCTATATTAGCTGTTCTAATTACTATGTCAGGATTTTTTAATTTGAATTTACAAACATATCTTACCTTTGATTTTGTTATATCTTCTCCAATGTATCCTATTTTTTTCCAAATGTAATATCATAGGATGATTAACACTTTTTGTAATGTCTTGCCCTTTTTCTATTTCATGACTTAAAAAATCCATTAGAAGTTTTAAGGACTCATTTTCTATAAACTTTTTTCTGTTTTGTGTTTTTAAGAAATCTAAATTTCCTTTATCCCCTCTTTTTTGAATAATTTGTGTTGTATTCATATATCTAAGGGTTGGTATTGTATATAATTGTTTACTTAATGTTATAAAATTCCTTGTAATTATTACTGCCCCATTTATTCCTAATATAAAATTTAATCCTATTACAAAATCCTTTGATTTTATATTTGGTGGATTGATATTTATTTGTGGCATTTCATATTTTATACTATAATTATTTGCAAAGTCTAAGAATTGTATTCCTACTGGTTCTAAACAATGTGTAATAGGTATTAATCTATCTTCAACTGTTCTTGTACTTAATTCATATGTTAGTTTTTTTATGGTATTCTATAGGTGCTAAACTATGTGAAATTAAGCTTTTTGTAGCTCATGTATCAACTAATGCTGTTAAGTCTAGGTATTTATTATTATCTAACCATAAACGACATTGTATATTTATCATGTTTGTTGATCCTTGTGTTTGTATGTAAGTTTGATCATCTGGTTTTTGTAAAGCCATTTTACTTATTTCTTTTGTTTTAACTAGTCTTTCCAGTTCTTATACTTTATTTTCTAAGTTTTTTATTTTTAAACTATGTAATTCTATTGTTAATTCTAATTTGTCTATCCTTTCATTCTCATTATTTTTAGAACTTGTTTTAACTTTTGATGTTGTAGCTATATCTTTATCATAAATTTCTTTAAGACATTTAAAACAAATTTCTTTAAAACATTTATTACATTGTGATCTTTTTTCTATACTAGGATAATATCCACAACTATAACATCTTATGTGATTATTTCCCTTATTTTGTTTCCAATCAAGTTCACAAATTTCTTTTGTATTCATATATGTATATGTTACTTTTGCTGTTGGGTTTTCTTCTTCACTATAAATACTATATATTGATTCATTATCAGATTCATCATCTGTTCCTAGAGCTTCTATTTCATAATCTTGTAATTGTTCTATTAAATTAGCTCTTTCCATATTTTTTTCTTTTATTTGGACATTTATTAGCTAAATGTGTTGTTTCTCCACAAGTATAACATCTGCATTTTCGTGTTTGTGGTTTTTTAACATATTTATTTGTAATATAGTTTTTTCTATAATTTCTATTATATGTTGTGCTTTTTCGTATCCTTTTCTTTTTATCATAAACTCCATATGCTTGTGGTGTATAAATTGCTGTTTTACAGAATGCATAAACATTTCTTTTTAATTGTTCTTGTAATGCTACTTCTTTGCATTTTTCTTCTAGTATACTAAATGTATAAGTTATTCTTGGTCCTGTTCCTAAATTCTGTTGTGCACCATAATTTGTTTTCCATGCCTCATGTATAGATTTTCCTAAATCACCTGGTAGTTTTATAAAATATTTATCACATAGATTATCATCCATTGCTTTTCCTGTTTGTGACAATAATCTTGTAAAATCTAGTGTAAATTCATTTATGTATTTCATATCTGCTATACTTAATTGTTCTAAATTTCTGATAGCTGTATCTTGTATTAGAGAGTTATTTTTTGCTGGATCAACTCCTAATATAAGTGTTATAATTTGTGATGTAAAATTATAAGGATTATCTCCTAATGCTTTAAGGTTATTTATTTCTTCTGGATTTTGTGTTTTCTTACTTTGCCATATTCCTAATGCTATTGGTCCTAATGTAGTTTCTAAATATGAAAACATATCCATGCTGTCTTTTTTATTTGTTTCCCATAATCTTACTACATTTTGTTCCCATGTTAAAACTGCATCTATCCATAACTGTGGTTTTTGTTGTTCTAATAATAACATATTTCCACTGTATATTTGTCCTATAGGCAATCTTCTTCCTTTTCCTATAGAATTAGACTCTTGTTGATAATTAACTGTTGGTTGTGTCCATGGTTCTCTACCATGACTTTCGTGTGTACCACTATATTCTCCTCCCCATTCTATTTTTTGGTCTTTTTAATGGATTAAAGGGGTTAAACATTTGTGTATCCATAAAATTTTGTTCTTGTTTATAAAAATCTGATAACATAACTTTTCCCTTCATGATATCTTCTACAAATGGTAAATTATAATATTCTTGTAATTTTTTATAACTTTCTTCATAATCCAATCCTAATTCTGTTATACATTCCATAATCATATCATCTACTTCTTCTTGTATGTTTATAACTGTAAATTTCCTATTTACAATTTGTTCTATTGTTTTATTTGTTTCTTCTACTTTAAAACAATCTATTGATTCTTCTTCATAATCTAATAGTGTATAATCCTTTGTTTCTTCTTGTTCAAATTTTAAGAAATTTATATCTATTTCATCTTCTTCATTGTCTGTATTATATATAAAAGGTTCTTATTCTAAATTCATAAAATGATATTCTTCATCATTATTTTTCTTTGTTTGTTTTTCTTTAAAATCAGTATACCTTAACTTTTGTTTTCCATTAGTTTCTTCATATATATAACTTTTCTTAGGTATTAAAACTGTATTTTCTTCTTTTTCTTGTAAGTCTTCTAAATCCCATTCTAATCCTATTAATTGTTCCGGATCTATTTTTATAGGTTCTATCATTTGTATAGATTTTGATGCAATTGTTTTTACTATTCCTTCTATATTTACTTTGTATTTCATTCCTGAACTGTTACTAGCTTTTCCTAGTACTCCTATGCTTACTACTAAGTTATTTCCTTCATATTCTTCGTAACCTTTTGTTTGTAAAGCTATTTTAATATTTTGTAAATCTTTAACATCTTTTAAAATATCTGGTGTACAATAAAATATTGCTATGTTTTGACTTAAATCTACCTCCATACCTGAGATTATAGCTTTTTTCATGTCTGATTTCCAACTTTTATCAGGTATTAGAGCTAATAATTTTGTTCCTAAATTTTTTCTTCCTAAAGCTTTTACTCCTATTACTATTAATCCTGTATGTACAAAGTGTTTATTTTGTTTTTTTAATTTTTTCAATAGTATCTGGTGACAAAAGATCTAGGGTTACTGTATTATCTACTACCCTTAAACTTTCTTCTCTACTACTTCTTATAAGAGTTGTATTTATGTTTAATCTTCCTGTTTGATATAATATTCTTGGATTTAATATGTCTAATTGATGTTGGTTATATAATTCCAAGTTCCTGTCTAAATCTATTTCTTCTTCTTATGTGTCTATTACTGTTGGATCCTGATCCTCTTCTAATCACTCTATTTAAAAAACTGTCTGATGTTATACTATCATTTATATTACTTGTAGAATTCCTAGCTTCCTGTATAGTTCTACTTCTTCCTAAAAAAAATATTATTATTATTCATTTTCTTGGTTGCCAGTGTGTGTATGGGGTAGGCTTTTTCTCTATTTTTAGTTTTTGTAAAGCTTCTGTGATTTTTTCAACTTTCTAGAGGTATACTATTTATATTTTTTCCTACTAATATATTGGACTGATTTTTTATATAATATAGGTTTTGTGATAATTTTTTAATTTCTGCTGTTAAATTTTCTATTGTTTGTTTATTATATATAGCTTCTTGTTGTAAACTAATACTCAAATTTATAAATAAATCTACCAAAGTATTTAACTGTGAGTTATTTGTATGTAAAGTGTGTTCACAAAGGTCTTTAATATTACAAACTATAGTAAAATTATCTGTTGTAGCAGGTTTTCGGTGAGCTTTTTCAGAAGCTACCGAATCAGAATCAGTGTATCAGAAAGGTTCCCAGAATTCGAGAATCTTGTTTCATAGAAAGTATGTGCAGAATTTCCTCTAATTCTGTACAATTTGCAACAACAGCTGGTAGATATGCCATTCAGATTTGACAGTGAACAATAAGGATTCACAGTGGTAGAAAGAACAAATGAAGCAGGAGATGGTATTGGTCTTCTGTTGCTTCAAGTATACCATCCTACAAAGTTGACAGATGAACAAATAATTCAATTTTATCATCATGGTATGATTGATTATTTGGAAATCAAGTTAAACAGAAAAAAAGAAGATCTCCTCAATCAGCTTGGAGAAAAAATGATTCTAGTAGCAGGAAATATTGCAATAAGATCGACAACATCGATTATTGGTTGCAAAATATTTTCCTCATTTCCTCACACAGATGCATATCTGTTAGCACATACGTCTGTAGCTTCCGTCAGCATGTAGTCATGTTTTGTATATTTGTGTCTTTTGTAATGTTTATGTTTGTATGTATGTTAGTTTAGCAGATCAGGATATGGGACGCCTTGCGCGGTCTTCCTTTTCCTCCATTGATCATGTGGGTAGAGGCTACGTACATGGTCCTCTTTCCCGTGGAGGTGCCCTCGTTGTGGGGAGTAATGCGCTTGGTAACTTTTTGTGCGCCTGTCAACAGGTGTTGCAGTTTCCCCTCTTTTAGGGCTCGTTCAATCTCCAGTCGGAGACTGATGCAGCTGTTTGTTGTGTGGCCATTGTCCTTGTGATACTCGCAGTAGAGTGCGAGATCCTGGTTCTTTTTGGATTTCATCGGTTGGGCCGGTCGCAGGAATTGTGCGTCCGTAAGGAGGACGTCGCTTGGTGACTGGTTGATCTCGGTCCAGCTGCGGTCCCGAGACTCTTTCTTCGACGCCCGGTTTTCGCGCTGGGCGTTGATTGTAGCCCTTGCGTCGGGCTGGTTGTTGCGTGGGACATATGGTCTGGAATCGCTGCCACGATTCCATGTGTCCCGGTTGCGCTTATTGCTGCGTTTGGGCTCTTGGCGGGAAGACTGGCCTTCCGCTTGGGGTTGTGCCTTTGCCATGTGCGGTCTGAGAGACCGCTGAGTCTGGGCGTATGTCTTGACAGCAGCCATGACATCTTCCCACTTCTTAGGCAACCCATCTTTTCCAGAGATATTCATAACCATTTGCTCGTCTTTAACGGCAACAATGAAATGGTTACGCGCCATTTGGTCGGCGACATCGCCTATCTCTAGGCATTCTTTATTGTAACGGACAACGAACGCTTCAAGCGATTCGTTATCCCTGCGCCAGTTGTTCATGACGTCCATGGAATCACGTTCATGGCGTCCATGGAATCACGTTCATGGCGTCGTTGCTGGCTAAAGTGTGCGAGGAATTTTTCTTTTAAGTCCTCGAATGAGGTCAGTGACCCTGGTGGTAAAGAATCGAACCATGCCCTGGCTAGACCTGTTAGGGTCTGTGGGAAAAAATGGTACCAGGTGGGTTCATCCCACCTACCGTTGCACCCGGCGCCGACGAAGATGTTGTTGTGATCATCTGGGTCGGTCGAACCGTTGTATTTCCCAATGTTTAATGGGAATTTTGTGGTGGTGACATCGGCGTGGGCGATTTCTGGGACGAACTTGGAGTTTTCGGCCGCAGATTTCGGCCTGTAGGGTTGTCCGCGGTGATGCTTTGTAGCGCGGAGGTACGTAGTGCGGGGGTGAGTGGGAGGAACGTAGTTGCGTCCTCCCGGTCTGCTGCTGGTGGCATGCGATTCCGCACGGTATGTACCATCGTTCGGATCGGTATGGCCTTGCCCTTCACGGTGGGACTGGGGTCCTAGTCGGCTATGAATGCCTAGTCCGTGGTGGGCTGTAGACTGTCGCCTAGTTTCGCCATGTGGGCCTAGGCGACTCTGTATATGGCTCCTGTGGCGGGACCCATATGTGGAGTCGTCCTCATCAAGTGTGCGGACGTCGCAGTAAGAGGAACCGCGATCTTCGTGCCTGCTTTTGGAGGCCGGATGTGGTGGGGCCCTGCCGTCGTACGGTAAAGTACGACCCGCAGGGGTGTGTGGTGCTGGGGTGGGCCCCGCAGATACTTGCGCTTCTGCGCAAGCTCTGTTGTATGTTGCAGCCAGCATAGCTGCTTGTTGGTCGTACCAGGCATGAAGGTTCATGCCTGTAGGTATTACAGGAGCGTACTGTGATAAATCATGTCCAAACGTAAGGGATGCGCCCCCTTGCGTTGATGTGCCAATGTGTTCAGCATTTGGGGCTAGGGGAATGGTTCCCGCAGGCCCTTGGTTTACGGGGTTTAGGTTATCCCCGGTAGTGTTGTTTTGACGATCAGACATGATCTTTGGAGAGAGGGATGGTTGGAAAAAGTGCTAAGAGTAGCGGTGGGCGCCAATGATGAAACAATGGTTAACCAAGTGGGTTAACTCACTGGTCTCGTCAAGAGGGTTAATCCCTTCTTTCCGAGGATCACCGGCTGGATCGTCTGGTGGTGGGTTTCCTGCACAAGGAAACAAGTCGTGACTCGTAACAAGGAGGATGGGATGGGGGTGCTCCCTGTTACCACTCTCCGGCGTGAGAATCAGTAGTTTTCTTGGGGAGCAAAGTGTGATAGTAGTAGTATTGAGAGAGTTCAGAAAATGATACCTCAAACCTGGTTTGGGGTGAGTATTTATAGCCGAGGAGTGAAGGAGGGTAGTTGAGTAGCTAGCCTGACATCGCACAGCTATTTGCAGGTGTGTCAGACCTGTGGTTACGGTGGTGATGCCACGTCCTGCTGTGGTGTCAGACTGTTGTATACACGTGGGCCTGTAGGCGACTGTTCCCAGTGCCACTTGCACTGTGGTGTCAGACCCACTTGCCTTGTAGGCAACATGCGGTGCCAGGCCGCATCGCTGCTTGCGGTCATCGATGTTGTTCCCGCGTTGGTTGTTCCATCCATGATTTTATGCGGGATGCGGTGTCATGCCGCATCGCCGCTTAGTGACTGTTTCTGTTGTCCAGATCCCTTGTCGTGACGAAAATGTTTATAGGATGCGGTGCGGGGCCGCATCGCTATGCGTAACATTGGTTTCCGTCCTTAAGGTAAGTCTTCTCATCACTGGACAGATTGGACCGCTGTGTTCGCGTGTGACCACGCGGACACAGGTGAGTTTATTGCTGGTGGAGGTTTTTGATAAGGGTAATGGTCATTCGCGGTCATGCTGACGCGAGATCTGGGACCATACCCCTTCAAGTCCCCCCAGTCTAGTGTTCCTTCCTTATGCAAGTTGCATGTGGGAGGGATACTGGACTATGTTGTCTAGAAGGGGATGGCTCCTTCTTTCAGTAAGTAGTAGGTCTTTCGAGTGGATTGTTCCTTCCTTTGAGAAAGATGTCCAGTGAGCAAGTTCCGTCTGATGCGGAATTCTCAGCCAAGGACTTGACCCTTAGTCTACCTTTTCTTGATGTCATCAGCCACCTGTTGGTGTTTCGAACCAACCTTTGAAACGGTGACTGAAGGTGTTAGCAGGGTTCGAACCAACCTTTGAGATCGTGACGGAAGATGTACGTCTTCGTCACTCTAGTTGTAACCTCTGCGTCCGCTAGTGCAAAGTTGTAAGTACTTTGCTCAAGCTCTATGTTCAGCAACTGGACATGCAATGATGATCCCTGTTTTGTGGGGTGTTCGTGTTCTCCAGTTAAGCTTTCTAGTAACCGCACGTCCTCTGCGGTTTATCTCTCAAGTAACCGCACGTCCTCTGAGGCTTAGCTCTCTAGTAACCACACGTCCTCTGAGGCTTAGCTCTCAAGTAGTCGCACGTCCTTTGCGGTTACCTCGTTGCCGCACCTTGTTGGCCATGTTTGTTTGAGAAACGTGGGGTAGTTGCGCCATTGTTGGCCGTGTTTGGTCGAACAATGTGAATTTGGACTATGGGCAGATAAACATGGTCATAGGCAGGGTTGTGCCCACCATTGTTTATTCTATGCGGTCCATAGGTGGGTAGCTAGTCATAAGCAGACTTGTTACCACTGTTCTGGAGCTACTTTCCTTCACGCTTTGGTGGAAAGTAGCTTTTCTTTAAGTAGTGTTGCCGGAGGAGATCACCTTAGATACTTGGGAAGTTGGTTGAAACTCTTCCGCATTCGTTTTGTAGCCACTTTCCTTCATGCTTAGTTGAAAAGGAGTTTTCCTTGAAGTAGCTTTGCTCCTCCGCATGGTGGTTTAGTTGTGGCTCTTCCGTAGCTACCGTTCGCATAGTTGCGGTTTGTAGTAACTACTCACGAGTGGTTTGCGGTTTGCAGCAAAGAACTCGCTTCTAGAAGTCTTGTAGCCTGGACGTAGCTCTTGAAGGTTCAGGAGACAGGGTTGCTGATGTGCGGTTGCTCAGCATACTTGTCCTTTTCCTTAAGGAGAAGCTATTTGCGTTCCCTCCGTGGTTGTGAACCGGAAATGAGGGTTTTGAAGCTTGAAGAAGCTTACATGGAGTGCGGTTTACCGCATCCTGAGAAGCGGTTTTCGCAGTCCAAAGAACCATGCTGGTTCTGAGTATCTGACGCACCTGTGCGGGTTGGTGTGTGTCCTCTCCGCATATTCCACGTGTGCGCGTGGGTATGTGCGGTTATTGCTTATACCCCCTTATATAATTTAAAGATATATATTTTTGCCTTTTTTTGAGGGGTATGTAAAAAACGACATGCGGTATGGGTTATGGTGCGGTAAACCAGAAAAACTGCATGCCGCTTAAGTTTGGATAATGTTTGTCGCTTTTGTGTTGTCTACGTGGCTGATGGCACGTGTGGGTTGTTGAAAGTTGGTAGGATTCTGACATGTGATGATCTGAAAGGACGTTTGCACTGATCGAGATCATAACTGGACTGTAGCAAGTAGTGTAAAGGTCTTTTCTGTTAGGCGCGTGGGCGGCCACGCGCGCGTGATAACCGTCAGCTGAAAAGCCGCTGAACACGTGGCGATACGTCAGTGGCCCTTTTGAACGTGGTAAGTCGGTTTACTGTATCGCATTAATTGCGATGAGTATATAAGGGGAAACCGTTTGATTTCTCCTCACTTTGTTGAAAATTCAAAAAAAAAAAATTCTCCGGTGAAAAGAGACCATACTCTTCATCTTCTCCGATCAATCCGCCTGTACTTCCGGTGATCTTCTGAGTTTTTCTTGCAAACCCATACTTCTTCCTTCTTTATCTTTATTTCTTGATGGCTGAACCATCTAACCCACACAATGTGGAGGGTGAAACCCCTGAAACCTCTTCTCCGGTGGCCGGGGAAGAAGAAGATGATGGTGGTAGTGCCCCTGGTGGTGGCTTGCCACCCTTGAAGTGGTCGAAAGCGTCGTTCGACCAACTGATGATCAGTACACAGATGCCCTCCGAGTTTGGGGCTGTTTATCCCCAAGACGGTGACACCGGTGCTTGTGCTCCAGCCGGTCACGTGACCATGTGGGCCGATTCTTTCGTCGATGGTAACCTTCGTTTACCATTGACCGTTTTTGTTGCTGAGTTGTTGGAGTATTACAAGGTCCATATCTCCCAGATGAGTCCTTTCGGGTTTATTCGTATTAGACACTTTGAATCAACTTTTCGTGCTCTTGGTTTGCCGGTTACCGTTGATAATTTCCGGGGGTTTTATCAGTTGACGGTGAACACTGGGTTCTTCTCTTTCAGAGAACGGTACGGAAGTACCAAGTTGATGACCCCTCCCAAGGGTATTACAAAGTGGAAGTGCAAGTTCTTATATATTAAAGCTGTCGCGGTTGTTCTCAACATGACTTTGCGGAATGTTAATGAGCCTATCCCTGCGGAGGATATTGCCATTCCTAATGCGGAGTGGTTCCCAAGGTTGAGGACTATTGAGCATAGGCTGTTGAAGAACACTGAATTGTGGATGCTGCAGATGTTATTGACTAGGGCTGATAAGCATGCAAGGCCCGTTGTGCGGGAGAAAACTGGTGGTAAGCGTTCTTACTCTTGTGCGGTTTCATTATTCCTTTGTTTCTTATTAATTTGAACGTGTATTATCAGAAGTTGTTGTTGAGATGTGGAAGATATTTGATCCAACCTTTACTGGCAAGGTTGATATTGTCAAGACTGCTGAAGGTGCAGGTTTTAATTTGACCATTCTCCATAACTTCCGCGTTCCTACACGCGAGGCAATGAATGCACCCCTGCCGCAGGGCAAAGGTATAATTCATAGCCTTCTTTTCTTGCCTTATAAGTTTCATGTTGCTGATATTCTTCATGCAGGTACTCTTGGGGCCCTTGGTAAGTTTGAGTCAAAGGGTGCTCCCAAAAAGCATGCAGAGAAGAAGCAAGTGGATAAACTCGTGCGGGGTCGCGGCAAGAAAAAATCTGAGGCTCCTGTTGTTCCGCCTTTGGTTCCGCATGCAGCAGGTATCTCTCGTTCTCATTTCCGCAGATATACCGATTACGTGGTAGTATCTGACACCCTTGAGGGCTTGGGTGTTCCAGGTGCTGGTGCGGCCACAGGTGGAACCACTGCGGGTTCCAAGCCTGCTGATGAGAAGAAGAGAAAAGCGGGGAAAGCTGTTGATGCTGGTGAGAAAAAGAAGCCGAAGATTCAGACCAGACGCGGGGCTTTTGTGGGACAAAGGAAGCCTGCGGTTGTTCCTGGTATGTGATGCATAACTTGGACAAATATTTTGTATTTGTACTTGTAGTTTAACGTATTTTTGCTTTGATTGCAGAACCCCAACATGAAGGGTTCTCCATCTTTGATGCTCCTCCTCCTCCCCCACATGACACTGCTGCGGATGTGGGGGTTCATAAGGTTGTTACGCCTGAGCCCTCTATGCGGGAGGAGGATACTGGGAAGGGGCCTGCGGCCCAGATCCATGACACGGTGGATTCTCATGACAATGTCATTACCCCAGAGGATGCTGATGATCTGAACCTGAAATTTGCTTATACTGAAAGGCCAAAGTCTCCTGCTGCTGGGAAGGCTTCTGGTTCCGTTTCTGGGGTGCGGGTTTCGTAGAGACTCCCATTCAGCCTGAAGAGTCTGAATTGGAGTATTATTACCGCACCTATACGGAAGATCGAGCCATGGCTTACCACCGCCCCCTGGACCGTACTGCAAGGGGATGATATTACTGCTGACCCCTCCGCGAGTAGGGAGATTTTGGGTGGTTTGGGCACCCCTTTTGAAGTCAACCGGGCCCGTTCTTTGTCGAGTGAGGCCCAGATTAACCAACTCTCCTCCATGCTTGTTGGGAGTTCCGTAATGGCCAATGCCATTATGGAAAAGTATAAGGTGTTGGGGCGCACGGAGGAGGATAATGTGCGCTTGCGTGTCGAGGCTGAGGAGTTGGTAAAGGCTGCACGTGAGGGTGTAGAGCAGCTTGAAAGGGATAGGGCTGCGTTTGAAAAGCGTAAGCAGACTGAAGAGTGGGCTGCAACTGCTGAGCTTAAACAGGTTCGTACCCTTGCAAAACTGCTTTCCACTGAGCGCAAGAGTTGGAAAGAATCTCTTTCTAATGAGCGCGAGACACTTTCTAACGAGCGCAAGGCTTGGAAAGACTCTTGGGCCAAACAGAATGAAACTCTCTTTCGTGTTCGCCAGGAGCTGTTGCGAAAACAGCAGCTGTTGCGGCTGCCCAAGAGGCCAAAGAGGCCGAAGCTCGCCTTGCAAAGGCTCTTGAAGAGGCCAAGGAGGTGGGGGCCCGCGCCGCAAAGGCTCTTGAAGCGGCCAAGGAGGCGGGGGCCCGCGCTGCAAAGGCTCTTGAAGGGGAAAATGTTGATCGTACCAACTTATCGAAAACTATCTTGGGCCTTCAGGTATAAGTCTTTTTTGCCTTCGAATTTGCGTATGTATCACAAGTATGTTGACAAAATTTGTACACTTGTGTTCTTCTTGAAAAAAGGGTGAAGTGCGGACCCGGGGGGCCGCTATTGAGGAAGTCTCTGCACGTGCTGCTGAAGCCGAAGCGCGGGCAAGAGAGGCTGAGGAGGCTAGAGATAGCCTTGCTTCGTCACTTGAGCTGCTCAAGGCTGACCGTGAATGGATGCGTATGCGCGGGATCGGGCATGTAAATATCCGTTGCCTTTGTTATTTTTGTTATAGGTTTGCCTTTGATAACCTTTGTATTCTTGTTTCGCAGATTGTTACTGCCATCCTTGACGCACCTGAGAATGTATCAGGTGTTAATGAGATTAAGGAGCGTGCCCGGGATGCTGGTTTTAAAGCTGGCTATAATCGCTGTATTGGCCATATGAATGTTGTAGCCCAGGGCGGATATACTGATGAGCGATCCGGGTTCTACGGTGTGGATACTGAAGCGCTTCTTGATGTTGCGGTTGTGGCGTATAACGAAACAACCCTTTCCGGTCTTGAGGAGCTTGAAAAATGTCTTGAAGCGGAGGACTATGTGGACCGCCTGCGGGTGCTGTACGCTGATGAGGAAGATGAGGAAAAACCTACTGTGGTGGGCAAGGATGGTGAGGGTTCTAGCGGCACAAAGAAAGACTAGGTTGGCCTGCGTGCCTTTTTTGTTTCCTCATGTTAATGTTAAAAAACTTTATGTAAATTCCCTGTGCACCGCGTAGGTGTAGGAATTTTTTGAATATAAAGAATTGTTCTGTTCAATTTGTACAAGTGTTTTTATTACTTGCATGTTTGAACTTGTATGAGTTTAATGTTACTGTGAGTAACACCAAGTCTGTAATTGCCTTTTGCATATGTAGGTGATATGCAAGTATGCAGAACTGTGTCTGGCCGGATAAATAGTGTTGCCATTGCTGGCCTATTATAATAGTTGCGTGTGGTTACCACTCTGTGTGGGTATCACGAATGAAGATTTTGCTAATCTGTTTTTGTGGATACCTCAGAGTGGAACACGCATTTGTAATAGAAATAAATAAACAATATTGCATTGAATCGTCTATTTATTTATTTGCAAATGGCCTGTGGCCCGATAGGTTACATGGTGAATGTAAAAAACATGGCTTACATATAACAGCGTCGAAGCTGTTGTGCATTCCATGTGCGTGCGAAAGTTTCGCCTTCTAATGTTTGAAGTTTATATGCGCCTTTGCCCAGGACCTCATGGATGAGGTAAGGTCCTTCCCACTTGGGGGCAAGTTTCCCTGGGCGTTCCGCGTTAGATGCTTCATTGTCACGAAGGACGTAGTCTCCCGGGTTGAAAGTACAAATGCGGACGCGTGCATTGTAGTACTTTTCAAGTTTGGTTTTGTATTTGGCCTTGTTGATGGCCGCGTTTTCGCGCCTTTCTTCCAAGAGGTCCAAGTCAACCCTGCGTTCCTCATTGTTGTCTATCTTGTTGATAGCCAACATTCTAGGGGAGGGGAGGCCTACTTCCGCGGGGATCATCGCTTCAGTGCCATAGACCAGGCTGAAGGGTGTCTCACCGTTGCTTGTTTTTGGGCTTGTCCTATGAGCCCATAAAATACTTGGGAGTTCATCAACCCAGCCGCGTCTGGCTGTTCCCAACCGTGCTTTGATGCCTTCGACTAAGCTTTTATTGATACTCTCGACTTGGCCGTTCCCTTGCGGATGCGCCACTGAGGAGAATATGTGTTCAATGTTTAGCTCCTTTAGCCATTTTTGAAAATCATCGGCGGCGAAGTTGGTACCGTTATCGGTGACGATGCACATTGGTAGGCCGAAACGGCAGATGATATGTTCCCACACAAATTTCCTTGTTATCGTAGCGGTGGTTGATGCAAGTGGCTTTGCCTCTACCCATTTTGTAAAGTAATCAACAGCCACTATGATAAATTTCACTGCACCGGGTGCGTCTGGAAATGGTCCCACCACGTCGATTGCCCATTTTTGGAATGGCCATGCGGTAGTGACGGGGATCAGGTTGTTCTTGGGACGCATGGTCTTGGGAGCATGTCACTGACAATTGAAACACTTGCGTAAGACTTTGACTGTGTCCAGGTGCATGTCGGGCCAATAGTACCCGGCGTTCATGATTTTGGCCACGACCATACGTGGGCCTGCGTGTATGCCACATATTCCCTCGTGAATTTCTTTGATAAGGTATACGGCATCTTGGGGGTTGACGCATCGTAGGAGTGGCCCCAGGTATGATTTACGGTATAAGATACCGTCTCCCATTTGGTAATGACACGCTTTGTATTGTAGCTTGCGTGCTTCTGCCTTGCTTTCGGGAGTAACACCTGATTGTAAGTATGCAATTATCGGTGTCATCCAGGATGTTGTACCGTACTGGATGACATTGACTTGGCGCAGGGGTACTGAAGGATTTTGCAGAATCTCGATGCGTACCTCTTTTGCCAGGTGTTGGAAACTGGTGGATGCAAGTTTTGATAGCGCATCTGCAGGTTTGTTATCACTCCTGTTGATATGGCGAATATTGAAAGAGGTGAACCTTGCTTTTAGTTGCAAGGCTTGTTCGAGGTAGAGGATCATGATATCCCCTTTTGCGGCATAGTCACCGCGTATCTGCCCTGCAACCAGTAGTGAGTCGACGTGTGCTTACAAATGTTTGACGTCGAGTTTGACTGCCAAACGCAACCCTGCCAGTAGAGCCTCATACTCCGCTTCATTATTCGTGCTTTTGAAATCGAGGCGAATTGCGTAGCTCTTGGCCATCGGGGCTTACAAGTCGCAGACCTGCGCCAGCACCATCTTCGTTGGATGCACCATCTGTATATAGTGCCCAGGTTTCTGCGGAGGATGGTGGTGGTGTAGGGTTTTGTTCTTCTTCGCATTCTTGAATGCGGTTTGCTGGTACTTCAGCAACAAAATCAGCCAAGACCTGGCCTTTTATTGCGGGGCGCGGCTTATAGTTCAGTGAAAGTGCGCCCAGCTCGATTGCCCATTTTGCTAACCTCCCAGAGATGTCGGGTTTGGATAGGATCGGGCCGATCCTGTAGTTGGTTAACACTGTGATGACGTGGTTTGCGAAGTAACGTCGTAAACGTCTCGATGCGTGCACTAGTGCCAGTACCAATTTCTCCATGATGGAGTACCTTGTCTCTGGGTCGTTGAGCATTTTGCTGATGTAGTAGATGGGTGTTTGGACTCCTTCCCGCTCCACTATGAGTACCGCGCCTACTGCGTTGTTCGCGGCAGACAGGTATAAAATAAGTGGCTCATCTTTTCGTGGTGCGGTTAACGTTGGGAGTTGGATCAAACACTCTTTCATCTCCCGGAAAGCTTTTTCGGCCTCTGCGGTCCATTGGAATTGTTCCTTTTTTAGGCAGCTCCGCAGGGTCTTGATGAAAGGGTATGACTTAGCTGCGTGGTTGGCTAAGAATCTGTTTAGTGCGGCTAGCCTGCCGGCTAGTCTTTGCATTTCTTTCATCGTAGAGGGCGATGGCATGCGTTCGATCGCCTGAACTTTTTCCGGGTTTACCTTGAATCCATATTTGGTTACGATGAATCTGAGGAATATGCCTTCTTCCATTCCAGAAGAGCATTTCCCTGGATTAAGCTTCATGTTGACGCTTCGCAGAGTTTGGAATGTTCTCTCGATATCGTTGAGCATGGTGTCTTCCTCCATGCTCATGACGACCAGGTCGTCCATATAGATTTCGACACTTTTGCTGATTTGACCGCGAAAAGTGTCGTTCATCAACTTTTGATAGGTTGCGCCCGCGTTGCGCAACCCGAACGACATTTTGGTGTAGCAGTAGTTCCCGGTAGGAGTGCGGAATGCCGTTTTGTCTTCATCCTCGATTGCCATCTGTACCTGGTGGTAGCCTTTGTAACAATCGAGGAAGCACTTCCATCGAAATGGTGCGAGGTTATCGACCTTCTCGTCGATCTCTGGTAGTGCGTAACAATCCTTGGGGCAGGCCTTATTGAGGTCTTTGTAATCTACACACATGCGCCACCCCCCGCTTGGTTTTTCTACCATGACTGGGTTGGACAACCAAGTCTGGTATTTGACTTCCCGCAGGATGCCTGCGGAGAGCAGTTCCTGTACCTGCTCTTCCATCGCCGCGTTTTTTGCTGATCCAAGGTGGCGCTGGCCTTGGATCACCGGCTTGATACCTGGCATGGTATTCAAGAAATGTTGCGTGATTTCGCATGGCACCCCTGTCATGTCTGCGGGTGTCTATGCAAAAAATATCTTGGTTCCTGAAGAGGAGTTGCTTCAGGCGCGCTCTGATGGTGGGTGACAAGGCATGGCCCAACGTGACCATTTGCTCTGGGTGTCTTGCGTTAAGCACCCATTTTTCCGGTTGCATGTTGGGGGTGGGCCTTGCTACCTTGGCTGGACGCAGGTCGTCCGTAGACATAACTTCTCTCTGGGCGTATATTATCGCGACCCCCGTCTCGGTTGGGAAACCAATGGCAGAGTGAGGGACGGATGTGATCATGTTGAAGTCGCCCTAGGACTCTCTCCCGAGAAGTACGTCGTACTTGGAAGTGTGCGGTAAAACCATGAAGTTTACCTCCTCCGTTCTTGTGTGCCTCCCGTTGGTGAGGCGCACAGGAAAGGTAATTTGGCCCAGGGGGAATACGGTTTCCCCTGCAAACCCGGCCAACGGGTAGTCCGCTGGCTGCAGTCGATCTTTGTCTTCTTGATCGAACTGGTTGAAGCATTGCTCGTATATAATATCGGATGTACTGCCCGGGTCGATGAACAATCGCTCGGTGCAGTAGTGAGCCAGGTGGCCTGTGATAACCACGGCACGTCTATCTCGCGGGCCGCCTTGGACTTTTGGAAAGACGACTTGCTCGTCTTTCCAGTCATTGTCCGGTCTTCTTACCGCCTTGCGCGGTCTTCCTTTTCCTCCATTGATCATGTGGGTAGAGGCTACGTACATGGTCCTCTTTCCCGTGGAGGTGCCCTCGTTGTGGGGAGTGATGCGCTTGGTAACTTTTTGTGCGCCTGTCAACAGGTGTTGCAGTTTCCCCTCTTTTAGGGCTCGTTCAATCTCCAGTCGGAGACTGATGCAGCTGTTTGTTGTGTGGCCATTGTCCTTGTGATACTCGCAGTAGAGTGCGAGATCCTGGTTCTTTTTGGATTTCATCGGTTGGGCCGGTCGCAGGAATTGTGCGTCCGTAAGGAGGACGTCGCTTGGTGACTGGTTGATCTCGGTCCCGCTGCGGTCCCGAGACTCTTTCTTCGACGCCCGGTTTTCGCGCTGGGCGTTGATTGTAGCCCTTGCGTCGGGCTGGTTGTTGCGTGGGACATATGGTCTGGAATCGCTGCCACGATTCCATGTGTCCCGGTTGCGCTTATTGCTGCGCTTGGGCTCTTGGCGGGAAGACTGGCCTTCCGCTTGGGGTTGTGCCTTTGCCATCTGCGGTCTGAGAGACCGCTGAGTCTGGGCGTATGTCTTGACAGCAGCCATGACATCTTCCCACTTCTTAGGCAACCCATCTTTTCCAGAGATATTCATAACCATTTGCTCGTCTTTAACGGCAACAATGAAATGGTTACGCGCCATTTGGTCGGCGGCATCGCCTATCTCTAGGCATTCTTTATTGTAACGGACAACGAACGCTTCAAGCGATTCGTTATCCCTGCGCCAGTTGTTCATGACGTCCATGGAATCACGTTCATTGCGTCGTTGCTGGCTAAAGTGTGCGAGGAATTTTTCTTTTAAGTCCTCGAATGAGGTCAGTGACCCTGGTGGTAAAGAATCGAACCATGCCCTGGCTAGACCTGTTAGGGTCTGTGGGAAAAAATGGCACCAGGTGGGTTCATCCCTCCTACCGTTGCACCCGGCGCCGACGAAGATGTTGTTGTGATCATCTGGGTCGGTCGAACCGTTGTATTTCCCAATGTTTAATGGGAATTTTGTGGTGGTGACATCAGCGTGGGCGATTTCTGGGACGAACTTGGAGTTTTCGGCCGCAGATTTCGGCCTGTAGGGTTGTCCGCGGTGATGCTTTGTAGCGCGGAGGTACGTAGTGCGGGGGTGAGTGGGAGGAACGTAGTTGCGTCCTCCCGGTCTGCTGCTGGTGGCATGCGATTCCGCACGGTATGTACCATCGTTCGGATCGGTATGGCCTTGCCCTTCACGGTGGGACTGGGGTCCTAGTCGGCTATGAATGCCTAGTCCGTGGTGGGCTGTAGACTGTCGCCTAGTTTCGCCATGTGGGCCTAGGCGACTCTGTATATGGCTCCTGTGGCGGGACCCATATGTGGAGTCGTCCTCATCAAGTGTGCGGACGTCGCAGTAAGAGGAACCGCGATCTTCGTGCCTGCTTTTGGAGGCCGGATGTGGTGGGGCCCTGCCGTCGTACGGTAAAGTACGACCCGCTGGGGTGTGTGGTGCTGGGGTGGGCCCCGCAGATACTTGCGCTTCTGCGCAAGCTCTGTTGTATGTTGCAGCCAGCATAGCTGCTTGTTGGTCGTACCAGGCATGAAGGTTCATGCCTGTAGGTATTACAGGAGCGTACTGTGATAAATCATGTCCAAACGTAAGGGATGCGCCCCCTTGCGTTGATGTGCCAATGTGTTCAGCATTTGGGGCTAGGGGAATGGTTCCCGCAGGCCCTTGGTTTGCGGGGTTTAGGTTATCCCCGGTAGTGTTGTTTTGACGATCAGACATGATCTTTGGAGAGAGGGATGGTTGGAAAAAGTGCTAAGAGTAGCGGTGGGCGCCAATGATGAAACAATGGTTAACCAAGTGGGTTAACTCACTGGTCTCGTCAAGAGGGTTAATCCCTTCTTTCCGAGGATCACCGGCTGGATCGTCTGGTGGTGGTTTTCCTGCACAAGGAAACAAGTCGTGACTCGTAACAAGGAGGATGGGATGGGGGTGCTCCCTGTTACCACTCTCCGGCGTGAGAATCAGTAGTTTGCTTGGGGAACAAAGTGTGATAGTAGTAGTATTGAGAGAGTTCAGAAAATGATACCTCAAACCTGGTTTGGGGTGAGTATTTATAGCCGAGGAGTGAATGAGGGTAGTTGAGTAGCTAGCCTGACATCGCACAGCTATTTGCAGGTGTGTCAGACCTGTGGTTACGGTGGTGATGCCACGTCCTGCTGTGGTGTCAGACTGTTGTATACACGTGGGCCTGTAGGCGACTGTTCCCAGTGCCACTTGCACTGTGGTGTCAGACCCACTTGCCTTGTAGGCAAGATGCGGTGCCAGGCCGCATCGCTGCTTGCGGTCATCGATGTTGTTCCCACGTTGGTTGTTCCATCCATGATTTTATGCGGGATGCGGTGTCATGCCGCATCGCCGCTTAGTGACTGTTTCTGTTGTCCAGATCCCTTTTCGTGACGAAAATGTTTATAGGATGCGGTGCGGGGCCGCATCGCTATGCGTAACATTGGTTTCCGTCCTTAAGGTAAGTCTTCTCATCACTGGACAGATTGGACCGCTGTGTTCGCGTGTGACCACTCGGACACAGGTGAGTTTATTGCTGGTGGAGGTTTTTGATAAGGGTAATGGTCATTCGCGGTCATGCTGACGCGAGATCTGGGACTATACCCTTCACCAGCCGAACGGTCAGCAAATCATTTCATTGACACCTCATCCTGTTCCATTCATTAAAGTCAACATATTCAGTCAATCGTTCAGAACCGTTTATTACATCACGTGAACTCATTTAGTCTGCCATTACTAAATAAAGGTCAAATAGAAACCAATTGAATTTAGTATTGCACGTGATTTCATTCAGTCTTGCATGTAATGATTGAAAATGTGCATGTGAAGTATTGACTGTTGTTGTCGGCCATTTATTCATGATCAGTTGTATGTGATTTTGCTTTAAAGGTCAAAGATGTTGTTTGACTTGACTATTGCCGGTTTATAATTGCATGTGATAAGTCAGTTGGCATGTGATATTGGTAAAGACTTGATTAGAATCAAAAATTTCAAAAATTTTTCGTCGTTTAGTGTGCATAAATTGAACAGGCTAACCGATCGATCAAGAATTTTGTCGTTTTGTGACATCAAACGGACAGCATTACCAGCCGATCGGACAGCATTGCCAGCCGATCGGTCAGCATTCAATCATATCTTAATGAACTGTTCAAAGTGACAAATATGCCAACCGATCGAACAACATTGCTAGTCGATCGGATAACATCACTAGCCGATCGGACAGCATTGCTGACCGATCGAACAACTATTTCCATATCAGCTATCCGATTGCTTAGTTCCATCACATAGGAATCTCAGTGTTAGAAAATTTCTCAAAATTTCCATCTTTCATTCTTATGTCTCAAAACCTGTGTAAATAATTAATAATGCATATCTTTACAGGGAAGAGGAAAGGATATGGATAAGGGTCACAATGTATACTGTGTAATTGATGAGGCTAACACAGAAAATACGGTGGTTGAAAAAATGGCCAAATTCTTAAGAGAAAGCAGAGTTGCGAAGGCTCTATCTGACAGAACTGTTATATATGAATCTCATGTAAGAGCCTTCTGGAACACAGCTAGATATGAAGAAACTGATAAGATGATTCACTCAGTTTTAAGAAAGAAAGACAAAAAGGGAAAAGATATAGATATAGATGTAGAGTTTAAGTTTGGTGTTGGAGACATTAGAAGAGTTCTAGACTTAAAAGATTCTGACGACGATCCAACAATCATGTCTGAACGTCTTGCTAAAGGAATGTGGTGTAGAACGGGATTCACTGGCCATATAAATGGAAAAATGACTAAGACAAGTTTCTCAAAGGCCTACAGATTTTTGTTGCATTGCATGGTTCATTCATTGTCACACAGGAAAGGAGCATATGATGAAGTATCAGATTACATCATGAATATTATCACAAGTTTGGTATTGAACAGACGTTACAACATTTCTCAAGTAATCTTTGAATATATGAAGGAGAACTGCCAAAATAAAGGTGACATGTATATCATGTATCCAAGATTCATAATGATGATGATAAATGATAAGTTCAAAGATCTTCCAAAAATTAGAAGTGACATTATGGATATGAGAAACATAACGACTGAGACCATTGCAAGAATCACCAAAGAAAATGATGCAAAAACGAAACAAATGATATGCAAAATCAAGAATCCAGATTATGTTGCTCCTGAGAATGATAGATGGAGACATGAGAACAGTGATTTAGATAATGAAGATGTGAAGATGAGTGAGCTTAAAGAAAAGAATACTAGATGGTGGGCTGAGAAAGCAAAAGATGGGAAGAGAAAGAGAACTCCAAAGACGTCCCCTGCAGTTTCTATTCCGAAGAATGTAGAAAAGGGTATAGTGAAAGGGGGAGTCATAAGGCAATTAGAATTTTAAATTGTTAAAAAGTTTCTAATAAATCTGTCAAATTTTGTTTTTGCAGGGTCTTCTGGAGAACCGCAACAAAGGCTGATAGATGAAACAGTGTTGGAACCGTCATCAGTTATTCGAGAAGGAGCTGAGTTGTTATCACAAACTCTTGAAAGCTTTTTAAAGAAGAATGAGGATGTTGCTAAAAGTGTCATAAGCAAAGAACCTGAAGGTGTTGTTCAAAATGTCTCAAGTGATGAAGATTCTGAAGCTACTGAATCAGAATCAGAACTTGATCCAAATACACTTGGCAGAGGCAAAGCACAACTCAAGAAAAAGGCTACAAAGAAACAAAAAGCATCAGATGAGGAAGATTCTTCTTTTGAACCAGATCAACCAAAGAAACAATTAAAGAAACGCAAAGCTGTTCAAACTGGAGTTATTCCTAGAAGTGTGCGGGCAAAGAAAGGAGAAGCTAAAGTTCAAAAAGATCAAGGTGGCAAAGGCAAAAAGCATGCTGAATCATCAAAGGCTCAAGAACCAGAGGTTAAAAGGAAAGATAGTCACGATGATTATGTTGAAGTGACTGAGGGTGGAGATTTTTCTTCAAAATTTCCACCAATTCCAGAAAATATTGAGATTCCAGAATCCTCACGCCCAAAAGTTACTGATGATTTCTTTGGCAATCTTCCACCTGCAACTGGAATTTTTAATGAAGATATTCCAGAAGATGATTATGACATGTTCAATAATGAAGCTGTAAAAGAATTACTGATGAAAGTTGCTGCTCTTGAAAAGGCAAAAGACAAAGCTGAAGAAGAACGTGATGTTTTATTGAAGCAAGTAAATAAGCTGATGAAGGCTCCTGATCAAATTAGAATGGTGCTGATCAATCATGAAGATGAAATGAAGAAAGTGAAGGATGATGGTGATAATAATTCTAAAGTGATTGAAGTTCTAACAACATAAATTTCTTCATTGAATGATAAGATAAAGAATCTTCAAGACGTTAATCAGACTCTTAATCAGCTTCTCAGTGAAATGAGTGAAGCCTCATCAAATGAAATAAAGGCTATAAAGTTAGAAATGGAAGCGATGAAAGCTGATAAAGTAATGAAAGATAACCAACTCAGCATGTTATATGTAGTTGTAGAAAGTCATCTGAAGATGGATGCTCATGCTGCTTTCCAAGAGATTGAAGTGAACAGAGTAGAGGAAAGAAGAATAGAAAGAGAAAGACGACTAGCTGAAGAGGCCATTCAAAAGAACAAAAATGTTGTTGAAGATATTCAAGAAGCTGGTGGATCCTCTAGTCAAGTTGACATTGAGATGGTTGATGTTGGTAATATTCAAGAACAAGTTGAAGAGCAAGTTGCTGAAGATGTTCAAGAACAAAATGCTGATGATGAACAGAATCAAAACTATATGTTGGTTGGTGAGTCTTCTCTATTCATTGATACTGATGAAGTTCTTCGAAGAGTTGCTGCTATTCAAAAGAAGAGAAAGGCCAAAGAAGTGTTGTTACTAGAATGGAAAACACAACAATTTGTTCTCGTTGGTGAAGCCTCTACAGTGCCTTACAACATAAAAGAGATTGTTCGAAGAATGAAAATTAATGAAAGGAGAAAAGAAGCAAAGAAAGCACGTGGAGAAGATGTTAGTGATTCTGATGTTGAAATTATTGGTGATGATGAAGACAATGAAGATGAAAATGATGATAAAGACGAGTCTGTTCAGAAAGATGATAAGAAAGATGATGATGACAAGAAAGACGATGATGATGATCAAGGGTCTTCTGGCTTGCTAATTAATAATCCTAATGTTCAAGAAAGGATTGAAGAGTTGATGAATAATGAAATTAATGAACAAGAAGATGATAATCAACATGAAGCTTCATCATCTGGAAAACAACATGTAGATCAGGTATTTCTAACAAACCCTACTGTTATCTACCTACATGAGAAATATGAAGGTGAGATCGAGGTTCGGAGAACTAGAGCTGAAATGTTAGAAGAGTTGGGTTTGGAAGATGGAAAGTTCAAGTTTGATATTGAGGATGAGATTCCTCAGTCTCCAGAAAAAGATTTTGAACCAAGATATGCTCATGAAGCTGATCATTATGATGAAGTCATTATTGAAGATGCTTCAGATTCATCTGATGATGGAATTGATTTCCATTATTCTGGAATTGATGAAACATTCCCTTCTTTTGCTGAAATGTTCAAAGATAGAAACGAAGATGAAATCAGAAGAAAAATTGTTGAAAAAGTTTCCACTGAAGGTATTCCAGAAACAATTCCCAGAGAAATTCTTGCTGAAGAACGAAAAAGGTGGTTTAAAAATATGCCCAAAGAAAGAAAAACTCTTAGAGCTCTTCAGTATTTCACACATGACAAAAATCTTTCATGGGGAGACATTCTATCATGGGGCTATCTTGAAGATCTTAAAGTCTATGCTATCAGAAGAGAAGAAGGAGTCTAGTACTTCGAATTTCTGTCAGATATCAGTTCTTTACCGTGGTGGGATGTGGATGAGCTGGTGAAAACTAAGAATATCAAGCAGTTCTACTATGGTCCAGAAGTTAGACAACATGATCAAGATTTGTGGAATTACATCAAATTGCAAGCGAAGAATGGTTATCCTGATTGGAAACCACAGTATCCGAAGCAGATCGTCACATTTCTAGAGAATGGTAAAAAGGATATAACTCTGGATGTGAAGCCGCCTAGATGCCTGAAGAATATGCCTCTTAGAGCCATTGAGCAAGACTTCCATGATTTATTTCAAGGCTGGTTGTACAACGAATCTACGGATGAGGCAGTCATCTCTCTGTATGACAAGTCCATGGGAAAATCTCGAAGAATCAGTATTCTGGATCCAATGTGGCTTGTTAACTGTTCGAAAAAGGATATCGATTGCTTGTTTTACAACAAGATCGTTTATGAAAGGAGAGACAAAGCTCAAGCTCAGCAATACCAAGCAATTGTCGATGTTTGTTTCGCACAAGACATCAATTCTGGAAGATACTGGAAGACACAATGGAGAGATCTGGAGATTGATGAATTCCTGAAAAGGTATAAGCGTGAACAAAGATCTAAAAAGATTGCTGAAAGAGCTGCTGAATTGGGCAGACGAAAGTTGGGAATTGTGCCACCAACAGATCAAACGCCAATTGAATCAGAGGAAAATAAGATTCCTAAATGGGATCGGAAGCGTGATGGTGATCCTGTTTACAAAAATTGGTGGTTGACCGAAGGAAGACATAAAAGAAAAAGAATGTTAGAAGAAAAAGCAGAGATGAGAAGACAGAAAGCGAGAGAACGAAGACGCAACAGGAAGAATTAAAGACTATGCTGGAAGGAACTACAGCTACATCCGAGGGGGAGTCTGTTAGTACATACGTCTGTAGCTTTCGTCAGCATGTAGTCATGTTTTGTATATTTGTGTCTTTTGTAATGTTTATGTTTGTATGTATGTTAGTTTAGCAGATCAGGATAAAAGTGCTGTATTTTGTTGGCTATGTCAGCCGATCGGACAGCCGTTCGATCGGTTAGCCCAGCCGATCGGACAGGCGTCCGATCGGACAGCAATGCCAGCTGATCGGACAGCATCTCATGCTAGCCGATCGGACAACACTTCTTCTATCCTGACTCTGCCTATAAATACCTGTCCGATCAGGTCATTTGTAACTTTTGCACTTTTGACTCTCTCGAGAGAAACTGTTCAGTGTCTGTATTCTACCGGAGCTTTGTACTTTCAGAACGATTAATAGAAAGAACAGACCGTGATTAAATGTTGAATTCTGTGTTGATTATCTGTGATTTGTCATAATGGATTCCGCACATTAGACAAAGTCGATTCATCTTGTTCCTGAAGATCAGATCCTGTGCAAAGGGACCAACAATATACATACAGACCTGCTAGAAAAAGAATTTTCATTGAACATAAAAATACAAACAAGCACCTACAAACAGCAATGACAAAAACCAATATAGAGTTTGCAACTTTACCTTGGTTGAGTCATACAGATCATGCAACAAAAGAAATCTCAGATAGTTTTACACAGTTTATTAAAAAACATCAGGAAACTCCAGAACTTCCTGACTATTTTCCATGGAGAAACTATCAATTAGTAGGCGAAGGACACTACATACAAGTCTATACTAAAAGAAATTGGAGAATGCTTCTACCCTTTGCAGGGGAAGGAGACACTTTGCAGCTACAGCACATCATCAACCTAGAAGACGAAGATTGTGAACACGAAGACTGTTCGAGTCCACAGTCGATAGACAGCACACACAGAGACTTCTAGAAGATGACGTAAGAAATGACGACAGAAGACAGAAGACAAAAATCATGTGGTAAGCCATGACGTTTTACAAGTTCAATTATATACAGAAAGTGGTCGACAGAGGGCAATAATTTTCAACACTAATTTTGGAATTTAGCTTTGTAATTATTCTCTTACTTTTCTTTTTAGATTAGGCTTTTTGACTTTTGTGTTATTATTCTTTCCTTATATGGCTATATATAGAAGCATTTGTAAGTTGTTGTAAGTACGAACAACCATTACCAGCAATAATATTATTACTTCAATGACACACTAAACTCTCTCCACATCTCTTTAGCTCAACTCCCTTAACATCCCAAATTTTCTCCAGTTCTTCATATTATATCCCAACACACACATAAAAAAAAAAAAACTCCTTTCTTCTGCAACTTTCTACTCCGCTGTGCATACTCTCATCCATCATCATCCGCTGTGCATATCATCATTCTCTGTACGTTTTAAATCTCCTTTTTATTTGAAGTTTTATTTTTGCAGTTTTATTTTTAGTATCACCACCCTCTCTATATATATATATATATATATATATATATATATATAAAAAGGTTGAGTTCATTTCAGAACTCTAAATAACTACAGAACTTTTAGAACTCCTAATAAACAATCATTTTATATATAAATTTTTGTATTTAGGATCTTTTTATCATCTATTATAAGTATTTCTTTGATTACATACATGTTAAAAGTAGTTTACATATATTTAATTGCCAAAATTATATATATGTGTCATAACTAATTACATATATGTAAAAAAACTAGTTTACATATGTGTAATTATAAAATTACATATAAAAATGATAAAATTACTCTTAACATGTATGTAATCGTAAAAATATACATAATAAATGATAAAATTATCCTAAACATAAAAATATGTAAATAAAAAGATTGTTTATTAGGAGTTCTACGAGTTTTGTAAATATTTATGGTTCTAAAATGATCCTGGCCCTATATATATATATGACAGTTAATGTACAATATTCCTTAACGTACGAGTGCACGCTGTGAAATTACGCACGTTGTAAAACTCAAAATCTTAATCACGCATGTTGTGAAACAATAATCACGCATGTTGAAAATACATAATCACACATGTTGAAAACCATACAATACTTCATTACATAATTATAACATGCTTCATTACATAAGTATAACATGCGTGATTATGGTTTTTCAAAAGGCAGTCACAAAATTTGCGACCGTTTTGCAACCAAACGTTGGTTGCTCGTAACTGGCCACGACCATTTCAATTCCGGTCACAAATGGATCCCTAAATTTGCGACCCTTTATTTCGGTCGCAATAAGTTTTCTGGTAGTGTAAGGTACCCTCATTTTAGGATTGTACCTTGTTAATTAAAACTTTTAAGAATCTTAAAATATTTGTTGAAATGTAATATTATATAATTTTAAAAGTTTAAGTAATTACAAATATTAAAACACAAGATATAAACCTTTAAATTCTTAAAACTTTGGGATTTTTTTCTTCATTTTTGTACATCCCACGTCGAATAAGAAATCAACCAAAGATGATAGAAATGGCTATAAAAGGGTTTCTTAAATTCATCCATTTCATCATGAAATTTTTTTTGAGTCTTATCCAGACAAAATTAATTATGGTTGATTTTTAGACTTATATAAATTTTTTGTATAGTTTAAATTTTAACCAATACTTTCATAGCCAAATCGAACAACGAACTAGTCGCCTTAATAGTTCACTGTTGAACTCGTTTAACTGATTGGACTGGATTCAAGAACCGGATAACAATAAATATTTTAAATATATAAAAAATTAAATACATATTCTTAAAATAAAAGATATATGAATGATGACTGTCGTAAGGCTCAATCAAAAACCTAATTAAACTAAGTAGATAGCGTAAGTAAGGTATCGTATCCACGGGGAATTCGTGGTTAATGTAATGGTCGTATCTAAGAACTAAACTAGCTAACTTGGGGGTTTGATAATTTTGATTGTAAAAGCAAAAGAACTAATTAATAAAGTTGTAATCAATATGAGAAAGAGTAACCTCCACCCGGAATCCCAATTACCCGTTTAACATAAAAACATGTTTACCGATTCAAAACACCACATAGACATGGACTCGGAATTAATGAATTTGATTAGTTTATAGGGATAGTTTTTAAGATTCACTATACAACCTAATAACCTGTTTGATTGTATCAACTACCCACCGATTTACCAACCCGCTAACAACGCAAGAAAGTTGCCAATACGCTTAATAAATGACAAGAAATTCAAACACAAGAAACGTTTACCAATAATCCAACACAAGTGGTCAAGCTGTACCAGTTACACGAATCCGTAAACAAAGTTCAATGCAAAACAAAGCAAAAGTTCATCCGGGTAGAAGTCACGAGAATTTTAGCCGCACATGCTTGTCTTCACGGTACCGGTTGTCATCCCGAATCGTTCCGACATGAGCAAATAACTTGAAGGACTTGAATAAAGAATGCTAAAAAAACAATGCTCAATTCGTTCCTGATTCAACCTTGACGGCTGTGCATGAATGCTTCCCCATTTTACATGAATAATGCAATATATATATACAGGGGATTGCTAGAATGAGAAACACCACGAGTTATGAGAACCGCGTCCCGCGAGTGGCCGTCGGCGACGAAATTTTTTTTACACCTAGATCCGTATATTTTAGCGGGGGGTTTAAATTTTCGGTTCAAACGGCGCCCGAGGGGGTAGTTTTTTACGCCCAAAGTTTGGTAAAAAAAAAGAAAAATTAAAAAAAACCCAAACTTTGGGCGTAAAAAACTACCCCCTCGGGCGCGCCGTTTGAACCGAAAATTTAAACCCCCCGCTAAAATATACGGATTTAGGTGTAAAAAAAATTTCGTAGCCGACGGCCACCCGCGGGACGCGGTTCTCATAACTCGTGGTGGTTCTCATTCTAGCGGCTCCCTATATTGGGGATTGCTAGAATGAGAACCACCACGAGTTATGAGAACCACGAGAACCGCGTCCCGCGGGTGGCCGTCGGCGACGAATTTTTTTTTACACCTAAATCCGTATATTTTAGCGGGGGGTTTAAATTTTCGGTTCAAACGGCGCGCCCGAGGGGGTAGTTTTTTACGCCCAAAGTTTGGTAAAAAAAAAAAAAAAATTAAAAAAATTAAAAAAACCCAAACTTTGGGCGTAAAAAACTACCCCTCGGGCGCGCCGTTTGAACCGAAAATTTAAACCCACCGCTAAAATATACGGATTTAGGTGTAAAAAAAATTTCGTCGCCGACGGCCACCCGCGGGACGCGGTTCTCGTGGTTCTCATAACTCGTGGTGGTTCTCATTCTAGCGGCTCCCTATATTGGGGATTGCTAGAATGAGAACCACCACGAGTTATGAGAACCACGAGAAGTGGCCGTCGGCGACGAAATTTTTTTTACACCTAGATCCGTATATTTTAGCGGGGGGTTTAAATTTTCGGTTCAAACGGCGCGCCCGAGGGGGTAGTTTTTTACGCCCAAAGTTTGGTAAAAAAAAAAAGAAAAATTAGAAAAATTAAAAAAACCCAAACTTTGGGCGTAAAAAACTACCCCCTCGGGCGCGCCGTTTGAACCGAAAATTTAAACCCCCCGCTAAAATATACGGATCTAGGTGTAAAAAAAATTTCGTCGCCGACGGCCACCCGCGGGACGCGGTTCTCGTGGTTCTCATAACTCGTGGTGATTCTCATTCTAGCGGCTCCCTATATTGGGGATTGCTAGAATGAGAACCACCACGAGTTATGAGAACCACGAGAACCGCGTCCCGCGGGTGGCCGTCGGCGACGAAATTTTTTTTACACCTAGATCCGTATATTTTAGCGGGGGGTTTAAATTTTCGGTTCAAACGGCGCGCCCGAGGGGGTAGTTTTTTACGCCCAAAGTTTGGTAAAAAAAAAAAGAAAAATTAAAAAAACCCAAACTTTGGGCGTAAAAAACTACCCCCTCGGGCGCGCCGTTTGAACCGAAAATTTAAATCCCCGCTAAAATATACGGATCTAGGTGTAAAAAAAAATTCGTCGCCGACGGCCACCCGCGGGACGCGGTTCTCGTGGTTCTCATAACTCGTGGTGGTTCTCATTCTAGCGGCTCCCTATATTGGGGATTGCTAGAATGAGAACCACCACGAGTTATGAGAATCACGAGAACCGCGTCCCGCGGGTGGCCGTCGGCGACCAAATTTTTTTTACACCTATATCCGTATATTTTAGCGGGGAATTTAAATTTTCGGTTCAAACGGCGCGCCCGAGGGGGTAGTTTTTTACGCCCAAAGTTTGGTAAAAAAAAAGAAAAATTAAAAAAACCCAAACTTTGGGCGTAAAAAACTACCCCCTCGGGTGCGCCGTTTGAACCGAAAATTTAAACCCCCCCGCTAAAATATACGGATCTAGGTGTAAAAAAAATTTCGTCGCCGACGGCCACTCGCGGGACGCGGTTCTCGTGGTTCTCATAACTCGTGGTGGTTCTCATTCTAGCGGCTCCCTATATTGGGGATTGCTAGAATGAGAACCACCACGAGTTATGAGAACCACGAGAACCGCGTCCCGCGGGTGGCCGTCGAAGACGAAATTTTTTTTACACCTAGATCCGTATATTTTAGCGGGGGGTTTAAATTTTCGGTTCAAACGGCGCGCCCGAGGGGGTAGTTTTTTACGCCCAAAGTTTGGTAAAAAATAGAAAAATTAAAAAAATTAAAAAAACCCAAACTTTGGGCGTAAAAAACTACCCCCTCGGGCGCGCCGTTTGAACCGAAAATTTAAACCCCCCGCTAAAATATACGGATCTAGGTGTAAAAAAAATTTCGTCGGCGACGGCCACCCGCGGGACGCGGTTCTCGTGGTTCTCATAACTCGTGGTGGTTCTCATTCTAGCGGCTCCCTATATTGGGGATTGATAGAATGAGAACCACCACGAGTTATGAGAACCACGAGAACCGCGTCCCGCGGGTGGCCGTCGGCGACGAAATTTTTTTTACACCTAGATCCGTATATTTTAGCGGGGGGTTTAAATTTTCGGTTCAAACGACGCGCCCGAGGGGGTAGTTTTTTACGCCCAAAGTTTGGTTAAAAAAAAAGAAAAATTAAAAAAACCCAAACTTTGGGCGTAAAAAACTACCCCCTCGGGCGCGCCGTTTGAACCGAAAATTTAAACCCCCCGCTAAAATATACGGATCTAGGTGTAAAAAAAATTTCGTCGCCGACGGCCACCCGCAGGACGCGGTTCTCGTGGTTCTCATAACTCGTGGTGGTTCTCATTCTAGCGGCTCCCTATATTGGGGATTGCTAGAATGAGAACCACCACGAGTTATGAGAACCACGAGAACCGCGTCCCGCGGGTGGCCGTCCGCGACGAAATTTTTTTTACACCTAGATCCGTATATTTTAGCGGGGGGTTTAAATTTTCGGTTCAAACGGCGCGCACGAGGGGGTAGTTTTTTACGCCCAAAGTTTGGGTTTTTTTAATTTTTCTTTTTTTTTTACCAAACTTTGGGCGTAAAAAACTACCCCCTCGGGCGCGCCGTTTGAACCGAAAATTTAAACCCCCGCTAAAATATACGGATCTAGGTGTAAATGATATGGAAGTGGTATCCCCCAAAATAGATTGGCCAACTTCCTTAAAAACCCCAAAGCCCACGCATGTCATGATCCTCTAAAGTTGTTTCTTTGAATTATCTTTATGTAATATTTACTGTAGCCCATAAAACCCTTATAGCTTTTCACGATCACTTCATCTGGATACCTCAGCCCACTTGCCATGATCAGCCCATTTAAACTTTGAAAGTTGAATTTAGATATTTTTTTTTGAACGGCAAATTTGGATCACTGATGGACCACTGGAGTATCATCGTGCCACCAGCAGAACCACCCGATCACCAATTCAGGAGGAAACCCAATAAATCTGAGAAAACCCCCTTTGTGGGAATTGAACCCATGACCTAATGGTCATAAGGGTGAACGGGGCACTTAGCGGGGAGTGGTGCGGTGATTGAAGTCCCCGAGCGGGAACACCGCCGCCATCAATTCGGGGAGGGTAATCGGGGAGGGGGATCGGTGTATGTTCACCGCACAAGAATTGATGATTTAAACGTTGGGCAACGGTCAAATATTTAAAAAAAAAATTCAATTTTAACCAATATAAATAACCAACTTAAATCTAATTTTTTACCACACCCATTCTCAAACTTACACTAAAAATCTATCAAATACAACACAAAGCCAAACCGAGCAATGGAGAACCAACCCCGCGAAGCCAAGAAAAAATCTAAGGGACGCGGCTCGCAACCGTCTCATGGTGGTTCAAGCGGTGCAAGTGCACAACCACAACCCCCTTTCGGATATACTTCACAACCCCCGTTTTTTTTACCAACAACCTTCACACCCCTCCTTTTACAACACCCAACCACAACCCACTTTCGGTTATTTTCAAAATTTGTTATCAATGGATCATCCTCAATCCCCCGCCTTCGACCCGTATGGTTTTCGTTCCCCACAAGTTCCATCTCCACGAGAAAATGTTGAACGTCCTCTACCTATTCACGAGGACGAGGAAGTAGTGCTCGAAACTCAAAATTTGGGCGACTATGAAGATGACACCGGCGACGATGAATATAATGTGGATGAAGACGCCAGCAACGAAGAAGATGACGCTCGGGATAAAAAGGGAAAAATGGAGCGCCAAAATTGGACAAAAGTCCAAGAAGAGGCGTTGGCGAAGGCGTGGGTACATTGCTCTACCAAAAAAAAGAAGGGCAATCAACAAACCCGCGATGGTTTTTGGCGTAGGATTTTAGATCATTATAACGCCACCGTTGGTGGAAGTAACCGGACCGTGCATCAAGTACGGTCTAAATGGACCCCGATGATGACGAAAATTGTCACGGCCCCCGACCCGGTTTGACCCGTTTCAGGAGCCGCGGGACAGAAATCCCGTGGTATTTAATTAATTGAGTTTAACAGCGGAAGTTTATTATCAGGGTCTTTTTAAAACTGAAATATTTCCCGATTATTTTATTTCACAACGCGGGATAAAACCCCGGTAATTTACAATACTATGATTTCACAAAGAAATCTTTTATTTTACAAAACATGTTTCTTTATTTTATCACGAGCCACTTTCTTAAGCTTGTAGTGCTTCACGGCACTTTTCCTAGATCATAACAGATCACCTGAAACATGTTTGAAAAAGGTTTTGTCAGCGGGAAATACTGAGTGAATCATTCTATTTACATAAAATGATGCATAGTTATTAATTACAGCATAAGAGCGATTACAATGGCTTCTATCTTATTTTTATCTGGCTCTCTGTCACAATGGTGACAAGTCACAATGGTGACAAGTCACAATGGTGACGATGGTCATACCACTATTAGGTCAATGAACCTAAATAGTGATGATTATCCCTAGTAGGTCAATGAACCTAACTGGGAGAAAATTAGTAATGTGCACAATACCCCACTAACCAGTGATTCAAGATATCCACGACTTAGTCCCTGTAATTATAACCTTGAAAATAATTTGAGGTATTGTAAAATAGTTGATAAAAAGAGAATGACTCACATTGCAGATTTAATTTGAGCAGAGCCTAGCCTACTGATTAGCCTTTTAACTAAAATTTAATAACAGGCACACAATTCAGTCAGTAACTTAATACAGCATTTACGATAACTCACGAGATCAAACACTCACAACGAATGACAAAGTGCGATACTTAAACATCCATCGAATTAACGACGAATGACAAAGCATAAACCCTAATGTGGGCAGCACTTAAACATCCATTGGATATTTTGATCAATCGGACATTGAATCGTATCAGCGATCGAGTTATTACCCTGATTGCGGCGTCGATTAGTGATCCGTGTGTGTTAATTGTGGTAAACAGAACGTAACTCGGTGCCTAAAACGAATTTCTTCGTCGAACATACGCAGAATTTCAAGTGCCAATGTCTGCTATTTATAGTCGAAATTTCACATTGCTTACGGACCGTAAGACTCAACCCTTACGGTCCGTAAGGGACACCTAATTTTTATAGGGTTGCCGCGTGTGGGACTAGGCCTGCTGAGTTGACAGTTTCTTAAAATTCGAATTGGACAACTATTTATGTGGATAATCGTAACTAGGAAATACCCCCCTGAGTTTTAGGGGCCCTGATCCTGATTCTGAGTGTTCTGAAAATTTTAGGGTTTGTGCAGAATCACTTGGGTGTCTCAATTAGGGTTTTCTATTGGACAATTAAAATAATAATTAAGACTTTTTGATGAGAGTTGTTACATTCTCCCCACCTTAATAAAAATCTCGTCCTCGAGATTTACTGGAATAATTGAGGATACTTTCGCTTCTTTTATGATTCCAGTTCCCAATTGTATTAGGGTCCTATCTTTGAATCCCACTTTACTTGAACTAATACTAATCGTTTGTGTTTTGAGAAATTTGATCTTTCTATCTTTTATCTGAAGAGGTGTCTCTACAAATTTTAAATTTTTTTTTCGTTTACCTTTATATTTTGGAGAGATACTACCAAAGATTCGTCTGATAGACATTTCTTGAGATTGGATACATGAAATACATCATGTACTCCAGCTAATTCTCTTGGTAGTTGTAAATGATAAGCAACTGATCCTATACGTTGGATCACTGGAAATGGTCTTACGTACCTTGGACTTAGCTTTTCTTTCTTACCGAATCTAACAACTCCTTTCCAAGGAGATACTTTCAATAGCATTTTGTCTCCAACTTAAAATTCCAACGGCTTTCATCTATTATCTGTATAACTCTTCTGGTGATCTCTATTCGTCTTTAGCCTTTTCTTCGTGATACTGAATATCACAGTCGTAGTTACTTAGGATTTTCATCCATCTTCTTTGCCTCATGTTTAATTCTTTTTGCCCAAATATATCTTAAATTCTTATGATCCGTATAGATAGTAAACTTACTTTCATACAGATAATGTCTCAAATCTTAAGGGCAACAATTATGGCTCCTAATTCTAAGTCATGAGTGGTATAGTTTTCTTCGTGCTTTTTCAATTGCCTTGATGCATACGCAATTACCTTTTTGCGTTGCATTAACCCTCATCCAAATCTTAGCTTTGAAGCATCACCGTATACTTTAAAATTTTCTGTTTCTTCTGGTAAGGCTAGGATTGGGGCATTTATTAATTTATGCTTTAAGATCCTAAAGGCTTCTTCTTGTTTAAGTTCCCATTCAAACTTAACTGTTTTACAGATTAACTTAATTAATGGTATAGCTATCTTGGAAAAATCCTTAATAAACCGTCTATAGTATCCGGCTAAACCTACAAAACTCCTAATTTCCATTGCGGATTGCGGAACCTTTCATTTGGTAATTGCTGATATCTTATCAGGATCTACGTGAATACCTTCATGATTCACCATATAACCTAGAAATTGCACTTCTGGCAGCCAAAATTCATACTTCGAGAATTTGGCGTAAAGCTTCTCTTTTCTTAACAAAGTTAAGAGTATGCAAGTGCTGACAATGTTCTTCCTGAATTTTGGAATAAATAAGTATATCGTTGATGAAGACAATTACAAATTTATCCAAATATGGTTTACAGTATCCTATTTATCATGTCCATGAATGCTGCAGGTGCATTTGTTAATCCTAAGGGCATGATTGTAAACTCGTAATGACCATACCTAGTCCTGAAAGCAGTTTTAGGTATGTCTTCCTCTTGTACTTTCAATTGATGATATCCGGAACGTAAATCGATCTTAGAAATATATCTATCTCCCTGGAATTGATCGAATAGATCATCAATTCTAGGTAATGAGTATTGATTCTTAATTATAACCTTATTCAATTCCCTATAATCAATACACATTCTCATCGAATCATCCTTTTTCTTAATAAACAACACTGATGCCCCATACGGGGATAACTAGGTTGTATGAAACCTTTACTTAATAATTCATCTAATTGCTTTTTCAGTTTTAACATTTCTGTGGGTGCTAACTGATAAGGTGCCGACTTATCGGTATAATTCCTGGAATCAGATGAATCCTAGACTCTACCTCCTTATCTGGTAGTAATCCTGATAATTCTTCTGAGAATACATCTGGGTATTCTAAAACTACAGAAATTTCCTTAAGTTCTTTATCTTTAGTATTAATGATTACTGAAATCATATATAATATTCCTTGCTTTTGTTCATAATTAGCAACTTTCATTAGATATGAACTTTATGAGTTTACATGGCTTATTTCCTGTAATCATTATTACTTCTCCAGTGGGTGCACAAATTTCTATGGAATTCCTATCACAGATAATTCGAGCATGGTTGTTTACTAACCAATTCATTCCTAACACAACATCGAATTCAACTAATTTCATAGATAATAGGGTTACAGAAAATTTAGGACTTAAAAGTTCTATTTCTACATTTTGCAGAACCTTATTTATTTTAACTGAATTCCCATCTGCCGTTTCTACTGTAGAAATTTGCCTAATGCTGGTTAAAGATATGTTAAAAGTTTGGCAGAATGAAGTATTTATAAAACTTTGGTTTGCACCAGAGTCAAATAATACTCTTGTGTAAACGTTGTGAACTAAGAACGTACCGGCTATCACATCTGGAATGAGTTATGCTTCCTTAGCAGTCAGTTGGAAGGCTCTTACATTCCTTTTTGTTCCTTCTGCAGGTTTGACTTTATTGTCAGATGGTTTGTTCAGTTTTGGACAATCTGGCCTAAGATGTCCAGCTTCTCCACAGTTGTAGCAGACTGAAAATTTCTTCCTCCTGCAGTCTTCTTCTTGATGCCCCGGAATTTTGCAAAAAATGCAATATCCTTTGCATCTTCCAAAATGCTTCCTTTTGCAAGAATTGCAAAATGGACTAGTGGAAGATTGCCCATTCCCTCCTTTCTTAAAATTGTTATGGTTACCCAGATGGAATCCTTGGGTAATCTTTTGCGCTACTTCCTTCATTCTATTTTCTTCTCTTGTCCGTACTAGTTCGTCAGTCAGAGTATTGGCTAATTCCACCGCATCATCAATCGTGCGAGGTTTTGCAGCCTTGACGATATTACGGATTTCGCCAATCAATCCCCAAATATAACGAGAAATAAGTACCGGCTCTGGCGAAGTCAGGGTTGGTACCACTCGAGCATATTCAAAGAATGTCAAAGTATACCCTCGACAATCTACATCCACCATCCGGTGGGTTAGAAACTTATTTGTCATTTGTTCTTTTTCATACTCAGGACATACTTTTCTTTCTACAAAGCTCTTAAATTCTTCCCAGTTCATAGCATACGCCATCCTTCTTCCGTTTGCTTGTAACACCGTATTCCACCATTCTAGCGCCCCTTCTTTGAAAAGGTTTGACGCGTACATGACCTGATCATCCTGAGCACATTTACTTATGGCAATTACTACCTCGGTTTTCTCTAACCAACGCAGTGCCGCAGTCGCTCCTTCATTGCCTGCAAACTCAGTGGGTTTACAAGCAAAAAATTCTTTGAAAGTGCAACCAGGTGTTGTGGCTTTCATTTTCTTTGGGAGCGGAGCTTGCCGTGGTTCATTATCATGATTAACATGATCATTGCCTCCGTTTATGCTATTACTGAAGTTATCTTCAGAAATACGTTTGCTAGGAACTATTTGTTGCGGTTCGATTGGATTTTTAACAGCAGCAACGATTGCTGGAATAGCGTTGGCTATCCCTTGAGCAACTATTGCTGGAATAGCATTAGCTATCCCTTGAGCAACGATATTTTCTATATCCTGCCTAGTCATATATTGATCCCCTGGTTGTTGCTCAGATTGATTAACCTCATTAACTGGTTCATTATTCGCGTTTTCCATCTGATATCTAATTTATAGATAAATAATTAGTATAAAAGAAATAATCCAATGTCACAATTAATTGCACATAATCACGTAAACGAATATACAAACAAAATTGTAACTTTCTAAAATTTCATTATATCATGCTTCTATATACACCCGTTTTATTATTTATTTTACACATACTGATTTTACTATTACTATTACACAACCACAGTTTCATAAATCCCCTATCCTTTTGTCAGATGATATTCTAGTAACGGCGTTCCCTTTCATCGTATTTCCAGGAGATCTGTCCCCCAATCTCTTGGATCCTATTCCCAGCATCTATTAATTCTTCGCCAAAGTGGTGAAGTTCAACCATATTCTCGTTACTCATTGATGGATTTGGTAAAGGTTTTGGATTGAGTTGAGGAAAAAGCTTATAGGGATGGTTTTTTAACTGTATTTCATTAGTCAACCATTCGTCTATTTGCGAGTGGATTGAAGGGTTTGGAATAGCTGGTTCTAAGTTCATTGGTAGTTGTGTTTCAAGAGAGTGAATAAAACATTTTCATTAATAGGCTTAATAGTATTATAGCTTGCCATTATAAAATCTAGCTCTTCCTGATATGGTAACCCCTCAATTTGTCTAGAGCTTTCCCCAATTTCCATTTTCTTAGGCTTGGGTTTCTCGAGAGGTAAAGCGTTGAATTCTATAGGTTCTTCTATGTCTGGTATATACCTATTGAAATCTCTAGAAACTTCTATTCTTACTGGATAGAGATTTAAATTCTGAAGGGCGTCAGACAAGTTACTCATGCTGTTTAGCAAAATACCCACAAATACTAAGTTAAAAATTATATCAAATTTCATAGAAAATCTTTAAATATTATTTCATATTGGGTAACTATGAAACAACCGAAAAACATACTAGGTTTTATTTATGAATTTATTTATTTACTAAATAAGGTTTATAGACTGTAGATAATAAAGGTGCTAAAATTTTGAGTCAGAATATTTAAAGATTTGTATTTATTGCTACAGTGGTTAGCATATAAAGATCTGCCCATATTGTACAAAATTAGTCAGATAATAAAACACATAATCACAAAATAGCAATTAATAAAAAAAATTAAGTATTTTCTAAATACTTAATTGGCTTAATCAGTGGCTCGATCAGTGGCTCTGATACCACCTTTTTCTGTCACGGCCCCCGACCCGGTTTGACCCGTTTCAGGAGCCGCGGGACAAAAATCCCGTGGTATTTAATTAATTGAGTTTAATAGTGGAAGTTTATTATCAGGATCTTTTTAAAACTGAAATATTTCCCGATTATTTTATTTCACAACGCGGGATAAAACCCCAGTAATTTACAATACTATGATTTCACAAAGAAATCTTTTATTTTACAAAACATGTTTCTTTATTTTATCACGAGCCACTTTCTTAAGCTTGTAGTGCTTCACGGCACTTTTCCTGGATCATAACAGATCACCTGAAACATGTTTGAAAAAGGTTTTGTCAGCGGGAAATACTGAGTGAATCATTCTATTTACATAAAATGATGCATAGTTATTAATTACAGCATAAGAGCGATTACAATGACTTCTATCTTATTTTTATCTGGCTCTCTGTCACAATGGTGACGATGGTCATACCACTATTAGGTCAATGAACCTAAATAGTGATGATTATCCCTAGTAGGTCAATGAACCTAACTGGGAGAAAATTAGTAATGTGCACAATACCCCACTAACCAGTGATTCAAGATAACCACGACTTAGTCCCTGTAATTATAACCTTGAAAATAATTTGAGGTATTGTAAAATAGTTGATAAAAAGAGAATGACTCACATTGCAGATTTAATTTGAGCAGAGCCTAGCCTACTGATTAGCCTTTTAACCAAAATTTAATAACAGGCACACAATTCAGTCAGTAACTTAATACAGCATTTACGATAACTCACGAGATCAAACACTCACAACGAATGACAAAGTGCGATACTTAAACATCCATCGAATTAACGACAAATGACAAAGCATAAACCCTAATGTGGGCAGCACTTAAACATCCATTGGATATTTTGATCAATCGGACATTGAATCGTATCAGCGATCGAGTTATTACCCTGATTGCGGCGTCGATTAGTGATCCGTGTGTGTTAATTGTGGTAAACAGAACGTAACTCGGTGCCTAAAACGAATTTCTTCGTCGAACATACGCAGAATTTCAAGTGCCAATGTCTGCTATTTATAGTCGAAATTTCACATTGCTTACGGACCGTAAGACTCAACCCTTACGGTCCGTAAGGGACACCTAATTTTTATAGGGTTGCCGCGTGTGGGATTAGGCCTGCTGAGTTGACAGTTTCTTAAAATTCGAATTGGACAGCTATTTATGTGGATAATCGTAACTAGGAAATACCCCCCTGAGTTTTAGGGGCCCTGATCCTGATTCTGATTGTTCTGAAAATTTTAGGGTTTGTGCAGAATCACTTGGGTGTCTCAATTAGGGTTTCCTATTGGACAATTAAAATAATAATTAAGACTTTTTGATGAGAGTTGTTACGAAAATAAACTTTTTCAACGGCCTATACCAACAAGCGGTAAAAATTATATTTTTTAACGTTGTATATTTTTTAATTTTGTTTACTAAGTTCATATGTTTTTAACACTTGTTATTTTATAATATGTAGGATCGCACACGAGGAAGCGGGTGTAGCGATCTCAACGTGATGAAAGTCGCTTTAAAGGAATTTAAAGATAGATATTCGAGCGGTTTTCAACATGTCGAGGCATGGGAGGTCGTTCGAAAACACGACAAATGGGCCCAAGTCCCGATATGAACGAAGACCCCTCGCCACAAAGAACACAACGGCGAGACAAGCGTCAAGCGACATCGTCCGAGGGCTCGGCCGAGTTGGCGGCACAATTCAAAGAGTACACCGCCATGAAAGAAGCGAAGCACGCAATTGAATTGGAGGCGATTGAATTGAGGAATAAAAGAGAGTCGGAGGCTCGCGAGCTCATAACGGAACAACGCGAGACGATGAGAAACTACGCGCACGATCGAGATATGAAAACATTCCTCAAGTCGCACGACGATGTTCCGCCGGAAATGTTGCCGTTCATCCTCGCCCGAAAGCGCGAGATCGCTAACAAGTACGGGTGGCCGTGCAATTTCTAAAATTTTTATGTAGTATTGCGATGTAATTTTTATTTTATTAAATGAAATGTAGTTTTTTATTTTATGAAATTATGTTTTACTTTTTATATTTTCTTAATTAAAAAAATAAAAAAACAAGTCCCCCAAGAGAGGAGTGCCGCCATCAAATTGAGGGTGTGAGGAGAGTTAAGAGGGAAGTTGACGTGGCGCGTGCTGATTGGCCGTGCGTAAGAGAGGGGACTCCCCTAAGAGAGGAGTACCCCTCTCTCCCTAAGCCTTATCCCACCCCCAAGATACCACTAAGCTATAATACCATGGGTAAGTTGAACTCATATTCAATTCTTTGTTTCATCTGTACACATTAAACAATTACACCAATAAATGAATTAACTAACATCATCACTATATTAATTGCAATAATAGTACTTCATCAATTTCATTCAATTCATTTGTTTTCTTTTTCTTTTTTCTACGTAGCTCCAAAATTTGAGAAACAAACAATTTTCCTCATTATTAAATGCAAACATGATTTTCCAAATTTATTTTTATATCTTATTTTATTATAATTATTTGATTTAAACTCATTTTCTCTAAACCACAAAGATATAAAAACACTTCAACATAATATACTTTGAACTCGTATCGATGCATTTTTATTATGATTAATACTAAATAGAGTGTAAAAAATTGCACCGATCAATGAATTTAAAAAGTATATTATAATACATATGAAGAGGAAAAAAACTAATTTTATATAACACTTAAGAACTTAAGTAATTACAAGCGTTAAACACAAGGTATAATCCTATAAAGTCTTTAAATTCTCAAATCTTTTAAATAATTGTATCTTATGTTTTAATACATATAGTTACTTAAACTCTTAAAATTATATAGATTATCTTTTTATGGTTCATTTTTATGTATTATAATATTAGTGGCGGACCAATGAATTTTTCCATGGGGGTGCGGAACATTTTTAAAAATTTTAGGCCCCTAGGTATATAAGTAAAAAAATTTTGTTCGTATCGGGTCGGGTCATGTAAAACAAACGAACATCAAACTAAATTTATATAATCATCAAAAACATGTCAAACCTTGTTACAAACATAATTAAAACGTCGACGCCCTACGGGTTTTCATTTTTTGAAATCTATCCAAAACATCATCTAAAACTAATTTCTTAAGCAATTCTTTCTCTATATAACACAAGTTCATCGCTCCATAACATAATGTTTCAAATTTAATTTTAATTTTCAATTATTCAAGCCCTATAAATCATAACGTAAGTTGTAATCACCCTAAAAATATATAAACAACATTATCACCCTAAAAATATATAAACAACATAATCACCCTAAAAATCATCTAAACAACCATAAACAACGTCAAAACACACAAAATTTCAAACCTATTTAACAACTTTATTACCCTTTTTTCTCCTGTAATATCAACCAAAATCATCAAAATAACAAAGAAACTTACCCGTGTTCGGATTCCGGTTAGATTTGGTGTCAAACGACGATGGTATGGTGGCTGATTACGGTGGTCGCCGGCTGCTGGACTGTTGTCGCTGGGTGATGTTGTTCGTTGGCAGTGCAGGGACAAGAGAGAGAGAGAGAGAGCGGGAGAGAATTTCTAAAGGTTTTGGGCTTTAATTATTTTATTATAGTTTAAAATATTGTTGGGTTTGGTTAATGGGCTAAAACTTAGTGGGCTAGCTAGTTAGGAATTATAAGTGGGTAAATGTTTGAGTATTTGGGTTTAATTAGTTATGTATTAAAAGTTATATAATTTAGGTAGTATATTTTTTTTAAATAGAAGTTTACTAAAAATTCCAAGGGGTGCGGACGAAAAATTTCAAGGGTGCGGTCGAAAAAATTTCAAGGGGTGCGGACGAAAAATTCCAAGGGGTGCAGACGAGATTTTCGACGAAACTTAGCACTAATTTTTTTCCCCGGGGGTGCGCCCGCCCACCTTAGGCTGGGCTTGGGTCCGCCCCTGAATTAATATAGTATAGATATATAAAAGACAAACAATGTGGTATCCATACATCCTTCACCACGAGTGTGATCTAAAACAATCGTTTAGCTCAAGTATTGATAAGGTTGAAAGCGAAGTCTATCATGGAGCATTGAAAACCATCCACATGACAGCTTAAGAGTCAAATTTAAAGATAATGTACCACAACACAATCTATGTGAATAATGCAAGAGGTTGATACTACATATTATTTATTTATTTTTTACGACGATTTTATTGTATTAAGCTACCGGGCCCAAATTGGAGAGTCTCGTTACGTCACTCGGTCCAGACTATGTTGTCTTAAACGGGCCCACGCTAGCTTCAGAGTTTGGCTTGGGCGTTCCCCCCGGAAAACCATTGCCACTTGACAATCGTTGTGCCACCACAAGAGCAGAACTCTCTAGCGTAACACACGATGGGACGAAAACTCGGGTGAGCTCATGAAAGAACCTGACACCTGTTCGTGAAGGCTAGGCTCTATCCAGAAGGATAAAAGTATGCAACATGCAACATATATAACATGATATGCCTGTAAGGTCTTTCTATATTTTGCAAGTCTATCAATATGTCTTTCACCTTGCAAGTTTTTATCTTCTCTTCTCTTCCTTTCATTCTTGGCTTACTTCTTTTGAAATCATATCTTTTATCTTCAAATTCCCACAAAAACCTTCCACCATCTCCACGAAAACTACCATTAATTGGAAACCTTCACCAACTAGGCTCGAGCCCGCATCGTGCCTTTCATGCCATGGCTCAGACTTATGGTCCACTTATGTTGATTCGCCTTGGTAGCGTACCGGTACTTGTAGTCTCCACAGTTGATGCAGCTCGAGAAATTATGAAAACTCATGATTTAGTTTTTTCAAATAGGCCGAATTTAAGCATCCCTAGTAGACTTTTTTATGGTTCCAAAGATATAGCTTTTGCACCATATGGAGAATATTGGAGGCAGATAAAGAGCATTGCAGTGCTACATCTTTTAAGCAACAAAAGGGTTCAGTCATATCGACACGTGAGAGAGGATGAGATGTCCCTTATGATGGAGAAGATTCAAAAAGCCAATGGATCGGTTGTTAATATAAGTGAGTTACTTATTTCACTTACAAATAACGTAATATGTAGGGTGGCTTTGGGTAGGAGGTATGATGAGAGGAAGTTTAACAACTTGTTACAAAGCGCTATAGAGTTATTGGGGTGTTTTAGTGTGGGGGCTTATATTCCGTCTCTAAGGTGGGTCGATCAATTGAGTGGATTAGATCGAAGAGTTGATAAAGTTGCTAAAGAATTTGATGAGTTTTTAGAGGGTGTTCTAGAAGAACATGCAAACAAGAACCGAGTTGATGTTAAATGCGAAGATCTTGTTGATGTTTTATTAGAAATTCAAAGAGATAACACAACGGGTTTTCCCCTTAAGGATGATATGATTAAGGCTCTCATATTGGTAACATCTTTCTTTTGGATCTTGTAGCTTTCTGATTGCTATAAATGCATGAACATACAAAAACCATCATTTGCAACAAAACATGTTTTCTACCACACTTGTTTGAACTGTCCACAACTATGGTTTAAATCTTGAACCTTCTTATTGTATGTTTATGTAGGACATATTTATGGGTGGAACTGATACTACTTTCACAAGCCTAGAGTGGGCAATCTGCGAGCTATTAAGACACCCACAAGCAATGAAAGAAGTGCGACAAGAGGCACTAAAAATAGGCCAAGGAAGATCAATGATTACGGAAGACCAATTAGAAAAAATGGTCTACCTAAAAGCTGTTCTTAAAGAAACCCTACGACTACACACTCCAGTTCCACTACTTGTTCCTCGTGAATCAACACAAGATGTCCAACTACTCGGCTATGACATCCCATCCGGCACACAAGTTTTCATCAATGCATGGGCGATATCAAGAGACCCTTCAAACTGGGAAGCACCCGAGGAGTTTAGACCAGAGAGATTCTTGAACAATCCTCCTATCGATTATAAAGGGTTTCATTTCGAGTTAATACCATTTGGTGCAGGACGAAGAGGGTGTCCAGGTATTCAATTTGCAATGATTATTAATCAACTTGTTTTGGCTAATTTGGTGTATAAGTTTGATTTGGCCGTGATGGAGAATGATGTCTTGGATATGAGCGAGACGAGTGGTATTACTGTTCATAAGAAGTGTCCTATACTAGTTTCAGCAACTCCTACTGCTTAAGTTGCAATTCTTGTTTCTATATATATTATTACATAATAAAACTAAATGTTTCGTTTGTATTGGGAAATTTCGTATTTCATTAATATCTCATATACTAGTTTCAGCAAGTCCTTGGTTGATGTGAAAGGTGCATTTTATAGCTAATCTTTTCAACTCTTAAAATAGTTGATGTTAAAGGTGTCTTTGTCTTTTATTTAGCTAATCTTTTCATCTTTTCAACTCTTAAATAGTTGATGTTAAAGGTGTCTTTGTCTTTTATTTAGCTAATCTTTTCAACTCTTAAAATAGTTGATGTTAAAGGTGTCTTTGTCTTTTATTTAGCTAATCTTTTTATCTTTTCAACTCTTAAAATAGTTGATGTTAAAGGTGTCTTTGTCTTTTATAGCTAATTTTTAAAATTACAAAGCCACACTTTATTATTCCTTCTTCTCAATTATGGTTCAAATTATTGATCTAAAATAATAATAATGGGTGGAGATACAATATGAAGTTTATTTGGCTAAGAAGGCTATGAAGTGATCTTGACCATCAATTTAGTTAATCAATGGCTAAGATTAAATGATGGAAATTGAAGGTAAGAAAAGAGACGCGTGAGTTTGTTTAGGGGTATTCTAGTCAATGCAAGACAATAGTTTCTCTCTCCTCCAATTCCCCCCCATTTTTTAAACGTTAATAACTCTTTCATACGACATTATTTTTTTATAAAAATTGCACCAAAAAAACGAGCGTTTTTTTTATCTTTAAAACGAGTATACTATTGCTATATTTTGAAAAAAAAAATTTAAAACCCAGTTGCGTAAAACGCAATAGAAAAACCCCCAGTTACGTAAAACGCAATGAAAAAAAAACCTAAAAAATGACATTTTTCTAAAACGCAATGCACAAAAAACACAAAGAAATGTCTTATTTGTAAAACGCAATGGCCAGAAAACACAAACAAATGTCTTATTTCTAAAACGCAATAGCCTAAAAACTCAAAAGAAAATGTAGTTTCTAAAACGCAATGGACTAAAAACACATAAAAATGTGTTTTACCTAAAACGCAATGCACAAAAAAAACACAAAGAAATGTCTTATTTCTAAAACGCAATGGCCAGAAAACACTTAAAATGTCTGTTTTCTAAAACGCAATGGACTGAAAACACATAAAAAAGTGTTTTACCTAAAACACAATGCACCAAAAACACAAAAAATGTCTTATTTGTAAAACGCAATGGCCAGAAAACACTTAAAAATGACTCATTCTAAAACGCAATTGCCTAAAAAACAAAAGAAAGTGTTCCCTGTAAAACACAATGGACTGAAAACACCTAAAAAAGTGTTTTACGTAAAACGCAATGCACCAAAAACACTTCAATAATGTTTTTTTTTCTAAAACGCAATGGCCAGAAAACACATAAAAATGTTTTAGTTCTAAAACGCAATTGCTTAAAAACACCAGAGAAAGTGTTCTCTCTAAAGTGCATTGAACCATGATAATATTTTTTTCTGTGCTGTGAATTGTCTGTGCTGTGAACTGTCTGAACCAATGCAGTTTACGAATGCAGTTTCCAGAGGCAATTTACAGAAAATTAATCTTTCTGATGCATTTTTATTACAACAATTTAATCGAATGCAGTTTCCAGAGCTCAACCCTAGCCAGGGGCTCTGCCCCTTGGACCCCGCCAGGGGCTGCCGCCCCTGGGACCCCGCTACCAGGGGCGCTGCCCCCGGACCCCCGCCAGGATCGTAAAACGCAATGACTAAATAAAAAACCCAGATCGTAAAAATGAAATTAAAGAATTTCTTACATGAATCGAAGTGATTTCTTCAACAATTGACGAATTTTGAATGATTGAAACACTTATCAGCGCTCGAATCGAACGGATCGAGTGCTTATCTTCAAAATCACCGGAAAAAACGAGATTTTGTATGAAATTAAACTGGGTTTTCTTCAAAAAAGTTGAAGAACACGTTGATCGGGTGTTTGAATAATTGATTGGTGATGAAAATCGCACTATAATGTAGTGATTATTGAGATAGAAAGTGAAGAAATGGTTGAAGATGGTGGGTTTTGAAGTTACTGGGTGTTTTGAAAAGGAAGAACAAGGAGTTGGATTGACTAAAATAACTTTTTTCTTTATTTTAAATGTTGCCACATGTCCTAATCATATTGCTTCCTACACTTCCTAGCCAAAATAAACTTCCTATATGATCTTTTCTCTAATAATAATAATAATAATAATAATAATAATAATAATAATAATAATAATAATAATAATAATAATAATAAGTGAGTATATTAAAAAGTGATTTACGCACTAGTAAAATTTATTTTTAACGCTATGAAGGTTGCTTTGAACAGGTGTATCTTTGGCTTGTATTTTAGGCGTATCCTTGGCTTTGCCACAAAGTTGGTTTTATTGTATCATTCGTTTTCATTAACAAAGAAATAATATCAGGTCGGAATTGGTATTCAAGACCACATTAATGATTACTAATGAAGTAATTTTAGTAATTAGAAGCCGACCCAGATGTGAAATAATTGTAGAATTTAGATTTTCATTAGGCTATGCGGTATGGTGATGGCCCATCCTTGGAGGATGATCCGTCACGTAAGCGCCACGTAGATCCGGTGTGATGATGAGGCAAAGAGGATGAAGCTAAGGAAATGGAGGGATGAGCCAAATATATATATATATAGGGAGGAGTTCATGCGAGAACCACCCTTATTGCGAGAACCGCGAGAACCAATGTGAACACAACCTAAAATAGCTAAAAAAACCTAACCCCCAACCCCCCCCCCCCCCCCCCCCAAAAAAAAAACCTAACCCCCCCACTCCCCCTCCCAAGCTAAATACTAAAAACTAAAACCCCCAAAAAACCTAACCCCCCCCCCATCCCCCAAAAACCTAAACCCTCCCCCCCCCCACCCCCCCAAGCTAAAATGCTAAAAACTAAACCCCAAAAAAACCTAAAAAAAAAAAAATTAATATTTTTTATGCTCAAATCGCTACTTTTAGTGGCAAAAAAAAAATTTTATTTTTATTTTTTTTTTCTTCGAAAAGTAGCGATTTTTATATAAAAAATATTAAAAAAAAAAACAAAATTTTTGTGTATTTTTAGCTATTTTTAGGCATTTTTGTTTGTGTTCACATTGGTTCTCGCGGTTCTCGCAATAAGAGGTGGTTCTCGCATGATCTTCTCCCTATATATATATGTATATATATATATGTATATATATATATATATGGGGAGGGCTATATAGAAAACCCTTAAGTTTTTAGAAAACTCTGGAAACTCAAATCTCCCCCCATTTTTACCCAACCTCCCAACATTTTTTTTTTGAAAAAAATAACACATGTAATATACATGTTTTAAAGTGTTTTGGGCAAAAAAAAAACAAAAAAGCGCCGAAGGGATGTTTTAAAAAAAAATAAACAAATTTCAGCATGCTTCGGGTGACTAACATGTGTTAGGCACAAAAGGCAGAAACTTGCTGAATTTTTTTTTTTTTTTAAAACATTCCTTCGGCGCTTTTTTGGTTTTTTTGGCTCAAAACTCTTAAAAACATGTATATTACATGTGTTATTTTTTTCAAAAAAAAAAATGTCGGGAGGTTGGGTTTTCTAGGGTTTTCTCAAAATGGAGGGTTTTCTATCTAGCTTTAGCCTATATATATGTATATGTTGTATGTATAGGTGTGTGAGAGAGAGGGAGGGGCGTCGGATCCGTCGAGATTCGAGATGCAGACGATGGCGACACTGGAGGAACGGCGACGGAGGGCTGGAGATGGAGAGGGGGACGGCGACGGACCGGGACGGTGGGGGACGCTCCCCACACCGTGGAGCCTTATAAGTTATGACATTTGTCTTGAAGCTGATTTTTGTAATGTATAAGTTTTTGTATTTTTCTAAAGATAGCTAATAACTTTAAAAGCTTTCATAGCCTGACCCCACCTCATCTGGAATAGTTACTAAACAAAAACAAACTTGATTATTATTTGGATTTATTAAAGATAAATGTTTAGGTTCATTCTTCATACAAGCAAGTGGAAGTGTTCTATTTTCTTTTCGTTTCCTTTCATTCTTGCCTTATAAACGATTAAGGGGTTGTTTGAGAACTTCTGAATGGTTAAGTGTTAAACCAGTAAGAGGTCTGAACCATTAAGTGTTGAATCAGTAAGAGTTCTCAACCACTAAGAGCTAGTATAATGCTTAATAACTCACACAATTCCGTCGCATCACAAAAATTGTGATGGATTTTGTTCGATGGAGGTTACTTGAAATTCACAAATTAGGTGATGGATTTTGTTCGATGGAAATTAATAGAAATACAATTTATCATTTTTTTCATAAATGTGGGAAATAGAACTTACAGTCAAAATTGGTATGTGAGCAGGGATTTGTAGCAGAGTGTGAAATTCAATACGAATAAAACAGGTTTTAGGTGAGTTGACACAACTTGTTTTAGAAACGGCCAGGTTTGAGTTAACATGTTTTGAAAAAAGTCAGATTTTGGTTGACCTTCATAAAAACAAGTTGACTCATTAACCTATTTAAGTATTAAAGAAAAATAGCTTTTAAATCTTTTTTGCCATTTTCTATTTTTTACTATACACTTGCAATTTCCAATCCATTTTCAAGATCTTCAATATTTTCCAAAAAAAAAAAACATTCATATTACTTATTTACAACCCAATAACTCGCTTATAACTTGTCAACAATTAAAATCATTTAAAAAAATGGCTTAAACAGGTCGTGTTCGAGTTGATCGAATTTATGTGTGTATGGGTTATGATTAAGATCTTTGACATAAATAATAATATGAGTTAGGTTTGAGTTGCACATTTCAAAACACAACCCGTGATCCGCCAACCTACCAACCTTGTACGATGGACACCCTATGTGAAACATACACATGCTATAAATTGGTCAAACATGAGCAATTTTGGTAATATGGTCATATAACTAATTAATCAAAGTCTTGGTCAGTATTAATGATCATAATAGTTGAACTAAGTCTTTGTTAATAATATTTGTTCTCACACAACCTATAAAATTATTTCTCTCTTTCAAAACTCCAAACTTCAATGAATTCAACCACTCCACTTGTTTAAAATGTTGGTTAAAGCAAAAACACTTACAAAGATCAAGCTCAATCCCCATTGAATAAATCGCAAAATCAACCTCAATTCTAAGGATAACAATAGGTAACCTGCTAAGACACGATAACAGAAAAGTACACCATGTGATTTTTTACGTTTTTAAAAATAATCAAAATTTGAAAGTTATGATCCTTTTATTTCTCCTTCTAGGTGCATAAAATATAGATATGTCTTATAGACATTGGATATAAAGTAGTTAAACGAGTCGTATTCATGTTTAAAATTTTTGTTGTTCGCGTTATCAGATACCTATTAAACCTGCTAAGACACGATTCGCCAGTCCTGCCCAATTCAACTCACAATTGTTACAACAATTTCATCACTGTGAACGCTCAATCCCAGTTTCTTCACTATGCATGAAATTAACCTTAATTCAACCCACAATTTTCAACAAAATAATCATACAACAAGTTTCGTCCCCCCATTAACAAATCCAACCCAATCAACACTAATAACCCTACCATCAACGTGAAGAACATGAAGAATCCAACAAAGAAACCATACCGTAAATGCAAGAAGCCGAAAAATCCAAAAAAAAAATATGACCCATGACGCAACGAGGCACGACTTCTAGTAAAGCAAAGAAATGACGTTAGAAAGAGGAAGTGGCATGGCCAAGGCTTAGGCTTAGGCAGAGCCGGTCCGTAAGAGTTATCAACCTAGGCTAAGGCCTAGGGCCACCAAAATATAAGGGCCTCCAATTTTGTTTCCTTTCATATATGCTTGTTTTTTGCCATTTAAAAAACATTTCTAGGCCCAAGATTTAGGATTTACACTAGGAGTCCGCATTGTCCACGCACACCCCATCAACCCTTGTTACTTGCGGTGTGTTTTGAGTAACCAATGTGAAACTGATTGCGGATTGAGCGAAATTATGGCCAAGATTAGGAAAAATCATCGCTATGATTGTTCAATGTCTCAAATCTCAATCTCAGTTCCTGAAGGGGTATGGTCCCAAAAAGCCGCGCAAACCTCCGTAAGGGTTGCGCGCGGGACCATACTCCTTATTCAAAAAACTTCCTATCTTTAACCTCGCGCGAGTTACACCACGCACTACTGTTCGTCGCGCGAGTCCTGAACAAGAAGAAACTCCAATTAGCAACACTTAGCATTTTGAAAAGAATATCTGAAAGCCCATGCCGCGCGCGAGGTAGTAACGTGCTCAGCAAGAATCATGCGTGACTACGGCGCAAGGCCCTTTCAGATAGTACACAAGGTACAAGTGGCAGAATAAAAGAGCCAATCAGGGTCCTTCTGATCCTGCGCAATCGTGCTCCACGATCGTCTGACATGCAGGAGACAAAAAGTACCTAAGGACGCCTATGTGGCACCAATCATAGGGCAGAGACAACTGCCCCACGATCTCCACTTACCTGCTGATGGCAGAAGGGCGACCAGGCCGACAACAATGACACGAGGCTCCAATCAAGTTGCGCCAACTCCATAAAGCTCTTAGAAGCCACTAACGGTCGACACCAGTGGGACAAGGAGCATATCCTCCATGTTGTCGCCTTCCGGCCCAAGGCCCATCAGCCCACACCCTCTTACACCTCTCCGGCTATAAATAGAGACCTTCACTTCACAGGTTATCCATTCCATTCCCTCTACTCTCTCACTTAATACTTAATTCTCTCTCAAAAGCAGTCGCTTATTCTCACGCCGGAGCCCGGTTAAGAGGGAAACCCCCACATTCCCCTCTTAACGAGTAACGGTGTTTTGTTTTGCAGATAAACCACGGTCATTAAGGAGCTCAGGAAACCATAAGAAGATTAACCATCATGGTAGAAACATAAACCAAACTGATTAGTCCCGTAATTAGTTCAGTGTTTCTTCATTGGCGCCCACCGATTTTTTCTACAAACCACTCTCATCTTCTTTCCTGAGTTTTCGTTGTTTTTCTTCCTTCGATCATGGCTGGTCAAGGAATAATTCCCGAGTTTGTTGGTCTTGGAGCAGACCCTAACGCAGCGTTGAGGGCGGATAACCAAAACATCCAACCCCAACACGTTGAAGAAATCGACGAGATCGAGATAGCCAACACTGGGGGTCCGCGCGGGAGCTTCACCCGCATCACTCAAACTACCCCAGGAAACAACGGTGCTGGACCTTCGAACACAGCTCCACCTCAGAATATCTCAGCGCTATTAGGGCTACCAGAGGGCGAAACACCAGCCTCATGGTACGCCAAGCAACTTGCCACCATTAACGCGGCATATCAATCCTTGAGCGCGCAACAAGCAGTTCTAACGGCAGAACCTTCCTTGGTTACACCAACCGGCCCAAGTCACGGGCCGCGCCAGATGCCACCACCGCAAAATATCCAAGGAAGAGCCAACAGACCTCCCCCTACCCGAAGACAAAGCGTGCAGGACACGCGCGATACACGGGGGGAGACAGAAAGCTACTATGACGAACCGTCAAATTTCCAAAGAGGCCCAGTTCATAGCCGGCTCACGCCGCGCAACATGAACGATGAGTGGGAAGAAACTGACCCGAATGATCCAACCTGGGAGAACGATGACGAATCTTCGGTTTTCAATCGTTTGCAAAGAAATCACGAGTATTACAAACCAAGGCAGCACGTTGGGTATACCGAAGAGGCAGAGCGTGACTTTCGCCTCGCCTATCGACCAGAGGAAGCGATAGAGCATTCAAAGTTCATTCCAAAGATCGCGCTAGCGCCGCTCAAAAGAGAGAAGTTACCTCCTACTGTCGGAAAGTTTAACGGATTGACTGATCCCGATGATCACGTCAGAGTATTCACAAGCGTGGGCTGCATGGGAGGATGGAATATGCCCATGTGGTGCCACCTGTTTATCCAAACACTTACCGGGGCTGCTCGCGCCTGGTTCGACAGCCTTCCTCCAGGAAAGATAAAATCATGGGTAGATTTCAGGACCCAGTTTTTGAGTCACTTCAGTCAACAAAGGCGATACCAGCGCGACACAGCTGAAGTTGAAGATATCTGGCGAAGAGATAACGAGGGTTTGGAAGATTTCATTACGCGCTTTAACAAAGAATGTTTGGAGATCGGTGGCGTAAGTGAACAACTCATGCGCTGCCCTTTCAAGAAAGCCATCCGCTGTGATAGCCTGATTAGAACCATCACCGGGAAAGATGGAATGCCAAAGGAGTGGGATAAACTCATGGAAGCCGCGAAGATAGTCGCGCAAACTGAAGAGTCGCTCGCACAAAACAACAGCTATCGTTCTGAAGATAGATTTTCTAAAGGGGGTCACTCACGCGACGACAACAGGCGCAACAAAGGCAAGAACCCTGGGTGGAAGGCCAACCACTCCAGCGGTTATAATGAACGACCCCGTTATGAGGAACGATCCCGCTATAAGGAAGACGCGCGAGAAACTATTGATCGCATCGGCTATAGAAAGGCAGTCCGAGATGACAATCGTGAAAAGCATTGGACTCCGCTCACAAAAACACCAAAAGAGGTGCTAATGACGGAGAACTATGATTTTAAGGCTCCCAGACCTATGACGAACAAAAAGGGGCAAGATCCCAATCTGTATTGTGATTTCCACAAGGATACAGGCCACTTAACAGATGATTGTTACAGCTTGCGTCAAGAGATCGAGAGAGCGCTAAAGAGCGGAAAGCTAAGCCACTTAGTGAAAAACGTGCGCAAAGAAACGAGACAGCTCCATCGCCACGATGAGGGAAATCACAAGAAAGTCCGACGCCTAGAGATACACATGGTCAATGGACCAAGGTATAGCGCGAGAGAAAAAGGCAAGAGACCTTATGAGCCTTCATGGCAAGAACAGCAGGTCATTTTCCCGGTGGTGCGCGGGGGTCCTCGAGCCACACGACCCATCGTCATCACCGGTATCATCGGCCATTATGAAACCGAATACGTCTTCATTGACCCAGGGAGTACAGCAGACATCATCCATGAGCAGTGCTTTAATCAGTTCGACGATGAAGACAAAGCGAGACTCGAACCAGTTGATTACCCATTGTCTGGGTTCTGCAATGAAATGGTCTTCCCGTTAGGCCAGATCAGCTTCCCCGTCACACTCTCTGACGGGAAGCACTCAAGAACAACGAACGTTAACTTCATGGTGATGCCTGTTAAATCAAGACATGATGTACTGATCGGGAGAGAGACGCAAGGGGAGCTGAACATGATAACTTCCACCCCCCACTCAGCGGTTGGTTTCCCAACCAAGACGGGGGTGGCAATCGTTTATGCAAAGAAGGAAGTGATGTCAACTGAAGAGATGCGCCCAACGAAAGCGGCGAAAGTTTCAGCAACCGAGCCTGAAAAATGGGTCTTAAATCGCAAATACCCGGAGCAAACGGTGACGATAGGCCACGCTATCTCACCAAACATCAGAACTCGTCTCAAGCAGCTCCTATTCAAGAACATGGATATTTTCGCCTGAACCCCGGCCGACATGACCGGAGTCCCGCGCGACATCACAGAGCACTGTTTAAACACCTACCCTTCTGTTGAGCCGAAAGTCCAAAGAAGGCGCAGCATAGGGGCAGACAAAATGAAAGCAATGAATGAGCAAGTATGCGAGTTACTTAAAGTCGGCATCCTGCGAGAAGTACGTTATCAAAGTTGGGTTGCGAACCCCGTGATGGTAGAGAAATCTAATGGTGGATGGCGAATGTGCGTAGACTATACCGATCTCAACAAGGCATGCCCTAAGGATTGTTACTCTTTGCCTGAGATCGACAAAAAGATAGACTCTCTCGCGCCGTACAGATGGAAGTGCTTCTTGGATTGCTACAAGGGGTACCATCAAGTTCAAATGAAACTCGAAGATGAAGATAAGACAGCTTTTCGTACTGATCTGGGGATTTTTTGCTATACGAAGATGCCATTCGGCCTGAAAAACGCTGGCGCCACATACCAGCGATTGATGGACAAGACCTTCGCCGGTGACATCGGAAAGCATATCGAAGTTTACATCGATGATCTAGTGGTCAAAAGTCCCGAAGAGGACCAAATGTTGAAAGACATCGAAAAAACCTTCAATTCATTGCGCAGCGTAAATATGAAGTTAAATCCAGCCAAATGTTCTTTTGGCATGGAAGAAGGAAGTTCTTAGGCTTCATAGTCATAAACGGCGGCTTCAAAGTGAATCCGGAAAAAGTCCAGGCCATAGAGCGAATGCCATCGCCACGTACAATCAAAGAGATGCAACGGCTAGCCGGCCGCCTCGCCGCGCTTAACCGTTTCTTATCAAATCACGCCGCAAAGTCATACCCTTTTATCAGCACGCTGCGCAACTGTGTCAAGAAACAAGAGTTCAGATGGACCCCTGAAGCAGAAAAGGCTTTTCAGCAAATGAAAGAATGTTTGATCGAGCTCCCTACCCTGACTGCACCGTTTGAAAAAGAGCCACTCGTACTGTACTTATCTTCTTCAGATAAGGCAGTAGGGTCGGTACTACTGGTAGAAAGAAATGGAGTTCAAACTCCAATTTATTACGTCAGCAGGGTACTCACTGACCCGGAAACAAGATATTCCACGATGGAAAAATTGGTACTTGCGCTGCTACACGCCTCCCGAAGGCTGCGCAGATACTTTACAGGGCATGTAATCACCGTACTTACCAACTTCCATATCGGCACGATACTTCAAAAACCAGAAACATCCGGGCGGTTAGCAAAATGGGCCATCGAGCTGGGGGGCCACAACATTCTGTACCGGCCGCGCCCAGCCATCAAGGGTCAAGTTCTGGCGGACTTCATCACAGAAGTCCCAGTTGAGAAAATCAAAGATTGCGAGCTGGTGGAGAATCCCGAAAAAGACACGACAAAGGAGACTTGGATGCTTTATACTGATGGGGCCTCAAATGAGGACGGCGCGGGAGCTGGATTGCGCCTAGTGAGCCCTGAAAACCATGAATTCACTTACGCCATCAAGTTGGATTTTAAAAACACCAATAACGAGGCGGAATACGAGGCATTTCTGGCAGGCTTGCGCCTCGCCATCAAAATGGGAGCTAAAAACCTACATGCACATGTTGACTCACTGTTGATAGCCAGCCAAGTCAACGGTATATACGATGCACGGGGTGAAGTTATGGCCCTATATCTAGAGCAGGCGAAAGAGTTGCTTCAACAATTCAAGTCTCACAAAGTAATCCACATCAATCGCTCTGAAAACAAACCAGCTGATGCTTTGAGCAAGCTCGCTTCAACCTCCTTCCAACATCTCGCCAAGGATGTAAGGATTGAAGTGCTCAAGAATCCTTCAGTCTTGTTACGAAAAGTCAACGTGATCGAGATAGGGCAGCCATCCTGGATGACCCCTATCATCCAATACTTGCAAGAAGGAATACTCCCTGAGAGCAAAGCAGAGGCGCGGAAGGTTCAAAACAAGGCTCTGCAGTACGAAATGAATGGTGGTATCTTATACCGCAAGTCCTTCTTGGGGCCACTACTGCGCTGTGTGGACCCCCAAGATGCGAATTACTTGATCAGGGAGATCCACGAAGGGATCTGCGGCATCCATGCAGGGCCACGCATGGTTGTTGCGAAGATTATGAACGCCGGATATTACTGGCCAGGGATGCATGTTGATGCCCTGAAGGAGCTGCGCAAGTGCGACTCCTGTCAGCGGCACTCTCCGAAAACCCTGCGCCCCAAGAACGACCTGATTCCCGTATCCACTGCTTGGCCTTTTCAGCAGTGGGGAATTGACATGGTAGGACCCTTCCCAGACGCTCCCGGCGCCGTCAAGTTTATAATTGTGGCCGTCGATTACTTCACGAAATGGGTGGAGGCCAAAGCCCTTGCTTCAACTACAGCCATGATGGTGCGCACGTTCATTTGGGAACACATCATCTGCAGATTCGGCCTCCCACTCAAGATCGTAACTGATAACGGCACCAACTTTGCGTCTGAAGACCTCCAGAACTGGATGAAGGAGATGAAAATCGAACACACTTTCTCCTCCGTTGCGCATCCTCAAGGCAACGGGCAGGTTGAAAGTGTAAACAAGTGTATTGTCGATGGGATTAAGGCCCGACTGGGCACAAAGCGAAGAGGCTGGGTGGATGAGCTCCCGAGTATCTTGTGGGCTCACCGAACCATGCCGAAAACAAGTACCGGCGAAACCCCTTTTAGCCTGGTCTATGGCTCAGAAGCGGTTATCCCGGCAGAAGTGGGCCTGCCCTCTCCGCGTTTGACAGCAGTCAACGCAATCAACAACGAGGCAGAGCGTCGTCTTGACTTGGATTTGCTAGAGGAAAGGCGCGAAATCGCGCGAATCAAAGAAGCCAAGTACAAAACACAACTGGAGAGGTACTACAACGCGCGAGTCCGCATCTGTACCTTCACTCCAGGGGAATACGTCTTTCGAGACAATGAAGCCTCAAACGCTGAATGCCCAGGAAAACTAGCACCCAAATAGGAAGGCCCATACTTGATTCATGAAGTGCTAGGGAAAGGGGCTTACAAACTGCGCACCATGGATGGACACATCATCCCGCGCACTTGGAATGCGCAACAACTGCGTAAATGCTATATGTGACTACCCCAGGCCCTGCGCCTTTATCTACTACTGTCGGCCATGCGCCTTTTTTACTTTCCTATGTTGGCGACACGCCCTTTACGTTACAAGCAATGTATCTTGGCCTAAGCGCCCACTTAATCAATGAAAGCATACGACATGCTCTTTTATCACGACTGACTTCTTTCGTTACAAATGCATGTTAAACTTCTGATTAGCACGAAAACACTCCAGTCATGCCTCCAAGGTCCTCCGCGAACATAGCGCGAGACCGGGCAATTGCACTCACACAAGAGCCACACTTACATTTATTCGCGCTAACTTAACCGAAGTTTCTAGCAACAGTGCAATAATTGTAACGGGAAAATAAGCAAACATACTATTTTCTAAGCGCAACCGCGCAACAATTATAGAAACACAATGTCATTCATTAGATAAAAGCGCGCCCGCGCAATGGGTTACATCAGAAACCTACTGGAATTTTTTACAAGGCACAAAGCCTGTTGACAAACCTATTCAAATTCATCATCTCCACTACCATCATGCTTGTCGCCTTTATCGCCATCGTCGCCAGGCTTACTGTCATCACCATCATTTCCACCATCATTGCCCGCCGCTTCATCTTCGTCAGAAAGGTCTACGTGCTCTGGTGGATCAAGAATGCCCTTCATACGTGCACACCAGTCATCGTGTTCTAGAGCCTTGGAGACAAAATCCATCACGGGTAGGGCTAAATGATTATAAGAATTTTCAGCTCGAGCCAACTCGGCATCAGCTCCATCAGTTACCGAGCAATGACTGGCATCAAACTCTTGTCCAAACATTTCTGTGGCATGTTGCGCACACTCCATATAACCTCCGCGGTGCCCAACGGCGCGAGAAGCATCAATGAGAGCAACGACAGTCTGCTCCAGCTCGCCAGCATTCAGAATCGAGTTAGCCATCTGCATCAAAATAAGCAAATAAGGAACTAACTTGGTAAGAAAAAACCAAAGTTAAGATATATACCAGAACTATTCCACGGCCGCGCAGCCACTCGGCATAAGAGACGAGAGTATCCACGATACCCTGAGCTTCAGCATAATTAGTCTGCGCTACATTAAGAGCCGCAGTACTAACATCACGCGCTTCCTCAGCCCTCAGCTTTGCCTCTTCAGATGAGGCAGCCTTAGACTTTTCAGCCTCCAGATCGATCTCCAAAGATTCACTTTTGTCAACCTGCTCCCGCAGGCGACGCTTCAATTCGGCGATCTCAACATCCTTGGCATGAAGATCCTTGTCCTTGCCTGACAACTGAGTCTTCACTTCAGTAAGCTCAACCTAAAAAAGACAAGACTTAGGCTATTTTGCAAGCAAGCACAAAAGGAAAAGGCAGGAAAGATTTACAAACCTCAATTTGCTCCTTAGCAACCTGCGCAGCTTGCGCATCCTCGACCTTGCCGGTCAACTCAACAACCTTGGCTTCAAGGTTGACAATCTTGTTATGAGCCGCGGCCGCGCGCTCATTGTCTTTCGCACATATGCGCTTAAACTCAGCCTTCTCCTTAGCCAGCTGCTGTTCAGCAGCTTGAAGTTTTGTTTTCAGGCCCTCGCGCCCCCATTCTTCGGCCTTCTTGTCAGCCTCAAGCTTGGCCCCCTCTTCATCAAGGGCAGTTTTCGACTTCTCAAACTCATTAATACGTTTCTGCATCCGCTCGCGGTACCTCTCCCAGTCCGACCGCTCCCTAACCATTGTTCGCCACTCCCGCACAATCTCCTGGTTAGCAGCGCGAGCATTCGCCTCCCCGAGCATATAAGTACGGTATAGCGCTTCATGAGTCTTCGCCCTCTGCCGGTTAACCTCTCCAGGAGTGAAGGAATTGAAGAACCAATCGCGGCAAGGACCGAACTCTTGAAAGGTATCCTTTTGCCTCAAACTCCAGGGAGCCTGATGGGGGGCATTACTGCGTTCCTCTTCGGTATAACTTTTATAATAGATATCACCAAGAGTATCCTTCGCCCCAATAGCTTGTAGATTATAACCACTAGCGCCACCAGAGCTCGCGCCACTAGAAACATAAGGGCCCGATCCCCTGGTAGAAAGCCCCTTGGAACGATGGGGAAACTCAGTATGCGCGGGGCGGGCAGGTTCCTCAACCTCAGGCTCTTTCCTCCTCTCTTGACGAGGCTTCTCAGGCACCGTCGCGCTCTCAACCTCCGGACCCTGCGCCTTCTCAATAGTTTTTTCCTTCTTTTTCTCCTTCTCGATGTCAGAGGCCTTTTTGCGCTTCGCCTCCTCAGCCCTCCTATCTTCCTCGGCTTTCCTCTTCTTCTCCTCCTCCGCCTTCTTCATCTTGTCCTCATCAGCCTTCTTCCTACGCTCTTCATCAACCTTCCTCTTCTCCTCGGCAGCCTTCGCCGTATCACCCTCAGCAGTATGCTTGTCCTTGGCAGATTCAGACCCAACAGTCTTGGAAGATTTGACGATAATCTTTGGCCTTTTCGACTCTGGCTCCGTGAACATAACACCCTTATCAGGGGTCTTCTTCTTGGTTTCTGCAGAAACCAAGGGGTTAAGAAGAGAAAACAATAAAGGGAAGACAAATGAGGAACGTACCAGGAGAGAATCTATAAAGGGAACGCAGATTACTCTGTTTCCCAAGCACTAAAGCCCCTCCAGCTGCCGGCGCAACAGCCACACCAGCAGTGGTCGCGCTTCTACTCCTTTTTCTGCTGACCAACTTCTCAGCAGCATCTTCTTCTTGTTCTTCCTCTTCCTCATGCTCGGCAGTAGAAGGAGTAGCGCCAGCGTCCGGGTTGCGAGAACCCGCGCTCCCCGAGCCACCAGTTCCAGTCTTCTTTCCGCCTGCGCGCGACAAACCTTCAAGTGAGTCACTAACAATCACGAAATCTCTTAAGTCACTCTGACGGAGGCGAAAAATACCTTTATCCACAGCACCAGTGGTTGCGCGACTACTCCCGGCACCCTTGCTGGTCACCTCAACATCCTTCTTCTTCTTCACTGGTTTTTTCTTCTTCTTCTCTTCTGGGTCAATACCCAAGTCGCGCAACACACCTGCAAAGACGTTAGACCACGAACTTAGCTCTCCATTCGAGGACCCTACAGACTCCTCGCTGGAAAGATAGACAACCTCTTTCCCAGCAGAAGTCACAGAGCGCAAAGGGAGAGGGTTCGGTATGTGCGCACCTTCGTTTGCAGTAGGTGGCGAGGCAAACGCATCAGCAACAGGATACATAAAGTTAACCTTTATCTGGTCATACCAGTATTCTTCTCCGTCCTGAAGCGGGCGCACGCCCATAGTACCGCCAAAAGTGGCGAAAGCAGCCTGATACAAACGCGCCTCTACACGACAAATCATATAAGTAAAACACAAGCTACGAAATATCAGTAAAACCAAGGAAATTACTAACCTCTATCATCAATCATCAAGATAGGAACCTCCTTGCTTTCAGGCGGCCATTGATCACTCATCCTCGCCGCTACCAAGACATTCTCCCCAAACACTCGGTTTGGGGTGGCAGTAAGCTCCCGATACCAAGCCTCAGTTTTGGGTATCGCCAAGTCTTCCTTCAAAATCGCTTCATTCCAGGCGCGGAACGTCATGGGGATCGGAATAACCTCCTCGCGAATATAAAAGAATTTCGGTTTCCAGTCATGGAAACTCTTGGGAGGATTTAGAAGTACCTTCTTCGCTGCGCCGCGACTGGCAAAAGAGTAGAAACCCATATTTCGCTGAAGCTGATAAAAGGCCCGGAATTTATCGACAGTTGGCTCGATGCCATGAGCCCAGCACAGGAACTCGAAATGTCGGACACGAACCATCCCGGGTGGGCTCATTTGAGATATATGGAACCCATAAAATTGAAGAATATGAGCCATGAAGTTGGTCGCCGGCAACCGGAAGTTGCCCTGATGGAAGAAATCTTCGAATAAAGTGATGTACCCCGGCGGTGCATCAGCGGCCGTCTGGTTCTGGCCGGGGTACCGGGCATCCCACTCCAGTGGGAACCGGAAACTACGTGATAGCTGTTCAAAAAGCCCTAAATCCCACCGGAGAACAGGTACAGGACCTTCTTCTCCGGGATTATCTTCATGCTGTTCCTCAGCCATCGATAGATAAAACAAGGGTCTCGAATATACTGGAAACAAGCTTGATAATTGGCTACGATGTTCTTCAAGAGCTTGAAGATCTGCTACAAACGTGTTCTTCAAACTTTGAAGATTCAAAGAAGCTCCGAGAGGAAATAAAGAAATAGTAGAAGGGAAGTGATTAACCTCTCGTCTCTTCGGATATATATACCCATCGCATTTAATGCGATGGGAAACCGTGCCGAGTTCGCCGCAAGCAAGGCCAATCAGAAAACGCCACGTAAGGCGGGTTTCCCGGAATGACAGTTACCACGCGCGCGTGGGCCTCACTCTCTGACGGAAACACGATTCGTCAGGGACAAGTTGATGACAACCGTCAGTGGTCAACTCAAACGTCACCAACCGCGACTTTTTCACCAACCTGTCAGAAATTCAAATTTCGAGGTTTTTCCCGCCCAAAGTCATCAGAAACTTCAGGTAAAAGCTAACAACAAAGCCAGTAACAAGCCTGGCAGCCGCGCCATAGTAACCAACAAGTTACACGCGCGCCGTTTACCAAAGCCAGAAGCATCCTTCTACTTCATTTTCTTAAGTCCAGAGCTCCAACCACTTGCCTTGCGCATGGTGCAGCACTGGACTGGGGGGACTTGAAGGGGTATGGTCCCAAAAAGCCGCGCAAACCTCCGTAAGGGTTGCGCGCGGGACCATACTCCTTATTCAAAAAACTTCCTATCTTTAACCTCGCGCGAGTTACACCACGCACTACTGTTCGTCGCGCGAGTCCTGAACAAGAAGAAACTCCAATTAGCAACACTTAGCATTTTGAAAAGAATATCTGAAAGCCCATGCCGCGCGCGAGGTAGTAACGTGCTCAGCAAGAATCATGCGTGACTACGGCGCAAGGCCCTTTCAGATAGTACACAAGGTACAAGTGGCAGAATAAAAGAGCCAATCAGGGTCCTTCTGATCCTGCGCAATCGTGCTCCACGATCGTCTGACATGCAGGAGACAAAAAGTACCTAAAGACGCCTATGTGGCACCAATCATAGGGCAGAGACAACTGCCCCACGATCTCCACTTACCTGCTGATGGCAGAAGGGCGACCAGGCCGACAACAATGACACGTGGCTCCAATCACGTTGCGCCAACTCCATAAAGCTCTTAGAAGCCACTAACGGTCGACACCAGTGGGACAAGGAGCATATCCTCCATGTTGTCGCCTTCCGGCCCAAGGCCCATCAGCCCACACCCTCTTACACCTCTCCGGCTATAAATAGAGACCTTCACTTCACAGGTTATCCATTCCATTCCCTCTACTCTCTCACTTAATACTTAATTCTCTCTCAAAAGCAGTCGCTTATTCTCACGCCGGAGCCCGGTTAAGAGGGAAACCCCCACATTCCCCTCTTAACGAGTAACGGTGTTTTGTTTTGCAGATAAACCACGGTCATTAAGGAGCTCAGGAAACCATAAGAAGATTAACCATCATGGTAGAAACATAAACCAAACTGATTAGTCCCGTAATTAGTTCAGTGTTTCTTCAGTTCCTTTATACCAATTCAATAGGGCACTGACTTTGTAGTTCGCTTAGGCCTCCAAAAACGTTAGAACGGCCCTGGGCTTAGGTCAAGTCATCAGAAGCCGGGGTACACGAGAATCTACAGCGATCTTATTCTTTTTAGAAGAAGGTCCTTAAACATTTTAAAGGGTTGATTCAAGATACCTACCGTAGTTTCAGTCAAGTTAGCTCAAATTGTAACAACCGTCAAATTTTTTTGCCCAAAATAGCATTTAAGAAAGTAAAGAGGCCTAAGGTGTAATTTTGTCAAAGTTAGAGTAGAGGGAGTTAATTGTTATTAAGCCGAAGTTCACTCACTCCGTAAAACACGTAGAAGATCTGTCCGTAATCTACATGATACTTCATTATGAAAGTTTGACAAATTAAAGGCGCAAATCATAGTTTCCTATTCGTTGGAGACACTTTTGACGTTCTCTTCTATCTATCTTTCCCGTTGTCCTCTTTCTCTCGGGTTTCAGTGCGCTGGTTGGCGTTGTTTATTTCGTATAATGTGTGTAAACCTGAACTATATTACAATGCAAATGATGTTATATATAGGGCATTGGTACCCACAACCAAAGCGTTGCATTGCATTGCATTGCATTGTTCACAGAATCGTTGAAAAGGTGTTATAAGTGTTCCTTTACATCGGTTAATTAGGAGAAGGGGGGCGTTTTGATTCAGACTTATTCTCATTAGCACAACTGTCAATTTGAAGGTGGTTTTTTAAAACGGATTGGTTCAGGAGGAAGTCAAAGCGACGTGTCTTATTCGGTGCCTTCGATTGAAGTGATGCGATGCGATGATGTTGTGAGGAAAATTAAAAAGTAAAAGGAACCCATTAATGAAATTATCTAAACGCATGATCACCAAATTTGCAACTATGTTCATGAATAAAATCAAAATTACAATAACAAACGAATGATCTATGAACAATTAAAACGAATCAACCAAATTCAAAACAACATGTTTTAAAAATATAAATTGACGCAACAATTTATGAATCGACACACCTTTATTTATTTTAGAATTTCAATAGCTACCAAGGAGAAATGACGTATCCCTTGGGAACGGACACATCAATTTACCAACGAACACACCGTTCCGTTATTTAATTCAGTATTTCAATAACGGATGTACCAATTCTATATGGCTTGATGATAAGAATAGGGGTTGAAAAATAACAGTCGTAACCTTTACGCAAACATTGTGTCCTATTTTGTATGTATATATACTAGTAGGGTGCCCGCGCGATGCGGCGGGGGCGACACTTTGGATTGCGGCACTCGTTGCTGGTAGTTTTCTTATTTGTATATGATAACATTATTGTGGTGGATATATGTCATAAGTGTTACACATGGGAGCCTAACACCTATAATGTCTTGCAATGTTCGATCAACTGCCTCTATCGCCTGACGTTTCGCTATCGATGCCTCATCCCATATAATTAACTTGGAGGACCTAATTAGTTGACTTATAATTCCTAAAATTTTGGGACATAGTTTACTATTTATCTACTAAATATCGTAAATTAATATTAAATAATTCCTAAAATTTTGGGATATAGTTTACTATCTATCTACTAATATCGTAAATTAGTATTAAATAATTCCTAAAATTTTGGAACATAGTTTATCTTCTATCTACTAAATATCAAAGTTTTGTTTTGTTATAAAAATTAATAATAAATAAAGTATAGAAAAACTGTTTTAAACATGTAAATATTCGTTTGTTAATAAAAAATACTAAACAAATGACAAAAGTATATTAGTTCAATCGAGATGTAAATTATAAGTGCAATAAAATAACACAAAACATAAACTTCAAATATAAAATAAACTTTATTATTCATGGGATAGTCTAGATCAAACAAAAACAACTGAAAATGAAAAAAAACATAAAAACACTTGATATATTTCATCTAATTTCTCTTCTTTTTTGATCTGTTTTTTCTTGTTTGTGCTTGAATCAGCAGTATCATCTAATTCATCTTCTTTCTCATCGTCCTTAGAATCATCTAAATTTATAACCTCGACCCATTTTCATTCAGAGAGTCTCTTAGATCTTTTCTTTTGATTCTCATACTTCTGATCCTTAAAAAACAAAAATTTAATAAAAAAGTTAAAAAATGATTAAATAAATTTTATAAAAAAACAAATATTGAATAAAAAAATTTTAAAAAGATTAAATAAATTTTAAAATTACCTCTTTACTAAATTGACGTTGAAGATTAGACTTGTATGGACTGAACATTGCACCATAAGAAATAATTTCAACACTATTATCACCATCATCCTACAATAAAACACCAAATAATAACATAACAAACTTGTTAATATGAAAGATTATAAGCGAAAATATTACTTAAAAACTAACAAAAGCTTGTTCGACAACTGGGGTGTTTAAATTGGTGTGTTGGAGCTGAAAATCAAATAAGTTAGTATTCACATAAAAGTAAATAAAAGAAAACAATTATTCATTATTGCGATATAACAAAACTTATCATAGAACCGACCTTAGATTTTTCAATATCGCATGCTTGTTTTTTCGCATCAAGTGAATTTAGAACTGGCTCCATATTTTAAATCTGTTTAGCAATAGAAATGTAGAATTGTGAGTGTTTGGTATGTATTTATAGTAGTCCATTAGGGTTTAGTTTTAGATTGGTCATCCACTTATTTAGGAAGTTTGTTGTGAGTTTTAAGTTTTTAAAATAAGATGCACATATCCTGTTTAGTTTGTTGTGGCATGTTTAATAGGAAGTTTGTTGTGAGTTTTATATATACTATATTAAACATGTCACAACAAACTGACTCTGTACAAGTAAAATTAGGGAATATTTTAGTTTATTAATGTCGTTCAAACAAAAAACTTGGGTAAAAAACAAATGTTAATGCACGGTAGCTAGGTAATGGTCAAAGCTGGCTTGGGTAAAAAACAAATGTTGGCTTTAATCAATTGTACATTTACGCATCGGCTATTTGTACTTTATGAACGCACGGCGAAACTAAAAAAGACAACTATCGAAACGTTTAAAAAAATGTGCCGATCGTCTTGGTACCTTCGGATTTTTTTAAAACATTACGGGTTGCAAGATATCGCAGGAATACATTAAAGAATTAAAGAGGGGGGGGGTGTAACTAATTACCCATAATTATGTTAAATGTCAAGGATTTAAATGTAATAGATTGAGGGACTAAAAAATAATTATGGTTTAAAAGACCACTTTACCCTCATTCTAGGGGTTTATTTATAAATAATGGAGGAAGAAATTCTTAACTTTTGGGAATCCTAGTCTCATGTATTATAATATAGTATAGATAATAGAGTAAATTACAAGTTTTGTCCTTTATGTTTGTCCCAAATTTCAGACGCTATCCTTTACCTTTAAAATTGATGAGTTTTGTCCTTAATGTTTGCAAATATTGCACGTTACGTCCTTTATGGCAAACCCAGTTAGATTTTTTGGTTAAATCTCTGCTCACCAAAGGGTATTTTTGTCTTTTTACCTATATATTTAGTATTATTATTTAAAAAATTAAAACAAAATATATTTAAAAAAAAAATACTATTATTATTACTATTATTTATATACATATACAAGTATATATCAGATCAGATTCTTCACTCTCCCTCCCTCTATCTACAACTCTCTCTCTCTCTCTACACCTCCCTCTCTCTACCACCATCAACCACCATCCACCACCGCAACCACCATCCCCACCCCTGCAACCACCGCCCCCACCCCACCTACCACCACCACTGTCAACACACCCAACTGCCACCGCCCCCACTCTCTCTTCTCTCTATCGGCGATTGATGTGACATAAGTGTCACACCCCGGATTTCCACGTGTCACCGGTGGGCCCGGTAGGGGAGTATCGTGACGTGGTTGGCAACATAATAGTCAAACAACACAATATTTAAATGCACAGCGGAAGCAAAGTATAGATTTAATTCAACCAACGATATTGTAATATTAAGTATTACAAATAGTCAAATATAAATCCACAGGTAGATCAAGTTTAAAAAGGAAACAAATGTTCAACAGTTATGACATCCAAGCTGGCGAGACTTAATGTGGATGCTAGGAGACAAGCCAGCCTATTTCGCGTAGTACCTGCACTTAACCTTTTAAGAAAATACGTCAGTTTACACTGGTAAATACAATCAACCGACTCATTTTGAAAAGAGTTTAAGAAAATGCATTTAAGGCACAAGGCATAAATAATATTTTATAACTTGGGATAATTATTTAAATATATAATACTTGTATGGATTTACATGTTCCTTATGCGTTCAGTAGCCCGGGTCGAGCCGGGTTAAAGATCAATTAACACACCACTATATATATGAGACACTAACAGGTGTACGCCTACACCTGAGTGCTGAGGTCGTGGCCATTTCGTAAAATGATGCCAGGGATATCCGGGACACGGTCATTAACCCCCCAAAGGCTTTAAGTAAAACAAAACAATATTAAACGAGACGTCTCAATACTTTCATTATCATTTATTCAATCAAAGATTCAACGTCCCGACCAAGCGGTATTTTATATACCGTACCCCAAGCCCGTATAGGGAAAATAAGTTAAAAGTATTTACCTGAGTAAGTATAGTTCAGAAATCAGCGAGTGCAAATATCTTTTACTGGTTCTCCTATTCTGGAACGAAGGTTTATAATAACCTATTAGAATCCTAACGGGTCTTTAGTTAAGCTTACGCTTAGACCGGTTAGTTTTAAAGATACGGTTCGTACGCACGATTAAGCGAAGACCGGATAGAATGTGATTTAGACCCGACAAGTTTGAAGACTTGCTTAATATGGGTATGTGATGCACATTCTGGATTTTGAGATAAAACCGTTAAGGTTTGACCCGTTTCGGCTAATTTATGTAAACTAGTTACATAAACCGAACCGAACGCGCATGAAGCGTAACGGGTATCCGTAATAATCCTAAACAGGTTCCCTAAGTTAATACACCTTAAATAAGTTGTGATATCAGTAGGATATCACCCATGACGCCCAAAATGAGTTTAATCGATTAATATGCCCCGTAGGGGTATTTTGGTCATTTTAAAGATTATAAAATGATTAATTTAGGTTTCTATGAACCGGGTCTGATTACATCAGTAAAATAGCTTATATTAACAGGTTATAACATTTGGTTATAAGTCTTATATGTTAAAATAGTTTTAAACCCAAACTATGCGTATAATACGCGTATAAAGCCATTTTAAGCGACGTACGGTTTAAAATACGATTCTGAGTTTCCTGATCAGTTAAACAGGTTCAAGACACTCTAATTAATATTTAAAATCAGTAGCAATTGGATTGGCGTTAAAAGGATTTGTAAAACTCATTTTATGGCCGAAAAGGGTATATTCGGTATTAACCGAATTAAGGCGCTAATCCAAGCTTATGATCAGTTTAAAAATAATTAAAAATCTTTAAAAATCCTAAAATATTATTTAACATCAGTGAGTAAAAGGTTTGGTGTCAAAAATTGGGTTTAGATAGGCTTTACGCTAATGACGTCATTTATGTATTAAGAATCGCCATAATTGCGTCATTAAGCATAAGTCCTAATCTAGACCTCCGATTAACATGAAATTTTCGGGACATGCATAATAATCAGTAACTAAGATTATGGCATTTCCACTTTTCCCAAAATCTCGTTTTATGGTCATAAGGGCATTACGGTCACTATTTAGGCGATTAACGGAAACATCGGACGATTAGGGATTCGAGTGGTATAAACGCAGAGGTTTATACACACGTGTATCTAGGTCCTAAAGGAACCTTAAGGCATGTCTAAACCTATAAGAATCGGGTCAGAACTGAGGTCAACGCAAAAGTCAAACTTTTGCGTCTTTCGGCTCCGAATCGGTTCTAAATAGAAAGTTGTCGAATCAAACAAGCGTAGACAAGTTTTTTATACTTATTTTCAGTTTATATGAGTGTTAAAACAGATTATACGCCTACTGGATCATTAATTATGCGATTATCATTTCTGTTGACTTTTCGGGTAAACTTTGACTCGACAAACGACATAGTTAGGATTAAAATCAGTGAGAGCCCTTTTAGGGTTTTAATACTCATATAATTACCAACTCGTAACAACTTTCGTTTCGACAAATCTCTGGACCGTTTGTGTTTTATCACAAAGTCAAACCGTAGTTACGACGGTTTGATTTCTAGGCTATAAATGAATCAAAACTGAATCGAGAAGGATTAAGAGCACTTACACAAGTCTAATGGATGATATGGAAGTCTTGTGAATGACCCGTAAGCTCCTTTGATGTCCAGAAGTTGATATGTGTTTGTATGTTGAACACGAGACTACCGACAAGGACTTTGATCTTTCTTCTTTGATTCCAAATGGGTGAATGATGATCAATGATGCATGTAAATGGCTTTTATAAGTTGTATACTGATGTATACCAGCCCCTAGTATCGAAAACCATCCATTTAAGTCGGTTATAAGGCACGAACAGACACCTGCCAATGCAGCAGGTCATTTTCTGCATCTGCAGACCGGAAGCGGCCCGCTTCCCATATAGTCAAGTCTAAAGCGGGCCGCTTTAGACTTGATGACCTGATTTTTATTTTCTTTTATTGCAATTTGGTCCTTGGTCCCCCGAAAGGTCGTTTTCAAGTCCAATCTTTCACAAGAAGCTTTGTTTATTTAATATGTGGGGCTTTAAGACTTATACCCACTTTGTTAAGTCCTCGGGTAACTTTGTGATCACCCGAAAAGCCCTAAATTTCCACGTTGACGATTTTAACCCTTGCACACGAATTTTATCACAACTTGCTCATACGATAACGAAACTTGGTGAAATTTTTATGGTAGATTCTAGTGAGCATAATTAATCGTTACAAAGCTTCGGGTTTGTCAAAAGGTCACTCAGAGGTATATCTTTAACATGTTGACACAATTAACCCCTGTAGTTTGTAATCTCTCACTTTCTTTCACAATTCGCTTCGTATGATCCATGATCTATTCGTTTAAGGTTATAAACATCATGTAGGGTTATTGCAAAGTATAATTATTCATTGTTGACACTCTGAACCCTTCTAATTACACAGTTTCACTGTTTGTCAACTTTGGTCCTCCAAGAGCAATCTTTCACACATTCAAACATTATGACACGTGTCAAGACCTTATAGGACGTAAATTTTCGAGGTGTTACATCCTCACCCCCTTAAAATAAATCTCGACCCGAGATTTACTGAAACAAGTAAGGGTACTTTTCTTTCATCGTGGATTCAACTTCCCACGTGAATTCGGGACCTCTTCGGGCATCCCATTTGACCTTTACAAAAGGTATATGCTTCCTTCGAAGCTTCCTTACCTGTCGATCTTCAATCGACATAGGTTTTTCAACAAATTTCAAGCTCTCGTCGATATGCACATCTGTATAGGGTATAATCACTGATTCGTCAGCGGAGTCAGCGAAACACTTTTTCAGATTGCAGATGTGGAACACATTGTGTATACTACTGAGCTCTTCAGGTAAGTTTAACTTGTAGGCAACTGACCCGATACGTTCGATAACCTCGAAAGGTCCTATGTATCTCGGGCTTAGCTTTCCCTTCTTACCAAATCGCATCACTCCTTTCCAGGGTGACACTTTAAGTAGGACTTTGTCACCTACTTCGAAGTGAAAATCCTTACGATTTGGATCAGCATAAATCTTCTGCCTATTCCGGGCAGCTTGGAGATTGTTTCGAATCTGGACAATCTTGTCCGTCGTTTCGAACACGATCTCTGGTCCTGATAACTGGACTTCTCCAACTTCCGCCCAACAAACAGGCGATCTACACTTTCTACCGTATAATGCCTCAAAAGGCGCAGCCTTTATGCTGGTATGGTAGCTATTGTTGTAGGAGAATTCGATCAATGGCAGGTTCTTATCCCAGCTACCTCCTAAGTCGATTGCACATGCACGTAGCATGTCTTCTAACGTTTGAATAGTACGCTCACTCTGACCGTCTGTCTGTGGATGGTAAGCCGTACTAAAGTTCAAACGTGTGCCCAAAGATTGTTGGAAGCTTTTCCAAAAGTGCGACGTGTACCTAGTATCTCGGTCAGAGATAATAGCTACAGGTATGCCATGTAAGGCTACAATCTTATCAACGTACAGTTGGGCTAACATATCGGAGCTGTAGGTCTCCTTAATGGGTAGGAAATGTGCTGACTTAGTCAGTCGGTCGACTATCACCCAGATGGTGTCATTTCCTTTCCTCGTCTTAGGTAACTTGGTGATAAAATCCATAGTTACCATTTCCCACTTCCAAGTAGGAAGTTCAGGTTGTTGTAGCAAACCTGACGGTTTTTGATGTTCTGCCTTGACTTGCGCACACGTCAAGCATTTAGCTACATAGGTAGCTACAGACTTCTTCAAGCCTATCCACCAATAATTTGCTCTAAGATCATGGTACATTTTATCGGCTCCAGGATGAACAGAATATTTGGAACTATGGGCTTCCTGGAGGATAACATCACGAAGTCCTCCATAAACTGGAACCCATATCCGTCCATTCAATCTAAGAATTCCATCCTTACTAAGAGATAACTGCTCCTCAGTTACTCCGAGCTTCTCGTTAGGATAGTTAGCTTCCAACACAGCTTCCTTCTGTGCAGCTAACAACCTTTCCATCAAACTGTTCTTTATTTCCATGCTCTTGGCATTGATTCGGATGGGTTTCACCCTCTCCTTCCGACTCAAGGCATCGGCGACTACATTCGCCTTGCCGGGATGGTATCTTATTTCACAATCGTAATCATTAAGAGTTTCCATCCAACGGCGTTGCCTCATGTTCAAGTCCTTCTGGTTGAACAGATGTTGAAGGCTCTTGTGATCAGAATAGATCACACATTTGATTCCATATAAGTAGTGCCTCCACAGTTTTAGTGCGAATACAACGGCACCCAACTCCAAGTCGTGGGTGGTGTAATTCTTTTCGTGCACCTTTAACTGACGTGAAGCATAGGCAATGACTTTGCCTTTTTGCATGAGCACACATCCCATCCCGGTGTGTGATGCATCACAATAAACAACAAACTCCTCTATTCCATCAGGCAATGTTAGTACTGGAGCATTGCTCAACTTTTGTTTCAGAATATCAAAGGATTCCTGCTGCTTAGGACCCCAGTCAAACTTAATCTTCTTACGCGTCAGCGAAGTCAGGGGTGCAGCAATCCTTGAAAAGTTTTCTATGAATCGCCTATAGTATCCTGCCAAACCTAGGAAGCTACGTATTTCTGTAGGCGTCTTTGGCTCATGCCAATTCATGACAGATTCAACTTTAGCGGGATCTACTTGGATACCACGCTCACTAACAACATGTCCAAGAAATTGGACTGCTCGAAGCCAGAATTCACACTTTGAGAACTTGGCATAGAGCTTCTCTTTATGAAGTAGTTCCAGTATGCAGTGAAGATGCTTCTCATGGTCAGCTTGGTTCTTTGAGTAGATGAGAATGTCGTCGATGAAGACGATGACGAATTTGTCTAAGTGCGGCTTGCAAACGCGATTCATGAGATCCATGAATGCGGCCGGTGCATTAGTGAGCCCAAAAGGCATCACTAGGAACTCGTAGTGACCATAACGAGTCCTAAATGCTGTTTTGTGCACATCTTCATCTCTAACCTTCAACTGATGGTAGCCTGACCTCAAGTCAATCTTCGAGAAGAAACTTGCCCCTTGCAGTTGATCGAACAGATCGTCAATTCTGGGCAAAGGATACCTATTCTTGATGGTAACCTTATTAAGCTCGCGGTAGTCGATGCACAGACGCATCGATCCATCCTTCTTCTTAACAAATAAAACCGGTGCTCCCCAAGGAGACGAACTAGGTTTGATGAAACCTTTGGCTAGTAAATCATCTAGCTGCGTCCTCAATTCCTTCATCTCCGTTGGTGCCAACCTATAAGGCGCCCTTGCAACTGGTGCTGATCCAGGAATAATGTCGATTCTGAATTCCACTTGTCTATCCGGTGGCAACCCAGGTAGTTCTTCAGGAAATACTTCGGGGTATTCAGAAATGACTGGGATCTCTCCAATCTTGGGTTTCGGTTCATCAATAATCACCTGTGCCATGTAGATGACACAGCCCTTCTTCAAACACTTTGAGTCTTTGAGTATAGACATCTTCTCGGGCAGCCCATACTGGGTATCTCCCTGGATAGTAAGTGATTCACCAGACGAAGTCTTGATCCTCACTTGCTTCTTATTGCAGATAATCTGGGCCTGGTTATGCGATAACCAGTCCATACCCAATACTATGTCAAAGCCGGCTAACTTAAAGGGAAGTAAGGACAAAGGAAAAGAGTGATTCCTAATAGATATAAAACATCCATCTAATAAAGTTGAAGCGGTTTCTAAAGTGCCATCTGCTAGTTCCACCTCATACTTCACACTTAAAGTTCTAACAGGTAGTTTCAACAATTCACAAAACTTATTATCTACAAACGACTTATCAGCGCCCGAATCAAATAACACCCTCGCATATACATCGTTTACGAGAAAGGTACCTGTTATCACGTTGTCGTCCTTGACGGCTTCCTTAGCATCCATTCTGAAGACCCTAGCATTGGTCTTCTTCCCCTCTTCATTCTTTCTTGCAGATTTTGGGCAGTTGGACTTGATATGCCCCTTTTCATTGCAACCATAGCAGGTCGCATCCTTTATCTTCTTGCAATCCACGGTTTTGTGTTCCCTGGATTTGCATAACCCACATGCAAAAGGCTTCGATTGTGTTTGTGAGTTGGATTCAAACCTGCACTTCCCAAAGTGCTGCCTCTTGCAGGTTTTGCATTTGGGTTTTTCACCCGTCTGCTGACCATCCTTCTTAAAACCTGACCCCTTCTTCTGGTCATTGCTACCCTTCTGCTTCTTATCTGAACGCCGTGAGTTGTCATCCTCACGCTTCCTCTTTTCGGTATCATTTTTCCTTTGTGACCTCAGCCTGACAGCATCTGAGGTCAGGGATAACGATATGTCCGTTACTGACCGAAAAGTGGTTGGTCTGGACGCTTTTACACTTGCTTTAATCTCCGGTTCCAAACCCCCGATAAAGCGGGCTATTCGCTTAGGCTCTGGAGTTACCAAGTAAGGGACCAACCTTGACAAAGTATTGAAAGTAGTAAGGTAGGCCTGACAGTCCAGGTTTTTCATGACCAGTGCCAGAAAATCAGATTCAATTCTCTCAACCTCGTGTTGAGGGCAGAAATTTTCCTTGATTAGTGCCGTGAACTCTTCCCATGTCATGTTGTATAACGGGACTTTCCCTGTGGCTTGGATCAAAGATCTCCACCAGGCTAGGGCTTCTCCTTTGAAAGACTGTGAGACAAACTTCACAATGTCTCTATTATGACAACCACTAATATCCACTACAGTATCCATTTCATCCATCCACGTCATGCAATCTACAGCTCCTTTTTCCCCATTGAAGTCTCTGGGTTTGCACGACACGAAGTATTTATAGGTGCAACCCCTATTACGAGGTTCTTGGTTCTGTAGGGCTCTTTGGGATGGATTACTCCTTTGATTCGAGGAGTGGTGAGTATTACTGTTGTGGGCAGTGTGGGTCCTGGAGGGTGTTCTAGCGTGTGATGCAGAATGGGTCCTCGTACGAGTACCACTTGATCCATGGTGTTGTCTACCCATAGCTATATTAACCGCATTATTTATCATAGCTTGCAACTCTGGGCCTGCTACGTTAACTTGGGCATTTTCATTCACTATCCCTGGGTGACTGTTGACCTCGTTTGAGTCTGCCATGTATCTAGAACTGTCACATATCGATAACAATTTATTGGTGAGTTTATTATAAAATTGTCTTTTATGGCAATTTATTAACCGTGGTAAACTTAGACCAAATATGGTTAATTTATTACTCACATAAATTTAGGATTTCTAATATAATTTATCCTAATTATAAAACAACAATAGTTTTATTAGCACATGAGGCCTAGTCACAGGGACAATATAGATTATAAGCTAGGATTTTAGAGAATCAAAGCATGAAGGTTTGAACAAAGTTCATTACCTTTATCAGACAGGGTCATAGACTAATACTGTCTTTTGTCTCATATGAAAATGAGAAGGGCCCGTAGGCATTATATTACCACGTATGGTTAAGATATGATCATCTTAATTGATGATGTAAACCTAGGATTCAGAGATCATTAAACTAGGTTAGGAATCTTTTAAAGAATTCCTTTACAATATGACGTATGTGATTTCGACGAATCACTTCTGCCAGGAGTGTTAACATGTTTTAAGATGTTAACAGGAAATCGAATCATTTAAACAGGTCTTACCATTTTGGCCCGGTCTTATATTTGACACGAGGCTAGGGTTCACACTATTAAGATCCTTAATTAGTTAATTTCATAGGCAGATTAATTTAAAAGGAATGATTTTAATTTATTTCATTTATACACTATATATGCGCATATGGAAATTATGAAATTTATAAAACAAACATTCCATTAATCTATTATACTATTACACACAGCCCTAAACGGGTCTTTTACTAACAACAAACTTACCCACGCAGGGTTTAAACCAGTACATGCCCACGCAGGGGTCTTACAGAAAGATGTGCCCACGCAGGGGCTAAAATAGAAACAAGTCCTCGTATGGGACTAAGTACAAAAGGTAGATGTCCCCGCAGGGACTACATACACATACAAATAATAAATGTCCACGTAGGGACTTGATTTAAATAAGGAAGTACAATAATACATATATGGGGATTTAACGATCCCGTTTCTTCTTCTTCCCCTTAAGCAAGCTTGCCAACCCACTCATAAATCCCTCATTCTTCTTACGTTCCTTCTGGAAGTCTTGCTCCACTTTGGCCAGTCTTCTGCGGAGTTCCTCCTGCTCATGGAGAGGAGCCCCTGGTGGCTGGTATTGTGGTGGCGGCTGTACAGGTGCTTGATATCCCTGAGTTGGGTATCCCATTCCCCAAGGAGGTCCGTATGGTCCCTCGGGATTATTATGGGCATGGTAGCCTGATGCCACGTTGTAGGGATCATCCGCATAGTTATAGCCATGGTATGCTGGTGGTCCATATGGGTTGTAAGTTGCCGGAGCAGTATACGCAGGGATTGGGTGGCCAAAACCCGTTGGTGACGGTTCTATAGGTGCTGAATTCACCTCTGAAACTGGGACAGAAGATCCACCCATCTGTGGGCCTTCATGTGTTGGCGGGTAATGGCTACCGCTAGAGTGTTGAGGAGTGTTGATATGAACTCCCACTGGTCGTACTGACATCCGCGGGCCAGTCCTCCTACGTCTTGGAGGTGCTGGAGGCTCTAAATGAACTGGTGGCGGTGGAGGCGGTGGCGTGACTGCCACAAACCCATGTCCTCCAGAGGAATCTTGATGAGGCTGCTGCGGTGGCTGCTGGTGAGATGCTGAATGAGACGGTGTATGGTGAGACGGTGTATGGTGAGATGGTGTATGGTGAGATGGTGTATGGTACCACTCACACCGTTCAAACCGTGCCATGTGACTATCCGGACCCTGGTATGGTGTCCCGTGATATGACGATCCGTCAGAGATCACGAAAGGATGGTTAAATGATCCGGTTGAAGCCTCGACGGGATCTGTGTCCTCGTCCATATCCTGATCACCAGAAAAGTGATCTTCCGGTCCAAGTGGGTTAAAGCCCACTTGTTCTGGCAGGTACTCTGCCGGGTTAAACTGTCCCTGAAAAACTGGAGTAGGGTCGCCAAAGTAACGTTGCGGGTTGTGGGGTTCATTCTCTGACTGTGGCCCATAAGAGTCATGATATGGAGGTGTTGAGGAGTGCGAAAAAGATCGCCTTGCATCATCTTCATAGGTCCTCCATAGTTCCCGCGTTTCGTCATTCCTTGTGGATGTAGTTCGTCGAAACGAAGGCCCTGCCTCATGGTCGTTAGGGGCACTAGCTGGCTCCTTGCCTCGACCACCTCGTCTAAATCTTGGCGGCATTTTTGTACCTGTTAAGACATACAAGATAATAACAAGGAAAGATATAGGGCAAATTTAATTAAAAATAAAATTTTGCACAATTTGGATTATTCCTAAGTTCTTTGTCTAGACTCGAAGATTTAGGAATGTGCAATTGTGTAACTGAGATTAAACACAAAAGGCTAGTGTTTAATTCACTCAGTGTTGGCTCTGATACCAACCTGTCACACCCCGGATTTCCACGTGTCACCGGTGGGCCCGGTAGGGGAGTATCGTGACGTGGTTGGCAACATAATAGTCAAACAACACAATATTTAAATGCACAGCGGAAGCAAAGTATAGATTTAATTCAACCAACGATATTGTAATATTAAGTATTACAAATAGTCAAATATAAATCCACAGGTAGATCAAGTTTAAAAAGGAAACAAATGTTCAACAGTTATGACATCCAAGCTGGCGAGACTTAATGTGGATGCTAGGAGACAAGCCAGCCTATTTCGCGTAGTACCTGCACTTAACCTTTTAAGAAAATACGTCAGTTTACACTGGTAAATACAATCAACCGACTCATTTTGAAAAGAGTTTAAGAAAATGCATTTAAGGCACAAGGCATAAATAATATTTTATAACTTGGGATAATTATTTAAATATATAATACTTGTATGGATTTACATGTTCCTTATGCGTTCAGTAGCCCGGGTCGAGCCGGGTTAAAGATCAATTAACACACCACTATATATATGAGACACTAACAGGTGTACGCCTACACCTGAGTGCTGAGGTCGTGGCCATTTCGTAAAATGATGCCAGGGATATCCGGGACACGGTCATTAACCCCCCAAAGGCTTTAAGTAAAACAAAACAATATTAAACGAGACGTCTCAATACTTTCATTATCATTTATTCAATCAAAGATTCAACGTCCCGACCAAGCGGTATTTTATATACCGTACCCCAAGCCCGTATAGGGAAAATAAGTTAAAAGTATTTACCTGAGTAAGTATAGTTCAGAAATCAGCGAGTGCAAATATCTTTTACTGGTTCTCCTATTCTGGAACGAAGGTTTATAATAACCTATTAGAATCCTAACGGGTCTTTAGTTAAGCTTACGCTTAGACCGGTTAGTTTTAAAGATACGGTTCGTACGCACGATTAAGCGAAGACCGGATAGAATGTGATTTAGACCCGACAAGTTTGAAGACTTGCTTAATATGGGTATGTGATGCACATTCTGGATTTTGAGATAAAACCGTTAAGGTTTGACCCGTTTCGGCTAATTTATGTAAACTAGTTACATAAACCGAACCGAACGCGCATGAAGCGTAACGGGTATTCGTAATAATCCTAAACAGGTTCCCTAAGTTAATACACCTTAAATAAGTTGTGATATCAGTAGGATATCACCCATGACGCCCAAAATGAGTTTAATCGATTAATATGCCCCGTAGGGGTATTTTGGTCATTTTAAAGATTATAAAATGATTAATTTAGGTTTCTATGAACCGGGTCTGATTACATCAGTAAAATAGCTTATATTAACAGGTTATAACATTTGGTTATAAGTCTTATATGTTAAAATAGTTTTAAACCCAAACTATGCGTATAATACGCGTATAAAGCCATTTTAAGCGACGTACGGTTTAAAATACGATTCTGAGTTTCCTGATCAGTTAAACAGGTTCAAGACACTCTAATTAATATTTAAAATCAGTAGCAATTGGATTGGCGTTAAAAGGATTTGTAAAACTCATTTTATGGCCGAAAAGGGTATATTCGGTATTAACCGAATTAAGGCGCTAATCCAAGCTTATGATCAGTTTAAAAATAATTAAAAATCTTTAAAAATCCTAAAATATTATTTAACATCAGTGAGTAAAAGGTTTGGTGTCAAAAATTGGGTTTAGATAGGCTTTACGCTAATGACGTCATTTATGTATTAAGAATCGCCATAATTGCGTCATTAAGCATAAGTCCTAATCTAGACCTCCGATTAACATGAAATTTTCGGGACATGCATAATAATCAGTAACTAAGATTATGGCATTTCCACTTTTCCCAAAATCTCGTTTTATGGTCATAAGGGCATTACGGTCACTATTTAGGCGATTAACGGAAACATCGGACGATTAGGGATTCGAGTGGTATAAACGCAGAGGTTTATACACACGTGTATCTAGGTCCTAAAGGAACCTTAAGGCATGTCTAAACCTATAAGAATCGGGTCAGAACTGAGGTCAACGCAAAAGTCAAACTTTTGCGTCTTTCGGCTCCGAATCGGTTCTAAATAGAAAGTTGTCGAATCAAACAAGCGTAGACAAGTTTTTTATACTTATTTTCAGTTTATATGAGTGTTAAAACAGATTATACGCCTACTGGATCATTAATTATGCGATTATCATTTCTGTTGACTTTTCGGGTAAACTTTGACTCGACAAACGACATAGTTAGGATTAAAATCAGTGAGAGCCCTTTTAGGGTTTTAATACTCATATAATTACCAACTCGTAACAACTTTCGTTTCGACAAATCTCTGGACCGTTTGTGTTTTATCACAAAGTCAAACCGTAGTTACGACGGTTTGATTTCTAGGCTATAAATGAATCAAAACTGAATCGAGAAGGATTAAGAGCACTTACACAAGTCTAATGGATGATATGGAAGTCTTGTGAATGACCCGTAAGCTCCTTTGATGTCCAGAAGTTGATATGTGTTTGTATGTTGAACACGAGACTACCGACAAGGACTTTGATCTTTCTTCTTTGATTCCAAATGGGTGAATGATGATCAATGATGCATGTAAATGGCTTTTATAAGTTGTATACTGATGTATACCAGCCCCTAGTATCGAAAACCATCCATTTAAGTCGGTTATAAGGCACGAACAGACACCTGCCAATGCAGCAGGTCATTTTCTGCATCTGCAGACCGGAAGCGGCCCGCTTCCCATATAGTCAAGTCTAAAGCGGGCCGCTTTAGACTTGATGACCTGATTTTTATTTTCTTTTATTGCAATTTGGTCCTTGGTCCCCCGAAAGGTCGTTTTCAAGTCCAATCTTTCACAAGAAGCTTTGTTTATTTAATATGTGGGGCTTTAAGACTTATACCCACTTTGTTAAGTCCTCGGGTAACTTTGTGATCACCCGAAAAGCCCTAAATTTCCACGTTGACGATTTTAACCCTTGCACACGAATTTTATCACAACTTGCTCATACGATAACGAAACTTGGTGAAATTTTTATGGTAGATTCTAGTGAGCATAATTAATCGTTACAAAGCTTCGGGTTTGTCAAAAGGTCACTCAGAGGTATATCTTTAACATGTTGACACAATTAACCCCTGTAGTTTGTAATCTCTCACTTTCTTTCACAATTCGCTTCGTATGATCCATGATCTATTCGTTTAAGGTTATAAACATCATGTAGGGTTATTGCAAAGTATAATTATTCATTGTTGACACTCTGAACCCTTCTAATTACACAGTTTCACTGTTTGTCAACTTTGGTCCTCCAAGAGCAATCTTTCACACATTCAAACATTATGACACGTGTCAAGACCTTATAGGACGTAAATTTTCGAGGTGTTACAATAAGTAACGACGATTCGCCGTCCTTCTTCTTCGTCTTCCGACGCTATTTGACCGGCGAAGTGGTGGCTCTAATTTCTTACTTTCTTCCTTCGATTTTGCAGCCTGGAGATAGAGACACTACTAGAAAACTACAACTATTCCTACCAAAATTTCAAACACATTTCCTACGAACGAAAATGCTGACACTTTTCCCACGAAATTCCTACGAACAAGAAAGGGTTTTAGTTTTGTGACAAAAAAAGCGACAAAAAAGCCACAAATTGTTATGCGTAGGAAAAGTGTCAGAGATTTCCCACGGAATTCGTTTTCATTTTAACTATTAGTCGGAAATTCGTAGGAATCGGTGTGCGTAAGAAATGTGTTGGAAATTTTCGACGAAATTCCGACGGAATTCGTTTTTATTTTAACGATTAGTAGGAAATGCGTAGGAATCCAATTTATCGTAAAAAAATATTCATAATAAACAAAATTAATGATATTAAAATATAAATTTTATTATTTAATAAAAATATATGTTATTTCTAAATTGATTCCGTAGGATGTGTGTTGGAAATTCCGACAGATTACTCACGGAATGGATAATTTTTTTTGTAATATACATATATATTATTTTTTAAACATATTTATATATATCCGTAGGAAATGGGTAGAAAAATACTGACACAATTCCTACGAAATTTGTTTTCATTTTAATCATTAGTAGGAAATGCGTATGAATCCAATTTATCATAAAAAAATATTTATAATAAATAAAATTAACGATATTAAAATATAAAGTTTTATTATTTAATAAAAATATATGTTATTTCTAAATTAATTCCGTAGGAAGTGTGTCGGAAATTCCGACAGATTACTCACGGAATGGATAATTTTTTTTGTAATACGCATATATGATATTTAAAAAAAAAATTATATTTATCTGTAGGAAACGTGTAGGAAAATACTGACGCAATTCCTACGAAATACGTTTCCTTTTAACAATTCGTCATAAATCCGTAGGAAAATAATGAATGTAATAGTTCCGTAGAAAAATCGTAGGAATCCACACAGGCCTTAATACGGTCTATTAGAGCATGCATGACTCGTATTCTTGGCAACCATATAATAGCACTCAATACAACGTGATGTAACCCTTCAATATTGAATGTTACATAATAAAGGTCTCAGCGGACCTTCAAGATATATTTAGGTCCAACACGGCCTATTAGGGCATGTATACTTGTAAATCTTCATTACGATATAATAACACTTAATACAACGTGTTGTAACCCTTCAACATCGAATGTTTCATAATAAAGGCCTGAACGATCCATTAAGATACATCGAGGCTTAACATAATCTATTAGGGCATGTATGACTTGTAATTGTTCGTTACGATATAATATCACTCAATACAACGTGGTATAACCCTTCAACGTCGAATGTTACATTATAAAGGCCTTAATTGGGCCATTAAGATATATCAAGGCCCACATGGTCTATTAGGGATTGTATGACTTGTTAGTGTCCATTACGATACAAGATCACTCAACATGACATAGTATAACCCTCCAACATCGAATGTTACATAATAAAGACCTTAACGGACCATTAAGATATATCAAGGCCCAACATGCTCTATTAGGGCATATATGACTTGTAATATTTTGTTATGATATAATAGCATTCAATACAACGTGATGTAATTATTCAACATCGAATGTTACATAATGAAGGTCTTAATGGGCTTTTAAGATATATCATGGCCCAACATGATTTATTAGGGCATGGATGACTTGTAAATCTTCGTTATGATATAATAGCACTCAATACAACGTGTTGTAACCCTTAAACATCGAATGTTTCAAATTAAAGGCCTGAACGAGCCATTAAGATATATATCGAGGCTTAACACAGTCTATTAGGGCATGTATGACTTGTAATTGTTCGTTACAATATAATATCACTCAATACAACGTGGTATAACCCTTCAACGTCGAATTTTGCATAATAAAGGCCTTAATCGGGCCATTAAGATATATCAAGGCCCACACGGTCTATTAGGGCTTGTATGACCTGTTAGTGTCGAATTTTACATAATTTTTAGGGCATTTGACCCTAAAATAATATTCTATGACAACTTACGACAATCGGATTCAAAAACAGGCTTCGTAAACGTATCGGGCCACGAAAAACGGGCTTGTGGGTTAGTTTTCTCCGTTAAGTCCATGTGAAATTACAAAATTACCCTTAATGATATAATACAAAAAAGTAGAAATTATACTTCATCTTCAACCTCTATCCACCACCATCACCCTCCACCCACCACCGACAGCCTCCTCAAACCTGCACCATCACCGCCACCACCCTCTACCATTTAACACTAAACAGTATACAACTTTTTCAACCTAAAATCTGCAACTGAAACAACTTTACCTGCAAACACCCTCACCACCACCACATTCATCTACAAACACCCTCACCACCACCACATTCATTCGACCACCACAACCAACGCCTTCACTCGCCCACCACAACCATCGTATCAAACTCCCAAATTTAAACCCACATCAAAGTAATTCCAATCGTTGTAATTCAAAATCAAAGTATCAAACCCCAAAATTCAAACCCAAAATTGAAGCCCTGAAACCCCCCATATTCAAACTTGGTTTCAGATCTCGACAAACCGATGGTGCAAGGTTGCTAGATTTGTGTTGGTAGTGGTGATGACTACGGCGGAGCTGCTGATTGTCGGATTTGAAGCAGGCGGTCGTGGAGTGGGGTTGGTCGTGGTGGTGTCGGGTAGGTGGTGGCTGGTGGTATTGTGGGGGATGGGTGGTGGCAGGTGGTGGTGCTGGTGGCGGCAGGTGGTAATGGGGGTATGCCAGAGAGAGAAAGAGAGCCATGGTGGAAAAAAATATGGTCTATGTTTATATATATATGTGTGTGTGTATGTGAATTATTTTTTATATTTTAATAAAAGCAAGGGTAATTTTGTAATTTCACATGGACTTAACGGAGAAAACTAACCCCCATCCACTCCAGGGACTATCCGAGTAACAAACTGTCAAAGCACAGGGAGCACGGGTGTAATTTCCAAAAGTTGGGGACTAAGGGTGAAATTTTACCAAACCACAGGGACTATCCGTTCATTTTACTCATAAAATAATAACCATAATTAATATAAAATAGTTAACCTAGCTATTAAAAATAACCGTGACGAGAATTATTATTTTAAAATGAATGAATGGGCTTAGCGAGACACGTAACGTTATGCGAATCCAACCACGCTAACGGGCCTCGGGCCCAACCCACTAAACCATATGTTAACCTAGCTACTTAAACACCCTTATAATTCATTTTTATTTTATCAAAACCCTAAGTTCAACAACCCAGCCGCACACACCAGACACCCACAATCTGCACTCTTCTCCTCTGCCGATTCCGGCGACCGGAGTCGAAATCAAGTCGGTCTACCGGCCGTCGCACACCCTCCAAACATTCATACACACCCTACTTGAACTCTTACCCCCTATGCCCCTCTATTTCTCTCGGCTCTAGAGGTCCTCCAGCGAACCGACACAATCAACGGCTGAGAGGTGTCGTTGCCGCTGATGTGATAAGATAAGGATGATGGTGACAGACGGAGGAGTCGTCGTAGCCGGCAACCGCAGCCGCACCGACAACGGTGACTGTGAACAGAGGCATCAATGGTTGAAACCGTGGATGATGGCTGAAAAAAAGTGGTGGTTCCGTTTGGGCACTTGCAATAACTGAAGTGGTGGTGGTGGAACCTCGGGGCGGCAACGACAACAGATGGACAGTTGCAGCGCACACACACACACACCCTATCGTCTCTCGGTCAGTATTTGGTTGATGTTGTGTCTTTGTGTTTTCTAAATGTTAACTGTTGATATTAGACAATCATAAGGTTCGAAATATTGTGTGAAATTGTTTGAAATTGTTGAAAAGAATGATTATTGGCTGTTGATGTAATATATGTAGTGTTAATAGCTGATGCTCAGGATGATGATATGATAATTTCCATACACTTAAGTTGGATAATTAAATGCTGAGTTCTGACGAAAGTTGTGATGATGATGTTTAATCTGAATATTAAGTTGCAAAATTGTTCGACCGCCCATAATGGTGCGTGTTTTATAAAAAAATTTCTACGAAAACGCCCAATCACGCCCCGACTCCAATACAATGATAAGAAATCTATGCTGTTAAATCACTTGAACGATATAGATGACACCAGTAAATTTCTATTTGATTTAATTGGGGAACCGCACACTTATAAAATATATGGCTTGACCACTTCTGCATGACCGCACACATGAGGAGGCCGCACACTCCAGTGTGTGCCGCACACCCTCATGTGTGCCTCGCGGTAGTACTCCGTGTGTGGATTTTGAGGGTGTGACACTAATTATCCTTGTTTCTTGCTATAAACTTTTAAGGCATACATATTACAGAACATATACAAATATAAACCAAAATAGAGCACATTGGGTAATAGCATGTTTGAGATAAGTATAGATTGGAATGGTTTTTACATAGTTATTTTTAACAGGTAGCTACAGTCCTGGATCAAGTCGTGGAAACGCTCTCTCATGACAATAGTTCAGATCACGGGCCGAAGACCCCAGCTCCAAAATCCAGTACAATCTTGTCTTCTTCTCCATTGCCAGTTGGCAGTCATGCAGCCACCCCTGTTGCTGCTGCTGCTTCTTCAATCCTTACAAGTAATGCGCTTTTAAAGATAGAAAACAATTTGATACTGATATGTTATCTTGGATACTAATTTTAAGTTGTTAAAACTCTACATGCTATATTAAAGAATTCCACCGAAGCTGTAAAGGATTCGCGTGTGCTGGATTTTGGAGGAGCATCGATTAGCATTCATTAGTGAATAATGGCGATTTTGTAATTTAAATGTGCTTCGAATAATTTTTATTTGTTTTTTTTAAACTTATGTTCCGAATCATATTTATCATTATGCATTTTTCAGCACGAAAAAGCAAGTATTTTTTGTTTTTTTTTATTTTTTAATTGTATCCGTAGGAAACATGTAGGAAAAAGAATAAACAGGTTTCGTCACATTCTGTTGGAATGTGTAGGAAACAAAGATAAATTCGTAGGAAATGTGTGGGAAAAATAATACATTTTGTTGGAATTGTGTAGGAAAAAAACTATTTTTGTAGAAATTGTGTAGAAATCAAGAACACATTTCGTTGGAACTGTGTAGGAAAAAAATATATCCGTAGGAACTATGTAGGAAAAACGAATACATTCCGTTGGAATTGTGTAGGAAGAAAAAAAAATTTCCGTAGGAATTGTGTAAGAAAATTAAAATATATAAAATAAATATAATAAATATAAATATAATTGATTTAACACAAATTTTTTAAAAATAAATATTCCTTGGGAAATGCGTCGGAAAGTTAAGAAAATTAATTCCGTGAGAAATAAGTGGGAGAATTCTAACCAAACATTTGTGTGGGAAATGAGTAGGAGAATCCGTAGGAAATGCGTCAGAAAAAAATTACCCACGAGCATAATTCACACAGCCCATTTTCGTGGGAAATCCGTGGGTAAACGCAGTTACCCACGGATTTCCCACGGAAATTGACGTAGGAATAGCAGCAGTTTTCTAGTAGTGAGAGAAAGAGAGAGAGTAAACGAAGAGTGAAGATCGGAGAAGGTAAACGGTGGTTGGAGTCAAAAGAGGGGAAGAATGCGGTGGCGGTGTGTGTGGTGACGGTGTGCTCTTCCGTCAATCGGAGACCTTACCACAGTCGTCGCTCTGCTCTTCCCTCTTCTCCGACGACTATTGGCAGCCTGATTTGATACACAGAGAGGGTTGTGATGGTGGATGGGGTAGTGGTTGCTGATTTGGGTTGATTGCAAGGTTAGGGTTCCGGTGGGGATGGGGTAGTGGTTGCAGATTAGGGTTAGTTATTGATGAATGTTAATGTTGAATCTGGTTCAACAATTGTGTAATTTATGCCGGTTTTTAGTAATTGAAGAATGTTTTTGGTTTTTGGTGATGGTGGATCGAAGGGGTGGATGTTCATGGTGATGTTGGAGACAGTGGAGTGAGTGGTGATGGTGGGTTAGGCGATAGTGGAGATGGTGGGTGGTCGGCGGCAGGTGAGGGTGGGAGCTGGTGGTGGTCGGCGGCAGGTGAGGGTGGAAGGTGGTGGCGGCAGGTGATTGGCTATGTTTTATTTGTTTTCTAAAAATCATTTATAAATTAGGATGTGAAAAGACAATGCTACCCTCATGTGCCTTGCACATGACCAAATTTAACCAAAAAATCTAACTGGGTTTGCCATAAAGAACGTAACGTGCAATATTTGCAAACATTAAGGACAAAACTCATCAATTTTAAAGGTAAAGGACAGCGCCTGAAATTTGAGACAAATATAAAGGACAAAACTTGTAATTTACTCTATATAATATATAATGAAAGGGTGTGAGTAAAATGAACTAGAGGGTGTGACTTTTAAACAAATGGGACATAACCCAAGTTGCTAGTATAAGGGTATAATGTTATCAAAATATAGAGTAAACTGCCAAAATGGTCCCTGAGTTTTGTTCACTTTTGCCACTTTAGTCCAAAACTCAAACCTTTTGAACCTGGATCTCTGTGGTTTCATTTTCATTTAAAAACAAAATCTGGTCAGATTTTTCAGTTAAGATCCAGTTTTTTTTGTCTTTTTCCTCAATTTTAATTAAGGGCAAAATGGTTAGATTTTCTTAATTTGTTATAATAAAACGTTAAAAGACCATTTTGCCCTTCTATAAAAGGGAGGAAAATGACAAAAAAAATTAGATGTTAACTGAAAAATCTGACTATATTTTCATTTTGGATGAAACTGGCAATAAAATTGAAACCATATAGACCCAGATTCAAAAGGTTTAAGTTTTAAACTAAAGTTGCAAAAGTGACCAAACCTCAGGGACCATTTCGGCAGTTTACTCCAAAATATATATTCCATAAAAAGAGTTTATTTTTCAAGTAATGAAAATATTATTATATAGTAATTAAGGGGAAATAGAAATAGAGTAAAATGCCAACATCGTCCTTGAAGTTTGGGAAAATTTGCCTGTGCCATCGAAAAACTTTTTTTTACAATTGGACCCTTAAGGTTTGGAATTTATTATTCGTCGCCCAAATTTTTTGTTAAGTTAAAGGATAGTTAAGTCTTTTTACTCGATCAATTTTTTTTTAGCAGATTGTATAAGTTCTTAAGTATTAAACAAAACATAGGGGACCCACTTTTTTTATCTCTATACCACCACTTTATTGAAACCCTAAAACCACCACTAGCCACCTCCTATACAACCACGTTAGTTAGAGCATCCACAATAAGGGGATATTTTGGTGTTTTTAGGGAGAGAGAAAGTGATGTGAAGGAGAGAGGGTGTGAGGTGGAGGAGAGAGAGTGTGAAGATGTTTGTGAGGAAAAATGAGAAAAAATGAATGGGTGTAAGTTATGTGAGTAGGGCTGTAAACGAACCAAACGTTCAGCGAACAGTTCGTGAACCGTTCGGCGGGAAGTTCGTTTATGTTCGTTCGTTATTAAACGAACGAACACGAACAAGGAATTTCGTTCGATTAGTTAAATGAACGAACATGAACAAAGGTCTCGTTCGTTCAATTGTGTTCGTGAACGTTCGGTAAGGTGTTCGTGAACATTTGTTCATTTGTGTTCGTTTATGTTCGTATGTTTGTCTTTTAATGAAAGATTTTTGTAATTTCATATATTTTATCTATACTTTTTTTATATAATTAAACTTATATTTATTTTATTACCCTAAAAATTAAATTAAAAAAAAAACCCTATTTAACCTGTTTATGCTACATTTCCCTTTCATTTTCTTATTATTTACATCGACGAATACGATCGACATCCGTTCCACAATAAGGAATTCAAGTTCTAGTGCTACTCTCTAGGCCATCCACCTTTATCCTTCGTCACATTCGCCAAATTTATTTGTGTTCGTGAACCGTTCACGAACACACTCATTTCCTTAATGAACGAACACGAACATAAAATGTTGTTCGGTAAGTGTTCATGAACCGTTCGTGAACACATTTATTTCCTTAACAAACGAACACGAACAAAGCCTTGTTCGTGTTCGTTCGGTTCGTTTACAGCCCTATATGTGAGTGTAGAGAGGAGAGAGGAGAGAGAGAAGAAATGTGGTTGTGAGAGTGGCAAGTGAGAGAAATGCTCTTACATTAGCACCAAAAAATACCACCTAAAAACACCTTTATTGGTGATGCTCTTACAGGTGCTGCAATACCAACATTTACAAGAGCTTCTTCAATCTCAAGGGATGGTTTTATGTGTTGGAGCGTTCTTCGCAACATCTTACGTTTCCCATTAAATGCAGAATTAACATAGGAAAATCATGCAACATTTTTCAGTTCATATTTTCAAGAAGCCGTTAACAATAATAATAATAATTAAGGATCTTGATTTAACTTAGTTTGTGGTTTTTATGTGGGTGAACTTATTTCATGTCCCGTTTTAAAGGTACGTCACGTCGGTACCCAATTAGTTATAATCTCCTTCCTTCCATACAAAAGATAACTCTAATGGGTTGGGTTGCGTGACCCGATCTAGTTGGGTACCAGCACAGCTTGCACATATGAATATGGGGGCAAGTTGAACACTTGAACCCCTTTCCATCATTTATATCAGAGAGAGATACAGATAAGATCCAAGAAAACCAAAAAAGTTCACCAATAGAATGTGTAACGGGTTATGTTCGTGAGTGTCTAGTATGTGATTGAAGCCTAAAACCCAAATATAATATGAGATGAAACTACACAATATTTTCAAGGTCGCTATCTTTTTATGTTAACTATCATCAAAATAGACGTTACTTATGACACGTGAGTGAAAATGCGATACACGGGTGACGTATCTCTTGAATTCACCTATGCATTAATCCGCATTGCATGAAGTAAAACGCATACACAATCTTAAAGTTACATGCTACATGATCCTCATGACCTCCCGCATAGTCACCCACCTCTAATTCACTATCCAAAACCACTACCCTAAAGGTGTTGTAATGACCCAAACCACTATCCCCTTTATAAAATGGAAAAAGTAGCCCGTGATTATCGTGGTTGAATCTATGCCAAACATCATGAATCATTGAGAGGGTTGTATAGTCTTTCATTTATGTTACTATGTGACGAATCATGTTTCAACTATGACCCCACACCCTTCAGCCTTGGCAAACATAATTTATAACCTAGAAATATGAAGAATAAGTTTCCGTATTTATTTATTTATTTGATTATCCAAATGTATTGATAAGGTTAAAACTCAAAATGCGACATCAAATCTATGAAAAGCAAATCCATAATTTTGGTCAATCAGTGTTCAAAATAGAAATTAGCACCACACATAATCCAAACCGTCTACCACCAAATACCACATAACCAGATTTCCTGCTAAAAACCCTTATTTAATCAATCCAACGGCTTCTAAGCCTCCACGTCAGCACACTTTTTGGCAGGAGCACAGATGAGCCAGACAATCCCGTAAGGATCCTTGACCTTCCCGACGCGCCCACCACAACACGCGCCGTCACCTTCAGTCACTTCACTTTCAGCTACAGCACCAGCTTTCACAGCTTTTTCCACAGCGGCTTCAATGTCCTCCTCCTCTGTCTCCAAGCAGAACACCAGCCCCGTACCACTAGCCTTAACACTGCTGCGTAGTATAATATATGCAGAAAAAAAGATGAAATATGTACTATACGAGGCCTAAATTACATAAAAAACGAATTAAATATTTTCAAAAACTAACGTCTAATAAGCATAAACCATAAGGAATCACTGTATCGATATTCATGAAGTTAAATACCATACAACTGGAACAACAAATGTAATGCAAGTTATAAATAACAAGAAGAAAAATGACTAAAAACTAGCATGATAAACGTTATTTAGTGTACAAAATCGTATAAAAACGAAGAACATATGCAGTGAGATACTTTGAAGCAATAACACAAGCAAATCATCACGTTCAGACAGTAAAATCGTAACAAAACCGCTAAAAACTACAAATAAAAGCTGTTTTATACAGATCTTAACTATTTTATACAACGAGAACAACAAATGTAGTGCAGGTTATGAAACCAGAAGAAAATGACTGAAAATGAGCATGTGAAACGTAAATTAGGGCAGAAAATCGTATAAAAACAAAGAACATATGCAGTGTTACACTACAAAGCAATAGCACAAGCAAATCATCACGTTTAGGCAGCAAAATCGTAACAAAAAACGTAACAAAACCGCTAAAACCTAAAACTAACAGCTATTTCACACAGATCTAAGCAAGCGAACAAAATCTCAAGCATATAACACGATTAAATCATCAAAAAACCGAGAAACAATGCTTACGGAGCTGTGGAGTCATCAGCGAGATCAGAAATCAGAATCGTAGACGAACCGAGCTTGATCTCAGCGGAGAGAAGCAGCGGAAGCTCCTGATCGGCTTTCCTCTTCGGATTACTTACGCGATTCACCTCCTCAGCTCCGAACGCCGCCTTGTAGAATGCAACGGCGTCGTTCACCTTTGAGGCTTCTACAAACACCTGCGGTTTTAGTGCTGTGAACGTCACTTGAGGTGCTGCCGGAGCTGCTCCGTTTGTAGCATCGGTTGCCATGTCTGAGAAACTGGAATTTTAGAGAGAGAAAGTGGATGTTTAGAGAGAGAAAGTAGGTGGTCCTGTTGATATGAGTGTATATGGATTTTATAGAAGCGAGGAAGCGGAACCGTTTGTGCTTTTCATGGGTGCCCCACCGCGTGTGATTGTGTGAGGATCAGGCTTTTAAAAACCGGTTTAAACCGGTCGGTTGAGTCGTTTAAACCGGGTGTGACGGACCAATGGGGTGGTGGTCTATTGAGAAAGGCAAGACCTTTAAAAACACCTAGGTTGGGAAGTGAAGGTCTTGGGTTCACTTCCCACAGGATTAAAGAAATTAGCCATTCAAAAAAAAAAAAAAAAAAAACCGGGAGTGGCGGATCTATAAAATCTACATAGGGGTATCGTTTCAAAAAAAGGTAAGAAAATCGAAAAAATGTCAATTTTTTTTCAAAATTTACACTACCGTCGGAGCCTCACCGGAGCGTCAAAAGGCAATGAGGGTTTCCCTTGTAACACTATAAGTCCGCCCCATTAAACCATATGCCGGAAGCTTTGCTGACACGAATCATGCTGATAAATTGAGAGAACAACAAAGAAGTTTTCACTAGTGACACAATATTTCAAAACATTTTTCAAATAAAAGCTTCAAACTAGGATAGTCTACACTTCCTCTTTGTCAAACAGCCCGAAAATGCCTTTAGTGATCTAACTACAACTCACCAAAAATTGCATACTATAAAAAGTCAGTTTTTACTGGTGACACAATAATTCTAAAACATATTAAAAGAACCATTTGCCTTGTCATAACATAGGAGTGTCACATAACACGTTTATAGATATTCATTAAACATCATACATTTTATCAACATTGCAGATTTCACATCATTCACTTGTATCTTCCATAAACCATTAATTATTATTATGGAATCATTTATTACCTATATATATAGCACCTTGTGACCTACTATAATCGCAAGACAAGTCTCATGACTTATGCATTCATCTTAAAACGTCATATACATAAACATTCGTAAAATCAAATCCCCTTATAAATGTTTATACAGTTTGTTTAACATGTGGCATATTTCTTGGTCATACCGACACATGAACATTATCCTTCTTCGTGTAAGCCTATGGACCGAAAGGAGACATATGCTTTAGACTTTGTTGAGGTAATCATTTACTTACATATGTTGCCGTTTTCATTGTTTCGGCCCGGAATCTTCCTGGAAGATTCTTATCATGTATCATACTTCCTAACATCTCTGTTAGGTGTTTGTTCTTTCGTTTAGATACTCCGCATGGTTTTGGAGTATTCGAACATGTAAGTTGTCTTCGTATTTTATGTTGCTTTAGATAATCTTAGAATTCTCTTGAAGTGTATTCTCCACCATTATCATACCTTAAGCACTCGATTACATATTTTGTCACACCCTTAAATTCCATCTGCGGGGTTTTACCGCGAGGCGTGTGACAAACCAGAATCCAAGACACTAGTCATATTGAACGACCTCTATATGAGAAAAATATGTTTTTCAAAACCAAAGTAAGTTGCGGAAACGTAAAGTAAATTCAATGTAAACAGTGTGTCAAAACAAACACGCAAAACTAACATAAGTAAATGTGTTAATGCAAACACCAAAAATAGTTTTTAATGTCAGGTTGTGCTCCTAGCTATGACTGAGTACCTTAGCGACCTCAGAAAGACATGCAAGAACAAGTATCAACACATAATGATGAGTGAGTTTACATGTTTGATTCACAGATATAAAAACAATTCATTGTTTCAGTTGTTAACAGTTCATCGTAGTGATTAGCAGTTTTTTGTTTTACTTGTAGGTAGCTAACCTATACGTTATGTCACTAAGCGTTCACAACCGAAGTTGACTGTTTGTTTGCCTTTGTACCAGGTGATGTGATAGGAAAATTTAACACTCATTCAACCATTACTAGTCAAGTTAGCACGACTAACTCGGGTGGGGCTTGTCGGACCCAGTAGTACTACTCAAAATTCACTCGCTATACTCCAATACTAACGATCTGAGTTGAAGGGCTTACTTGTGATAAACGTGCACTTTCGTGAGCATAACTAATATAAAAAAAACTCTAATTATTGTGATGTTACTTTACCATAACGTTATGACATTACTTTACCGTATAAAAAAACTCTAATTATTGTGATGTTACTTTACCATAACATTATGACATTACTTTACCGTAATGTTGTACATGCTTTCTCCCCCTATGTTTCGTAAAAGTTAATAGGGTAGGGGCCGTGAACTCACCTTTGATTTGCTCGGCTAGAATTAAAGTGAGTAACGATAGGTGTGGTCAACCATGTCCTGATATGGTTATCGTTTTAGTGTTAGTTATCATTCGCGTAAGTCACTTAAATTGTACACGTATACTAACACATAGCATGCAACACGTTGACACTTGGTTATCCGTTCGTGTGGGTATGTGCATGTGTTCATCTCGAATCATGTAACATGTTCAATGACGGAGGTTTAGGTATTCAAACAACATTAACACCTAGTTGTAGCATGTTAACATATATATAAGATAAATATCAAGTTTTCGCATTTCCAGCTCAACGTCCGTAGTTGAGTTGTTTTTGCGATTTTTATTTATAATAGTAAACAACCTAGAAAAATTCTCAATAATTTATTAGGCATGTCAACTAGTCCATATTGACATATATATCTTTCTCAAGGTCTAGATGCTCAGAGAAAAATTACTAAAAATCGTTTAACACGAAAAGGGCAATTTCATCACATTCTTTCGACAGTTTACAGTTTATTTTATATAAAAATCTTTATCGATCTGATTGACGAAATTCCAATTGGAGGATTTGATGACCTCCTAGAGCTATATATTATAAAAATTCACATATTAACTCCAATCCTAGGCCAAGTTATGACCCTCGTAACAGGCTGCAATTTTCTGCAGAAAAAATGCAGCCTACACCTGTGTTTCCGTTTTAATATTTTAAAATACCTAAACTTGTCGAAAAATTATGATTCCAATTGGGTATGAAAACTACTTTATTGCACTTTGTTTTAGACTCAAGAACCATATTATTTCGTAAAGTTTCGGCCATGAAACAGTATGTGCAAGTCGACTCAATTTTATGAACAGAGGCTGTTTACATCAGCTTTTTCCCAAAAACGTGATTATGACTTCTTTAACATGCTTTTCGACTGTTATATCATATACATCATCAGATATTTCAGATCTAACAACAATTATTCATGAAGATCATGTTATAACATCAAACCCTAGCATTACCTACACACATACGAAATCATATTATTACTAGAACTTCATACCCATTAACCTATTCATCAAGAATTAGATTCTAACACCCCTATTATTCGAAAATCAAGAACTCATGTATGCACATAACCTAAACGCATCCAAGAACTCATATTCATATAAGACTACAAATCACAACTATGTAATACACATACAAAGAAATATGGTTTACCCGAAAAAAGAGATTGCGAGAGAGGTGAGAGTCGTGTGCACGTGTGTGTCGTCGTGGGAAAGGAGCCGAGAGAGAGAGAGAGAGAGACGAACTGATGGGGGCGGCTCTAGAGTTGGGATTTTATCAAACTAATTATAATTTTAGTTTGTTTAATGACACATCTAGTCCCCCAAGTTCCTAAAACCTAGAAACTTGTAGAGAAAGTTATTATTTCAAGTCTGTTATTTCATACATCAAGTCCCTCATGTTTTGATTCTCTATAACTTGCATAGAAAGTTATTTTCTAGTTTGCTAATTAACAATTTAGTCCCTCAAGTTTCAAAACCTTGAAACTTGTATAGAAAGTTAACCAATTAACTTTGGTGCATGTACAATACTAGTTCCACTAGTTTGTATTAGTTCCGTGTGTTAAAATTTAGACGTGTGACACAATGCATGTACGAATGCTCTATAAATCACAAAGGTTTGACTGAGAAAAGTTAACGGTGTTAACCTGAAAATGTCGAGTGTCACATCATCCCCTTGTTGAAAGAATTTATGTCCTGAAAATTTACTAATGTAGGGTAGTGGACAGACTCGTGTGTGATCCAGTAATCCCCGAATTACTGCCACGTCCAGTAATTCCCTGAATTGCTGCTACGTGAATGTTTGTGTTCGAACTTGTGTAATGTTTAATGCATTTAATTAATTCCAATTATGTGTGTGGTCCAGTAATTCCCCAAATCACTGCCACATCAAGTATTTCCCCGAATTACTGCTACGTGAATGTTTGTGTTCGAACTTGTGTAATGTAATTAATTCTAATTAAGTGTATGGTCCAATAATTCCCCGAATTACTACTACGTGAATGCTTGTTTTTGTACTTGTGTAATGTTTAATGCACTTAATTAATTCCAATTAAGTGTGTGGTTCAGTAATTCCCCGAATTACTTCCACATCCAGTAATTCCCCGAATTACTGCTATGTGAATGCTTGTTTTTATACTTGTGTAATGTTTAATGCACTTAATTAATTCCAATTAAGTATAACGTGTGACTAAATGATCATGACAAAAGAGTTTACGAGAGTAGTTTATAATCTGAAATTGTTGGATGTCACATGTTTGGTTTCTCGTTCAGCCTGAACCTTTTAACTCTTTAAGCCGCTCAAATGCTTTCGACTTCTCCTTCACGAAATATACCCATAGATATCTTGAAAATTCATCAATGAAGGTTATCATGTATTTCATACTTTTCATCAAAGATTATTTCACAAGACCAAAGACATCAGTATGAACTAGTTAGTTGAAGGGGTTTTGTGGACCGATGACTCGAACTTTCAAATGGTTGTTGATGTGATTAACCATACGCGCATCGTGCACACACCACGTCCTTCTAAACATCCAGATTTGGTAACCCAACAACCATTTTCTTATTTTCCATTAATTCTAGTTTGTCATACCCGACATGACTCAACCTTTGATGCCATAGATCCACACTCCTAGCAAACTTTGTTCGTTCAACAAAAGCCGAACCCGCTAACATGACATAAGTTGTATCATTATTTCTTCCTTGCATTACTACTTTAGATGTTGTCACTAATTCATCATACACTTTAACATATCCTGGTACAAAAAGAACATACCTTTCCGTTGTGACAACTGTCAAAATTCCAGGTATCCGTACAATTATTAAACCATGATTAGTGCTTAATGACTGTGCTGAATTACAATTAATGACTTGAATTGCTTTCTGATTATTGCCATATACATACATGTGCATCACATATTGCTTAATGTCATATCATTATTGTATGAGAACTTTATTGACTCAAATGATGCACGAAACACAGTTAGCACAGTTATCAGACAAACCGGGAAAATGCTGACGGAGTTCAGTACATAGACAGACATTGTGTTGAGACACAGAATGAGTCAAAAACCAAGTAATACACTAGTATAGTGTGTAGGAAAGTAAGGATCACAAAACTGCCTTCCTAGAGATAGTTTAAGTGCCGGAAAGTGCCTAAAACTCACATAAACCGCATAATTCTGCAGAAAATCAGCAAATTCAGCATTTGAACACTCTAATATCATTCAGAAATGTGGATAAATGGTCCTGAATGCTTTCCTAAGTGTCGGGATTCGAAACTGTCATAAAAGGGTACATGAAGCACACTAAACTGCATAGTTTAGCACCTTAACGAACCGGTAACCAACCGAACAACCCGACACTACCTGAAACACCAAATTTTCACTAGAAGCACTGTTTTAACATTACTAAGTTAGTTATGATCCCCGAACATCATAACACACTATATAAATATCTAGTAACTAAACACCTAACTAAACACTTGAATTTTAACCATAACTAACTATATGGTTAAACCTAGACCTATACCCCCCACCTAGTTTACGGCCCAACCAAGGGACCCCACTTTTGATTTTGTTTAGTTATTATAATGGATCTTGTTGGTGTTTTAATAAACATAAAAACCAAGAGATAAACTTATGAAGTTGGATTTATAAGTAAACCACTAGTAACATAACTTTCATTTCTCATTCATCACCAACACACCACACTTCTCCTTCCTCCTCTTCTTGTGTTCGGCCGAGATCACACACACCCATAACCATCATCATCATTCATCTTCCATACATTCCGCACATATACAAGGGTGTTAGAAGGTGCACAAAGAAGCTAGGAGCTTTCGGAAGTTGAAGAACCTCCACCATTTGCTTTTATCCACCTCTTTTCTTCTCTTGATCATCCCCAGCCTTGAGCTAGTGGTAAGAACACTAAACTCTTCATTTTACATCTTATTAAAGTGGTTAAAAGAAGATACATGATGTTAATCTTGAAGAACACTAAGAATCAAGAGAATGAAACATGAACATAAGCTTAAAATCATAAGAAATCTTGATGTTTATTTGTTGTTATACTTGTTGATTGTTGTTTACATATGTAAATGATGTAGATCATCATATGATCTTGCTAGATCATGATTAAAAACATAATCTAGCAAGATGAGAAGATGAAAATGTTAGAGATTAATAGATCATCCTCATGAAAGACATGAACTTGAAAGAATATATTGTTTTCTTGTAAAATGATGATTAAAATGAGATGTAAGTCTTGTAAATCTAAGATTTCAAGAATGATTTTTCAAGAAAAACCAAGTTAAAAATACAAAGTTTACTTAATCTTGGTTCTTAAAGAAATCAACCATGTTTTTAGAGGTTAAACAAGTGTGGAAACACATGTGTAACAAGAAAAAACCAAGAAGAAGCATTTTTAGAAAATGTGATTATAAGTTGTAAAGAACTAACTTCTCTAAAAATGAAGATTTTAAATAATCAACCACACTTTAAAGGGTAACAAGACTTACTAAATACACTAGTAAGTTACTACACATTTTTATAAATTTTCAAGTTCATGAAGTGGTAGTTTATGCTTGTTTTTGGCAAAAATGGTAAGTATAGATTGATTGTTGATTGATTGTGTTGATTTACAAAAGAAAATGATATGCCTTGAAGGCATGAAAACCTCCATTTTTAGGGGAAACTATGGCAAAATTTTTCCAAAAATTAAACACTTAGAAAAATATTTTTGAACAAATATTTACAAGTGTATTTCAAACCATGGATTTTCACATAAAGTTTGACATAAATTTTGTTACAAAAATTATAAATATTGGAGGTTGGTTTTTATAAATAAAAGTGACTAAATATGTATTAAGGAAATATATATTTAGAAGTCACCATGTGTGTGATTATTTGTATATTATGTGTATTAGTTATATTATTTTAGGACTTGAAATAATATAACTCATAAAAATACCAAAAATTACAATCCAAAATATTACCAAAGTTCCAAGGAATAAATCTACAACGAATACCCAATTTATTGGTGGAACCGAACAAAGGAATATAACTTACAAAACATTCCGGAACTTTTATTCATAAGTATATTTTTTTGGTAAATGATATTTTGGACACCAAGGAAACAAAAATATGATTTTTACAATTATTACAAGATTATATCATATTTTTTAAAAGAAGAAAATATATTATTTTTGGGCAAATAAAAATATATATTTTATTAGAATTAATAGAAGATACATTATTTTTGGAAGAAAAAGGGATTTATATATATTTTCTAAGTGGGAATTGGAAATATATTATTTTTGAGACTTGTATGAAATTTATAAATATTTTTGCCAAAGGAAAAACTATAAATAATTTTTCTAGGTAATATTTCTTAAAATATATATATTGATGTATTTTTACTAGAAATATTATTTCGGAAAGGTTAATACGAAAATTAAGTATAAGGAATACTTAATAAACACAAGAAGATACGTATTCTCGTACGTATAAATACGCTCCGGAATACGACACCAATATATGGCAAAAATATAAAAGTATAAGAATACGAATACAAATACACCCATCCTTGGGAAGGATATACATGTATAAATACTTGAAAAGTATCAAGTTAAAATATATTGTTCTAACAATTATTCCAAAAATTTAATAAATATAATTTAAGTTAAAATATTTATTATTTTAACAAATAATTATATAACTTGGAATAATATTGAAGACACAAAGAAACGTAACTCAAAGACACTAATTAATACTAAGTCAAGGCACGACCCACTCGTCTAATAGATCATAGCACGTTGTAGGTAGTCGTGTACACCGGAAGAAGCTTTGAGTTACCGTTGATTACAAAGAACGCAAGACTGTGAGTTCATGTTCCTCCTTTTCTTTTAACTGTTTTCAGTTTTATAACTTCGAGGGTGAAGTACATGTTACAAAATGTTTACAAACGTTTATATGTGGTATGGTTAGCTAAGGAAGGGTACTGCTAGATCATGTGAGTGTTGGGTATAACGCTTAAGACCATTAATCCTCGGTGTAGGACCGAGGGACATGAGTGATAGTCTATTTGGGTATAGCGAGCCCACACCCATGTGGACCGGGGTTTGGCCCATGAGGTGACTATGTCTTATTGCCGGAGACAAAATTTGCTAGGTTTGAGCCTTCCTGCATCACGTCACACATATTAATGGCCTTGCAAACCATTAATGATCTGTTTTTCCTTGTTGCTTTCATACCGGGGTTTACAAACATACATACATACTTTCAAGGATTTCAAAGGTTTATTCGTGCACACATACAAACACATGAACTCGCTCAACTTTTGTTGATGTTTTCAAACTACATGTATTTCAGGGAATTAAATGTGGATCTGGCGGGCATTTAGATGTTTCAAGTAATATTTGGAATAAGAGATGTCATCCGGAGTCTGAGGGTGTGGGTTGTGTGTCTTATCTTGGATAAGATACATAATTCAAAGCATGTTTTTTTATTAATGTCTTTGTCGAGTCCTTGTGGAACTCTAAAACAATTTGCATGGTTTGTATTATGGATTTGAAGTCTGTGTTGGATTTGTAAACAATGTTTTTGTTATGTTTTAAAACTTAAATTAATGGATGGAAATTTTTAGTTTTATCATATAGATGTTTGTTATGGTTGAATGCAATGATATTAATCAAGTCACACATAATCACGCTTCCGCAAAAGTCAGGGTGTGACAGTTTGGTATCAGAGCTTCGGTTGTAGCGAACTAGGATTCTTTCTCGAGTTTAGACTACAATCATTAGGGCTCTCACGAAAATATTTTTACAGCATGTTTTCATTGCATACACGAAACTCCCAGATCCAGGGAAACAAACATTTTTACAAACGGAAAGACAAGAAACACGATTGCAAGGTTTACTTTTGTGGTTTAGTCTGGCAGACTAGGTGGTTTAGTCTGGGAGACTAGGTGGTTTAGTCTGGGAGACTAGGAAGGATAAAAAGGATTTGTGAAGAATGATGAGGATACATGATTTCATGATACATTGTCTTTAATTGCATGCTAAATGATAGTGGTTAATATATGTGCATATGTTATAATTGTTCTTTTACAGACACTATGTCTTCATCCGAGAGCGGATTGTCTGATACTGATGACCCCATGGCTATTGTGTCCGATGACGAGATCGCACCAGAGCCGGAGATCTTTACCTCAGATACTGAGAGCGACCCAGATATGCTATCAGACGACGATGACGACTTTCAGCCGTTTGCGTTGCCTGATTTTGGAGATGACTTACCGCTTGCTGATGGTATTCCAGACGAGGATCCTTTTGTTATTCCCATTCCAGTCCATGATCATCTTATCATCGGGCATCCCGATGGTGAGCATATCGTGGCACCGATCCTCGCTCCTGTTCCTTTAGTGGTCATCCCTCCTGAGGATTGGCCTTTTGATGATATGTTTGATGATGATGTTGATTTGTTTGTTCATGGTCCTCCTGATGACGCTCATGGTGATGGAGAGCTAGATGAGGACGTTGTTGCTATTCCGCTCCTTGAGATCCCTGTTATTGAGATTTCCTCTGACTCTAGTTTACACTCTGTCTCAGATTCCTTTAAGTCTGTGACGTCTTCCGCCTTGCAGGCAGTTGGATTACGACATTACGCCACTAATTCTGATGATGATACGGACACGTTAGCTGCACCATCTCCTCCACTTGACCTCGAGCCTGGTCTCGAGCCAGATTTTGTTCCTGTTGATCAGCCTGATGTTGCACCTGCTGATCCTGAGCCCTTACCTGATCATGACCCTATTCCTTTTGGCCTAACTGACATTGCACCCCTCATACCTGATCCAGTTCCTGCAACTGTTGACCCTCCTGTTATTGAGCCACCTATTCCTCCACCTGCATCCGCACCCGCTGATGTTGCTCCTTTTCACCCTGTGGAGTCTGATGTTCATCGTGTTGATTTACCTATCGTTTTCTTGCAGGACATACCAGCACCCCGTCCAGGGGAAGGTACTTCAGGCCAGCAGCCTAGTCATGACCCTCATGTTTCAGCCGCTTTTCCACACATTCCCCAGCCTGCACCGTTTACTCCTTTTACTTCTTCGCCACTGGATGAGCCATTCCGATGGTTCCCGCCATACTCCATGCCGATTTTGGATCCCTACCATCCCTCTCACTTTGTTGGTTATACACGGGATGAGTTACTTCTATCACTTCAGCTCCAGTATGAGATCATGAGTCGTAGGATTTTGGAGCTTGAGATGACACTGCGTCCTTTACCATGTCCTTGTCAGCCTGCTTTTGTTCCCCCTCGTTCATTACCTTCTCCATTTTCACATCCCCCTGCTCCTCTTACTCCATTTCCAGAGTTTGATGCTCGATTTCTTACAGTCGAGCAGCAGATCAGTTATCTGCTGCGTCATGTCTATGAGCTTGAGGAGGAGCTTGCGCATATGCGCAGCTTGCTTTTCTTTCCTCCACCTCATCCTCCTCCACCACCATCATCATAGTTGGTTTTTGGTTTTATGTAGGTAGCATTACTTTTGATGAGAGCACCACTATTGAGCTGAGCTTGTGAAGCCTTTTGGAGACCACCTTTTGATTGTATGACTTTTGTAGAGTGGTAGACTGGTTGGACAAGGGTAGTGTGACCATGTGTTCCTTTTGATACGATACATTTTGTAAAACATGTAATAGTATGTTGTGGTCGATGATTAATGAAAAGCTCAATCGTCATGTTCTCATTAAACACGTTAAAATTTCATGTTTGTGCTATGATTGTGATGTTATATGATTGCTTGTTATAATGATTGCTTATATACCTATATATATACACCCCCTAGGTCTTATTCGTAAGTAGATGCTTATGTGCTTATGTCTTTAACAAGACCTGACCTATACGATCTTCATTTTAGAAGATGCCTCCTCGAAGGAACACCCAGTTGCCCACAACCGAGGCAGAACTACAAGAACGAATTTCACAGGCAATCGCACAACATGAGGCCCTACGCTCCGAACACAGCGGAGGTACCTCAGGGAATAACCCACCTCACGGTAATGTCTAAGTCACCTAGGACACATTACAATATGTTTGGACATTTCCATGTGCGTTTGCTAATGCTTTCTGTGAATGATGTTGCTTGTACAGGTTGTACTTACAAGCAGTTCCTTGACTGCAAGCCTCTGAACTTTGACGGTACTGGAGGTGCCGTAGCTTTTATAAGATGGGCTGAGAAGACGGATTCTGTGCTGTGAATGAGTAAGTGTGTGCCGGAGCATCAAGTCACTTACATTTCTGGACTATTCCTAGATGGAGCTCTGTCGTGGTGGAACCTTCAGGTTCAGACTCTAGGTGAGGCTGCAGCATATGCTATGACTTGGGATGTGCTGAAAGAGTTGATGCGTAAGAAGTACTGTTCAAGGGCTGAAATTCAGAAATTGGAAACCGAGTTTTGGAATCTGAAAATGGATGGTCCTAAGATCGCTGAGTACGTACAGAGATTCCATGATTTATCTCGTGTTGTCCCTTACATGGTAGAGCCAGAGTTCAAGCGAGTTGAACGTTTCATTTGGGGATTGGCACCCCAAATACTGAGCATGGTGACTACTTCAAAGCCTCCAACGATTGAAGTAGGTGAACCAACGATTTTGTTTTCTCGTATCAAAACTCTGTTTTGCCTCAACGTTCTTTCAATTTCCGGATCAAACGATAGCGGTGATGACTTGTGTGAGCCCCTAGTATGCATACACTCGAAGTACCTGCACAATAAACACAACCAGCGTAAACCCGAAAATAATAAAACAAAACTACTAAATTAACACACGTTGCGCACTACTCCCCGGCAACGGCGCCAAAATTTGACGTGATTGTCGTGGGTCACGCAAATTTAATCCCAAAAACAACTATATAGATAGCGGTAAGTGGGTATCGAACTCAGGGAGTATGTGGAAAGTGTGTTGATTTTATAGCTTTGCGATTAAACTACAATTAACCTAAATTGCAGAAATTAACTTTCAAGAATTTGGATTGTTGTTTTAGAAAACTAAATTAAAAACTAATTCAAATCAAAGTTGGTTGTAAAACAAATTAGGAGAGAACAATGATCACCCTAGGTTTCAGTTTCTTTAAACAATTGTGTGTAGTTCCAACTAGAAAGAGTTACATAGACATAACTCGTGTATAGATAATTGAAGTGATAAAAAGGGACAAAGTACTCGGATTATATAAACGCGAGGTTGTTTCCCGATGACCAATTAATCCATAACCAACCCTAACCCTTCCCGTGATATCTCGATTGCCAACGGCACCAAGAACGTACGATTAAGACTAGAAATTGCACTATCGATTAACAAGTTACAAGCAATCAAACATACACCATGATATTCAAGCAACGCAAGTTATCATTCTAGAAATTCAGAAATAAAACACACAAAAGTTCAAGAAACATTCACCTAAGATGATCACCGAAGAGTTTAACCGGACATGGCTCGGTGAGTCATCATCATAATCAAACCAATGTTCATACGAATCGAAAATACAAACCGGATGATAAGAATTGTTCACAAACCAAGCAAGTAGCCAAAATTCGCCCCCAAGATGATCCAAAACCGTCCAATGATGAAGTGTAATGAAAAGACACCCAAAAACCAACTTAAATGTGGCAGTTACATGTTTTGACCGCGGCCTCCACCGTAAATTACGGCTCCACCGTAATTTACGGTGGACTTAAAAATGTTTACGGCCCAGATGAACTGATTTACGGTAAGAAAAAATGCCAATTCATGTCCACCGTAAATTACGGTGAAACCGTAATTTACGGTGACATTCTCAATGTTTGCTTTCCTTCACGTGACCCCCAATGATTCCGTATGTCAGCCGATGATGTGTGTTGTTGACAATTGATATGTTGGCCCATGTCTGCATGTATGTTGCTACTCCCAAGCCCATGTGCGGCCCCAAGAGAATCCCTCATGTCTTCTGCCTTTGTTACATGTGATTGCTGCCATCGATGTGATAATGGGTGTTATTCCTCAATACCCGAGCCCACCAAAACCCTCTTTGCTGCCAAGGTTTCGTAATGTATGCTCCAATCTTCAAGATAGTGGGCTGCCCATCTTTCGATGATGATGATGATGTTTGTGATTAACGTGATGCTCAAAGAACTAGCCGCCACATGTTGTTGTTGACTTGTGTGTACTTTTCCTTGGCTCACATGTGCCGCCAAATATGAAGCCCAATGATGTTGTTCTTGTTATCGGCCCAATCAAGACAACCGCCCAAGACCTCACGTGATGTTGTCTCTTTTATCCATGATCGGCCCAACTTCCAAGTCACATAATTCACGTGAAGGCCTGCTCCAATCAAACAATTGTCTCTCCCCAATTGATGAAGTGAATGTTGACTTTGTACAACCTTGTATATCGGCTCCCAATACTGTCATGATGATGTTTTTGTTGATATAGCACTCTAGAGAGCCCCCTAATTAATGATCATTAATAATATTCCTTCCACAAACAACATGTGATGGCTGCCTTCTTTTTTTACATTCAGCCATATTACAACCGTAGGTTATGATTTGATTCCATTTCATCACTAAACTCTCTAACTTCACCGGTTTAAACCGATTAACCTGTAAAATACACGAACACTCGTAGTTACTAAGTTCAAGCAATTAACCAAGTAAAGCATGGAATTTTAATCTTTTTAAACCATTTAAGGGTTGTCCAACGGACCACCCGTCAACGATTACTGAAGCCATTGACTTGAGCATGGCATTAACTGAAGAAGCCATTAGATTGGGCACATTTTTAATCTCCGAGCAGAAGAAGAAAGTGACTCATGTGGAGTCGTCGGGAGAGAACAAAAGGAAGTTCTCGAATTTCAAGAAGGGTACTCGTGCAAACAAGAATGCCAACAAGCGTAGAGACGCTAACCCACAAGCAGAGGCACAAGCTGGTGCTACTGGTGCTGCAAGTTCTGAGAACAAGGGGAAGGGATATATGGGCACTCTGCCCAAATGTAATGTATGTCAGTATCATCATGCCGGCCAGTGCAAGTTCCAGAAGTGTGATAACTACGGAAAGAATGGTCATTCAAAGGAAACATGTTGGGCTGGTAATGGTCGTGGGAATGGCGGTCAGAGAGGAAATGACAATGACAATGGTAACCGTGGTGGAAACGGTAATGGGAATAGAAATAATCAGGGAGGTAATGGAAACCGAAATGGAAACGGAAACCAAGCGGGAAATGGAAACCGCATGGGAAATAACAACAACAATCAGAGTGGTACCGAAAATGGCCAAGGTTGCTTTAGTTGTGGTGAAGTAGGGCATTTCAAGCTGGATTGCCCAAAGAACAACCAAGCCCAAGGAAGAGTCTTCAACATTGGAGCTAGGGAAGCTCGCCAGGATCCGAACGTAGTCACTGGTACGTTCCCTATCAATCAACATTTTGCCTCTGTGTTATTTGATACTGGTGCCGACTATAGCTTCGTATCTCTAGAGTTTAAGGATATACTTGGGTTAGTTACTAGTAAGTTAGATACCCCGTATTCGATAGAACTAGCTAATGAGAAGCTAGTAGAAGCAAACGAGGTGATTAGAGGTTGTGTGATAGAGCTTGGAGAGCGCGAGTTTATGCTTGATCTACTGCCAGTTGAGTTGGGAAGTTTCTACGTAGTGGTTGGAATGGATTGGTTGTCGAGTAACCGAGCTGAGATCGTATGTCATGAGAAGATTATCCGCATTCCGATGACGAATGAAGAGACGATCGTGATTCATGGGGAGAAGCATGATACGCCTCTACGGATTATCAGTTGTTTGAAGGCCCGAAAGTTTTTGCGCAAAGGATGTGTTGCCTTCATGGCTCACGTTGTTGATAAAGAAGCCGAAGAACCAAAGCTCGAAGATATCCCTGTGGTGAGGGAATATCCTGGAGTCTTCCCCGAAGACTTGCCAGGATTACCGCCCTAACGACAAGTCGAATTCCATATTGACTTGGTTCCAGGCGCCGCGCCTGTAGCCAAGGCACCTTATCGACTTGCGCCTTCAGAGATGCAAGAGTTGTCGACACAGCTTCAGGAGTTATTAGACAAGGGATTGATTAGACCAAGCTTCTCGCCTCGGGGAGCTCCAGTACTGTTTGTCAAGAAGAAGGACGGTAGTTTTCGTATGTGCATTGACTACCGAGAGCTGAACAAGTTAACCATTAAGAATCGGTATCCCTTGCCGAGGATTGATGATTTATTCGATCAACTTCAGGGTTTAAGTTATTATTCCAAGATTGATCTTCGATCAGGCTATCACCAGCTACGAATTCAAGAAGAAAGTATACCGAAGACAGCCTTCAGAACTCGTTATGGACACTACGAGTTTCTAGTGATGCTGTTTGGGTTAACGAACGTGCCGGCAGTGTTTATGGACTTGATGAATCGAGTTTGCAAGCCATATCTCGATAAGTTCGTGATTATATTTATCGATGATATTCTGATCTATTCGCGAACGAAGGAAGACCATGAGCAACACCTTAGAGCCATTTTAGAGCTGCTCAAGAAGGAGAAGCTCTATGCTAAGTTCTCGAAATGCGAGTTTTGGTTACGCGAAGTGCAGTTCCTCGGTCACGTAGTAAACGAAGATGGAATTCATGTGGATCCCACCAAGATCGAGGCGATTAAGAATTGGGAAACTCCGAAGTCGCCAACCGAGATCCGTCAGTTTCTGGGTTTAGCAGGGTATTATCGCCGATTCATTGAGGATTTTTCCAAAATCGCTCAACCGTTGACCTCCCTTACTCAAAAGGATAAGAAGTACGAATGGGGAGATAAACAAGAAGAAGTTTTTCAGCTGCTCAAGAATAAGCTTTGCGATGCACCTATTTTATCCCTACCCGAAGGCACCGACGACTTCGTGGTATACTGTGACGCCTCACGTCAGGGATTGGGCTGTGTGCTGATGCAGCGACAAAAGGTTATCGCATATGTTTCGCACCAGTTAAAGGTTCATGAGAAGAACTACACCACGCATGATTTGGAGTTAGGCGCAGTGGTGTTTGCTTTGAAGATATGACGACATTACCTGTATGGTACCCGATGTACTATATTTACAGATCACAAGAGACTACAACACATATTTGATCAAAAAGAGCTTAACATAAGACAACGACGTTGGGTAGAACTGTTAAATGATTATGATTGCGAAATCAAATATCATCCAGGAAAGGCAAATGTGGTGGCAGACGACTTGAGTCGAAAAGAAAGGATCAAGCCCATAAGGGTTAGGGCTTTGGAGATGATTGTTCAGACAGATCTCTCATTGCGTATTCGTGCTGCACAAAGAGAAGCTCTTAAGAAAGAGAATCTTAAGGCTGAATATCTCTGTGGGATGGAGAAAAAGCTCGTACCCAATGAGGAAGGAACTTTGTATTTTATGGGACGAATTTGGGTTCCGCTTTTTGGTGGTCTTAGAGATGTTATTTTTGATAAAGCTCATAAATCAAGGTACTTGATCCACCCAGGATCGGACAAGATGTACCAAGATTTGAAGGATTATTACTGGTGGCCAAGACTTAAGGGTGATGTGGCTACTTATGTTGGGAAGTGTTTGACCTGCGCCAAAGTGAAGGCCGAGTATCAGAAGCCTTCGGGTCTTCTGCGGCAACCTGAGATACCCATGTGGAAATGGGAGCAGATTTCAATGGATTTCATAACGAAGTTGCCCAAAACTCCCAGAGGTCATGACACGATTTGGGTAATCGTGGACCGTTTGACAAAGTCTGCGCATTTCTTGCCGATCAAAGAGAAGGATAACACGGGTAAGCTAGCTGAGCTGTACCTAAGAGAGATAGTCGCACGTCATGGAGTGCCTATCTCAATCTTATCAGATAGAAATGGAAGATTTGTGTCAAGGATTTGGCAATCCTTTCAAGAAGTGTTTGGTTCTCAGTTGAATCTGAGTACTGCTTTCCATCCATAGACGGACGGTCAAAGTGAGAGAACGATTCAGACGCTTGAAGATATGCTACGTGCTTGTGTAATGGATTTAGGTGGCACTTGGGATACTCACCTACCTTTGGTTGAGTACTCCTATAACAACAGCTACTATACAAGCATTCAAGCTGCACCGCTCGAGGCTCTCTACGGACGCAAGTGTCGATCACCGTTATTGTCACGACCCCCGACCCGGTTTGACCCCTTTCAGGAGCCGCGGGACAGAAATCCCGTGGTATTTATTTAATTGAGTTTAACAGCGGAAGTTTTATTATGAGGATCGTTGTAAAGCTAAAATTTTCCCGATTATTTTATTTCACAACTCGGGATAAAACCCCGGTAATTTACAATACTATGATTTCACGGAGAAATCTTTATTTTACAAAACATATTTCTTTATTTTATAATGAGCCACTTTCTTAAGCTTGAAATGCTCCACAACACTTTTCCTGAATTACAACAGATCACCTGAAACATGTTTGAAAAAGGTTTTGTCAGCGGAAAATACTGAGTGAATCATTCTATTTACTAAAACAACCTGTTTGTTATAATTTACAGTATTACGGAAGATTACAATGTTTCTGATATCAACCAACTACCCACAGTATTTTGTCACTCGACCCATTAGCCCATTCGTCCAATGGTGTCTGTGATTATGGTCATATCACCCCTTGGCTGCCCCAATGGTGAAGATTATCAAGTAATGTATACAAAACCCCACATACTGGCTGTAATTTGGTGATTACATAAACTTAATCCCTGTAATTATAACCTTGAAAATAAACATGCTTTTGTAAACAAATTTGATAAAAAGAGAATGACTCACATTGCAGATTTAACACGGACAGAGTCTAGTCTATGGATTAGCCTTGTTAACCTAATTTAAATAATAATGCACACAAAACTGGGTTACTAATCAATACAGCATTTACGATAACTCACGAGATCAACCCTCACAACGAATGACAAAGTGCTATGCTTAAACATCCATCGAATTAACGATTAATGACAAAGCATCACCCTAATGTGGGCAGCAATTAAACATCCATTGAGTACATTGATCGATCGGAAAATGAATCGTAATAGCGATCGAGTTATTACCCTGTTTTGTGGCAGAAATTCGAGATTCGTGTGTGTTGAAATAGTAAACAGACTATAACTCGGCGTATATTTGGAATTTGTTCGTCGTTTCAGTGCCCAATTTCAATTGCCAATGTCCACTATTTATACACGATTTTTGACCCCCCTCGCGTGACGCGAGGGGTCCGGCCCTAGGCTTCGCGTGACGCGAGGCCCCCTATTCTACCATAGGGTTGCTACGTGCATGGGTAGGATTGCTGAGTCAAAAGTTTCTCAAATTTTTTAATTTGACATAGAGTTATTTGGATAATCGTAACTAGGGTTTTACCCCCCCCCCCCTGAGTTTTAGGGGCCCTAATCCTGATTCTGAAAATTCTGAAAATTTTAGGGTTTTGTGTAGAATTACTTGGGTGTCTCAATTAGGGTTTCCTTTTGGATTAAATATAATAATGAATCATAGTTTTAGTGAGAGTTGTTACATTCTCCCCGCCTTAATAAAAATCTCGTCCTCGAGATTTACTGGAATAAGTATGGATACTTTCGCTTCATTTCTGATTCCAGCTCCCAAGTGTATTCAGCTCCTCTCTTTGAATCCCACTTGACTTTAACTAGCACTAGTCGTTTGTGCTTGAGAAACTTCACTTTTATATCTTCTATCTGAAGAGGTTTCTCAACAAATTTTAAGTTTTCGTTTACCTCTATGTCTTGAAGAGGTACTACCAGAGATTCGTCTGCTATACATTTCTTGAGATTGGATACATGAAATACATTATGTACTCCAGCTAATTCTTCTGGTAGTTGTAAACGATAAGCAACTGGTCCTATACGTTGGATTACTGGAAATGGTCCTACGTATCTTGGACTTAGCTTTCCTTTCTTACGGAATCTAACAACTCCTTTCCAAGGAGAAACTTTTAACAGTACTCTGTCTCCAACTTGGAATTCTAATGGCTTGCATCTATTGTCTGCGTAACTCTTCTGGCGATCTCGAGCTGTTTTCAGCCTTTCCTTGATTTGTGTAATCTTATCAGTTGTTTCTTGTACAATGTCCAGACCTGGTAATTGACTTTCTCCTATTTCTGCCCAACAAACTGGAGTTCTGCATTTTCTTCCATACAGTGCTTCAAATGGGGCAGTTTCAATGTTTGAATGATAACTATTGTTATAGGAGAATTCGATTAAAGGTAAATGATCGTCCCAATTTCCACCAAAATCTGTTACACATGCTCGGAGCATGTCTTCTAGAGTTTGGATCGTCCTTTCACTTTGCCCATTTGTTTGTGGATGATATGCAGTACTTAAGTTTAGTCGAGTTCCCATTGCTTTCTGGAAACTTGTCCAAAAATGAGAAGTGAACCGACTATCCCTATCCGATACAATGGAGAGTGGAACTCCATGTAAGGATACTACTTCGTTTACATATAATTTGGCTAACCTTTCCATACTAAAGGTTTCCTTCATGGGTAGAAAATGAGCTGATTTGGTTAATCGATCTACAATTACCCAAATCGCATCATTACCTTTTCTGGTTTTGGGCAACTTAGTAACGAAATCCATTGTTATGAGTTCCCATTTCCATACCGGCATCTCTAATTGTTGTAGTAGACCTGAAGGTTTCTGATGTTCTGCCTTAACTTGCGAACAAGTAAGACATTTAGAAACATATCGAGCTATATCCTTTTTCATACCTACCCACCAAAAATGATTTCTTAAATCTTGGTACATCTTATTGTTTCCTGGGTGTATGGTATACCTAGATTTATGAGCTTCCTCCAAGATCTTATTTCTTAATTCTCCCTGTTTTGGTACCCAGATCCTTTTCTTATGGAATCTCCAAATTCCACCAGCTCCTTGTTCTAAATCTTTTATTCGTCCCTTCATTCCTTCAGCGTCATCCTTGATTGCTGTTTCCTGAATACTCTTTATTTGTTCCATTAAATCTATTTGTAGATTTAATCTAAGAGCACGAACTTGTCGTTGTTTTTCATGATACTTACGACTTAAGGCATCTGCAACTACATTTGCCTTTCCTTCGTGATACTGAATATCACAGTCGTAGTCACTTAAGATTTCCATCCATCTTCTTTGCCTCATGTTTAACTCTTTTTGCCCAAAAATATATTTTAAACTTTTGTGGTCTGTATAGACAGTAAACTTACTTCCGTACAGATAATGTCTCCAGATTTTCAGGGCAAATATTACGGCTCCTAATTCTAAATCATGAGTCGTATAGTTTTCCTCGTGCTTTTTCAATTGTATTGATGCATACGCAATTAACTTCTTATGTTGCATAAGCACGCATCCCAATCCTAGTTTTGAAGCATCACAATATACTTCAAAATCTTCAGTTCCTTCTGGTAAGGCTAAGATTGGAGCATTGGTTAATTTCTGCTTTAAGATTCTAAAGGCTTCTTCTTGTTTAGGTCCCCATTCAAACTTAATGGCTTTACAGGTTAGCTTAGTTAATGGTACAACTATCTTGTAAAAATCCTTAATAAACCGTCTATAATACCCAGCTAAACCTATAAAACTTCTAATTTCCATTGCGGTTTGCGGAACCTTCCAATTGGTAATTGCCTCTATTTTAGCATGATCTACGTGAATACCTTCATGATTCACCATGTGTCCTAAGAATTGCACTTCTTGTAGCCAAAATTCACATTTTGAAAATTTGGCATACAACTTTTCTTTTCTTAACAAAGTTAAAAGTGCATGCAAGTGCTGACAATGTTCTGTCTGACTTTTGGAATAAATAAGTATATCGTCTATAAAAACAATTACAAATTTATCCAAATACGGTTTACAGATTCTATTCATCATGTCCATGAATGCTGCAGGTGCATTTGTTAACCCGAAGGGCATGACTGTAAACTCGTAATGACCATACCTAGTTCTAAAAGCAGTTTTAGGTATGTCTTCCTCTTGTACCTTCAATTGATGATATCCAGAGCGTAAATCGATCTTAGAAAAATATCTAGCTCCTTGAAGTTGATCAAAAAGATCATCAATCCTAGGTAATGGGTATCGATTCTTAATTGTAATTTTATTCAATTCTCTATAATCAATACACATTCTCATTGAACCATCCTTCTTCTTTACAAACAACACTGGAGCTCCCCAAGGGGATGAGCTAGGTTGTATGAATCCTTTACTTAGTAATTCATCTAATTGCTTTTTCAGTTCTAACATTTCGGTAGGAGCTAACCGATAAGGTGCCTTAGCTATCGGTGTAGTTTCAGGAATTAGATGAATCCTAAATTCTACTTCCCTATCTGGTGGTAATCCAGGTAATTCTTCTGGGAATATATCTGGGTATTCTGAGACTACAGGGATCTCCTTAAGTTCTTTGTTCTTAGTATTAATGATTATCGAAATCATATATACTATTTCTTGCTTTCGTTCATAACTAGCAACTTTCATTACTGATATGAACTTCATGGGCTTACGTGGTTTATCTCCTGTAATCGTGATTATTTCTCCATTAGTTGCTTGAATTTCTACGGAATTCTTATCACAAAGGATTCGAGCATGGTTGGCTATTAACCAATCCATTCCTAACACAATATCAAATTCAGCTAATTTCATAGGTAACAGATTTGCAGAAAATTTATGACCTGAAAGTTCTATTTCTACTTTTTGCAAAACCTGATCTATTTTAACTGAATTCCCATTTGCGGTTTCGACTGTAAAAATCTGCTTAACGTTGGTTAAAGGTAACTTAAGAGCTTGACAAAATAAAGTATTTATAAAACTTTGGTTTGCACCAGAGTCAAATAATACTTTTGCGTATACATTGTGAACTAAGAACGTACCAGCTATCACATCTGGAATGAGTTCTGCTTCTTGAGTGGTTAGCTGGAATGCTCTGACATTTTTCTTAGTAGCTCCGTCGGTCGCCTTGGTTTTGTTGTCTGCTGGTTTGGCCAATTTAGGACATTCTGTTTTATAATGCCCCGCTTCTCCACAGTTAAAACAGATTATGGTTTTCTTTCTGCAGTTTTCTTCACGATGTCCTACAGCTTTGCAAAGGTTGCAGGTTACATTACATCTTCCAAAATGTTTTCTTTTGCAATTCCTGCAGAAAGGTGGGTTTGAAGATTGCCCTGCTCCTCTTTTCTTGAAATTATTACTATTACCCATACGAAATCCTTGGGTAATTTTCTGAGCCAGTTCCTTTTTCCTGGTTTCATCTCTTGTGCGTACCAGTTCATCAGTTAGAGTGTTAGCTAGTTCTACTGCATCGTCAATAGTGCGAGGTCTCGCAGCTTTAACGATATTGCGAATTTCGCTAATTAATCCCCAAATATAGCGAGAAATGAGTACCGGTTCTGGCGAAGCCAGTGTTGGTACTACCCTAGCATATTCGAAGAATGTCGAAGTATATCCTCGACAGTCCACATTAACCATCCGATGGTTTAGGAATTTATTTTCCATTTGATCTTTTTCATACTCGGGATAGAATTTTCTTTCTACAAGATTCTTAAATTCTTCCCAGTTCATGGCATAGGCCACAATCCTTCTTTTAGCTTGTAACACTGCGTTCCACCATTCTAACGCCCCTTCTTTAAAAAGATTAGACGCATACATAACTTGGTCTTCCTCAACACATTTACTTATAGCAATTACTGCCTCAGTTTTCTCTAACCAACGTAATGCTGCAATAGCCCCTTCATTACCTGAAAACTCAGTTGGTTTACAGGCAAGGAATTCTTTGTAAGTGCAACCAGGTGTTGCAGCTTTCATTTTCTTGAAAATTGGGGTTTGCAGATCATTATTGTTATTAACATGATTTCCGCCTCCGTTTATACTATTACTAAAGTTGTCGCCTTGAGTACGTTTACTAGGAATGATTGATTGCGGTTTAACATGTTTTTGAACAACAACAACGATTGCTGGAATAGCATTGGCTATTCCTTGTGCAACGATATCTTCTATATCTTGTCTATTTAACAATTGTTCTTCCTGAATTTGCTCGGATTGATTTACTTCATTTACTGGTTCATTACCAATGTTTGCCATCTGATAATTAATTTATAGATAAATAATTAGTATAAAAGAAATAATCCAATGTCACAATTAAATGCACATAATCATGTAAACGAATATACAAACAAAATCTAAAATTTCATTTAGTTTATAGATTATATCATGCCTCTATATACAAACGTTTTATTATTTATTTTACAAATACTGATTTTACTATTACACAACCACAGTTTTACCAACCCACTATCTCTTGTCATTTGTCTTCCTAAAAACGAAGCTCCCTTTCATCATACTTCCAGGCAATTTGTCCCCCTATCTCCCGGATTCTACTTCCTGCATCCATTAATTCTTCACCAAAATGGCGAAGTTCCGCCAGATTTTCGTTACTCATGGGTGGATTTGGTAATGGTTCTGGATCGAATTGCGGAAGAAAGGAATAAGGACTGTTGACAATGTTTTGGAATTGCCAATCATTCGTCCACCATTCGTCCATTCTTAAAGGTTGGGAGTGGACTATTGGTTCTGGGATTGCTGGTTCAAAATTTATAGGGAGTTGATTTTCAATAGAATGAGTAAAAAAATATTTGTATTGACATGCTGAATAGTATCACAGCTTGCCAATATAAAATCTATTTCCTCCTGAAAAGTCATTCCCTGGTTTTGTTTGGAGGTTTCTCCAATTTCCATCTGAGTTGGTCTAGAACCTTTTCCAACCACCATTTCTATTTCCTTAGAATATTCCTCAAACTGCATTCCCATCTGCCTAGAATCTTCCTTGACTTCAGTCTCCATCTCCTGCTGTCTAGAACTTTCCCTGGTTACAATTTCTTTTCCTTTTTCTAAAGGATTGTTTATTTTAGGAAGTTTCGTAGCTGGCTTTTTCCTACGTATACGACTCCCCCATACGTATTTCCTTTTTTTCTTTGGTTTTGGCTTTTTCAAAGGTGGAGCGTTGAATTCTACAGGTTGTTCCACATCAGGAAAATACCCAGTAAACTCTTTAGAAACTTCTAAATTTACAGGGTATAGGTTGAGATTCTCTAGGGCTTCCGATAATTCATTCATGTTGTTTAACGTACAAAGAAAATACAAAAATGCTAAGTTAAAATTTAGAAATAACCTTTAAGTTTTATTGCATACCCTGTGACTAATTTATACAAAGGAAAATGGATATTTTAAACATGCTAGGTTTTATTTATTTACTAGATGATATTTCGGCTTGTAAATAAGGTTACTATTACGGAATTATAGGATTTTAAATATTAGCATTTACTGCTACAGTGGCTAGCATATAAAGATCCGCCCATTTTTCATCTAATTTGTCCTCCCAAGGTGTTTTACTGGTTAATTTCTGGGTTTCCTTTTTAACTTTCTTCTCTCGGGCTTTCTTTATTTCCTCTTGACTTTTCTTTAAAATTAAACTTCTTTTATTCGGAGAAAGTGGTTTCTCGTATTGGGCTTTTCGAACAAATATTCCTTCTTCAGGAATTGCAGGGAGTTTTGAGGATTTAGTTTGGGATAAACTTCCCTTCTCGTTGGATGACCTATCTAATTTAAGATAGATGCTTGAAAGCTTTTTCCTACCCATACTGTAACTAACAAATAGTCAGTTAATAAAACACATAATCACATAATAGTAATCAGGAAAAATTAAGTATTTCTAAATACTTATTTAGCTTAACTCAGTGGCTCTGATACCACCTTTTTCTGTCACGACCCCCGACCCGGTTTGACCCGTTTCAGGAGCCGCGAGACAGAAATCCCGTGGTATTTATTTAATTGAGTTTAACAGCGGAAGTTTTATTATCAGGATCGTTGTAAAGCTAAAATTTTCCCGATTATTTTATTTCACAACTCGGGATAAAACCCCGGTAATTTACAATACTAGGATTTCACGGAGAAATCTTTATTTTACAAAACATATTTCTTTATTTTATAATGAGCCACTTTCTTAAGCTTGAAATGCTCCACAGCACTTTTCCTGAATTACAACAGATCACCTGAAACATGTTTGAAAAAGGTTTTGTCAGCGGAAAGTACTGAGTGAATCATTCTATTTACTAAAACAACCTGTTTGTTATAATTTACAGTATTAAGGAAGATTACAATGTTTCTGATATCAACCAACTACCCACAGTATTTTGTCACTCGACCCATTAGCCCATTCGTCCAATGGTGTCTGTGATTATGGTCATATCACCCCTTGGCTGCCCCAATGGTGAAGATTATCAAGTAATGTATACAAAACCCCACTTATTGGCTGTAATTTGGTGATTACATAAACTTAATCCCTGTAATTATAACCTTGAAAATAAACATGCTTTTGTAAACAAATTTGATAAAAAGAGAATGACTCACATTGCAGATTTAACACGGACATAGTCTAGTCTATGGATTAGCCTTGTTAACCTAATTTAAATAATAATGCACACAAAACTGGGTTAGTAATCAATACAACATTTACGATAACTCACGAGATCAACCCTCACAACGAATGACAAAGTGCTATGCTTAAACATCCATCGAATTAACGATTAATGACAAAGCATCACCCTAATGTGAGCAGCACTTAAACATCCATTGAGTACATTGATCGATCGGAAAATGAATCGTAATAGCGATCGAGTTATTACCCTGTTTTGTGGTAGAAATTCGAGATTCGTGTGTGTTGAAATAGTAAACAGACTATAACTCGGCGTATATTTGGAATTTGTTCATCGTTTCAGTGCCCAATTTCAATTTCCAATGTCCACTATTTATACACGATTTTTGACCCCCCTCGCGTGACGCGAGGGGTCCGGCCCTAGGCTTCGCGGGACGCGAGGCCCCCTATTCTACCATAGGGTTTCTACGTGCATGGGTAGGATTGCTGAGTCAACAGTTTCTCAAATTTCGAATTTGACAGAGAGTTATTTGGATAATCGTAACTAGGGTTTTACCCCCCCCCCCCTGAGTTTTAGGGGCCCTAATCCTGATTCTGAAAATTCTGAAAATTTTAGGGTTTTGTGTAGAATTACTTGGGTGTCTCAATTAGGGTTTCCTTTTGGATTAAATATAATAATGAATCATAGTTTTAGTGAGAGTTGTTACAGTTATGCTGGGCAGATGCAGGTGATAGACAGTTGGTTGGTCCCGAACTGGTCCAAGAGACGACTGATAAGATCATGCAGATCCGAGAGCGCATCAAGGCGGCTCGTGATCGCCAAAAGAGTTATGCGGACCAAAGACGAAAACCCTTGGAATTTGAAGTGGGTGATATGGTTTTGTTGAAAGTTTCACCTTGGAAAGGTGTGCCACGCTTTGGGAAGCGTGGTAAGTTAAACCCACGATTTATCGGACCGTTCAGAATCCTGGAAAGGATTGGTTCTGTAGCATACAAGTTGGAGCTACCATAAGAACTTAATGGTGTTCATGATACATTTCATGTATCTAATCTGAAGAAAAGTCCAACACAAGAAACAATGGTTATCCCTGCTGATGAAGTTCACATTGACGACACACTCCACTTTACCGAAGAACCCGTTGAGGTTACAGATTGGAAGGTTAACAAGACTCGGAGGAGTAGTGTTAAACTCGTCAAGGTTTGATGGAACGCGCGACATGGCCTAGAGTTCACTTGGGAGCGTGAAGACCGCATGAAAGCTAAATACCCGCATTTGTTCCCTAACTCCCCTGCAGCTAGTAGTAAAGCTTAAAATTTCGGGACGAACGAAATTTTATTAACAGGGGGAGAATGTGGCAACTGTCAAAATTCCAGGTATCCGTACAATTATTAAACCATGATTAGTGCTTAATGACTCAACCTTTGATGCCATAGATCCACATTCCTATCAAACTTTGTTCGTTCAACATAGGCCGAACCCGCTAACATGACATAAGCTGTATCATTATTTCTTCCTTGCATTACTACTTTAGATGTTGTCACTAATTCATCATACACTTTAACATATCCTGGTACAAAAAGAACATACCTTCCCGTTGTGACAACTGTCAAAATTCCAGGTATCCGTACAATTATTAAACCATAATTAGTGCTTAATGACTGTGCTGAATTACAATTAATGACTTGAATTGCTTTCTGATTATTGCCATATACATACATGTGCATCACATATTGCTTAATGTCATATCATTATTGCATGAGAACTTTATTGACTCAAATGATGCACGAAACACAGTTAGCACAGTTATAAGACAAACCAGGAAAATGCTGACAGAGTTCAGTACATAGACAGACATTGTGTTGAGACACAGAATGAGTCAGAAACCAAGTAATACACTAGTATAGTGTGTAGGAAAGTAAAGATCACAAAACTGCCTTCCTAGAGATAGTTTAAGTGCCGGAAAGTGCCTAAAACTCACATAAACTGCAGAATTCTGCAGAAAATCAGCAAATTCAGCATTTGAACACTATAATATCATGCAGAAATGTGGAAAAATGGTCTTGAATGCTTTCCTAAGTGTCGGGAATCGAAACTGTCTTAAAAGGGTACATAAAGCACACTAAACTGCATAGTTTAGCACCTTAACGAACCGGTAACCAACCGAACAACCCGACACTACCCGAAACACCAAATTTTCACTAGAAGCACTGTTTTAACATTACCAAGCTAGTTATGATCCCCGAACATCATAACACACTATATAAATATATAGTAACTAAACACCTAACTAAACACTTGAAATTTAACCATAAACTAACTATAGGGTTAAACCTAGACCTATACCCCCCCCACCTAGTTTACGGCCCAACCAAGGGACCCCACCTTTGATTTTGTTTAGTTATTATAATGGATCTTGTTGGTGCTTTAATAAACATAAAAACCAAGAGATAAATTTATGAAGTTGGATTTATAAGTAAACCACTAGTAACATAACTTTCATTTCTCAATTATCACCAACACACCACACTTCTCCTTCCTCCTCTTCTCGTGTTTGGCTGAGATCACACACACCCATAACCATCATCATCATTTATCTTCCATACATTCCACACATATACAAGGGTGTTAGAAGGTGCACAAAGAAGCTAGGAGCTTTCGGAAGTTGAAGAACCTCCACCATTTGCTTTTATCCACCTCTTTTCTTCTCTTGATCATCTCTAGCCTTGAGCTAGTGGTAAGAACACTAAACTCTTCATTTTACATCTTATTAAAGTGGTTAAAAGAAGATAGATGGTGTTAATCTTGAAGATCACTAAGAATCAAGAGAATGAAACATGAACATAAGCTTAAAATCATAAGAAATCTTGATGTTTATGTGTTATTATACTTGTTAATTGTTGTTTACATATGTAAATGATGTAGATCATCATATGATCTTGCTAGATCATGATTAAAAACATAATCTAGCAAGATGAGAGGATGAAAATGTTAGAGATTAATAGATCATCCTTATGAAAGACATGAAATTGAAAGAATATATTGTTTTCTTGTAAAATGATGATTAAAATGAGATGTAAGTCTTGTAAATCTAAGATTTCAAGAATGATTTTTCAAGAAACCAAGTTAAAAATAGAAAGTTTACTTAATCTTGGTTCTTAAAGAAATCAACTATGTTTTTAGAGGTTAAACAAGTGTGGAAACACATGTGTAACAAGAAAAAACCAAGAAGAAGCATTTTTAGAAAATGTGATTATAAGTTGTAAAGAACTAACTTCTCTAAAAATGAAGATTTTAAATAATCAACCACACTTTAAAGGGTAACAAGACTTACTAAATGCACTAGTAAGTTACTACACATTTTTATAAATTTTCAAGTTCATGAAGTGGTAGTTTATGATTGTTTTTGGCAAAATTGGTAAGTATAGATTGATTGTTGATTGATTGTGTTGATTTATAAAAGAAAATGATATGCCTTGAAGGCATGGAAACCTCCATTTTTAGTGGAAACTATGGCAACATTTTTCTAAAAATTAAACACTTAGAAATTTTTTTTTGAACAAATATTTACAAATGTATTTCAAACCATGGATTTTCACATAAAGTTAGCCATAAATTTTGTTACAAAAAATTATAAATATTGGAGGTTGGTTTTTATAAATAAAAGTGACTAAATATGTATTTAGGAAATATACATTTAGAAGTCACCATGTGCGTGATTATTTGTATATTATGTGTATTAGTTATATTATTTTAGGACTTGAAATAATATAACTCATCAAAATACCAAAAATTACAATCCAAAATATTACCAAAGTTCCAAGGAATAAATATACAACGAATACCCAATTTATTGGTGGAACCGAACAAAGAAATATAACTTACAAAATATTCCGGAACTTTTATTCATAAGTATATTTTTTTGGTAAATGATATTTTGGACACTAAGGAAACAAAAATATGATTTTTACAATTATTACAAGATTATTTCATATTTTTGACAAGAAGAAAATATATAATTTTTGGGCAAATAGAAATATATATTTTCTTAGAATTAATAGAAGGATACATTATTTTTGGAAGAAAAAGGGATTTATATATATTATCTAAGTGGGAATTGGAAATATATTATTTTTGAGACTTGTATGAAATTTATAAATATTTTTTGCCAAAGGAAAAACTATAAATAATTTTTCTAGGTAATATTTCTTAAAATATATATATTGATGTATTTTTACTAGAAATATTATTCCGGAAAGGTTAATACGAAAATTAAGTATAAGGAATACTTAATAAACACAAGAAGATACGTATTCTCGTACGTATAAATACACTCCGGAATACGACACCAATATATGGCAAAAATATACAAGTATAAGAATACGAATACAAATACACCCATCCTTGGGAAGGATATACATGTATAAATACTTGAAAAGTATCAAGTTAAAATATATTGTTTTAACAATTATTCCAAAAATTTAATAAATATAGTTTAAGTTAAAATATTTATTATTTTAACAAATAATTATATAACTTGGAATAATATTGAAGACACAAAGAAACGTAACTCAAAGACACTAATTAATACTAAGTCAAGGCACGACCCACTCGTCTAAGGCCATGGGGTATACTTTCACGCCCCTTAACTACACGTAGGCGCTACATCATCCACTTGACCCTCTTTCACTTCACCTCATACCAAGGAATTGGTTTAACCCCCATTAACACCCTTAAATTAATTAAAATACATATATATAGCATGTTGTGTGTGTGCAAATGTTCCTATGCTTGATGCTCTCACTCTCTCTCCTAGTTAACATCTTAACACGTGAAACTTTTAATGCCCCTTAACACTCTCAAGGAGCGGTATGACAAGTGTTAACGGATGCCAAGTAGGATTAAAACCTATGGGTGTTAGAGTATACCAGACGACCTAATAGATTATAGCACGTTGTAGGTAGTCGTGTACACCGGAAGAAGCTTTGAGTTACAGTTGATTACGAAGAACGCAAGACTGTGAGTTCATGTTCCCCCTTTTCTTTTAACTGTTTTCAGTTTTATAACTTCGGGGGTGAAGTACATGTTACAAAATGTTTACAAATGTTTATATGTGGTATGGTTATTTAAGGAAGGGTACTGCTAGATCATGTGAGTGGTGGGTATAACGCTTAATGTCACACCCCAACCGATGGCGGAATCATCGGGGCGTGGCACTGAGCGAAACAGATTGTCCAGAAGTTTGATAAATATATAATAGAGTTCGAAAGCAGACAATGCGTTTATTTGTTTCTAGACCTTTCCTAGCCTCGATTTCACAGCAAGCCAAGCATCTAAACATCTTAAGCACCTGCCACATACGTTAACGTAAAAGTCAATACACATAGTGTAAAGGTGAGCATACAAGTTTGATAGATATATAATAGAGTTCAAAATCATTTACGCATAACCAGCACGTACACAGTGTGAAAATGAAGCACGTTAGTTATCGACATGAACCTATCGATACCAATGACTGCGGGTTGACTGCCCAAGGAAGTTCGTAATACACACTCATCACTGTGAGCCATGCAATTAATTGTTCTTAACAACCCCTGAGTGAACAGGTGCTGAGTCCAAACTATAGTACTATCGTTGCTAAGGCAGGTAGACAACATTCCATGTGTAAACATAACAAACAAGCATTCATTAAGTCACGTATAACATGCAGTAACGGTTAGCGTTAAAGTATTGCGTAGTGTGTTCGATGTGATTTAGTATAAGTAACGTATGTAACACCCAAAAGTGCGTAAAGCAAAAAGGGTTCGAGTATACTCACAGCGATGATGGATTGAAGGGAGCGCTTAGAGTGAGGTTAGCCTGATCAGAACGATAGCAATAACGATAAGCGACGCGTAAAACAGTGTGAAGTGTCAATGGATCGGATGGTCATCCGATCGGGTGACCATGCGAGTGGATTGTTACCTCATTTGGGATGGATGTGTTTGTGTATGATGGCTTGTCTTTTGAAGTTTTCGTTGTAGCATTTTGAAAATAGAGAAGTATCTCTACCCTTCAGGTCGGTCGGTCGAACGGCCGTTCGATCGGATAGCAATCCGATTGGCGAGACTTCTCAGGTTGAGAACAAGTTCACAGCAGGACAGTCACTCGATCGGATGGCTATCCGATTGGGTGGCAATCCGTACGAACTGAACATGTTGAAAATTGCTTAAGTGTTGAAGTCAAACATCACATAGTCGGGTGACAATCCGATCGGATGGCAATCCGATCGGGTGGCAATCCGTTCGGTGTTCAAACCTCACAAGTTGAAATAATAGTTAAGTGTTGGACCCAAGGTGCAAGCCGATCGGGTGGCTGTCCGGTCGGACGGCAATCCGTCCCAGTTGACCTGATCGTCTTCATACTTGGTTGTTTTGATAGTTTGAAGTTTTCCTCGAGACTGTATGATAACGTGTCAAGCAATAGAAACCTCATCAAGACTTAGCGACCCGATCGGACAGGAACCACCCTAGTCCGACCAGTTAACTGTTCGAGACGGTGTTTCATGTTCAACCCAAAATCAGTATTCTCGTGGATAGAGTCCAGATCTTGAACCAACACATCAACAAGAAGGAGTAGAAGGTTAGATCAAGCCCCGATTCTATCGGTTTTGTGTGCATTGAGTGTAAAAGAGTTGAAAGAAAGCTTGAAAACCATCTTTCAATCCTTTTTACCATGATTATGTTCAGATCTATGAAAGATCTTTGTTTATTTATGTGGAAATCGTTCAGATCTAAGTTGTTCTTGGTGGATTGAAGCCAATACATGAAGTTCTTATGAACACCATGATGACATCATCCTTGAACACCTCAAGTCTAGTGATTTCATGGTTAAAAGTTAAGATTCAAAAGATAGAAAGGTGTAGGAGTGCGTGTAGATCAAGAAAGTACAAGATTTAGGTTGAAAACTTACAAGATTTGCGAGAAATCGGAAGAAATAGCGGCTGGAGTGAGTTGAGAGGGAGAGAGCTGTCAACATCAAGTGATGTTGACATATGAGGGTATTTATAGGGTTTCCATAAATGGAAAGGGGGGAAGGGTGGCTGGTCGATCGAGTGGTCAACCCGTTCGGGTGGCAGCTCGATCGAGTGGCAGCTCGATCGAGTGGCACTTCGATCGGGTGGCAGCTTGATCGGCTGGCAGCTCGATCGGCTGGCCACTCGATTGGAGTGGTTCGCGCGGCGAGTTTTGCAATTTCGATTTGTGTGCTGAGCGTTGCGATGCGATTCGAGAGAGAGCGATGCGATAGTGTTGCTCATTAAATTACTTTTAATCCCAACTACTATATCTAACATAAAATCACTATGATTCATTTGTGTTTAGCGTTTCGATTCGATTGCGATGCGATAGATTGCGATTTTGATTAACACCTCAAACATAAACTTAACATGCACAGGTAACACATAAATAGCACACACACGTAAAACAATATCCAGCACACATAATTCGAGTTGCGAATGCGATAGCGATAAGCGGTAAATTGATTAAACATGCGATAAACATCGATTAAACCTCGATTAGTAATAAATACTCCACATAATACAACTAACGTAAAAACATAAAAAACTATCTACAAGTCAAAGAAGCCAAAACAGGAATTGAGCAAGGAGTGACATATCGCAATTAGCAATCTTGTCTCCCTTTGACTTTGACTTTCGAAACATGGGGTGTTACACTTAAGACCCCCATTAATCCTCGTTGTAGGACCGAGAGACATGAGTGATAAATCTATTTGGGTGTAGCGAGCCCACACCCATGTGGACCGGGGTTTGGCTCATGAGGTGACTATGTCTTATTGCCGGAGACAAAATTTGCTAGGTTTGAGCCTTCCTGCATCACGTCACACATATTAATGGCCTTGCAAACCATTAATGATATGTTTTTCCTTTTTGCTTTCATACCGGGGTTTACAAACATAGATACATACTTTCAAGGATTTCAAAGGTTTATTCGTGCACACATACAAACACATGAACTCGCTCAACTTTCTTGTAGTTGTTGGACTTCTTTTGTCGATTATTGTTTGTCTTGTAACCATATTTTTTGTTTGAGCGGAAGCGTCCTTTCCCTTTATTTGTATATAATGTTGTGTCCCCCTTCTTTGCAGAGTCAGACATACTAACTTCTGCCATTTGTTTTGCCAAAGATTCTTGTCCAGGAACAAGGTTTTCAAACTCGACTAAAGTTGGTTGTGTCGGCCATCCTTGGATTGTTGCCACAAAACTTCGAAACTCAGGTTTCGAACCATGTATTATTATATATTCTTTTTTATCCTAACTTCTCTGATACAGTTTTGTGGATCCTAATCACCAATTTCTCTACATAGTGACTTTACTTTATGAAAAATACGGAGAGATTGTGAGTTCTTTTTGACTTACAGAAGGCTACTCATTTCCGAGTAACTGAAGTCTTGCAACATTCTTTTTTGTAAATAAAGCAGCCAAAACACCCAGGCCTGTTTTGGTGTTGCAAGATTTCGAATATGCTCCAAGAGTTCCTCTTCAATAGTCGTCTTCAGAACATCAACCTTCCAACCTTGACTTTCTACCTGTGAATCACCCTATTCGAGGTTCTGTTGTGCTATCACCATTGACAACCTCCCCTGAGTCTATACCATGTAGATACGAAATCATACATGTGGACCAAGTGTTGTAATTCGAGTTGTTCAACTTCTTCACACCGTCAAGGCCTTGAAATTCTGCCATGACTAATGGGTAAGGCTCAGATACCACTAGTTAAACTAGAACAAGTGGAATAGATCAATTTCTGATAACAAGAACAAATGCAATGCACAAACTGTAAGCGACTCTTTATTATTTGAACTTGGAAAAACGAAAAATTAAAATTAACCTAAACATAACCGGGTTTATATAATAGAATCCAACTATAACTAGACTACCTAATTCAAATTTTAAACTAATCCAGTAGCAAACAAATTAATAATTGGATAAATATAAAATCAATTAAACTAACAAACTTAATTATTTAAGAAGTAGATCTCCTCCAAACTTCCCTACGAGATCAATCAAACCAACTTAGCCGGTAAGTGTTGCACCCTTTCTAATATGTACTAGCGGCCATGGACCATTGTACACTACACGTTAAGTCAAACCTTAATCATGCACATATATATAACATTAATTTCACATTAAAATCAATCGCATACGCGAGCACATATGTCAACCCAACAATATTTAAAAGGACCATATATATTGCACTCATCTTAATCTATAACTATTTTTAAGACAACTCGGATAGTCCGTCAAGTTCGAAACCACCTTGTTGCCTTGTCCTGGAAGCTCACTACTCTGGATCGCATAATCTCTTTGTCATTGTTCTTGGCCTCTCTCTTTCTCTCTCATTTCTCTCCTTCAGATAATAGGGAGGAGGGGGGTTGGGTCGGTTTTAATATTACTGAATCAAGAAAACATTACATTAGGGTATCATTTATAGGGAAACTAAGTTAGAACCAATGTGTATTACACAGATTAAATAAATGTAATTTTGTATACTAAATACTAAAAACGTCGTATCTTTAAAAAACTCGTGTATAATCGGGTTGAATAAATCTACCAAATACTAAAAATATTACATCCTTAAAAACCTCGTATGTTACACATGTTGAATAGATCTAAAAATGAGTTATATCTTTAAAAACCATGTTATTACACATATTAAATAAATGTAATTTTGTATATTAAATACTAAAAACGTCGTATCTTTAAAGAAACCCGTGTATAGTCGGTTTGAAAAATCTACCAAATAATAAAAAAAAATGTATCCTTAAAAACCTCGTGTATTACACGTGTTGAGTAAATCTAATTTTACATAGCAAATGATAAAAAGTTATATCTTTAAAAACTTCGTGTATTACACGTGTTATATAAATGTAACGTTGTATAGTAAATAATAGAAAAAGTTATATTTTTAAAAACCCCGCGTTTTACACAAGTTGAATAAATATAATTTTGTATACCAATTAATAAAAAAGTTATATTTTTAATAAATTAGGATAACATTTAATATTAATTTATTATTTATATATTTAATATAAGATAAGTAGAAAAGAGAGGTACTTGTTTTAAAAATATATTAAATTAACAATTAATAAAAAGTTATAGCCTAGTGGTATCTTGGTGGTGGAATAAGAGTTTTTGACCAATAGTTCCTGGGTTCGATTCCCGCAAAGGGGGTTTTTCCCATATTTATTGGGTTTCTTCTGAATTGGTGTATAGGCATTATGCCTAGTGGAGATGGATATGCTCGGGTGGTTCCGCTGGTGGCACGATGATACTCCAGTGGTCCGTCAGTGATCCAAATTTGCCGTTAAAAAAATCTATACATATAATAAAGAGTAAATTGCAATTTTACCCCCTGAGGTTAGGGGCCATTGGCACTCTTACCCCCCCTAAGGAAATAAATGCAAAATTACCCCCTACTGTTAACTCTTATGTCGCACAATTACCCCCCGGCTTCAAAGTCAATGACAGATCTGTTGACTCTTAGTTGAAATGACTATATTACCCTTCCATTTTACCCCCCAACATTTCTGTTAAGTCGCACAATTACCCCCCATTGATAAATTACTAATTTGTCCTTTGTTATTACCCCCTGTACTTTGAGTTAAGATACAACATTACCCCCTGCAACTTCCAAAAACCTTCCCGCCAAAATCAAAAACCTGATCTATGATTCCATAATCAAAAATCTTAACCTGTTCTATGATCTGAAACCTAATTCTGAATCAATTCACATGTAATCTGATTTTGATCATATAAACACCTAATTCTGAATCAATTCACAGTTATTTTGTTTTATTTCTTAAATCATCAAGCATACCTCAAGCATACCTGTTGCATACCTGTTGCATACCTGCTTACCTGCTGCAATGTGTTTTATACTCAAGCATACATGTTGCATACCTGCTGTGGTGACTATTAACCACTGATTAAGCATACCTGCTGTGGTGACTATTAACCACTGATTAAGCAAACCACTGCTGCACATCCTGTATATGCATTGTACAAACCTGTTTGACTAGAAATCAAACTGCACATCCACATTACACATAATTCATAACCTCAGGTGATAATTCATTAACAGCATCAACTCAACTTTAGTCAATGCTTCTGATATGCAACTTAACATTAACAGCAGCAAGTCAACATTAACAACAGCAGCTTAAGTCACATACACCCTCTTTCACTTATGCATGGGACTGAAAGTGATGGTGATTGCACCAAGTGCCATGACAGCACCTCTGCATCAGAAGTATTGCAGAGGTTCTGTTCTGTTCTATGATCAACTCAAATACAACAGCAAGTACATATGTTGTGATCAAACATTAACCCACTAACCCACATTATGTTATGTTCTATGATCAAATCAAATACAACAGCAAGTACATATGTTGTGATCAAACATTAACCCACTAACCCACATTATGTTGTGATCAAATCAAATACAACAGCAAAAGCAACTTAACATTAACAGCAGCAAGTCAACATTAACAACAGCAGCTTAAGTCACATTAACCCACATTATGTTGTGATCAAACATTAACCCACTTAACAGTCAAATACATAACCTGTTCTATGATCAAACATAACCTGTTGTGATCAAGCAAAAGATCCTACACATTAACCCAAAAGATCCTAGAAGATTAGAGTTTAAGAATCCTACACTACATATTAACCCAAAAGAACCTAGAAGATTAGAGTTTAAGTATCCTACACAACCATTTCCCGCTGAGGCGGAAACTGGAAATGCAGGAACGGGCGGCCTCGCATCTTGAGCACCAATGAGACCACAATCGATCTTAGTGAAACATGAATCCTCATGTCCACTGCAAATACACAAACATCCATTACTAGTTGTTTGATTTTACCCCACAATCAAAATTGTTGTTTGATTTTACCTGAAAATTGCGAGAAAAGGGAGGATCTCTGGACCACATCTGGATCGATGGTGGCCGGTGGTGCGATCTCCGGCCCTGGCTCAGCCGGTGGAGCTCGATGCATAATGCCATTCTGTTCAGTCATCTTGTGCTAGTGTGGTGAAGGAGTGGTGAAGAAGATGGAGTGGATGTCGCCGGAGGGTGAAGGTCGCCGGTGAAGAAGCCGGAGAAAGACTTCGCCGGAAGAGATGAAGAAGAAGAGGGGAAAACTTAGGGGGTAAGGTTGTGAGGTTATGTTGAGTTTGAGGGGTTATTTTAATATATAAAGTACAAGTTTTGGTGAAATTACATTTATACCCTTTGACCCTCCCTTGTTTATATTGACCGGTCAAGAAAAATGAATCCGGGGGGTAATTGTGCGACATAAGAGTTAACAGTAGGGGGTAATTTTGCATTTATTTCCTTAGGGGGGGTAAGAGTGCCAATGGCCCCTAACCTCAGGGGGTAAAACTGCAATTTACTCTATAATAAAAGAAACCAGTTTAAGGACACATGTTAGTCTCTCAGCCACTCTCTAATCATATTTGATATTCACTTTATTTGGTTTCACGATTTAATCACTTTATTTAGTTAGGATTAATTAAAAATATAATTTCAATATTATAGTTTGCTTTTATTGTATTTCTAGATTCCAGTTATTCAAAAATTTGTTTCAAAATTATGGTTTTCGATCATCGGATTTCTAGACTCCGACAAGGAGATCCGTTGTCTCCGTTTTTATTCTTGGTGGTTATGGAAGCTCTATCATGCGTTCTCAACAAAGCGGTATCTATAGGGGAATTCCAAGGGGTGAGGTTAGGCAAAGATGGTACCGTAATTTCCCATTTATTTTATGCCGATGATGCCCTTATTTTAGGTGATTGGTCAGATGTTAATGTGATTAAGGTGGCGAGAATTTTGAGATGTTTTCACATTTGCTCGGGGTTGAGAATTAATATTAATAAGTCAAACTTGTACGGGATCGGCACTAGCGAAAGTGAGATGGAGAATACGGCTTTGGTGTTGGGATGTAAACGAGGGGATTTTCCTTTCGATTACCTGGGGATTAGAGTAGGTGCAAATATGAATAGATGTTGTCATTGGAACAAGGTGGTTGATGTGTTTGAAGCAAGGCTTTCTTCGTGGAAAGCTAAGCTTCTTTCTATTGGTGGTCGTGTTATACTTATCAAGGCGGTTCTTGAAAGCATTCCCATATATTATTTTTCGCTATATAAAGCCCCGGTGAAAATAATAGACACTTTAGAGCGTTCAATGAATAAATTTTTATGGTCGGGGATGAGTGACAACAATAAAATTCATTGGGTAAATTGGAATAGAGTTACCATACCAAAAAAGTTAGGGGGTTTGGGGATCAAGAGATTGAAAGAGATAAACGAAGCGCTCCTTTTTAAGTGGGTTTGGAGGTATAGGGCGGAGAAGGATTGTTTGTGGCGTAGGGTGGTTAATGCTTGTCATAAAAATATTAATAGTTGGGAGGTCCTTCCAGTTAATAAAAACGGTGTGGGTTGTTGGAAGACGATCGTGAAAGTCGGAGGATCTTTAAAAGCGAATGATGTTTATCTACACACTATGGTGAGGTCGAAGCTGGGAAATGGGGAGGGTGTGCGATTTTGGTTAGATGTTTGGATGGGTGAATGTGCTTTAAAAGATAAATGGCCAAACTTATTTAGGTTGGAAAACAATAAAACTTGTTTAGTCTCTGATCGTCTAAAGGTTGATAATGATCGAGTTCAACTAGAAGCGGGCTGGAGTAATCTGCTGCATTCGGAAGAAGATTTCCAGCAATGGAATCAACTTTGTGTTGGTTTGGAAAATGTGAAGATGTCTACAACTGAAGATAAATGGATGTGGAGTGGGGAGAAAAACAAGAACTTCTCGGTTAAGTCGGTTAGAAAGTTGCTGAGAAATGGTGATGCTTACGGTAATGTGTTTGTTTTAAAGTGGATTTCGTGGGTGCCTTTAAAGTGTTTGATTATGGCTTGGTGCGCGGAGATGAATCGGTTGCCGACTAAGGTGGAATTGGTGAAAAGAGGTGTTTATATTCCTAATACGCTTTGTGTTTGGTGTGATTATCATGAGGAGACATCTATGCATGTCCTAGCCGATTGCATCATAGCGATAAATGTTTGGGAGCGGATTGGGAAATGGTGTGGTTTGGAGCCGATATATGCGTTTGAAATTAAAGATTTGTTACAAGTGTACAAAAAAGTTTCGGGCGGCAAGATGAAACGGAAAATTGTGCATGGTGTGATGATCGTGACGATGTGGTCTCTTTGGAAAGCTAGAAATGATTCGGCGTTTAATGGGAAAAAAGTGGCTATTGGGGATGTAGTTTCGAGTGTGAAGTCCCTTTCGTATTTGTGGCTAAAGAATAGATCTAAATGTAACAATATAAGTTGGAAAGATTGGTGTCGGTCCCCTTTGTATATGTTGTAGTTGGTTGGTGCCTTGGTCCTTGTTTTAAGGACCGGTGTGGTGTTTTTTAATGAAAGTTTATTTTCAAATTTTTTTTTTATCCATTTAAGGAGCTAGCCAACGAAATTCAAAATTTATTTTCAAAACTGATATGAAGGTAAATATGGTATCTTTGATTTAAAAGTTTGTTGCCACGCATATTAATTTTTGGATAAAATGTGTTTTTATTTTCTTTCAAATATTGTTTATTTTTTTTAAACATATCTTAACGATACACGGGTTTATTTAACCCATGCAATGCATTATTAATTTTGTGATTAAAATAGGATTCTAATACGTCTTAATCCTCTCATATTTTAGTAAATAAACAGTACATCAAAGTTTATTTTTTAAACATATCTTAACGATACACGGGTCTATTTAACCCATGCAATGCATTATTAATTTTGTGATTAAAATAGGATTCCAATAGGTCTTAATCCTCTCATATTTTAGTAAATAAATAGTACATCAAAGTTTATTTTTTTTAAACATATCTTAACGATACACGGGTTTATTTAACCCATGCAATACAATACACGAGGTTTTTAAAGATATAATTTTTTGTTATTATTCCGTGTATAAAACAACATTTATTCAACCCCGTGTATTACACGGGGTTCTAACCTAGTATATATATATATATATAACCAAAGGGTTGTACTAAACGTACTCTCACCTATGGTTTTTATAGAATCTACCCAACACAAAATTAATTAGTAGACCAAATAATTAAAAAAAAAAGAAAAAAGTAATTGTATTTTATAACTTAGAAAATGGAAATATTATAAAAGAATTAGTTGAAACCGTGTTCTGGCTTGATAGTTCGGGTAAAGATTTCCTTCTTTGTTCGGTTTTGTGTTGTATAAACGATGTAGCTGGCAGAATGTTATCTAATGAAAATCCCTCTATTTCTTTGAGTGATTTTTTTTTTTTTTTTTTTTTTTTTTGTACTATGAATTTTTCTTTGAGTTGGTAGTGAAAAAGGGAAATGATGGCAACATCTCCAATCGCTGATTAGTGCAGTCAACATTACCTCTAATGTAGATACTAGGAAATGGGATGATGAAGGAAATGGGTATTTGAAGTAAAGAATATAAAGAAAAGATTTTAATCGCGTGGATGGAAACTACATGTTTTATACTGAACAATTGGTTCCCTAAGAAGTTAATATTTTCTGTTGGAGACTAGAGACGGATCATATTCCTGTTAGGATTGAGTGCACACACGAACACGAACACGACACCGAAAGCAAAAACGAACACAAGCATTTACGTGGTTTGGTCTAAACTGATCTACGTCCACGGGTGACAACTAGGGTATTTTTATTGAGGGTGTTAAACATTACAAGTACAAGAGATCAATATATAGACTACACAATTAGGGTTGAAGCCCAATGGGCCGCGACTTGGGCCGACTGCCCTAACTATCGCGCCACACCCATAGGTGTCGAGAAGTCTACAACCCAACAATCTCCCACTTGGAGGCTTCAAAGGCACGATCAACTTCGCTCCACTGTACTTCTGTAATCTGTCAACGGAAACTCTATGCTCCATCTCTAGTTGCCACCGGCCTTCTCATCAATTAACCTGAAGGCTCGTTGAAGCTCCCACTGAGCTTCAACTCATCAGTCATTACCCGTGACTCATTCTCTGTCCCTTCCGGCTCCCACTTAAACGAACTGCCGGACCCTGAGAAAACCTGAGAACTAAGGGGCTGTTTGGCAACCCTCTTAATGATTCATTAAGAGGCTGCCCTCTTATTCGGACAGAGGTTGTAGTGTTTGGTTGTGCCTCTTAATGGCAAACCTCTTAATGATTCAGTGCTGAATCATTCAGAGTTGTGAACTTGCTGAATGAAAAAAAAGACAAATGGTACCCCCTTTCACCTCTCTTCTCCTTCTGTTCTCTGTACAGATACAAGAAACATGCCATCATCAGCCAAGACCTCCACCCCACTCCTGTCCTCACCACCGAAGCCTCCCGCCGCCCTCCTCCTCCCTCTCCTCACCACCTCCCGCCTCCCGCCGCCTCCTCCCTCTCCTCACCACCGAACGCCTCCACCCTACTTCATCAGCCAAGACCGCCGCCCTACTCCTCCCTCTCCTCACCACCGAACAGCCGCTCTTCTCTCTCTCCTCGACACAGTTACAGGTGAATCAAACAGGTTTTGTATTTGTTCTTGAATTTGATTTGGGTTTGATTCGAATCAAACAGCACTTTGTTCTTGATTTGGGTTTGATGATGATGATGGCGGTGGCGGTGGCGGGTGTTGATGATGATGATGGCGGTGGCGGAGATGATGATGATGATGGCGACGATTGAGGCGATTGACGAGCACGAAGACCTGGAACAGAACTCAGCTCTGATTCAAGCGGTGGTGGGTGTTGTTGTTGAACTCAGATCGGTGGCGGAGATGATGATGATGATGGCGGTGGCGGAGATGATGATGGCGGTGTTGCAGGTAGGGAGAGAAAGGGGAAGGGGGTGGGGGTGATGATGAATACTGATGAATGATGATGATGATATTGGGTTTTATAGAAAAAAATCTATAAAGGGTTTATTTTGTGGGGAGGGGTAAAAATGTCATTTTACACTGTCATTCAGATATGAAACCAAACAACACTTTACTGGTTCAGCACTTACCCATTCAGACCCTCTTACCCATTCAGACCTCTTATTCATTCAGCACTTATTGGTTCAGATATTGCCAAACAGCCCCTAACACTCTCCATCATAAGCAGGTAATTCACTGGAGAGACTTTCACCGCTGGAATACAAGTTCTCTTAACCTGTCACACCCCAACCGATGGCGGAAACATCGGGGTGCGGCACTGAGCGAAACAGATTGTCCAGAAGTTTCCATAACAACTATATTTACCAAATATTTAAAGCAACACGTCCCATACCATGTCATAAATGATAATACACTTATTACAGAAAGATCTACTCAAATTGTTCTGTCTCGACAACTCAGATTTTTTATTACAGACAATTATTTATTTATTGGTTTCTAGGACTCCGTCCCTAGCCTCAATTTCATCACCAGCACACAAAGCATGTAAACATCCTAAGCACCTGTCACATACGTTAAAGTAAAAGTCAATACACATAGTGTAAAGGTGAGCATACAAGTTTGATAGATATAGTAAAGTTCGAAATTCGTTTACGCATAACCAGCACGTACGCATAGTGAAATGAAGCACGTTAGTTATCGACATAGACCTATCGATACCAATGACTGCGGGTTGACTGCCCGAGGCAGTTCGCAATACATGATTACCACTGTAATCCATGCAAGTAATTGTCCTTAACAACCCCTGCGAACAGGTGCTGAGTCCAAACTATAGTACTATCATTGCTAAGGCAGGTAGACAGCATTCCATGTGTAAACATAACAAACAAGCATTCATTCAGCCACGTATAACATGCAGTAACGGTTAGCGTTTACGTAGTGTTGAATGGTGTGTTCGATGTGATTTGAATATTCGTAACGTATGTAACACCCAAAAGTGTATAAAACAAAAAAAGGATTCGAGTATACTCACAGCGGTTGATGGATTGAAGGGAGCGCTAGAGAGTAGGGTTAGCCTGAACAGATTGATAGCATAACGGTAAGCGACGCGTAAAATGGAACAAGTGACGGTTGGGTCGATCAGTAGTTCGATCGGACGGATGGTCGTTCGGTTGACAGTCCGCTAGGATGGTCATCCAGTCGGGTGACCCTTCGAGTGGATTGTTTCCTCCTTTGAGAAGGATGTGTTTGTGTATGATGGCTTGACCTTTGAAGTTTTTGTTGTAGCATTTTGGAAAACATAGTAGTATCTCTACCCTTCAGGTCGATCGATCGGACAGTCGTTCGATCGTACGACAACCCGATTGGTTGGACACTTTAGTGAGAACAAGTTCACAGCAGGTTGTCACTCGATCAGACGGTGGTTCGATCGGGTGGCATCCCTTGTGCATTGAACATGTTGAAAATTGTTTAAGTGTTGAAGTCTGATCATTAAATGGTCAAGTTGCAGCCCGTGTGGATGGTAATCCGATCGGTCAGCACTTAGTTCAATGTTCATCCTTCGAGCTTTGAAAATAAAGGTTAAGTGTGGGACCAAGGTGCCAGTCGTTCGGAATGGCCAGTCATTCGGATTGGCTGTTCGATCGGACAGCAGTTCGATCGGACGGCACTCTGTCCTGGTTGACCTGTTCTTCTTACACTTGGTTGTTTGATTGTTTGTCGTTTTATCGAGACGTTTTGGTAACGTGTTAAGCAACAGAAACCTCGTCAATACTTGGTACCCCTGATCGGACAGGAATCACCCAAATCCGGTCAGTTAACGGTTCGAGACGGTGTTCCATGTTTAACCCGAAATCGGTAGTCTCATGGATAGAATCCAGATCTCGAGCCAACACAACCACACGAATGAGTAGTAAGTCGGCACAAGCTCCGATTCTATCGGTTTTGAGTGCATTGAGTGTAAAAGAGTTGAAAGAAAGTTGGAAAATCATCTTTTAATCCTTTTTGTAGTGAATATGTTTAGATCTATGAAAGATCCTTGTTTATCTATGTGGAAATCGGTTAGATCTAAGTTGTTCTTGGTGGATTGAGGCCAAAACATGAAGTTCTTCAAGAACACATGATGACGTCGCCTAACAACCGATAATTTACTCTCTATTGAATTTGACCCTTTTGGTTTTGTTGTGAAGGATCTCAAGACCAATGCTCCTATCCTACGATGCAATAGCTCGGGCGACCTCTACCCGCTGACCACCAACTTCATCAAGCCTTCTACCTCACCTACTGCTCTTGCTGCTATAACCCAAGAACGTTGGCATCAACGCCTTGGGCACCCGGGCACCAATATATTGCATTCGTTGAAGTCGTCTTCCTTTATTACTTTCAGTAAACAAAATAATAAACTATGTCAGTCTTGTGTTTTTGGCAAAAGCGTCAAGCTTCCTTTTTCTGATTCTATTAATAAAACGTTCTTGCCGTTTGATATAATTCATAGTGATTTGTGGACATCGCCGGTATTAAGCACCGGTGGTCATCGGTATTATATATTATTTTTGGATGACTTAACCGATTTTATTTGGACATATCCGCTTTCTAATAAATCCAATGTTTTCTCAACCTTCACCCAATTCTACAATCTCATTAACACTCAATTTGAACGGAAAATAAAACAATTCCAATGTGACAACGGCACTGAATACACTAACAATAACTTCAAACATTTTTGTCAACTTAACGGCATGCAATTTCGTTTTTCATGTCCTCATACTTCCTCTCAAAATGGTAAAGCGGAACGTAAAATCCGCACCATCAACAATATGGTCCGCACCCTATTATCTCAAGCCTCCCTACCCCCTCGTTTTGGCACTATGCTCTAGAAACTGCCACCTACTTACTCAACATTTTACCTAAGAAATCTCACAAACTTCTCTCCCCCACCACCTTCTGTATAACGTTCTACCCACTTACGAGCACCTTCGTGTGTTCGGGTGTTTATGCTACCCCGTTCCTCCTTCCACCACCACCCACAAATTAGCTAACCGATCACAACCTTGTGTTTTCCTCGGCTACCCATCCCAACATCGTGGCTATACTTTTTTCGATATCACTACCAAACAAGTATTTACCTCTCGCCATGTCCTCTTCGAGGAATCTATTTACCCCTTTTCCATCCAACATCCCTCCTCACCTCAAGCCTATGAATTTTTACAACCCACTTTACATCCCCTGATATGGGATAATTTACAAAATCCCAGTCCACATTTACACCCTCCCTCTCCTTCTCGTATACCTCCTGGCCCAACCAATATCGGCCCATCTGTTTCCTCTGCCTCACACTCCATCACTTCACAATTCCTAACTGACCCACCCTTCATCGGCCCACAAGCCGCTCCTGGCCCAATCGCTACTTCTGGCCCAACCAGTTCCTCACCTGTTACCGGCCCAAATGATACTTCTGGTCCAATCAGTTCCCCTCTCACCTCCCACACGACAACCGACCCACCCCCTACTACACCCACTCCCGCTACTTATACCAAAATTCAACACCAGCCCGTTACCCAGGCCCAACAGGCCCCTTCGATTACATCTTCTACCATACCTCAGCCTAATCATACCATCCCCACCCATCCATCTCGAACCATGCGCACTCGCGCTATGGATGGCATCCTCAAACCGAAACGATTTTTCAATCTTAACACCACCACCATTGCTCCCATTCCCGAATCTCCACAGATTGCCTTGTCTACACCGGAATGGTTTAACACCATGACAACTGAGTTTAGTGCACTAACTAAAAATGAGACTTGGGAGTTGGTTCCTCGTCGTCCTGACATGAATATAATCTGTTGCATGTGGTTATTCAAACACAAGTTTCGGTCTGATGGCACACTTGAACGGTATAAAGCTAGGTTGGTATGTGATGGTCATAGTCAACAGGTTGGTGTCGATTGCGGTGACACTTTCAGTCCAGTGGTCAAACCCACTACTATACGAACTGTTCTAACTTTGGCCCTTTCTCAGTCTTGGCCTATTCATCAGTTGGATGTGACTAATGCTTTTCTCCATGGACAGTTACATGAGACTGTTTTTATGCACCAACCAATGGGTTTTTGACACCGTGATTATCCTGATCACGTGTGTCGCTTGAAAAAGTCTCTTTACGGTTTAAAACAGGCTCCTCACGCTTTGTATCAACGGTTCACTGATTTTGTCTTTCTACAAGGTTTTTCTCAGTGCAAGACGGACAATTCTTTATTTATCTATCATCATGGCCGTGACATCGCCTACCTTCTTATCTATGTCGATGATATCATCCTCACTACCTCGACTGACTCTCTAAGACAAAGACTCATGTCTGTCCTCGCACGTGAATTTGCCATGAAAGATTTGAGTCCTCTTACATATTTTCTGGGTGTTTCTGTCAGTCACACTGGAAATACACTTTTCTTATCTCAACAGGCATATGCCAAGGACATTATACATTGGGCGGGCATGGATTCTTGCAAACCCGCCGTCACTCCCGTTGATACACAAGCCAAGCTGAGATGTGAACCGGGTCCCTTGTTTGATGACCCTACTATCTATCGTAGTTTGGCTGGTGCCTTGCAATATCTTACCTTCACCAGGCCAGATATCACTTATGCGGTACAACAGATCTGTATGCACATGCATGCTCCCTACCTTGCTCACTGGAACGCTCTGAAACGCATTCTTCGTTACATTCAAGGTACTTCCGAGTATAGCCTTCATCTCAACTCTTCTTCTTCTATATCCATCCGTGCATATACGGATGCTGATTGGGTCGGTTGCCCTGATACCCGTCGCTCTACGTCTGGTTACTGTGTATTGTATTTTCATATTGTTATTATTCTCCAAAAATAGGAGATCTTGATGTACCTTTATATACATTGGTTTTCAATTGAATGAGACAAGTTGAGAATTCCATTATTTTACACTAAGCTCTGATACCAATTATTAGGATCGAGTGCACACACGAACACGAACACGACACCGAAAGCAATAACGAACACAAGGATTTACGTGGTTAAGTCTAAACTGACCTACGTCCACGGGTGACAACTAGGGTATTTTTATTGAGGGTGTTAAACATTACAAGTACAAGAGATCAATATATAGACTACACAATTAGGAATTAAACATGCATCAATGACGATGGGTCGAACTACTGAGCGACTATGACTGTGAAATTAAGTACCATCCTGGAAAGGCAAACGTTGTAGCAGACGCATTAAGCCGAAAAGAAAGGGTTAAGACCCTAAGGGTTCGAGCATTGAAAATGACTATTCGAACGAACCTCACTGCGCGCATTCGCGATGCACAACAAGAGGCCCTTAAGATGGAGGATCATAGAGATGAATACCTTCGAGGTATGTTGAAAAATTTGGTGCCAAACAAAGAGGGAACCTTGTACTTTAAGGGGCGTATTTGGGTTCCGCTCTATGGCGGTATTCGAGAAGTCATTCTTGATGAAGCACACAAATCGAAATACTCGATCCATCCAGGATCGGACAAAATGTATCAAGACTTGAAAGATTACTATTGGTGGCCGAGACTTAAAAGCAATGTTGTTGTTTATGTTGGAAAGTGCCTAACCTGTGCCAAGGTTAAGGCTGAATATCAGAAACCATCTGGGCTACTGCAACAACCAGAGATACCTATGTGGAAATGGGAGCAAATCTCGATGGAATTCATAACGAAATTACCCAGGACCCCTAGGGGGCACGATATGATATGGGTGATAGTTGATCGATTAATGAAATCCGCGCATTTCCTACCAATCCTAGAGAAGGATAGCACGGGAAAGCTTGCTGAATTATACTTAAAGGAAATCGTGGCACGTCACGGAGTGCCTATCTCAATTATTTCAGACAGAGATGGCCGCTTCGTATCAAGGATCTGGCAATCCTTCCAGGACGCCTTTGGATCTCAATTAGATCTAAGCACGACCTTCCATCCACAAACAGACGGCCAGAGCGAACGAACTATACAAACGCTGGAAGATATGCTTCGCGCATGTGTTATGGACCTAGGCGGCAGCTGGGATACTCACCTACTGTTAGTTGAGTTTTCCTACAATAACAGTTATCATACAAGCATAAAGGCCGCACAGTTCGAAGCTCTGTATGGCCCCAAGTGCCGCTCGCCATTATGTTGGGCAGACGCTGGAGACAAACGTATGGTTGGTCCTGAACTTGTACAAGAGACAACCGACAAGATTATGCAGATCCGAGAGTACATTAAGGCGGCTCGAGATCGACAAAAGAGCTACGCTGATCGAAGTCGAAAACCATTAGAATTCGAGGTGGGAGACAAAGTGTTGTTAAAGGTCTCACCTTTGAAGGGCGTAGTGAGATTTGGAAAACGTGGAAAGCTGAACCCGCGATACATCGGACCATTCAGGATCTTGGAAAGAATTGGTACCATGGCATACAAGTTGGAATTACCGGAAGAACTTAACGGAGTACATGATACGTTCCATGTATCCAACCTCAAGAAAAGTCCAACACAAGAAAACGTGATCATCCCGGCGGATGAAGTGCATATTGATAACACCCTCCGATTTACAGATCGACCCGTTGAGGTTACAGACTGGAAAGTCAACAAGACTCGAAGGTGTATTGTCAAATTAGTCAAAGTACGTTGGAACTCTAAGCACGAACCCGAGTACACGTGGGAACGTGAAGACCAGTTCAAAGAAAAGTACCCCCACCTGTTCAACAAAACTCCTGCGAGAGTTAGCTCAGCCTGAATTTCGGGACGAAATTCTTTTAACGGGGGGAGACTGTGACAACTGGCACCAAACCGGTAATTTCCGTACACTTTAATTATTATTTAATGACTGCAATTATGTGCTTAAATGTCAACATTGTCTGATTACATATTATACAAGTGAATTCATGCACGTTTTATACTACAAGATATTTCTTTATGCATTAATGAACAGCGTTGCGTCAGAAATACTAGTAAACTCACCGGTAAGACACATTATGTCAACAATTCTGAAGAAAGCAGTCAGACAATAGAATTGGAGCCTAGGTGTAGGTCCAACGTCAAGAATACATTAAAACCCAAATATGTATACAAGGGTTAACATATAGACATTTAGGAAGCTAGAATATGCACTAAAAAGCACCCGAAACGCACTTTAAGTGCAGAATTTTACACAAATCAGCAATAAATCAGCTTTTAACACGAAAATATTATGCAGAATTTTTGTTTTATTATCCAGAATACCCTCCTAAGTGTTGAGAATTAAAAGGGTTACAAAAGGATACTTAAAGGACACTAAACGGTGCAATTTAGCACTTTAACGAACCGGTATTTAACCGAACAACCGGACATTACCTGGAATATCAAAATATTACTAAAAGCATTGTTTTAATGTTTCTGAGCTAGTTATGGTCCCCGAACACCATAACACCCCTTATAACGTAATAACACATTAAGTCCCTAAACTAGACACTTGAAAACTAACTTGATTTTACATTTGGTGATTGAAATTACACTTTGCCCCCCCTATATTGTTCACGGTTATATGGGGGTGACCCCACCAAATATTTGCCAAATCCTACAAGATACATTTTGATATTACTTGGGTATTATTTAGATATGATATGATCTTGAAAGATTGAATTTGGATCTTGTAAGTAATATAAGATAACACTAGATCATTCATCACTTCACACCATTTTCTTTCCTTCTTCTCCCCCATACCTACGGCTCACCCACCTTCACCATACATCCATCATTTTCATTCCATTCCAATCCATTCCAAGTTTCACATAAGGTGCAAGAAGGTGATTTAGGAAGTTGGAAGCTTGCGGATATTGAAGGACCTTCTTCATTTGCTTTTATCCAACACTTTTGTCATCTTCAAGTTCTAGTATTCTTCCCTAGCCTTGTTGCTAGTGGTGAGGCCCTCATGATCTCTTATTACTTCATATTTTGATGATTAGAAGATGATAAATATTGTTAATCACAAGAACACTAAAGAACATGATCATGATACTTTAACATAAGCTTAAAAATATAAGAATACATGTTGAATATGTTGAATTGCTTCTTGTTGATTGATTATTAGTGTTAGTAATGTTAGACATCATATGGAAACTACTAGATTGTGATTAAACACATGATCTAGTAAGTTAAAGTGGTGATCTTTGTGAAAGACCAAGATCATCATACTTATGTTTTCATGAACTTGAATGAAGAAAGTGATTTTCATATGTAAAATATGATTTTTAGTAGAACTTGATTCTTACTTAAATATACACTATTTTTGGCGAAGAAATAAGTGTAAGAACACTTTATTTACAAGAAGGGTTCAAAAGAATAATTTTTGTAAAAAGTGATTACAAGTTGTAAACACTTAGTTTCCTTAAGAATGAGATTTGTAAAGGAATAAACACACTTTTAAGGGTAACTAAACCTACTAAATAACATGGTAAGTTACTACAAGTTTTTACAAAACTTCAAGTTCATGATATAGTGAAATTTACTTGACTTTGACACTCGGTAGGTGTTGAATGAGTTGATTATTGATTGTGATGATTTAAAAGAAAATAAACACATGTTTTGAAAACATGAGAAACCTCCATTTTTAGGGGAAACTATGTCAAAATTTCTATAAATTTTGACACTTAGAAAAATATAAGTTTGGTGAAACTTATTCCCTAAAAATTCACCTAAAAATAATTACCAAGGTTTCCCTAATTTTTGTGTTAAGAAATGATGATTTCTTCAAGATTAAAATTGATATTAAGTATGTATATTTTTGAGAAAAAAATATATATTTATCGATCACCAAATTTTGTGCTAAGTGTATGTAGTAAGTATTGTTATGGGTCATTTTCTGAGCATATATATATCCTGACTAATATTCTGCTTTTGATTGTTTACTTGTGATCAGGATACCGGATCAGGATATTGGTAGCATCCTGTTGCGATATCCTGGTATTAACTAAATTAGCCACGTGCAGGTTAGAAGCTGTGGGTCACTAACGGTCGAATGGACCTCTTCTCCTTAAGACTCGGGCAAACCAGTTACATGTGAGACGTTGAACCCGAAGGACCAGGTCTACAACGTTCAAGTAGGGAATATCCGCCGAATCCCGGTTTAATAGGGTAATTTGTTGAATTTCTTTTACTATAAATAGATGGATCGGATCAAGTTAAGTCACTCACTTTTCATTCGCACACTTTGCTCTCTAGCTTCTAGCAATCACTACACACAAACACTTGTACTCGAATTACCTTGTAACACCTAGTTGATCCGCATCACATCCTGCACTGTATCCTGATATTCGAAGTAATAGAAGAACAAGGTAGCTGCGATTGTCAGCTCCCGAGGTTTTGTGCCGACGATCTAGATTGATCAAGGGCTTTCCTCGTACATCTCGTGTCACCCTTTACATTTTTGCTCATTGTTTGATCATAGATATAGCTCTATATCCTGAGCCGTATCCTGAAACTGTTTTTGCAAATAATTTGGTTAACATATTTTCGACACTCGTTTCTAGCACACTACCTCACTTAACTAATTTGATTACTTAATTACTTCGGTAATTTTTGACCAAAACAATTTGGCGCCCACCGTGGGGCAAGTGATGCTATTTTTACTAAAAACTTTAGTAAAATCATTACTCGGTTTTCTATTGTCAAAACTTTTTGCTACATTGTTTTCAATGGCCTCGAGATCAAACATGAGCTCTTCCACCATGTCTGCTACAACCTCTGCAACAATTGGTTCGGTGCTTCCACCTCCTCCTCCAAGAATGCAAGCCTCTTCACAGGGAACTGAGAGTCATGTGGCTCGGGATGTTATCCCCGCTCCCAGTGCCCAGGGATCTGGTCCTGTTTTGGCTTCTAATGATGAAATTTTGAATTTGTTTGGTAGTGTACAGGAACAGATGAGGCAGCAGCAGGAAACTAATTAGATGCTGATGAGAGAGATACAACTCTTGAAATCCGGCCCAAGTAGGCCTGCTGAAGAAACTGTCACTCCTTTGTAACCTAGGGCTTTGAACTTCAGTTCTGCAGTTTACACCGAGGATAACCGGGGGAATATCATGCCAAGCCATTCTCAGAATCATACTCCTGAGATACCCTCCTCGGTCAGGATGTCAACCGTGAGAAGCTCAGGATATGCTTCAGGATATGGCCAGAATCCCCAGACTGGTAATGTATCTAATAATAATAACACTCTTGCTACTAATGGTGTTGGATCTTTGCAAGATGCAGGTATGGCGTCAATATTTACTAGGGAGCTTCAAAAGCTGAAAGACATGTTATCCAGTGTGCCTGGAGTGGTCCAGCCGATTCCAGAAGTATCCCAAGACAGTCATAGGATATCCCGGTTTGCGCATCCTATCTGTGATGCTGAAATCCCGAAAAGATTTCAAACCCCCAACATGAAACTCTATGACGGAACCACAGATCCTGAAGAGCATATCGCCCAGTATAGGGAAAGGATGGAGATCAACCCTATCCCTCCAGATCTCAAGGAAGCATGTCTCTGCAAGGGTTTTGGTTCTACCTTGACAGGATCAGCCTTAAAATGGCTGTTAAATGTTCCTCCTCACTCAATTACTTCATTTGCTTAGTTGGTTAATTTATTTAATAGTCAGTTTTCTTGCAGCCTGAGTTTTGAGAAACTAACCAGTGATCTTTACAGGATAACTCAAGGGCCTCAGGAATCCTTGAGGGATTATGTGAACAAGTTTAGTCGGGAATCCTTGGATATCCCACATCTTGATATTGCAACAGCTGTGCAGGCTTTTAAGATGGGATTACAAAAAGATTCTCAGTTTTATCAGGATCTTGTAATGAATCCCTGCAGGAATCTCAACGAAGCTCGTAACAGGGCCTTGAGATATATCCGCTTGGAGGATGATAAGAAGATGCAAGAGAGGATGAATTCCACCTCAACCTATGAATCAACCAACAGGAAATCAGAATCCTCGTATAAACCATATCGCTCTAAGCCATATGGTAGAAATGACAACAAGAAAGTGAATGCTGTTGAAGACGAGGATCCTGAAGAATATCCTGAATTATCTGAATATTGCTTTTCTGTTAACATACCCGAGTTAATGTATGCTATGCAGGGCTTAGGAGACAAAGCTAGGTGGCCTCGAAAGAATCAACAAAAAGCTGATTGGAAGGATAAATCCAAGTGGTGTGCCTTCCATGAAGATTTCAGACATGTAACTGAGGATTGCATTGCTCTAAGAAAGGAAATACGTTATCTCCTAAGCAAGGGATATCTGAAGGATCTCCTAGGAAGAAAGAAGAATAAGGGTCAGGATACTGAGAAGGACCCTGAACGAGCAGCGTCACCTCCTACGGATGCCAAAATAATTAACTTTATTTCAGGAGGATCCGACATTTGTGGGACTTCCTAATCTGCAGCCAAGAGACATGCAAAGGACGCTAAGACTGCAAGGGGAGATAAACCAGCCAGGATGACTACCCTCACAACTGATAAAGTGATCACTTTCGACATTGATGACAGGGATACTGTCCAGGATCCTCACCATGATGCTCTAGTAATAACGTTATATGTTGCTAACCATTTTGTACGCAGGATATTGGTGGATAATGGCAGCTCTGTAACATAATTCAGCTGGAAACATTGAAGATGATGAATGTATCTCCGATGGACATTACTCCGAAGTCCACTGTGCTCGCTAGTTTCAGTGGAGAAGCTAGGAATACCGTAGGGGAGATAAAGTTACCAGTATATGTTGAAGGGGTCAACTCGATACAACGTTTCTGTGTGATGGACTCCCTATCCTGCTATAACATCATACTAGGCAGGCCATGGATCCATGATATGAAGGTTGTGCCATCGACTTATCATCAGTGCATCAAGATCCCTACCCCTTGGGGGGTTGTCAAGGTTGATAGTGATCAGCAGGAGGTGAAGGAATGTTACTCATCCTCAATGAAATCCTCAACCAAGCCTAATGCAGCATAGCAATTAAAGATGCAGGCCCAGGATATCATGGAGGCCTCGGCGCAGGATGTAAAGAAAGTTATCCTGAATCAGGATAATCCGGTTATCTCGGTGCTCGTAGGAACCAATATCCCTCAGGATATTGAAAATCAATTGACTAATTTTTTGAAATGCAGGATGTCAACATTCGCATGGAAGCACGAGGATATGACAGGTATTTCCAAGGATATTATAACACATAAGCTCGGTATTGACAGGTCATTCAAGCCGGTCCAACAAAAGAGGAAAATTTGCTCCGGAGCGAAATGTGATCATCCAAGAGGAAGTTGAAAGACTACTAAGGAGCAAGATGATTAGAGAAGTGAAGTTTCCTAAATGGCTTGCGAATGTAGTCGTGGTACAAAAGAAAAATGGGAAATGGAGAGTTTGTGTAGATTACACAGACTTAAACAAAGCCTGTCCCAAAGACCCGTTTCCTCTACCTCATATTGATTCAATGGTAGATGCTACCGCCGGCCACGAGATGTTAACCTTCATGGATGCCTCTTCAGGATTTCAGCAAATCCAAATGGAACCCTCAGATCAGGAGGATACTGCTTTCATGACACCCACAGGTATTTATTGTTATACTGCTATGCCCTTTGGTTTGAAAAATGCAGGTGCAACATACCAGAGGTTGGTAAACATGATGTTTAAAGACAAGCTGGGGGACACCATGGAGGTATATATTGCCGATATGGTGGTGAAATCTAAAAAGGCTGAGGATCACCTCCAGGATATTAAGAGAGCGTTTGATATCCTGGATCAATATAACATGAAACTGAATCCTGCTAAGTGCCATTTCGGAGTGGGGGCAGGAAAGTTTCTAGGATATATGGTGACCAAAAGGGGGATAGAGGCAAGCCCGGAGCAGATTAAAGCTATCCTGGATATAAAATCACCTTCAAATATGAAGGATGTTCAACGGTTAACAGGCCGAGTAGCAACATTGAACAGATTTATTTCAAGATCCTCGAAAAAGTGCAAGGAATTTTATGATATCCTCAAGAAGAATAAGAAGTTCGAATGGGGAGCAAAGCATGAAGCAGCCTTGTAGGACTTGAAGCAGTATCTTTCAACCGCACCCTTATTGATGAAGCCTGAGGATGGCGAACCATTATCCCTGTATCTTGCAGTATCAGGGAATGCAGTAAGTGCTGTCCTTGTAAAGGATCATGAAGTTCAGCAGTATCCTGTCTATTATGTTAGTAAAAGTTTATTAGATGCTGAAACTAGATATTCTCATCTAGAAAAATTGATATTAGCCCTAGTTATGGCATCAACAAAACCTAGACATTATTTTAAGACACATAGGATTCATGTTAAAACCAACTATCCTGTTAAAAATGTGCTTAGGAAACCCGAGATGTCTGGTAGGATGGCTAAATGGTCAGTGAAATTAAGTGCTTTTGATCTAGTATATGAGCCTAGAAATGCCATAAAGTCTCAGGCTTTAGCTGACTTTGTGGCTGATTTCAGTAGTGACATTCAAAATGAAGTAGACTTAGAAGTACAGCAACTAGGAGAAAACTTAGAATGCTGGACATTATATACTGATGGTGCATCTAATGTAAGAGGTGTAGGTCTAGGTATACTACTAAAATCGCCACAGGGGGACATATTACCCCAGGCTATTAGGTGTGAATTTCCTGCTACTAATAATGAGACAGAATATGAAGCTTTAATTGCAGGATTTGAGTTGGCTAAAAATATGAGTATCAAGAATTTGCAAGTATATGTTGATTCTTTGTTAATCACTAATCATTTTAATGGAACCTATGCAGTTAAAGGTGAGAAGTTAATCGAGTATCTCGAAATTCTCAAAAAATTAGCAGGATATTTTGATATTTTTACACTTGAACAGGTACCAAGAGAGGATAATGCTGAAGCTGATGCCTTGGCAAATCTGGGATCATCGGTCAGGATACCGGAAGGAACCCGAATACCAATATTACATATCCTATATCCTGCGACGAATCCTCAGGATAAGGAAGTAATAAGTATTCAGGATCCTGATGATGAGTATCCCGAGGAGGATCCTAAGTCCTGGACGGCTCCAATCATGAGATATCTCAAGGAAGGACACATCCCAAAGGATGAGAATCCTAAGGCCTTTAGAATGAAGGTATCACGATTCACTATTATAAATAATGTTTTGTATAAGAAATCTCTTGCAGGACCATATCTGAGGTGCTTGGAGGATCCCAAAACCAAAGAAGTGCTTCAAGATATACACGAAGGGGATTGTGGTAACCATACTGGGGGCAGGTCATTGTTCTCAAAAGTATTAAGAACAGGATATTATTGGCCGACGATGAGAAAAGATGCTGCAGAATATGCTCGAAGATGTGATGCATGTCAAAGACATAGTAACATATTACATCAGCCGGCCGAACCACTTTATCCTATAGCTTCCCCTTGGCCATTCATGAAATGGGGAATGGACATAGTAGGAAAATTGCCAAAGGCTCCAGGAGGAAAGGTCTTCATGCTGGCAATGACCGATTATTTCTCTAAGTGGGTCGAAGCTGAAGTATTTGTTCAGGTTAGAGATCAAGAAGTGGTATCCTTCCTAAAAAGGAATATCCTGACTAGGTTTGGAGTACCAGCTGAGATAATTTGTGACAATGGATCTCAATTTATAAGTAAAAGGACTACTGAATTTTGCAAGAGTTGGGGAATCAAAATGATCACGTCTACTCCGGTACATCCTCAAGCAAATGGACAAGCAGAATCCTTGAACAAGATAATTGTCAACAACTTGAAAAAGAGACTAGGGGCTAAGAAAGGAAGATGGGCAGAAGTATTACCCTTTGTTTTGTGGGCTGATAGGACGACGGTGAAGAGTGCAACTGGCCAAACCCCGTTTTCCTTGGTATTTGGAGCAGAAGCAGTGATCCCGACAGAAATGGTGATACCTACAGCGAGATCCAACCTCAGGGATCCTGAGCAGAATCCTGAAGTCCTATGCCAGGAACTGGATACTATTAATGAGACAAGAGACGATGTAAGGCTAAGGATGGCAGCATATCAACAGAGGATATCTAAAGCATATAACAAGAATATAAGGACTAGAAGATTTCAAGTTGGAGATTGGGTATTGAGAAAGGCTTTTCAGAATACTACTAATCCTGCTGATGGAAAGTTGGCTCAAAAATGGGAAGGACCCTATGAGGTTGAATCAGAATCAGGAAAAGGAGCATACCGACTCAAGAATATGGAGGGGGATATGCTACCGAGATCCTGGAATGCTATACATCTAAAACTCTATTTCAAGTGAGTATGGAATTTAAATTCTAACTCAGGATGGTATGGATTCTGTCTCTTTTATTAAATTTTGATATTATTTACTGTTTTGAACCCATTACTGACTTAAGCATCAGAGGGGTGTTAGCCAGGCTAACACCCACCTTAGCTTACGATTGTTTTGCAGTATATGCTTCGGGATGTAGCACCAAGATACACATTTAGGATACTTCGGAAGATTAGAGGATTGGCCCCCTCTCTCACGTCTAAGGGATCCTGGTCCCTTCACAGGTTTAAAGGTATTCACCTTTCTTCCGAATTGGGTTTAAACACCCCGCCTGGAGCACAAGTTATTCGGGAATAGTTCAAGGTGGCGGGACCAGTTCATGTAAAAGTGGCTGACAATTTAGTTACTGTTGGCTATATCCTGAATCCCAAAGGTATATGAGGATTGATCACCCTCTCTCACGAAAGGGTATTTTCATACTCTCTAAGGTTTAAAGGTTATCACCTTTCTAAGTCTTGGAGTTTATACACTCCCGCCTGTAGCGCATGAAAATTTGAGATTTTCCCCAGGATACTAAGGATTCATCTCCAGTATATATTTGGGTTTTACCCCTGTAACAGAAGAATTGTCTAAACGGTTGGAACTAATATTCAAAAATTTTCTAAGTGTTTAAAGAATTTATGCACAGGGGACATTCCTTCTAAAGCAATTGTGTGAAGCTCAAAAGATCAAAATTGGGTTAAGTGTCTCGGAGTGGGGACATCTTAGTACGAGAAGTCGCAAAAAGGGTTTGGAGTTTAATACTAGGGTTACACTCAATTCCTGGTATGATCTTTCCTTTGTAAACTTTTCATGAATTGTTTAACTCTGATTGAGGCTCGAAATATCCTGAAAAGGATATATCTTTAGGATATGTCTTCAAAATGTGTTTTTGGGATACGTTTCGGGATATTTGATTGAAATAATTGGGAAATGATACTTGGATTGAAAATTAAAACTCTGATCAAACAAGTATTATCAAAAAAGGTTTTAGAAAATAGACATTCTTTTATTCTTTAGAAGTTTTGTCTAAAATTGGTTGAATTTTGAGAAATTCTATTTGATAAAGGTCTTCATAATATATCACTGAGTATATTGATCAGGATATTTTCAAAAGATAGTTGCACAAATTTTGCAAAGCTAAAATCTACACTAAGAAATGCATGACAGAAATTAGAGGGCAATAGCAAACCAATTGAAAGATGAAATTATCTGAAATAAGCAATACCAGTTGATAACCGAAGGCTTCATCCTAAAACCTAGGACCCATCCACCTTCGGCTATCAAGTTGTTTTAATGCAGAAATAGAAACTGTTCATAGGACAAGAAGTAAAATTGTTCAAACATAAGCATAACTCTCAAATTTGAGGGAAATAAGTTTTAGGAGGCAGCGCCTTCTTCGTTCATGGCATTTTCAGCAGCATCCGTCTCGGGATCAACCTGAGCTTCCCTCTCAGCATCAGTTGGTTTTTCGACTGCCTTTGAAGATCCTTCAGCTGCATGTTTAGCAGAAGTGCCGCCGAGACTCTTCAGCTTTGTTTCCCAGGCATTGATGTCCCAAGAAGGACATTCGAAGCCCAGTGCTTTGGCTTCGTGGGCCATCTTTAGCCTGGCCTGGAGAAGGGAAGTAATGATGGAACTTTTAAGGCTTTCCCGGTAGCTGATCATATCCTGTTCGTGTTGAGCATGGGCAGCATCAAGATCGGTTTGAGCCTGGAGAGCAGCTTTGCTGAGGGCGGCCTGGTGTTCTTGGGTTATAGCCTTGATCTTGTCCTCGTAATGCCGAGATTTGGTGGCTGCAATCATACCCTGATCAGAGATGGTAACCTCGGCTTTCTTCAACTTGGATTCAAACGTCTTATTGAGCCCACAAGATTCTTGATATAAATGAACCAGATGTTCGAGACCCTGCAAAGTAAGAGGACAGGTATTGGTTTTAATAAATACTTATAAGCGGTATAAGGTGCAGGATATGGCTCGAGGATATTAACCTGGTTAAGAAAAGAAGTCATGAATCCGCTTGCCTCAATGAACCCGTGATTTTCATAGGGGAATGTATCAGAGATAACAGGAGAATCAGGCTCTTTCCTTTTACGGGAACTTGAACTCCGGGGCTTAGCAGCTGGCGAAGGTTTGGGAATGATGATAGCCTTGGAGATGCTGGGCTTGGATGAGGCCGTGGCCTTGGGACTAGGTTCCTTCTTAATCTGGACCTGATAAGAATAACTGTCCAGCTCTTCAAGGTCAAAAACCTGAAGGATCTTGGCTGGTGCTGCATAAAGGGAAAAGTCCTCCACCCTTATTACTCTTTATATTACAATAATTAGTCATTTCAAAAGTAACTCTTACCAGACATTTCAGATGATGAATATTGGCTGGAACTCGGGATATGTGTGGTAAAACTCCTGTCACTTGCAGGTAATTGGTAAACTGCTTTGATTCTTTTTTCTGATACTTCCTTAAAATTCACTGCGAAAAGTTCAAATAAGAAGATATTAGCACAAGATAAAAGTTTAGAAGTACATGGGGACATTCATGATCCTACCGGTGGTTAACCACTCCACCGGAAGACTAGCACCCTCACGAATGGAGTCTCGTTTGACGAAGAAGAACTTGCGTTGCCATCCATCTTCGTTTTTGGTGGCTTTAAGAATAAGGGGTTTGCTGGAAGTTGAAAAAAGCAGAAACCGACTGGAACCGTGGGATCGGAGGCGGTAAGCGATTGGAATATCTTCGATGCAAAGGTCGGGACAATGAAGGTTTTTAATTTGGTTGAGTACGATTAATACCCTCCAGACCATGGGCATGGTTTGGGCAAAGGAAATACCGGTAGTCCGGAAGAATTGCATCATAAATTCTGGAAAGGGGTACCGAAGACCTAGCGAGAAAGGGTATGCCGGGAAGCAGACCCAATCAGCAGAAGAAACGTCCGATCGAATTGATCGATCAAACGGTCTGAAGACCGTGCCATCGGGGAAAGCACCGGAAGCTCTCAATGCTGCAATGTCCGCGTTATCAAAAGCACAGATCTCCTTCTCGGGATTTTTAAGAAGATTTTGCTGGATGAAGGTCTCAGATGATTCGCCGGTTTGAGAAAAAGTTCTAGTAGCCATTGCAAGTAAAGGAAAAGAGATTGACAGGAAAGGAATAAGAAGTAAGGAATTACCTGGAGACTCCGTTGATGATATCTGCTTTTCAAACAAGAAGAGAGAAGATATAGGAGCGTTGTAGATGTCCATCGAGTTAAAAGCGCGTTGGAAGTTGTATGGTGTAATCTTGACCGTCATCTCGATTTAATTGCCTTGATTCACGAGACAGAGTTTTTGAAATATATCCGTTGGATTGGTATACCAACAGATATATTTGGGGAAAATTGTTATGGGTCATTTTCTGCGCATATATATATCCTGACTAATATTATGCTTTTGATTGTTTACTTGTGATCAGGATACCGGATCAGGATATTGGTAGCATCTTGGTGCGATATCCTGGTATTAACTAAATTAGCCACGTGCAGGTTAGAAGCTGTGGGTCACTAACGGTCGAATGGACCTCTTCTCCTTAAGACTCGGGCAAACCAGTTACATGAGAGACGTTGAACCCGAAGGACCAGGTCTACAACGTTCAAGTAGGGAATATCCGCCGAATCCCGGTTTAATAGGGTAATTTGTTGAATTTCTTTTACTATAAATAGATGGATCGGATCAAGTTAAGTCACTCACTTTTCATTCGCACACTTTGCTCTCTAGCTTCTAGCAATCACTACACACAAACACTTGTACTCGAATTACCTTGTAACACCTAGTTGATCCGCATCACATCCTGCACTGTATCCTGATATTCGAAGTAATAGAAGAACAAGGCAGCTGTGATTGTCAGCTCCCGAGGTTTTGTGCTAGCGATCTAGATTGATCAAGGGCTTTCCTCGTACATCTCGTGTCACCCTTTACATTTTTGCTCATTGTTTGATCATAGATACAACTCTATATCCTGAGCCGTATCCTGAAACTGTTTTTGCAAATAATTTGGTTAACATATTTTCGACACTCGTTTCTAGCACACTACCTCACTTAACTAATTTGATCACTTAATTACTTCGGTAATTTTTGACCAAAACATGTATTACATGTAATAGTGTATTAGGACTTGAAAATAGACTGAATACTCTTGAGAAGTAAAAATACAAAAATACACATACAACATGCTTAGACAAATACAAGAAAATATATTTATGAAAACATATTACTTAATAGAATAAATAACTTGGGCAAGTTATGAACATGAAATGAAGTTTTGGACAAAGTACGTATTTCGGGTGAAAGATACAAGATACTTATATTTATTTGTGAGAAAATAATATAAGTAAGATACGTAGTTAAAAATATAAGTTATTTTTAACACACAAAGAACACATACATAAAAGATGGTGACTTGTACTTGTGCGACACAAGTCTAGTGACTAACGATAATAAAACACGTTTAGGTCACGACTCTATATAAGCAAACCCGGTGAAGTTTACGGCGCAAGGAACGCAAAGTTGTGAGTTCATGCTCCCCCTTTTCTTTTAACTGTTTTCAGTTTTACAACTTCGGGGGTGAAATACATGTTACTAAATGTTTACAAGAAAGTTTGTGACCCCACTTTTAATATTTTACATACTTTTAAACTTGGGGCGAACACATGAGAATTGATACTTGACATAATGAATACAAGAACTGAGAATTGATACTTGATATGATGGATACAAGAACTGAGAAATGATACGAGAAATCGTGTCACGAATAGGGTACCATAAGCACCATTAATCAACGTATACATTCAGACCACGAAACAAAAGGTTAGATCTAATGGGTTTCAGGAAACCCCACTCTTGGCCTACTTCTACCAATGAGTGCTTCTGTGTCTCAGTCAAAGTCGAAAAAAATACCTAGGTTTGATGGCTTCCTATGTCGTGTCACATGTTAATGGCCTTGCAACCCATTAACAACCTTGATACATTCAGAAATACTTTATACATTCAGAAATACTTGATACATTCAGAAATACTTGATACATTCAGAAATACTTGATACATTCAGAGATACTTGATACATACAGAAATACTTGATTTATACGAGATACATACCATGTTTTCATACAATGTATACAAACGTGTTCAATACAAAAAACTGCATGAATTCACACCAACATTATGTTGACATTTTTTTTCTTCCAAAACTCACATGTATTTCAGGTAACTAAAGTGGATGTACGCGCGGTCTTACTCATGCTCTTGGATGTTGTTATGTTTATCCTGAATAAAGTTGTAAACTTATTAGACAAAATGCTGCTGTCTTGTGAGGTAAACACTTAAACCATGTTTTCAGTTATGTAATGTTGGCATTTGAAGTTATTTTTACGAGCATGTAGTATTTTTACCATTCGTATGCAATGAGAACCCTTCATGATCACACCTCGTGCTTCCGCCGCAGAAAGGGGTGTGACAGATTGGTATCAGAGCTGCGATTGTAGTGAACCAGGATTCCTTCTCGAGTCTAGACTACAATCTTTAGGATCCTTTCACGAAAACAACTTTTTAAAGAGTTTTCATTGCATAAAACTTTCAGCGACATCCACTACCTGAAACTGTTTTCAAAGAGTCGAGTAAGGACACTACGAGACTTTGGGTGCACTGGAGTAGCACTTGTCATTGACTAGAAATTACTTGCAATTATGTGTGATGATTAGCATATACATATACTAGAAAGAGAATACCACTAGTATACGTGACTTTAGCTGAAAACAATGGCCTATCTGAAAGAAGAGATACGAGGATGAAACGAACTGTGCGGACTATGCAAGGAGTTACGTAATTATGGATGCATACATAATTATGGAATTCAGTGCGCAGAAACCACAGTAAGTCTTGTCACGTATAGATTCCCTCAGTGCAAGAAAAGGGTCAAACGTGAACACCCTTCCCCCAGCCTACTAAGTACTCTGCTGGAGTAATAATTGTTTGATGTCACTTATGTGGGTATATGTCGGTGCATATATACTACTACTGTCTCTTATGACGATATCAGACAAATACCTAACCCTGTTGTGAGATGTTCTGTCAGAACATGGCACCCAGGAAAGCTGTGAACGCTCGTAATGATGATCAACCTCCTCCTCCTCTTCTACCGAGGACTACTGAAGAACTAAATGCCCTACTGGAAGAAAGGATCTCCGCTGCTATAGCCCAATACAAGGCGAACCGTACCGTAGACAGTGGAGGACCAAGCAATGCTAGACGTAATGGGAATGGAGATTCGTCTGGAGGAAACACAGCTCAAGGCTGCACCTTCAAGCAGTTTCTCGACTGCAAACCACTGAACTATGACGGCACTGGAGGTGCAGTGGCTTTCGTGCGCTGGACGGAGAAGACAGAATCCACTATCCGCATGAGCAAGTGTGCCGCAAACCAACAAGTTACTTTTGCTACTGGGCTGTTTGTTGTCGAAGCTTTGACTTGGTGGAACTTGCAAGTCCAAACCCTGGATGATGATGCCGCTTGTTTTGGTCAAAAATTACCGAAGCAATTAAGTGATCAAATTAGTTAAGTGAGGTAGTGTGCTAGAAAAGTGTGTCGAAAATATGTTATTTAAGTTAATTGTAAAAACAGTTTCAGGATACGGCTCAGGATATAGAGCTGTATCTGTGATCAAACAATGAGCGAAAAAGTAAAGGTTGACACGTGATGTACGAGGAAAGCCCTTGATCAATCTAGATCGCCGACACAAAACCTCGGGAGCTGACAATCGCAGCTGCCTTGTTCTTCTATTACTTCAAATATCAGGATACAGTGCAGGATGTGGTGCGGATCAACTAGGTGTTACAAAGTAATACAAGTGTTGGTATGTAGTGTTTGCAGTGAGCTAGAGAGCAAAAGTGTTTGAATGTGTGTGTATGAGTTGCGTGCCTTAATCTGATCCGCCCCCATCTATTTATAGTAAAAGAAGTGTAACAAACTATCCTAATAAACCGGGATCCGGCGAATATTCTCTACTCGAACGTTGTAGACCTGGTCTTTCGGGTTCAACGTCTCTCACATAACAGATACGCCCGAGTCTCGAGGAGAAGAAGTCCATCTGACCGTTAGTAACCCACAGCCTCTAACCTGCACGTGGTTAATTCAATTAACCTCAGGATATCGCCCAGGATGTTAGCAATATCGCAGTCCAGTATCCTGGTCACAAATAAACAATTAAAAGCAGGATATTAGTCAAGATATGTACGCTCAGAAAATGACCTATAACACCGCTTATGGCCTGAATTGGGATGAACTGAAGGAAAGAATGAGAGAGAAGTATTGTTCTCGTGCTGAACTCCAAAGGTTGGAGACTGAGTTCTGGAAACTATCCATGGAGGGTGCTGACATTACTGGTTATACCCGAAGGTTCCATGATCTATTAAGAGTAATCCCTTACATGGTGACTCCCGAATTTAAGCGCATCGAGCGCTACATCTAGGGATTGGCTCCAGAATTTCGCAGCATGGTAACTTCGGCCAAACCTGAAACGATCACTCAGGCTGTAACTCTGGCTGTCAGCCTTACTGAAGATTGTGTCCGTATGAAGAAGTTATCCCTGAACCCCACTGAAAAGACCAAGACGCATGCTGAGTCGTCTGGTGACAAGAAAAGAAAGCATTCGAACCTGAATCAAGCGACACGTAACAACAAGGGTTTCAACAACAAGAAGCGTGAAACTAATCCACCTATGGAGGCAAAAACCTTCACGGCTGCAAACGATACAGGAACTAAGAAGTATCAGGGCACTCTGCCCAAATGCAACCGCTGTGACTTTCACCACGTGGGAAATTGTCGCATTGGGAAATGCGAGAACTGCGGGAGGTCAGGCCACCGTACCGAGGATTGTTGGGGAAAAAGTATTGAAGGCCGTAATGGTAATGGTAATAGGAACGGGAATGGGAACCGTAACGGTGCTGGTAATGGAAATGGTGCTGGTAACAGGAATGGTAACGGAAATGGGCAGAACCAAGGGTGTTTCAGTTGTGGAAGCAAGGATCATTTCATAAAAGATTGCCTAAGGGGAAACAATGCTCAGGCTCGAGCATTCGTAATTGGAGCAAGGAACGCACGCGAGGACCCTAATGTGGTCACCGGTACGTTTCTCGTTAACAACCACTTTGCATCCATACTATTTGACACTGGTGCCGATTATAGCTTCATGTCTGTGGAATTTAAATGTATGCTCGGAATAGAATCTAGTAGATTAGATATTCCTTATTCCATAGAGCTAGCCAATGGTAAACTTGTTGAATCGGGCGAAGTTGTTAGAGGTTGCACATTAGAACTTGGTGAACGAAGATTTAGCATCGACCTCTTACCTATTCAATTGGGTAGCTTCGATGTAGTTGTCGGAATGGACTGGTTGTCCAAGAACAAAGCTGAAGTTGTTTGTCACGAGAAAATCATTCGCATCCCTCTGACGAATGGTGAAACTCTCATCGTGCACGGTGAAAAATGAGACGCACCTCTGGGAATCATCAGTTGTATGAAGGCACAAAAGTGCTTAAGGAAAGGATGTGTTGCTTTCCTAGTGCACGTTGTAGATAAGAAGACTGAGGAGTCGAAACTCGAAGACATTCCTGTGGTAAAGGAATTCCCTGATGTTTTTCCCGAAGATCTGCCAGGACTACCTCCGCAACGACAAGTCGAATTCCGTATAGACTTGGTTCCAGGAGCCGCTCCTGTAGCCAAGGCACCCTATCGGCTTGCACCATCCGAAATGCAAGAATTATCTACAGAACTCCAAGAGTTGTTGGATAAAGGATTCATAAGGCCAAGCTTCTCACCTTGGGGAGCTCCAGTATTGTTCGTGAAGAAGAAGAATGGAACACTGCGGAAATGTATTGATTACAGAGAATTGAACGAGCTCACAATCAAGAATCGGTACCCGCTACCGAGGATTGATGACTTATTTGATCAGTTGCAAGGATCGAGCTACTATTCCAAGATCGATCTTCGATCTGGATACCATCAGTTAAGGATTCAAGAGGAAAGCATACCAAAGACTGCATTCCGAACGCGTTATGGGCATTACGAATTCCTTGTGATGCCATTCGGATTGACGAATGCGCCAGCGGTATTTATGGATCTGATGAACCGTGTATGCAAACCATATCTCGATAAATTCATGATTGTACTTATCGATGATATCCTGATTTACTCACGAACGAAAGAAGAGCACGAGCAACACCTCAGAACCATTTTGGAACTACTAAAGAAAGAGAAACTTTATGCAAAGTTTTCAAAGTGCGAATTCTAGATTCGCGAAGTACAGTTTCATGGTCACGTTGTGAATGAGAAGGGCATTCATGTAGACCCATCCAAGATAGAAGCCATAAAGAATTGGGAAGCTCCCAAAACCCCAACTGAAGTTCGACAATTTTTGGGCTTAGCGGGCTATTACCGACGGTTTATCGAAAATTTCTCAAAGATAACTCAACCGCTGACAACCCTTACACAGAAAGACAAGAAGTACGATTGGGGTAATAAGCAGGAAGAAGCCTTCCAACTGCTCAAAAACAAATTATCCGATGCACCGATACTATCCTTACCCGAAGGGACTAAGGACTTCGTGGTATATTGTGACGCTTCGCATCAAGGACTGGGTTGCGTGCTCATGCAACGCCAAAAAGTCATCGCTTACGCTTCAAGACAATTGAAGGTGCATGAAAGAAACTATACCACTCACGACTTGGAACTAGGCGCGGTGGTATTCACCTTGAAGATCTGGCGACATTATTTATATGGTACTCTATGTACTATCTTCACAGATCACAAAAGTCTACAACACATATTTGATCAAAAGGAATTAAACATGCATCAGCGACGATGGGTCGAACTACTGAGCGACTATGACTGTGAAATTAAGTACCATCCTGGAAAGGCAAACATTGTAGCAGACGCATTAAGCCGAAAAGAAAGGGTTAAGACCCTAAGGGTTCGAGCATTGGAAATGACTATTCGAACGAACCTCACTGCGCGCATTCGCGACGCACAACAAGAGGCCCTTAAGATGGAGGATCATAGAGATGAATACCATCGAGGTATGTTGAAAAAATTGGTTCCAAACAAAGAGGGAACCTTGTACTTTAAGGGGCGTATTTGGGTTCCGCTCTATGGCGGTATTCGAGAAGTCATTCTTGATGAAGCACACAAATGGAAATACTCGATCCATCCAGGATCGGACAAAGTGTATCAAGACTTGAAAGATTACTATTGGTGGCCGAGACTTAAAAGCGATGTTGCTGTTTATGTTGGAAAGTGCCTAACCTGTGCCAAGGTTAAGGTTGAATATCAGAAACCATCTGGGCTACTGCAACAACCAGAGATACCCATGTGGAAATGGGAGCAAATCTCGATGGAATTCATAACGAAATTACCCAGGACCCCTAGGGGGCACGATATGATATAGGTGATAGTTGATCGATTAACGAAATTCGCGCATTTCCTACCAATCCGAGAGAAGGATAGCACGGGAAAGCTTGCTGAATTATACTTAAAGGAAATCGTGGCACGTCACAGAGTGCCTATCTCAATTATTTCAGACAGAGATGGCCGCTTCGTATCAAGGATCTGGCAATCCTTCCAGGAGGCCTTTGGATCTCAATTAGATCTAAGCACGGCCTTCCATCCACAAACAGACGGCCAGAGCGAACGAACTATACAAACGCTGGAAGATATGCTTCGCGCATGTGTTATGGACCTAGGCGGCAGCTGGGATATTCACCTACCGTTAGTTGAGTTTTCCTACAATAAGAGTTATCATACAAGCATAAAGGCCGCACCATTCGAAGCTCTGTATGGCCGCAAGTGCCGCTCGCCATTATGTTGGGCAGACGCTGGAGACAAACGTATGGTTGGTCCTGAACTTGTACAAGAGACAACCGACAAGATTATGCAGATCCGAGAGCGCATTAAGGCGGCTCGAGATCGACAAAAGAGCTACGCTGATCGAAGTAAAACAAAATTAGAATTCGAGGTAGGAGACAAAGTGTTGTTAAAGGTCTCACCTTGGAAGAGCGTAGTGAGATTTGGAAAACGTGGAAAGCTGAACCCGCGATACATCGGACCCTTCAGGATCTTGGAAAGAATTGGTACCGTGGCATACAAGTTGGAATTACCGGAAGAACTTAACGGAGTACATGATACGTTCCATGTATCCAACCTCAAGAAAAGTCCAACACAAGAAAACGTGATCATCCCTGCGGATGAAGTGCATATTGATGACACCCTCCGATTTACAGAACGACCTGTTGAGGTTAGAGACTGGAAAGTCAACAAGACTCGAAGGAGTAATGTCAAATTAGTCAAAGTACGTTGGAACTCTAAGCACGGACCCGAGTACACGTGGGAACGTGAAGACCAGTTCAAAGAAAAGTACCCCCACCTATTCAAGAAAACTCCTGCGAGAGTTAGCTCATCCTGAATTTCGGGACGAAATTCTTTTAACGGGGGGAGACTGTGACAACTGGCACCAAACCGGTAATTTCCGTACACTTTAATGACTGCAATTATGTGCTTAAATGTCAACATTGTCTGATTACATATTATACAAGTGAATTCATGCACGTTTTATACTACAAGATATTGATTTATGCATTAATGAACAGCGTTGCGTCAGAAATACTAGTAAATTCACCGGTAAGACACATTATGTCAACAATTCTGCAGAAAGTAGTCAGACAATAGAATTGGAGCCTAGGTGTAGGTCCAACGTCAAGAATACATTAAAACCCAAATATGTATACAAGGGTTAACATATAGACATTCAGGAAGCTAGAATATGCACTAAAAAGCACCCGAAACGCACTTTAAGTGCAGAATTTTACACAAATAAGCAATAAATCAGCTTTTAACACGAAAATATTATGCAGAATTTTTGTTTTATTATCCAGAATACCCTCCTAAGTGTTGAGAATTAAAAGGGTTACAAAAGGATACTTAAAGGACACTAAACGGTGCAATTTAGCACTTTAACGAATCGGTATTTAACCGAACAACCGGACATTACCCGAAACATTAAAATATTACTAAAAGCATTGTTTTAATGTTTCTGAGCTAGTTATGGTCCCCGAACACCATAACACCCCTTATAACGTAATAACACATTAAGTCCCTAAACTAGACACTTGAAAACTAACTTGATTTTACATTTGGTGATTGAAATTACACTTTGCCCCCCCCTATATTGTTCACGGTTATATGGGGGTGACCCCACCAAATATTTTCCAAATCCTACAAGATACATTTTGATATTACTTGGATATTATTTAGATATGATAAGATCTTGAAAGATTGAAATTGGATCTTGTAAGTAATATAAGATAACACTAGATCTCATTCATCACTTCACACCATTTTCCTTCCTTCTTCTCCCCCATACCTACGGCTCACCCACCTTCACCATACATCCACCATTTTCATTCCATTCCAATCCATTCCAAGGTTCACATAAGGTGCTAGAAGGTGATTTAGGAAGTTGGAAGCTTGCGGATATTGAAGGACCTTCTTCATTTGCTTTTATCCAACAGTTTTGTCATCTTCAAGTTCTAGTATTCTTCCCTAGCCTTGTTGCTAGTGGTGAGGCCCCCGTGATCTCTTATTACTTCATATTTTGATGATTAGAAGATGATAAATATTGTTAATCACAAGAACACTAAAGAACATGATCATGATACTTTAACATAAGCTTAAAAATATAAGAATACATGTTGAATATGTTGAATTGCTTCTTGTTGATTGATTATTAGTGTTAGTAATGTTAGACATCATATGGAAACTACTAGATTGTGATTAAACACATGATCTAGTAAGTTAAAGTGGTGATCTTGTGAAAGACCAAGATCATCATACTTATGTTTTCATGAACTTGAATGAAGAAAGTGATTTTCATATGTAAAATATGATTTTTAGTAGAACTTAATTCTTACTTAAATATACACTATTTTTGGTGAAGAAATAAGTGTAAGAACACTTTATTTACAAGAAGAGTTCAAAAGAATAATTTTTGTAAAAAGTGATTACAAGTTGTAAACACTTAGTTTCCTTAAGAATGAGATTTGTAAAGGAATAAACACACTTTTAAGGGTAACTAAACCTACTAAATAACATGGTAAGTTACTACAAGTTTTTACAAAAACTTCAAGTTCATGATATAGTGAAATTTACTTGACTTTGACACTCGGTAGGTGTTGAAGGAGTTGATTATTGATTGTGATGATTTAAAAGAAAATAAACACATGTTTTGAAAACATGGGAAACCTCCATTTTTAGGGGAAACTATGTCAAAATTTCTATAAATTTTGACACTTAGAAAAATATAAGTTTGGTGAAACTTATTCTCTAAAAATTAACTTAAAAATAATTACCAAGGTTTCCCTAATTTTTGTGTTAAGAAATGATGATTTCTTCAAGATTAAAATTGATATTAAGTATGTATATTTTTGAGAAAAATATATATATTTATCGATCACCAAATTTTGTGCTAAGTGTATGTAGTATGTATTACGTGTAATAGTGTATTAGGACTTGAAAATACACTGAATACTCTTGAGAAGTAAAAATACAAAAATACACATACAACATGCTTAGACAAATACAAGAAAATATATTTATGAAAATATATTACTTGATAGAATAAATAACTTGGACAAGTTATGAACATGAAATGAAGTTTTGGACAAAGTACATAATTCGGGTGAAAGATACAAGATACTTATATTTATTTGTGAGAAAATAATATAAGTAAGATACGTAGTTAAAAATATAAGTTATTTTTAACACACAAAGAACACATACATAAAAGATGGTGACTTGTACTTGTGCGATACAAGTCTAGTGACTAACGATAATAAAACACGTTTAGGTCACGACGTTATATAAGCAAACCCGGTGAAGTTTAAGGTGCAAGAAACGCAAAGTTGTGAGTTCATGCTCCCCCTTTTCTTTTAACTGTTTTCAGTTTTACAACTTCGGGGGTGAAATACATGTTACTAAATGTTTACAAGAAAGTTCGTGACCCCACTTTTAATCTTTTACATACTTTTAAACTTGGGGCGAACACATGAGAATTGATACTTGACTTAATGAATACAAGAACTGAGAATTGATACTTGATATGATGGATACAAGAACTGAGAAATGATACGAGAAATCGTGTCACGAATAGGGTACCATAAGCACCATTAATCAACGTATACATTCAGACCGCAGAACAAAAGGTTAGATCTAATGGGTTTCAGGCAACCCCACTCTTGGCCTACTTCTACCAATGAGTGCTGATGTAGGGTAAAACACACATATTTGTCCCGTGTAAATTGTATAAGTTTTATTTATTTTTATTTAGTTTTAGTGCTTTATTATATTATTTTGTGTTGGGTCAGGTCTTGGTGCAAATGGAGCGAAAAAGAGTAATAATTAAATAACCAGCCAGTTGAGTAGAGTAGATCGTCAGTGACCGAAGTGAAATTGCCGCTATTTTCCTTGATTGGACCGAGCCCGCTATCTATATATTATTAACAAGAAAGGAAAAAGGCTACACATTATTAATAAATTGTTCGCCGCGAAAAAACCGTCAGTCAAACCCACGTTCAATTAGATCCAGACCGTAATAATTCAGGTGGTTACCTTCAAGATGTAATCTCATCAGTTCAAACCCAAAAAATTTGGCAGTTTGTTTTTTCAACGCCAGTTAAGTTTTGCTGTGTTTTCTGCATGTTTCTCGCTTCGTGGGTACGCTCCCTCAACCTTGTCGGTTCATCTTGGATAACTTCTACGTGGTAGTTAGCATACAAGATGTATATATATGTCCGTGCATGCTTTGCATTACATCCTTTTCAATAAAGCATATCACTTTAAGGTGGTTACATATTTTATGTGTTTATGATGTTTGTTATATTTCGATAATAGTTTCTTATTTAGTTTGTTTGTTTTGCTTCAGTTATGATCGATGGATAATGTTGTGTATGATGAGGATTCAATTACAGGGAAAAATGTAAGTTGTTAATTTATATGGTATTGTGTTTATTTAACCATGTTTGTTCATTTGAATAATGATGCTTTGTTTTTCAGTTTGTTGGGTTGGACAACGTTGTGGAAATGAAGCAGCCAGCAGATATGAAGTCTTCTAATATAGTTGGAAATGTAATATCATTTTGTTTTGTCAATTATTGTGATTTACATAGCATTGTTTTTTTTACAATCGTTTTGTGTTTGTAGGAATCCTTTGTGTTATTATAGTAAAATATCATTGACATGCTTTTTTTGTCAGGTTGTAGCTGACGAGTGTGTGGATGGTCATTTGCATGAATTTTCTTATTGCTCTAATGAGAATGTACATTTAGAAGCAAGTTTATGATGAAGTTTCTGTTATTATTTATGATATTGTGTGTTACTTAGAATCATTGTGTTATTTACAGCTATTGTGTTTTTTGTGATGGTTTGTTTTTTTTTTGTAATATACTATGACAATAGTGGTTGACAGTTGTTTTTTTTCTTTTCCAGGTGGTGGCTAACAACATTTTTGTGGATGATCATTTTCAAACGTTGAGCAGGACATGTGATGAAGTTGGAAACGTGCGTAATAATTCTTGTAAAATATTTTATCATGTTGTTTATTTTTAAAAATCATTCTGTTTTTTTACAGATACTGTGTTTTTTGGTTTTTTTTTTTTTGTAATATGCTATGACAACAGTGATTATCATTCCAGGTTGTGGCTGACAACATTTTTGTGGATGATCATTTTCAAATGTTGAGTAAGATATCTGATGAAACTGGAGATGTATGTAATAATTCTTTTATAACTGTAAGATAACATTGTTTTAGTTCAACATGGTAGTTTATTTTATTAATGAGTATATTGTTTTTCAGTTTGAAGAATTGTTTGGAGTACTTCCTGGCTTGACTATGTCTTCAATCAGAGCTGCAAAGGTAAATCGTTTATGTTAAAGTATGTAAATTATTTTGTTAGTGATAGATGGTGATGTTTATGCTGAATATTATTATGTTTGCTTATATTTTGTTTTGTAAATTTCAGAACAAATCTAAAGGCTTTGACTTGGAGTTTGGTGCTTTGGTTGGATGTCCAGACAATTCTATAAAGCATGAGATCAACAAGGTTGGTTCCATATTTATATGTTTAGTTGTGTTTAGTTAAAATTCTAGATGAGTGACTGACATATTATTCTCTAGCCTCGTAATTTCAGAAGAATTAATCAAAGGGTAAAGGCGCTGAAGAATTGGAAGTGGGATGAGGTGATTGAAATCGACAGTTTTGGTGAAGATTAGTTATGTTGTTTTTTTATGTATGATGATGGTTATTATATTTTGGTAATGATACTCTGTTGAGTTGGAGTTTTTTTATGTGTGTATTTTCTTTTCCCTTAAACATGCATGTTTTTATTTGTTTGTAATATTTTCGTTATAATTTAAAGGGTAATTAATATTTTCGTTGATTGATGCATATTTAGCCGTGTACCAGTTTAAGTTTCCCGTGTTTAATTAATGGTTTGTGTGTTTATAGTAATAACTGTATGTAACCGTTGATGCCATTAATGGTTCCGCGTTAGTGTCCATAAGCCTTTTATATATATATATATATATATGCAGACATTTCATGTATATCGTATCTCAAGTTATTTAAGTTTTACCGATTTCTAATTAAAAAGTTAACCTTTTTCAATGGCTTCATCAAGTAATCAAGGAGAAGATTTGAAGGAACTGTTTTATAAAGCAGTGATGGAAGATTTGGAAGCTGAGTTAGAGTTTTCTAAAGATCTGAGGAAATGCTTTCATTCTTTGAAGACTGGAGTTGGCTCTCGTGATGATGTAACTGAGACGTTGCGTTTATTGCCTCCAAACCTGGCACTTTTGAATAATGGTGAGAGTGGGAACAAAGATGTTCAGTTAATGGCACAGATGTTAGAGATATTTAGATAAGTTAATGAGTCAATGGAGTTGAAGCGTAGGTTTTTACTTTCCTTATAAGTAGTTTTGTTAAGTTTAGTGATAGTTGTTATAGTGAAGTGGTTTGTATTCAATTATTAAGAGTTATTGGTGGTATTTTTATTTTAATGGAATGTTTTGTTTTGTTTCTTGAAAGTTATTCTGTTTCCTCTTTTCTTTGATAAGCACTGTTATTCAAAATCAGTGTTTTTATCCACTCATATGCTATCCACTGATAGTAAAAATCACCCACTACTTTCATTTGTCACCATTACAACCACTGGTCTTCTTCTATCAGTGGTTTTCATAAAATACTTGTCCTTCATTTCCATCAGAGCTTGTCACGTGGACAGTGTTTCGACCATCAGATCTTTGTAACCGCTGCCACGTCAGCATTCACATTTCCTGTCTAAAAAACCCTGATCAAAAACCCCAAACAGGGTTTTTACTGTAATTCAAAATTCCCTTCTAAAACAGTTGTCCTCAAAACTTTCACACAATCCTCTTCGCCTTCATTTCATCTTCTTCATCCCCGATTCAATCATGGTGAAAAAATCCAGTAAAACCACACAAAAGGATTCACCCAAAATTGAGATTCCATTTAAATTTACACACAATTACTTGGGTATCTTTGAAAAACCCAGTGAAACCAGAATCTTTGATTCCATCATCGACACACTTTCATCCACAAAGTACAAAACTTTGTTAACTTGTGATGCAACCGTTTACTTGACTACACAAAGGGAGTTTTGGAAAAATGTAACCCTAGAAAAGGTGAACAAAAAGGTTGTAGCCATAAATTCTTCAATCAAGGCTGTAAAGTTCTCCATCACACCTCAATCGATTTCTGAAGTTTTTGAACTCAATGATTTGGAAGGTAAAAGTTCTTTTCTTAAAACAGAGTACCAAAGGGATTTCCTAGAAAGTGGGTATGAAGAAGAAATGCAAAAAGATACTTTACAAAAAGGCAGTTTTCCATCTGCTACAAGGTTTTTATTTCATACCCTCCTTATGTGTGTACCCAACAAAACCACTGCCTTCAATGAAATCCCCTTGAAGATTCAATATCTGGGTTATGCTATCCTGCAAGGAGAAAATTTTAATTACTGCCAGGAAATCTTTAATTACTTGGTCAAAAATGTTGATAAAAAGGCTTTCTTACTATTTCCAAGGTTTTTGAGTTATTATTTTGAGAAAAAGTTTTCAAAAGATAATGCCCATGTGCTTACACAGGGGGTTCCTTTTCAAATAAACAGTTTAACTGCAGAAACATTCACAAGAATGTTGAAATCATCCAAAAGACAAGCAGAGGTTCCTGAGCAGACTTTAGCAGCTACCACTGCTCCTTAGGTATCTGCTGCTGAGCCCACTGCTCCAGGAGATCATAGTAGCACAACCACTGCTATGAAACCCACACCTATCATTACCAAAAAGCCCAAAAAGAAATCATCCAAAAATCCCCCCAAAACCACTAAAAAGGCAACTCTGGAAGATGAGATCCCAGAGCCACTGCCAGTGACAAAACAAATGTCATCAACAACCACTGCTGCTACTTCCTCACAGCAGATGGAAGAAAGATCTTCATCCTTGCCTCAAACTCCTCCTGCATCTTCACAAAAAGATCAGGTTGTAAACACAGGGACACCAAATTATGATGCTCTGGGATCACTTGATTCCATCATCCAAAGCTCACTTCCCGGGGCAAATTCTCTTTCCACCACTATCCTCACCTTACAAATTCCACCATCAATAAAACCTTTATTGGAAGCAGTTGATATTGCCCAGACACAAAGCAGTTCTTTTCAATCACCTGTCAACGAGAATATACATCAACAAGTGACTGAGTCTGGTGTTTCTATCACTGTTAACCCACCAACAACAAATGAGGAGGCTACACTGCTGGAATTACCTGAAATTCCAGTCAGTAGTTCAAGTGGAGCAGCAACTACAAATGTTGGATCAACAGATCTACATTTGGCCAGTTGTTTCATTAATCAGACTCCCTTGAAGGCAATTCCTTCCATAGCACCTCTGATATCCACCAGTGAGTTTGTTATGACCACTGGTACCATCAAAAGGTTATCAAGTATTGAAGGAAGAAGACCCCAGTACCAAAGAACAAGGGGCATCAATGGATGACTTTTGGAATTCGTTCCCTAAATCAAACATTGATACAACCACTGCAGGTAGGAAATCAGATGATCCCATTAACTTGGATGATGGTTTGAAATATCAAGAATTGACGGAGAGGGTAGACAGAATTGACTCAACTGTTACAGACATCAAAACAATGCTGCAACAGTTGTTAAATTCACAAAAGTCCATACCCACTGCTGCATCACATGTTCCATCTGCTTCCACTACTCCATCCTCTGATGCTCTTTGGGAGCTGTTTCAACCACTGCTCCACAAACAAAGAGAGTATGCTGATTTACAACATGAACTCCACATCCAACAAATCAGAAATCACATGGAGTCAAGGTTTAAAGATACTCAAGCTGATATCAAGGCTATAAAGGCCCACATTCTAAACACCACTGGCACTGCTCCTCCCACTGTTCTCTTTATTGATAACCCCCTCCAGATAATGCCAAAAAGGGGGAGAAAATCAAGCAGTGGAAAAAGAAGGGAATTGAAGATGGTATTTATGTTGAACCACAAAAACATAGCATGATTAAAGACATTCCCTTGCCAGATGGTAGTAAAAAGATTGATGTTACCACAAATGCACTTGCTGAAGCAATAGCAAGTGTAAAAAGGGATAGAGAGGCTAAGGATAAATCCAGGTGGAATGAGCAGAAAAGAGCTTTTATGGAGCTGAATGAGCAGGGTATTTCTGAGCCAAAGGATGATAAAAATCCTGGGCCAAAAAGAAAGAATCCCACTAGAAAAGTGAGGGAACCCAAACACACACCATCCAGATCCACAAAGCATGCTTCCAAACCACCTTCCAAAAGCTGCAAACATCAATCTTCCATCCAAACAGCTGTTGTCACACCTGCTGTATCAACAACTGCTGATACTTCAGTGGTTTCAACAGCTGTTAGCCAAACACCTGCCACCACTTCATCACACCCCACAACCACAACCACTGCCTTACCACCACCACCTAAATCATCATCAACACCACCATCATCTCCTGCCAAAAAGCAGAAGACAACAGATGTTAGTCAATCACCTATCACTTCCATCATCACCATTCAATCAACTATCACACCAAATCAACACCACCTCATAAAAACCATCTGCTCAAGAGCAGAAGACATCTGCTGACACATCAGTAGCTGTAATGACAACAGTAGATGAAACACCTGTTGTTTCAACACCTGTTAGTCAATCTCCCAAATCAACAGTTGTTTTATCACCTGCTATATCAACAGCTGTTGGTACTTCAGTGGTTTCAACAGTTGTTAATCCAACAACCACCACTTCAACTAGAATCACTGCTCCCACTTCAACCGCTGCCCCACCAAAAATACCATCACCACCAAAAACCACCTCACCACCAAAAACACCTTCATCACCACCATCACCACCATCACCTCCTGCTAAAAATCAGAAGACAGCTGATGACACATCATCAGTTGTAGTGACAACAGTGGTTGAAACACCAGTTGTTTCAACAGCTGTTTGTGAACCACCTTCCACTACAATAACCACCACTCAAATCACCACCACCACTGAACCAACCAAAACACCACCAGCCTCTCCCAAACCAACAACTGTTGTATCAACTGCTGTATCAACAACTGTTGGTACTTCAGTGGTTTCAACAGTTGTTAACCCAACAATCACCACTTCAACTACAATCACTGCTCCCACTTCAACCACTGCCCCACCAAAAATACCATCACCACCAAAAACCACCTCACCACCAAAAACAACTTCATCACCACCATCATCTCCTGCTAAAAATCAGAAGACAGCTGATGACACATCATCAGTTGTAGTGACAACAGTGGTTGAAACACCAGTTGTTTCAACAGCTGTTTGTCAACCAACTTCCACTACAATAACTACCACTCAAATCACCACCACCACTGAACCAACCAAAACACCACCAGCCTCTCGTAAACCAAAAAGGAGAAGGATGATTTTAAAAGATGATGATTCTCCACCACCACCAACATCTTCACAACCATCATCACTTGCTATAATTCCAAACCCTGTTCCATTTTCTTCTGCACAGGCTTTTAACACAAACACTGCCATTGTTTCAGCAGCTGTCCAATATCCTCTGGAACTTATAGCAGTCAGAGAAGAAATTATATCTTTTTATTCTGAAGATAACCCTGCTAAAAGAAACCTACCATCTGTCCAAGGATATTCAAGGCCTAATAATATTGAAGAATACCTGAAAGTCAAAGTTCAACAAGCAGAGGATATCTCTAAAAGAGAGTCACAAGGAAAATCTGATAAAGAAATTCAAAGGCACTATCAATTCTTGTTCACACAAGTCAGAACATTGGAGCAGTTTGCAAAAAAATTGTGTCAAAAGCTTTCAGAAAGAGATGATGAAACCTTGAAGAAACATTATATTGAGCATATCATGGCCTTCAAAAGGTACAAAGGTGACAAAGGTCAATATAAAGATTGGACAGTGGGTGAACTCAAAGAGGAGTTAGAAAGGATTGAAAAGATGAATAAGGACAAGGTTAAACATACTCCACCTGTCTGGTCAAAATACATGAAAAATCTTCCAGACAAGGTGCTAGAGCTGAAAAGAATGAAAGAGGAACTTATTACTGCTGATTTTGGCTCAAAAAATCAAGTAACAAGATGGAAGGAAGATAAGGTCAGGGCAACTTACCAAAGGCTGGAAGAACTAAGGAAGAAAAATCCTGATATTCCACAAAAGCCTGATTATTCTAAAGAAGTGGTTCCAGAAAAGCCACACAAGCAACAATTCAAAAGATCCACTGCTTCACCAGCTGCCTTCTTTTACCAAAGAAGGAGACAAAAGCAGATGGATAAAGTAACAGCAGCAGATCAAGAAGCAGAAGAGTATCTTGTGAAAGTAGGAGTTAAAAGAATGATTGTAGAAAGTCTTGAGTCTGAACAACTTTCAACCACTGATCACCTTTGAAGAAAGCACTGATGCTCATCATCAGTGCTTAGACTACAACAGTGGAAAGTTGAAGCAATAGTTTTTTTTTATGTTTTGTATTTTTCTTATAATTAGTAATTTGTAATCAGTGGTAATAGATGTAAGTGAAGTTGTCCTACAAACCTGATAACATGAATTGTGTTTTTTACAATGGTTTGTGTTTTATCAACGAAATTGTATATTATAGTTTATATTGTGTTTTTTTGGCTTTTGTGTAATATCCTTGGGAGATCTTGATAACATCAATTGTTTTTTTTTTCTGTATATGTAACCTGCATGTTTATCATTTATTACAACTCATGAATGTGTGTTAAAAAGCAGTTGTAGAAGAGTGAAAACTGTTAACATCAACAGTTGATTTTTATTACTTTTACTATAGATGTAGGTGAAGTTGTCCTACAGACCTGATAATATGAATTGTGTTTTTTACAGTGATTTGTGTTTTACTTACGAAATTGTATATATATATCCTATCTTTTATTTTTACAGGATGATGGTCCTGTGCGATTTCCAAACGAATTAAAAACTTTGGTGGATAAATTGTTTGCATTCAAGATTGAAGCCAACGAGACTAACTTGACATATTGTGATGAAGAATACGAGATTCAAAGAAAAACTGACGATGAATCAGTTGTTGATCTGGTTAAACAAATGTCTGGGATTAGTCAGGTACTATGAACTTTTAACTGAAGTATTATAGTTGTCTTTTCCATTTTGTTGTCTTTTGTTAATAAACTTTTTCAATTTTGGTTTAGGGCTGTATGCCTGATGATAAGAAGAATGGTACTCCAATTTCGCTTGTGATGAGTTCCGATGGTGATACAATTGATAAAAAAACATGTTCAATATATAACATATAAACTAGAACTAGAAAACGTTTATATTTATAAACACGGTTACATAGTAGCCGTCCAAACTATGTAAAGTTTGGAACTAACAAACATGTTAACCTACTTACAAACAACTATTTTAACACTACAGAAGCTACGCTAAGTTTCTTCGTTTGCCAAAACTACCATATGTTATGGTTCAACCCTGTTTCAAAGTTTCAAACATCACCACTAGCGAAAAACATCGGTAAGGAACAAAGCACGAATATCTGGAAAGTACTGGAACGTGCAATGATCACCTTTTTTATGTTGTTATCTTTAAGCCATTTCGCCCAGCCTTTGACATTGTATTTGATAGTGTTTTTATTTGGCTCCGTCCTAACATCATGTTTTGTCTCCACATGTTGCCTGTTGACGATCTTAACTTTCAAGGTTTCGTCAATTCCTGTCATCTGTGCTACTGCAACCGGTATGCGCTATAAGTTACAAAGCATAATAATAATTTCCATTAATGATGTTGAAGTATTAAAAAAAATACAAAACTTAACCAAATTATGTAAACATATTAGACGCCTATTAACATATAATTTTGTTGGAACTTACAAACCGTTTGGTGTATGGCACAAAAAATATCAGCGGATCAGTCTCATCATCATCAAACTCCTCTGATTAAGCCGAAGAGTCTTCAGAATCCGATATGACGATAACATCGTTTTCAGCTCCAGCCATTCTAAGAAACATTTAAAACGTTGACCCATTTTAGTAACGCGAATTTTTTTTCTTGTTGTTGTACTTTAAAGGAATGACAAACATACATAAGCTGCATAATACCATTCCTCGCTATTTTACATCTTTATTCTACTTTAGTGACTTTCTTTTATTACATAACCATATCTTATATTTCTATCCCTTTTTATTCAACCTAATCATATAAAACACCTCACTATTGTTGAAAGTTTTACTTTAACAAAATGACGCTTTTGTTAAGTACAAAATTTTTCATACAGTCATTTGTTCGAACACCTGGTGTGCATCTTATATTTAATGTCTTTTAGCATTTACCTGTGTTCAGTTGATTTCCTAAATTTGTTTTTTTTCATACCCGAAGACATGTATGTAGTCAATACAATAAGAACATATGTATGTTATGTAACTGAATCAAGGTAAATATGTCAACCAAACAAGTTACATCTACGTTTCTGTATACAGATTGCCATTTTCATTAACTTATTCCAATCAACAAATGGCAAATGAACATCAACATTGAAAAAAAAGAATTACTTTACCTGATTTTTGTTGACTTAGAAACCGTATGTTGGAGAAATGAGCAATGCAAATGAGAGAAATTTTGAAACCCTTATCACAAATCCACTAACCGAAAGGATCTTTGTTGGAAGGGTAGTCATAAAGAAGTTCAGGTATGATGAATATTTTAACTTTTTGATACACCTTTAATTATGAGAGAGAATATGGCTTTGAAGAGAAGATTTCATAAAATCTGATATATTGTTGCTGCCGCCGTTTTGTTTTTTTATATATATTTTTTATTATTCATTTATCTTTTCATATAAAAGATTAAAATTCACATATTTTGTTTTGGTTGATAATTTACAAAAATCAAATTTCATAATATATTTAGAGAATATTATAATAGTAACTATTTTTGATGTTGTTCTATTAACAGTTCCTAAGATTTTGACGACTCTCGTCTTCTTCCACGCGATTTCATTCTTTCTTTTGTTTTGCAGATCGGCTAGGATGTCGCAGATTTTCTGATCCTATTTCAACAGTTGTGTGATGAACTCTTCTGAGTTGTTCATGAAATCTGATGGGGGAGAGTGGAGGTCTTCATCAAGCTATCCGATGCTGCTCCATGTTTGCTTGTAATTGTTATCACTGATGATGCCGATTTTTCTGTTTAGTTCTTCATATGTTGCCTTTCCTTCGAGCGACCATATAGAGAATTGTAATTGATTTAGTTTATGTTGATGTTGAATTGTGCCTGAATATAGAGTTGCAAACATGAAAAAAAAAACACTATCTATACCATAAACATCTAACTTTGATAGATCTCATCTATCTTTATTTAATGGTGTTAGTAATTGCTATGTTAATCAATTTAAAAATAGTTACTTAAAAGTTTTAAATTGTGTGAATTAGATGTAAGATTTTAAGTTAGTATTTATGACAATTCGATGTATGAGAATATAAGAACAGTTGTAGTTACTACTTGCAATCGAATAAAAAGTCATTATTATCTTAAATGTAGACACTGTTATTGATGTTCTTAATAGTTGAAGTTCAATTAGTTTTTTGTGTAGATTTTTTAATACATTACTTTGTGGTTATTTATTCGTATATTATTTAATATCTTCAGTTTAATTTATTTTACCATAGATGTAGGTGAAGTTGGCCTACAAACCTGATAACATGAATTGTGTATTTTACAATTGTTTTTGTTTTACCAACGAAATTGTATATTATAGTATACTTGCTAACATCACCAGTTGTTTAAGATTGTGTTAATACAATGTTAAACTGCCTTCATTATCAGTTTTTTTATATAAGTTAGTGGTTGGTTATTTTTATTTTATCACATGGTCGTGTATGAAAAGCGGGTGTATACATTGTGTTTATATATAATCATTTGCATATCAAATTGTCTCAATTGTATTTCATTTATTATATTTTATATTGTAGCCCCATAGATCATAAAATGGAAAAGCTTGGGTTTGCAATGATCGTTGATGAAATATTCACAAGGCTCCCTGCCAAAGCTATTGGTTGTTTGAAATGTGTTTGCAAAGATTTTCGTCAGGAACTGTCAACTCATTTGTTTGAGATTATGCATTCTTGTCGAGTTGGAAATTCACTACATAAGAAATATATCTCCTTGCAAGATATGTCAATTGTTGTTGATGACGTAACAGGTGAGAATTTGGATGTGGTTACAATCAAACACATCACTTTTCCTGACAATGTTCAACCAAGATTCTTATGTATTCTAGCGTCGCTTAATGGGTTGTTGTTAGTGTGCTATGAACTGAGTTACTGTGAGCTGATCCTTTGGAATCCAACAACCAGGTGCCATAAGTGGTTGTCCGACGACTACTTTCGTCAGTGGTATGGTCGAAACTGTGATACAGGTGGAATGTATTTTGATGAAACCAATGATCTTAAAGTGCTTCACATCAAAAAAATTTTTTTGATGATGTTATTGCTCGTGTTTATTCACGACGTCGTGAGACGTGGAGAAAAATACATTTCTTGAGGGGAGCTAATTTCGGTGGTCGGGGTTATTCATGGTCTTGCGGAATTTATTATGGCAAAACCATATATTTCGTGTGTTCAAATAATTGGTATCCACCTTTGGAGAGGTATATAGTTGCTTTTGATGTTATTTCCGAAACTTTTAGAAGCTTTCGTTTTCCTGAAAGTTTGGAAGTTTCTCCTTGGCGAGGACAATTTCTGAGCATTGCAAAGAAGCTCCATTTTATTGTTGTTGAAAGGTCTCCCGAGTTATCTGCTGATTTGTACAAAGTTGAAGATGAGGCCTTCATCAAGGTGTTTTCTATCAATAATCTTCATATAATTGATTATGAAGAAAGTCTCCAATGGTCCAATATATTTCAAAACAACAAGTGGTTGCTTAGAAACGTTTGGGATGGTGTTGTTGAAGCTAACGTGAGCAATGAAGTTATTAAATACCTCCATCATGTTGATTGCTACAACGGTTCGAAACGAGCATTATTTATCGAGACCACTGTTTCGCCGATCGATTAGAAATTATTATGCTATATTATAGGGAATGGTGGTCGTTTTTTCTAATTTTGTTTATTGTTTTAAGTAGTTCCGTATGTATAAGTGTATTAACAATTGTCTACATGGATATTTAATTCCGCTTGGTGTTATTTAATCATTTATTATTTCGAACTTTTAATGTTTTCAGTTTAATTTGTTTTACTATATATGTAGGTGAAGTCCTACAAACCTGATAACATGAATTGTGTTTTTTCCAATGGTTTGTGTTTTACCAACAAAATTGTATTTTATAGTATACATCGTGTATTTTTTGGCTTTTGTGTAGATTCTGATAACATCAATTGCTTTTTTTTTGTATATGTATCCTGTATGTTTATCATTTAGTAAAACTCATGCTAAAAGGCGGTTGTAGAAAAGTGAAAACTGCTAACATCAACTGTTGTTTTATATATATGTAACGTGGGTAGTTAGTAGTTATTATATTGGTTGTACATGTGTTAAATTCAGTTATATACGTTTATTCAGAAGGTATATTGGACTTGGCACTATCCTTCTTTTGTATAATATCGTGTTATTATTTTAAATGAAATATTTAATATGTGTAATTTTAATATATGGTTTGTACTAGCAGTTTATAATACAAGATTTTAGGTTAATAAGTTGTAGTCTTTCTTGCATGTTCTCCTACAAAGATGGTAGGGTAAACTGCTGTGTTCATTTCAAAATGTTTGTAGAAAGGTCAATATTTGCTAACATCAGCAGTTGTTTAAGATTGTGGTAATTCAATGTTAAACTGCTTTCATTAATAGTTTTTTTTATATAAGTTACGTGATTGGTTAGTTTTATTTTATCACACGGTTGTGTATGAAAAGCGGTTGTATTCATTGTGTTTATTTATAAACATTTACATATCAAATTGTCTCAATTGTATTTTACTTATTATATTTTATATTGTAGCCCCATAGATCATAAAATGGAAAAGCTTGGGTTTGCAATGATCGTCGATGAAATATTCACAATTCTCCCTGCCAAAGCTATTGGTTCTTTGAAATGTGTTTGCAAAGATTTCCGTAAGGAACTGTCAACTCATTTTTTTGAGATGATGCATTCTTGTCGAATTGGAAATTCTCTACATAAGAAATATCTCTCCTTGTCAAATATGTCAATTGTTGTTGACGACGTAATAGGTGGGAATTTGGATGTGGTTACAAACAGACAGATCACTTTTCCTGGCAATGTTGACCCTAGATTCTTACGTATTCTAGCGTCGCTTAATGGGTTGTTGTTAGTGTCCTCTGAACCGAGTTGCTGTGAGCTGATCCTTTGGAATCCAACAACCAGGTGCCATAAGTTGTTGTCCGTGTCAGACTTTTGTCAGTGGTATGTTCGAAACTGTGATGCAGGTGGAATGTATTTTGATGAAACCAATGATCTTAAAGTGCTTCACATAAAATATTTTTTTTTGAATGTCGTTACTGCTCGTGTTTATTCACGACGTCGTGAGACGTGGAGAGAAATAGATTTCTTGAGGGGAGCTAATTTCGGTGGTCAGGGTTATTCATGGTCTTCCGAAATTTATTCTGGCAAAACCATATATTTCGTGTGTTCAAAAAATTTGTATCCCGCTTTGGAGAGGTATATAGTTGCTTTCGATGTTATTTCTGAAACTTTCAGAAACCTTCGTTTTCCTGAAAGTTTGGAAGTTAGCGCTTGGCGAGGAGAATTTCTGAGCATTGCAAAGAAGCTCCATTTTATTGTTGTTGAAAGGTCTCCCGAGTTATTTGTTGGTTTGTTCAAAGTTGAAGATGAAGCCTTCATCAAGATGTTTTCTATCAATAATCTTCAAATTATTGGTTATGTAGAAAGTTTCCATTGGTCCAATATATTTCAAAACAACAAGTGGTTGATAAAAAACATTTGGAGTGGTGTTGTTGAAGCTGACCTGAGCAATGAAGTTTTTAATTACGTCCAACATGTTGATTCCTACATTGGTGCGAAACGAGCATTATTTATCGAGACCACTGTTTCGCTGATCGATTAGAAATTATTATGCTATATTATACGGAATGGTGGTCGTTTTTTTGAATTTTGTTTATTGTTGCAAGTAGTTACGTATGTATAAGTGTATTAACAATTTTCTGCATGGATATTTAATTCCGATTGGTGTTATTTAATCATATATTATTTCGAACTTTTAATATTTTCATTTTAATTTGTTTTACTATATATGTAGGTAAAGAAGTCCGACAAACCTGATATCATGAATTTTGTTTTTTTCCAATGGTTTGTGTTTTACCAACGAAATTGTATTTTGGTAGTATACATCGTGTATTTTTTGGCTTTTGTGTAGATTCTGATAACATCAATTACTTTTTTTTGTATATGTATCATGTATGTTTATCATTTAGTACAACTCATTCATGGGTGCAAAAAGGCAGTTGTAGAAATATATGGTATGTTTATCATTTGGGACTATCCTTCTTTTGTATAAGATTGTGTTATTATATTAAATGAAATCTTTAATATGTGTAATTTTAATATATGGTATGTTCTAGCGGTTTATAATCCAGGATTTTAGGTTAATAAGTTGTTGTAGTCTTTCTTGCATGTTCTCCTACAAAGATGGAAAGGTAAACTGCTGTGTTCATTTCTTAATAAACCTCTCTTAACCGATTCTAACTCAATTTTGATGTAGAGGTAGTTAACTGGAATGGTTATTATTGTGTAATTTTTAAAGAAATTGTGTTGTTTTATGAAGAGTGATATTTTCTCTTCTTATATGACAATGTATGTGTTAGAACTTTTGTATTCAGGTTTAACTATTCTTTTGTAGTTGTGTGTCTTATTTTATCTTATTGTATATCATTAAATGTTGTGTTTATAAAAGATTTTAGGTTAATAAGTTGTTGTAGTCTTTCTTGCATGTTCTCCTACAAAGATGGTAAGGTAAACTGCTGTGTTGATTTCAAAATGTTTGTAGAAAGGTCAATATTTGCTAACATCAGCAGTTGTTTAAGATTGTGCTAATACAATGTTAAACTGCTTTCATTAACAGTTTTTTATATAAGTTACGTGGTTGGTTAGTCTTATTTTATCACCCGGTTGTGTATGAAAAGCGGTTGTATACATTGTGTTTATATATAAACATTTAGATATCAAATTGTCTCAATTGTATTTCATTTATTATATTTTATATTGTAGCCCCATAGATTATAAAATGGAAAAGCTTGGGTTTGCATTGATCGTCGATGAAATATTCACAAGGCTCCCTGCCAAAGCTATTGGTTGTTTGAAATGTGTTTGCAAAGATTTCCGTAAGGAACTGTCAACTCATTTTTTTTGAGATGATGCATTCTTGTCGAATTGGAAATTCACATAAGAAATATGTCTCCTTGCGAGGTATGTCAATTGTTATTGACAACGTAATAGGTGGGAATTTGGATGTGTTTACAAGAAAACATATCACTTTTCCTGGCAATGTTGAGCCTATATTCTTACGTATTCTAGCATCGCTTAATGGGCTGTTGTTAGTGTCTTTTAAAGCGAGATGCTGTGAGCTGATCCTTTGGAATCCAACAACCAGGTGCCATAAGTTGTTGTCCGTCTCAGACTTTTCTCAGTGGTATGTTCAAAACTGTGATACAGGTGGAATGTATTTTGATGAAACCAATGATCTTAAAGTGCTTCACATCAAATATTATTTGTTGAATAATGTCGTTACTGCTCGTGTTTATTCATGACGTCGTGAGACGTGGAGAGAAATAGATTTCTTGAGGAGAGGTAATTTCGGTGGTCGGGGTTATTCAATGTCTTTCGGAATTTATTCTGGCAAATCCATATATTTCGTGTGTTCAAGAAGTTGGTATCCTGGCCCTTTCGAGAGGTATATAGTTGCTTTCAATGTTATTTCCGAAACTTTTAGAAGCATTCGTTTTCCTGAAAGTTTGGAAGTTACTCCTTGGCCAGGAAAATTTCTGAGCATTGCAAAGAAGCTCCATTTTATTGTTGTTGAAGGTTCTCCTGAGTTATCTATTGGTTTGTACAAAGTTGAAGATGAAGCCTTCATCAAGATCTTTTCTATCAATAATATTCATATTATTAGTTATGAACAAAGTTTCCGTTGGTCTAATATATTTCAAAACAACAAGTGGTTGCTTAGAAACGTTTGGATTCGTCCTGTTGAAGCTAAGCTGAGCAATGAAGTTTTTAATTACCTTCAACATCTTGATTCCTACATTGGTGTGGAACAGGCATTATTTATCGAGACCGTTGTTTCGTCGATTGATTAGAAATTATTATGCTATATTATAGGGAATGGTGGTCGTTTTTTCGAATTTTGTTTATTGTTTCAAGTAGTTCCGTATGTATAAGTGTATTAACAATTGTCTGCATAGATATTTATTTCCGATTGGTGTTATTTAATCATATATTATTTCGAACTTTTAATATTTTCAGTTTAATTTGTTTTACTATATATTTAGGTGAAGAAGTCCTACAAACCTGATATCATCAATTGCTTTTTTTTTTGTATATGTGTCATGTATGTTTATCATTTAGTACAACTCATGAATGTGTGCTAAAAGGCAGTTGTAAAAATAGATGGTATGTTTATCATTTGATTCTATCCTTCTTTTGTAGTCCTACAAACCTGATATCATCAATTGCTTTTTTTTTTGTATATGTGTCATGTATGTTTATCATTTAGTACAACTCATGAATGTGTGCTAAAAGGCAGTTGTAAAAATAGATGGTATGTTTATCATTTGATTCTATCCTTCTTTTGTATAATATTGTGTTATTATATTAAATGAAATCTTTAATATGTGTAATTTTAATATATGGTATGTACTAGCGGTTTATAATCCAGGATTTTAGGTTAATAAGTTGTTGTAGTCTTTCTTGCATGTTGTCCTACAAAGATGGTAATGTAAACTGTTGTGTTCATTTGTTAATAAACCTCTCTTAACCGATCCTAACTCAAATTTAATGTAGAGATAGTTATCTGGAATGGTTATTATTGTGTAATTTTTTAAGAAATTGTGTTATTTTATGAAGAGTGATTTTTTCTCTTATTATATGACAATGTATGTATTAGAACTTTTGTATTCAGGTTTAACTATTCTTTTGTAGTTGTGTGTCTTATTTTATCTTATTGTATAACATTAAATGTTGTGTTTGATGTGTAATAAATATTTTGTGGCAGAGAAATTAATAAATTCCCTTATTGGATTATAAGCTAAGTATCCGGAGTGTTTATGATTGTGTGTTTATATAGTATTGTGTTTTTTATTTTATATGGTATTATGATTGTGTTTTTTCTATATTATTGTTTTTTTATTTTACATGCTATACTTTATGTATTATTTGTTTTACATCACGGTATGTATTAGCGGTTTACTACTTATGTGCTGTCGCCCATGTTCCTACAAATTTGGTGTCATCAACTGCTTTTTATGGTGTATAAATATCGTATTACTTGATTATTTAATAAACATATCATACTCGATTATATCCAGTTTTATTCGCAAGGTTTGTTTAGTTCATATTCTTTCTGTTTTGAAAACAAGTGCATTGCATTATGTGATAATTGTCTGCATTGTTTTTGTATTACATTCTGAGTTACTGACAGCAAAGTTGATGCATTACTGCTTTCTAATTCTATCGGGTTGCAGGTGGTTATGGATGATTTTCTAAAGAATGTTGTTTTTAGTAACATCGATGACGTGTGGGAAATTAGTGAGGTAATCATAGATCATTTCAAGTTTCGTATTTCAATATTTACATTAGATGTAAGTGGATATATTTATATTTTTTACAGCCACGATCTGTTATCATACTGGGTACCGTAAAGGAAATATCCAAGGAGGTTGGTTGGTTTTCTTTGAAGTGTCCTAATTGTTTAAATGAGGCTTGTACAAAAAACATGAGTTTAACTAAATCTGACGGAGGTTGTGATCAAGACCAACATACGTTGTATGTGTGCACTAATGAATTTTGTCGAAAAAATGTTATTGATGAACCAGTTTTAAGGTATTGTTATTATTCTGTTGTTATTTACGTTGTCATTTTAACATTGTAACTTTCTTCATCAGTTACCTTATTTTAGTTTATGTAATCCGTTTGAATTCAAATTTATTTGTTATGTTATCAATTAGATTGAAGGTTCGTGTTGAGGATAGCAGTGGTGATGTATCTCTTATTTTGTTTCATAATACGGCTAACCATGTTATCGAGAAGTCCGCAAAACAGTTGATTCAGGATAACACATTGGTAGTATGCATGTGTATGATTTATATTTAGTTTCTACTTCTCAAATTATATTTTTTTGTAAGCTAACTTTTTGGTTATATGTCTTATCTTTTATGTTTTCAGGATGATGGTACTGTGCGATTTCCAAACGAATTAAAAACTTTGGTGGATAAATTGTTTGCATTCAAGATTGAAGTCAGTGAGACTAACTTGACATATTGTGATGAAGAATACGAGATTCAAAGAATAACTGACGATGAATCAGTTGTTGATGTGGTTAAACAAATTTCTGGGATTAGTCAGGTACTATGAATTTTTAACTGAAGTATTATAGTTGTCTTTAGTTAATAAACTTTTTCAATTTTGGTTTAGAGCTGTATGCTTGATGATAAGAAGAATGGTACTCCAATTTCGCTTGTGATGAGTTCCGATGGTGATTCAATTGATAAAAAACATGTTCAATGGTTTGTAAAGATACGACGTCTAAGCGTAAATTGCTTGATCTTTACAATTTGGATGTCATTTCGAACTCGAGCATCTGTGAAAGTACAAGTAATAATATTGTGGAGAGCGTGAAAGATGTTGGTAAGAAAGAGATTAAGTTTACCCATTTTAATGAGTGAGATGTAGTTTCTTTTGTTTGTTGCATTTTAGAGCGATGGTTTTTATGTTTTGTGTTTGTTCAATGTTTTTTTTTCTGGAAATAAACTTTCTCTTCTGTTTTTTTTATTCTCGTATGTTTTGATACTGTTCAGATTTCTTACGTGTGAGTATCTGAAGTTCAGTTTAGATATTGGTTGTTAATAATAATATGCTACATTAGTTAAGTTGTATATATAAAAAATTATAAGAGGAACATAAATATAACCATCATTCATTGACAAAATTATAGATAATAACAAAATTTGTCAATACATTAGATGTGGAATCATGTTGGTCGTTAAGTATGAGATCAAAAAGCGAAAACATAAGGAAGATGTCCTACTATCATGGAAAGAAACCTCATACCAACAGCTACATGCACATCAAACAAACTAATTTGCATTCAGTCTAAGAAGCCAGAAATTTAGTAAGAGCTTGCTTTCCTTGGTTGGTTTTTGCCGTGTATTGGTCAGCTAAGTTGTTTGCTTTATCAAGTAGATCCTCTGTCTCCCTTTCTTCATCAGACAGAAGCAATCCAGCAATGTACTGTTCATGTGAAGGTGGGTTGCTCATGATCTTCATTCTCATCTTCTTATTCTCCCGTAGTTGCTGTTGAAGTAGTCGTGTTATGTCAATCAAGCTGTCTCTGATCTCTCTTTCTGTGTCTTCATGTTGACCTTTGAATTCTTCATAGATATCCCTTTTAACTTGGGACAGTTCAGACCAACCTTTGGAGTTTGATGTATTCATTGTAGGTAGAATAGAGAAGAGTTGAGTGAAGATAGAGAGTCGTTGAAGAGGTTAGAGAAGGATGTAGTTAGGAGGTATTATATATAATAGGATTAACAACTTGTGTGAAAGAAGTGTAATGATTTCTTATTGGCATCTGAGCTTAGATGCAATGATGATTTATTGAAATGGTCTTTTCATTTGCAGTTGAGTCTTTTCAAGTAATTAATGTAAAGTGGTTTAGAAAAATATAAGATATAAATATATAAATTGTGTTTTTCCAATGTCAGTTATTTTTATAGTCTAGATAACTTAAGTGATGATTAGTTACATGTTATATTTTAGTTGTATATATATTCTAAATTATAGTTGTGTTTTTTTTTCTATGGATTGTGTTATACGCAAGCCAATTGTTTGTTATGGTATGATGTTGTGTTTTTTTTTCTAATCTTTTTTTTTGTTCTACTTCATTGTGTGTTTTATTGTGTGAGTTGAGTGAAGATAAACAAATGTTGAAAAGATGATAAAAAAGATGTAGTTATGAGAAGTATTATATATAATAGGATTTAAGATTGGGTGAAATGATTACTATCGAATTTACGTTGGGCTAAGGGTTATATGCAATTATCGAGTATGGAATGGTCTTTTTATTTACAGTTTAGTTGTTTGATAATACTTTATGTTAGGCGGTTTTTTTGTTAATATATTGTTGGTTTTTATATTCAAAACTTATTAAGTCAAGTGCTGTGTTTTTTATATGTGACATGGTAGTTTAGGAGTTACTACAATAATTGAACGTCTTTTACTAAGTAGAGTCCCAGTTAAGGCAGTTTCTTACGGTTATTTGTGTATTTACTTTATGTATAATTTTATCTTTTTAATGTAGGTTATAGCATGGCAGACCTTGGAATCGAAGTTGTAGTTTCCGAAATACTATCCAGACTCCCAGTTAAGGCGATCGGTCGTTTCAAATGTGTTTGTAAACAATGGCGTGATGAGTTATCAAGTTGTCAGTTTGCTGCTTTGCATTCTAGCCGGATTGGTAGTTCAAAATGTCGGAAACGAATCACCATTCAACCACTATCAATATTTATTGATAACATAGTGGATGGACAGGTAGACACTGGTGCAAGGAAAACTATTTGTTTCCCTGGTAAAACTCGGCCTTTGTTGTTACATATTATTTCTACTGTTGGTGGGCTTTTATTAGTTTGCAATGAAAGGCCTTCATATCAGATGATGCTTTGGAATCCAACTACTATGAGTTTCAAAATTTTGTTCGATGAGGTCTCTGATCGTATATATGATTGGCAATCGGATGCAGCTGGAATGTATTTTGATACATCCTCCGATCTTAAAATATTACACATTAAACGTCGTCGTAATTATGATCTTGCTCGTGTTTATTCACGACGACTCGGCACTTGGAGAAATGTAGATTTTTTTATTGGGAAAAAAATATGCAGTGGGGTGTTATATTTGGTCTGTTGGCTCTTTTGTGAACAATACCTTATATTTCAATGTTAAACAAGTGAGGGTACGGGGTGACATTCATATAATTGGTTTTGATGTAATTACTGAATCGTTTAAGAGGTTTCCTTTTCCACCAGTTAATGACCTGTATGTTTATGACGGACATTTTCTCACTGTTAACAATAAGCTTCATATGTTTGTTGTTGAAATCTGGCCTAATGTTAATGCGAGTCTTTTCAAATATCAAGATAATTTATGGTCTAAGGTGTCGTCTTTCCCAAATGTTGAAACATTCTCATTTGTGGAATGGTGTGGAGCATCAGATGTGGCAAATGGCAATTTGATTTTGCTCCCCAAATTTGGGAATATTGTTGAAGTATACATGAGTGTACAAGATTTTGAATACCTTCAACATGTTGATTCTTTTTGTTGGCTTAAAGGAGCATTATTTGGTCGTAAAGGAGCATTATTTTTAGAGACTGTTGATTCAGCTATTGGGTAGTGCTATTTTCTTGTATTTTTATTTGCTGTTATATTGTTAGCAATTTTGTTTATTGTGTTTATTATTTTAAAAAGTGTTTCAATTTTATTTAGTTTTATTTTTCTATTGTTATTGGGAACATTTTTGGGACTCCATTGTAGTATTAATTGTGGTTGGCTATTTTTATTCGTTTTGAATATGTATTACTTATCATTTGTTTGATATTTATGTAAAAGTAGAAACATTTGTAAACCAGTATATATTTTTTAATCCATCACACTTATAGACATGTTTACATATTAAACAACCATTGGCATCAAATGCAGTTTATTACTGCTATTGGGATATAGTAGTTGATATATGTTTGAGTGGTCTATATTTTGTGGTGATTATTACAGTGGTCTATAGCAGATGCTATATGTTACGTTAACATGTTAGTTAATACAAAATTATTTACTATTTGTTTGCAAGGACATATTCGATTTGAAACAATATGATAAACAACAATGTAAGTAGAGCAACGATGATTATCATTGTGTACGGGTATTACCAATACAAAATACATTGTTTTTTTAAGTTTAGGGAAAGTGTTATAAGCCTTCATGATTAACGACGGTTAATTTAAACAAAAAAAAACTACCACCAACCATACTGCATATTAGTTGTTGCAAAAAGAAGTCAAGTTGGTTCTGAATCTGCTTCTGGCTGTGTGAATTAATTTAACCTGCAAACGTTTGAAAGTAATATCATACCTACATCTTCTAAGATCTTGAAAGTGCACTTATCTCCAAAAGATATATCATTCTCTGCCATAAATTCCAGCCATTCATTCACCAGATATTCCTTTCGCGCTCTACGTGAATGAATTTTGACTCCCAGGTTATAACAACTTCCTTCTTGATTTTTTATTATCAAAGTGCGTGTCTGAGCAATTTTCTTCTTTTTAACAACTTCATCTGAGATGAACTGTTTTTCAAGTAGTATAATAAACAATGTTAGTATATGGAATAGTTGGTTAGAATTCAATGCATATAAGTGAACTGTGATTATAGTTAAAAATTGTATCGGATATCTTACGAATTTCTCTGTGGCAGTCTTTTCAAATGTGATGTTGTCTGCAGTAGATGATGGTGCTTTGTTGTGGCATCCTTGGTTATGCGTGTGCGCTTCTTTTTGTTCAACAGGTTCTTTTTTTGGGATTATAAATTCACTTCCATCAGGATGGAAAACAGTCATCGTCAGCTTTGGATTTTGAATTATGTCAAACACGAGAATGTAGCCGAATTTTAGCTGCATGTCTTTTATAACATTCATCCATCCATCTGTCAAATAGTATCGTCTTCCTCTTTTCTCTATCTTTAATTCCCATGTATGTCCTTCACCTGCAGATAGTTGTATTGACATGTTTGGGGGTTTATTTTTCATATTGTATTTGAGAAAGTTTTTAGGGAGCCTCTGCAATAATTATATTAGACAGATGAGATGCAGTTATTTGTTATGTAAATTATAACACATTTGTGGTTTTAAGTTATTTTGGGAGTTCATGGTTGAGAGTGTACAATGTGTTTCTCCGATCGTTTGGATATTGCATCGCAGAATGATGGTCCCAGTTGACGTGAATCTTTAAAGGCTTTGATTTTGTATTTGCATTCACTGTGAGCTTCAAATACTATCAAACAAACATCATCAAGCCCTAAATCATCAACAATATTTTTCCCGCCATCTGCAAAGTAGTATACTCTGTTTATTTTCCTGATGTTGACGTCCCAATGATGCCCGTTATCTGCCTGTATACAAAATTTTCTTTTGTTTTGTAGTTCTTTGTCATGAAAGAACCCAATTGATGGAGGTAGTGGCTGAAAGATTTACGATATAAGTGTGTGAAAGATAAACAAAACCAGTAAGCAATTATTTATATTTAATTGTATTCTCAGAGGATGTGTACCAGTTGAGAACGTGCCATTTGCAGACTGCAATTCCAAATGCACGCAAAGTCATGTCGTTTTGTAAGATATATGTTGTAGTTGTTATAGTCAGCTAATAAAGTGTAATGCTATAAACTAAATTTTTTGATATATTATGTTGTGATAACTAAACAAGTGTTTCTATTGTCAATGTATTTTGCACTACTATGTTAAGTGCTACGGATGTCCTTATGCATTGTTACTTGTTATGTCATATATCACATCGTATTTTAACTGCATGCAATAGTTAACTAAAGTTTATTCCTTATAGTTTGTGCCTATGTTATAAGTTATCAGTAAAAGTAATTCATTCATACATCCATGGTTAAGACATATCTTATCAGCTATCACTAAAAGTAGTACAAACATACATCCATGGTTAAGGCTTGTATTGTTAAGGGTTCATAAGGGCATACTTGATTGAATGGTAAGGGCATGACAGGTTTTAAAAATTATAAGAGTGTTAATGAAGTATTAGAGATATATGTTCTTTAATCACGGATAAAAGTGGCTATAGTTTTTGACATTAAACATTGCATGTATAGGTCAAAAAACCAGCAAACTCAAGGTTGTCATAAACATAGAAAACCATATCATAAACCATTCTAGCAATAAAATCAACAAATATCGAACACCTAATCTATCATAAAACACTCAACCACACATCCAAAATATGAGAGTCAGAGTGCAATATACAAAAAAAAATCAGATCCCTATATCCAAAAAAAATAAAAATAAACGAAAAGCCTACCTAAATACGGAACAAAATATCAAAAAATTATAATCGGAGTAGAATCTTCACATATACGACAAAGATAATAACATAAAATACATGAACTTCACACAATTGATACAAAATCTTACAAGTCTTACAAAAAAAAAAACATATACGGTAACCATAGTTTCTCGGGGAAGAATCAACTGATGCAAATTGTGAAGATAATCCTCACTTAATCGATGAAGATAATTAGAAATAAACCATGAACATCATCCAAATCATAAAAATCTTGAAAGACAAACATATAAGGTAACCATACCTTCTCAGAGAAGAATCAAGTGATGAAGATTGTGGAGATAACCAGGTTTAAGAGAAGAAATGTTTCTTTTGTGTTGGAAATGAAGATTTGATCGATTGAAGATTTGAGATATGAAGTGTAGATTTGGTGATGATGAAAGGTTTTGTGGGGAAACGTGAAGAAGATGTGGGGATTGTTAGAGATGAACAAATATTTAGAAGACTTTTATAGGATCCGAAAAAATGGGTCGGGTTTTTAGGCCGGATGCTCCATTCCATATTAAAAGATTGAGAAGGGAGTTTTGGAGCCAAAAACCATATTTGATGCCTTATTATTGAGTGCCACATCAGCCCAACTTATTTTCAAATATATTTGATGCCTCACCAAACCAGGTATTCGTACGAATTAATTAATATATAATTACTGTGCTTGCTTACAATTGTGGTTAAACTGCTTACTGATTCCTGATACATACATACTCATGCATCACATTTTATACTGTCACTCTATTATTTTTACCCAAACATCACTGACAACCTTGATGCACAAAAAGCACAGTAAGCACACTATACGGATAACCCAGTAAACATGCTGACATAACCAGCATCAGACAGTTACTGTCTCTAAGGCCAGTATGAGCCGGGAATAGTTTACTACACTAGTAGGGAGTGTAGGGAGGTGAGGATTGTAGAACTGCGTCATTAGGTGATGTTTATAGTGACCGGATGTGCCTAAAACGTACTTTGAGTACAAAATTCTGCACTTTAAATAAAAAATTCAGCATTAAGCTAACTAGTAAAGTGCCAAAACATGAGAAAAATATTACTAGACACTTTCCAAAGTGTCGGGAATAAATTGTCTCACAAAAAAAATATTATTAACGACACTTTAAATACTTATTTAGCACTTTAATGGAGTAATATCCAACCGTACAACCGGATTTAACCCGGAACATAAAAATATTGTCATTAACATTATTTTCTTTTTCTGAGCCAGTTAGGGTCCCCGAATACCCTAACACCCGTTGTAAATTACAACACACATAACAACTAATCTTAACACCAACTAACTAACTATACTCTAACTACTTAGTTCAAATCCAACCCATTTACCCACCCCCTTGACCGAACTCGGTTTCTTTGTGGAGACACCCCACAAAATTTTGATTATAATAATAACATGTGCTTAATATCTTTTAGACATAGTAACCAATGGTTAAAGCTAGTGGATGGATTATAAAAAGGCTTAAGGGTTATTACATTCACTTCATAACACCTCACAAAACTTGATCACTCATCCTTTCCCTCTCTTGATTCACGGCCGAGAGCCAATCCACATCCACCACCACTTTCCAATTTTGAACTTGCATTTCCAAGTATACTCAAAGGTGAAGGACCACGTATAAGGAGGCTCGGTGCTTACGGATTGCCAATGACCTCACCACAACGCTATTAACCACCCGTTTTTCGTCTAGTTTCTTCCCTAGCCACGAGCTAGTAGTAAGTGACTCTAAACACCCTATTGATCTTATCTAAAGTGGTTAATAAGAAATTTGTCGGATAAAAATCATGAACACTAGAGGTCAAAACTAAAAGTCTACTAAAAATGATGAACAGGTTGGTTAAAGAATGAATATTAGAGTAAAACTCTTGAAACTTGTTTTGTTATGATTATTTTATGTTGTTTGATGCTAGTAGTAGTTCGGATCGTCATCTAACCCGGCTAAGTCATGTTCATGGAACATGAACTAGTGTATGTTTAAGTGTGAAAAATGACTAGATGACGAACACTACTACTTATTAATTTGAACTTGTGTAAAAGAATTTTTCTTTTAAAATAGAGTCCAAAACTAGTAGATCTAAAGATCTACAAGTGGTATTTTCGAAGAACCAACTGTAAGACGAAACCATGTTTTAAAACCGGATCTTTCCTAAACTAAAGGTGTTTTTGTGAACAAACAAGTGTGTAGACACTTGTGTAACGAAAGGTTTTAACAAAGAATTATTTTTGAGATTTTTGACAAGAAGTTGTAAACTTACACTTTCTTTAAAAATAAGATTTTTAAGAAACCGATTTCATTTATAAAAATAGAAAGATCTACTAAAAATATTGGAAGGTTACTACCTACTTTTACACAAACTGCAAGTTCATGTGTTTGCGGTCTATGTATACTGTTGACTAGTTGATGTTGAAATATTGTTTGTTGATGTTGAGAAAATTGTTGATTGGGTTTTTACAAGAAAATGATACGCTTGTAAGCGTGGCCACCTCCAGTTACAGAGGAAACTCTGGCGAAAATTTTCCAGAATATAACACTTGGAAATATTTTTACAACAAGTGTTATGAGTATATTTTTTTAACTTATTTTTCCAAACAAAGTTCGCCATGATTTTTATTACAAAATTTCCAAGAGTCGGAGGTGGGACTTTCATAAATAAAACTTGTTAAATATATATTTAGAATATATATTTTTCATAGTAACACTTGTGTAATTTTTATGATTATTTTGTGAACTACATAAATATTATTTTTAGAGTAAAAATAATATTACTGGAACACACTGAATATTCACGGCTCCAAAATATTACGAACGCCTTCACAATAAATATTTAAGTTACACCGGTATTATTTATTACCTCCCGGACCATACAACGTAACTTACGTATTTTCAGAAAATACTCATAAGTGTGTATTTTGACAACGATATTATTTTGGAAAATTATATGGAATAAAATATAATATTTTTGGGAAAAATATTTATATTTTGGAAGTAAAGTATTTTGGTCAAATGAAATAAAATAGAGTTAAATGCCATTTTAGTCCCTGTGGTTTGGGCCATTTTGCCATTTTAGTCCAAAGGTTTTATTTTTAACCTGTGGGTCCAAAAAGGTTTCACAGTTGCCATTTTAGTCCACTGGGTTAACTTCATCCATTTTTTCTGTTAACCAGAAGGCCATTTCGGTCATTTTATATGGCTGAATTGCCCTTTTAGTTAACAGAATTACATACAAAATGACCAAATTGGCCTTCTCGTTAACAGAAAAAATGGATGAAGTTAACCCAGTGGACTAAAATGGCAACTGTGAAACCTTTTTGGACCCACAGGTTAAAAATGAAACCTTTGGACTAAACTGGCAAAATGGCCCAAACCACATGGACTAAAATGGCATTTAACTCAATAAAATATATTACATTAAGTAAGACTTAATAATATATTTCGAAGTTATACGAACGCACATGTAATAAAACCCCCATCCTTGGGAAGGAATATATTTACAAAATAATTACGAAGTGTAATTACGAAATAGTTGCCTAACTATTTCCCAAAGACATTAAACCTTAAGCTAAGGCACGACCGTCCGTCTAATAGAAGTTAGTACGTGTAGGTCGTCGCACAGCAGGTTGACCGGGAGATTTCTTGTTAGAGACGCATTTCGGTGAGTTCATGTCCCCCTTTTCTCTTAACTGTTTTCAGTTTTCTAAACTGCGGGGGTGAAATACATGTTACTATGGTTATGAGTACTTTTACACATGGTATGATTAGCGTAAGGAGGGTTACTACTTAGATCATGTGAGTGGGTAGGCGGGAACTGAAGGCCATTAATCCTCAGAGTAGGACCGAGGGACAATAGCGGTAGATCTATCTGGGTGTAGCGAGCCCAGCCCCAAGCCCAACAGTACGGACCTCGGGGTGACTTGGTGCCCGACGCAAAAATCTGCTAGGTTTGAGTCTTCCTACTGCACTTCACACATATCAATGGCCTTGCAAACCATTGGTGATCTCTTTATTTCCTTATTTGCTACATACCAGGGATTTTATACTTACAAAGGTTTTGCATACTCACTTACACATGAACTCGCTCAACATTTTTGTTGATTTTTCCAACTTACATGTATTTCAGTGAACTAAGGATCTGGCACGGTATGCTACGTTTTCACGCTGCGTAGAGTTATGGGATCATCCGAGTTTAGGGGTTGTGGCTTTTACCTGGACGAGTCACAGTTCTTAAACTACGTCTATTTTAAGTTTGTGGTTGTGTCTTTCAAACAATGTTTTTACATTATTAGGTTGTAATTTCCGTTGCATGTGCCAACGCCTTAAGACAATGTTGTGGTACTTTAGTTTTCAAACTTAAATCAATGGATGATCTGGATGGTTTTATTTTCATATAGCTTTGTTGTGATTAAGCTATGGTATTAAGAAGTCTCACCAAATAAACCCACGCTTCCGCAAAGCCAGGGTGTGACAGCTTGGTATCAGAGCTCTGATCATAGCGAACTAGGATTCCTTCTCGAGTCTAGACTATGATCGCTAGGGCTCTCACGAAAACATTTTTACACTGCATACCACTTAAGTCCAGATCCGGGTCCCAAAACGTATGTTGAGCACATTTTATTTGTTAGTTATGGCTCAGTCAGGGAGGCTGAGAGAATTGTCTAGTGGGACTAGGGAGTCAGTCTGGGAGGCTGAGAGAATTGTCTAGTGGGACTAGGGAGTCAGTCTGGGAGGTTAATCTAGTGGGACTAGGAGATTCAGTCTGAGAGGCTGGGAGGCTAGTGGGACTAGGAGAACTATTTGATTGCTTATTGGTGACTAATATGTTTATCTGACTATATGATTGATTATTTGTGCATATGTGTTACAGACGATATGCCCTCATCCGGCACAGGAGAGTCAGACACCACTGACCCCATGCCCATAGTATCGGACGACAGAGTGTCATCAGAGCACGAGGTGCATACTTCGGACACCACCAGCACGGATGAGGACGATTTCCAGCCATTCGCGCTTCCCGATGTCGTTGCTGAGCCCGCTGATGGCCCTATCGCTGGGGATTTGCCGCTTGCGGTGATCCCTGCTCCTATACCTCTTGCAGCTTATCCTGTTATCGACATGCCCCTTGACGTAGTCGCTGACGACGACATCGACTTGTTTGACGAGGATCCACTAGAGGACGACTTTGAGGGTGAGGCCCACATAGCTGCTGGCGATCTCTTACTTCTCGCGGATGCTCTTACAGAGGAGGCACCCATCCATTCACCCGTCCCAGACTCCTTTGAGTCTGTGGCATCTGCACCATCACATGCGCAGGGCACGCAGCACTATTCGCATGATACAGACCCTGATAGAGCATCGTCCGCTGCACCTGCCCCTAGTTTTGCTATCGATCATGACATTGATGATGATTCAGACCCCGTTTTCCCACCTGGTTTTGATCCAGACCGGGACATTGCATTTATTCACCTAGATTAGCCCATGGAGGACCCTGTTGACCCCGTTGATCCCATGTTCGCTGATCCCACTGATTTCGAGATGGAGTTTGATGATCTGGAGCCTGCTGTGGCCCTTGAGCCGGCTGATGCTCCTATCCTCGCATTAGAGCATGACCTTGATCATGCTGATGAACCAGCTGTTGCTCCCTTGGTTGATGACGTACCTGCCGATGATCATCCTATTGTTGCTCCACTATTGGAGGATGATCATGCTATTGATGCTCCTCATATTGCTGATATACCCACTGATCCTGTTGTTGCCCCTCTTCCTGACCAAGTGCCTGTAGAGCCTGATCATGCACCCTTTGCGACCCATGTTGACCCTCGCTATGCGCACACCCGAAATGGGTGGATAGACGATGATGATGACTACCCGTCTTTTGTGGTACCTGTTACACCTGCTTCAGCACCCGCTTCAGTTCCTGTTGGTGCACCCTTGTTTCCTGCACACGTCACTGATGCGTATCGCGCAGACCTGCTTATCACATTTCTCCAGGACATACCTCCACCACGTCCTGGAGAGGGGTCATCTCGTCAGCCTTTTGGCCATGCACCTCTCATGACTGGAGGAGATCAGTTTGTACCACATATCCCTCCTCATACTGCTGTTCCCCCTGTTGCACCGTTTGCGGTACCATCCTTTGCTCCGTCTAGTGAGCCTTTTCTCTGGACTTCACCACCCATTATGCCACCGACGGATCCGTATCACCCATATCATGTGGGGTCTTCTACCGAGGATGTCCTTGTTTCTTTCATGATCCAGCAGGAGGCATTGACTCGTCGCGTGTAGGAGCTTGAGAGAGCACAGCGACCACCATGCCAGTGCCAGGGCCAGACTCACTCTGCGATATTACACCCTCCTCGTCCGTTATCTCCCGACTCTGCTGCTCGTTTTTGGACTCGGGAGCAGCAGCTAGCGTATCTGTTGCGTTCTCATCGAGCCATGGAGGAGGATTGGCTTCACATGCGCCGATTGCTCTTTTCTCATTTTCCCCCTCCTCCACCGCCATCAGCGTAGGGCTATTTTGTACGACACGAGTAGACTTTTGTTGAGAAGAAGGCAATTGCACAGATTGCACAGCTTTTGGGAGGCTGCATATTGATCCTGACTTTTGTTGTTATGTATATTGGATATTGTTGACACTGATTTGATATTTTGGACTGGGGTGATGTAGCCCTTAGTCATTGATGTTGTATGATACAGTTGTGTACTTGTAAACTTTACATTGTGGTCTCGATTTATGGCAATGCAATCGCAGTATTCGCATCATATGTGATGTTTGATTGATTGTTTATGTTCTATAACATGAGATGTTAAGTGTTTGGTTTATTTTAACATGAGATGTTATGTATTGTTTCTATCGTTATATACGTACACTTTACTTACATATGACCTGACCTACGTGAACCATCTTTTAGAAGATGCCACCAAAACGCGATCCGCGCATGCCTGCCAACGAGGCAGAACTTCAACAAATCATCGCTGCCGCCATAGCGCAGTACGCAGCCTCACAAGGAGGACCCAGCGGGAGCAGTTCAAACAATAATGGCTAGAACAATCCACCACATGGTAATGTTAAGACGTTTGAGACGTATTACAACACGTTTGGATGTTTATAGCACGTCTGCTAATACCATTTGTTTATTCCAACGTATGTACAGGGTGCACTTACAAGCAGTTCCTAGACTGCAAGCCTGTGAACTTTGACGGCACCGGAGGTGCTGTTGCTTTTGTGAGATGGGCCGAGAAAACAGACTCTGTCCTCCGAATGAGCAAGTGCGCTCCAGACCAACAAGTTACTTACATTTCTGGGCTATTCTTGGACGGAGCCCTGTCCTGGTGGAATTTACAAGTTCAAACTCTTGGTGAAGCCGCTGCATATGCAATGACATGGAACGAGCTAAAAGAGCTTATGCGAAGAAAGTATTGCTCCCGCGCTGAAATTCAAAAGTTGGAAACTGAGTTTTGGCATCTGAAGATGGAAGGTCCGAAAATTGCGGAATATGTTCAGAGGTTTCACGACTTATCTCATGTGGTTCCTTACATGGTTAAACCGGAATTCAAGCGAATCGAGCGCTTCATTTGGGGTTTAGCTCCTCAAATCATAAGTATGGTGACCTCTTCAAAGCCGGCAACAATCACTGAGGCAATTGATCTGAGTGTGGCTCTTACTGAGGAGGCTATCCGCCTAAACAAGTTTTCTGATGTTGAGCAAAAGAAGAAGGAGACTCACGTAGAGTCGTCCGTGGGTAATAAAAGAAAATTCTCGAACTTCAAACAAGGCACAAGCAGTGATGGCAGGAAAGGAGAACCAAGCGCACCGGTTCAAGCTACAATCGGTGGTGGAAAGAAAGGAAAAGGGTATATGGGTACACTCCCCAAGTGTAACACCAGCCAGCGTCACCATTCAGGCCAGTGTGGTCCAAGGGTATGCGAAGCTTGTGGAAAAACCGGACATTTGAAGGATAACTGCTGGGCTAACTCTGGCCGGGGAGGCCAAGGAGGTTTTGGAAATAGAAACAATAATCGTGGTGGTAATGGAAATCGTGCTCAAGGAAATAATGGAGGAAATGGCATTCGAGGCAACAACGCGAATCAAGCTGGTGCTGTAAATCGTAACCAAAACAACAATCAGGCTGGGAATGGAGGTGGAAATGGGCAGAGACCGGGTTGTTTTAACTGTGGTGACATTGGGCACTTTAAGAGAAACTGCCCAGAGTTGACCCAAGCACGGGGAAGGGTTTTCAATATCGAAGCGAGGGAAGCTCGCCAGGATCCCAATGTTGTTACTGGTACGTTCCCTATAAACCAACGCTTTGCATCCGTTTTATTTGATACTGGTGCCAATTATAGCTTCGTATCGTTAGAGTTTAAGAATATGCTTGGTTTAGCCGCTAGTAAACTAGATATCCCGTACTCAATCGAATTGGCGAATGGAAAGTTAGTAGAAGCTAATGAAGTGGTCAGAGGTTGTGTAATCGAATTGGGAGAGCGTGAGTTTGCTTTGGATCTACTACCAGTCAAGTTGGGAAGCTTCGACATGGTAGTAGGAATGGATTGGTTATCAAGTAACAAGGCAGAAATTGTCTGCCACGAGAAGATCATTCGCATCCCAACCGAAGATGGTGAAACGATTGTGGTTCATGGTGAAAAGCGTGATACGCCTTTAAGAATCATCAGCTGCCTGAAAGCGCGAAAGTGTTTACAGAAGGGATGTGCGGCTTTCCTGGCACACATCGTGGATAAGAAAGCTGCTGAGCCGAAAATCGAAGACATCCCTGTCGTAAGGGAGTATCCTGAAGTCTTCCCTGAGGACTTGCCAGGATTGCCACCCCAGAGGCAAGTGGAGTTCCGTATAGACTTAGTTCCAGGCACCGCGCCTGTAGCTAGGGCACCTTATAGACTTGCACCGTCAGAGATGCAGGAATTGTCGACACAACTCCAAGAGTTGCTAGACAAAGGATTCATCAGACCAAGCTTCTCACCTTGGGGAGCTCCAGTCCTGTTTGTTAAGAAGAAAGACGGTAGTTTTTGTATGTGCATTGACTACCGGGAGTTGAACAAGTTGACTATCAAGAATAGGTATCCCCTGCCAAGGATCGATGACTTATTCGATCAGCTCCAAGGTTCAAGCTTTTACTCTAAGATCGATCTTCGATCTGGATACCATCAGCTAAGGATACAAGAGGAGAGCATCCCGAAGTCAGCCTTCAGAACTCGTTATGGACACTACGAGTTCCTAGTTATGCCGTTTGGGTTGACAAACGCGCCTGCTGTTTTTATGGACCTAATGAACCGAGTCTGCAAGCCGTATCTCGATAAGTTCGTGATTGTATTCATCGACGATATTTTGATTTATTCAAAGACAAAGGCTGAACACGAACAGCACTTAAGAGCTATTTTGGAGTTGCTGAAAAAGGAACAGTTGTATGCCAAATTCTCTAAGTGCGAGTTTTGGCTACGTGAAGTCTAATTCCTTGGACATGTGGTGAATGGAGATGGGATTCACGTGGATCCAACAAAGATTGAAGCGATAAAAAATTGGGAAACCCCAAAGACGCCAACCGAGATTCGACAATTCTTAGGCTTGGCTGGCTATTATCGAAGGTTCATTGAGGATTTTTCAAAAATCGCTCAACCACTGACACTCCTCACGCAGAAAGATAAGAAGTTTGATTGGGGAATCAAACAGGAAGGAGCATTTCAGCTATTAAAAGACAAGCTCTGCAATGCGCCAATCTTAGCACTACCAGAGGGTACAGATGATTTTGTGGTATATTGCGACGCTTCGCGTCAAGGCTTGGGTTGCGTGTTGATGCAACACCAGAAAGTTATAGCTTACGCATCGCGCCAGCTGAAGGTACATGAAAAGAACTATACCACGCATGATTTGGAAGTAGGCGCAGTGATATTTGCATTAAAGATCTGGAGACACTACCTATATGGTACAAAGTGTACAATCTTCACAGACCATAAAAGCCTGCAGCACATATTCGACCAGAAAGAGCTGAATATGAGACAAAGACGTTGGGTCGAATTGTTGAACGATTACGACTGCGAGATAAAGTACCATCCAGGGAAGGCGAATGTGGTCGCCGATGCCCTAAGTCGAAAAGAAAGGATCAAGCCCATAAGGGTTAGGGCTTTAGAAATGATTATCCAAACAGATCTTTCCCTGCGCATTCGTGCCGCGCAGAAAGAAGCTCTTAAGGAAAGAAACCTTGAAGAAGAATATCTCCGTGGGATGGAGAAGAAGTTAGTGCTAAACGAGGAAGGAACGTTATGTTTTATGAAAAGGATTTGGGTTCCTCTGTTTGGTGGTTTGAGAAAAGTTATTTTTGATGAGGCACACAAATCACGGTACTCTATCCATCCAGGAGCGAATAAGATGTACCAGGACCTTAAAAGATTACTATTGGTGGCCTAGAATGAAAGGCGACGTTGCTGTTTATGTTAGCAAGTGTTTAACGTGCGCCAAGGTGAAAGCTGAATACCAGAAGCCTTCAGGACTTCTGCAGCAACCTGAAATTCCCAAGTGGAAATGGGAATAGATTTCAATGGACTTCATAACGAAACTGCCCAAGACGGCCAGGGGTCATGATACTATTTGGGTGATAGTTGACCGCCTAACAAAGTCCGCACATTTCTTGCCAATCAAAAAGAAAGACAATACGAGTAAACTTGCGGAAATATACATGCGAGAGATTGTTGCACATCATGGAGTGCCCCTCTCGATCATCTCTGATAGAGATGGACGTTTCACATCAAGGATTTGGCAATCCTTCCAAGAAGCCTTTGGTTCACAGTTAAATCTGAGCACTGCATTTCATCCGCAAACTGATGGGCAAAGCGAACGAACTATTCAGACATTGGAGGATATGCTGAGAGCATGTGTAATGGATTTGGGTGGTAGCTGGGATAATCATTTACCATTGGTCGAATTTTCGTACAACAACAGCTACCACACAAGCATTGGAGCCGCGCCATTTGAAGCTCTTTACGGACGCAAGTGTCGATCACCACTATGCTGGGCTGATGCAGGTGATAGGCAGCTTGTTGGTCCTGAAATAGTCCAAGAGACAACGGACAAGATCGCACAAATTCGAAAGCGCATCGAGGCGGCCCGTGACAGGCCGAAAGCCTATGCAGATCCAAAGAGGAAACCTTTGGAATTTCAAGTTGGGGATATGGTTTTATTGAAAGTTTCACCCTGGAAGGGTGTGGCACGCTTCGGAAAGCGTGGGAAGTTGAATCTGCGTTACATTGGCCCTTTCAGAATTCTGCAAAGGATTGGGCTTGTAGCCTACAAGTTGGACCTACCTGCTGAACTCCATGGTGTTCATGATACATTCCATGTATCAAATTTGAGAAAGAGTCCAACACAAGATACAATGATCATTCCTGCTGACGAAGTACATATCGACGACATGCTCCACTTCACCGAAGAACCCGTCGAGGTTACGGATTGGAAAGTTAATAAAACTCGCAGGAGCAGTGTCAAACTCGTCAAAGTTCGTTGGAATGCAAGGCATGGACCTGAATTCACGTGGGAACGTGAGGATCGTATGAAAGAGAAATACCCCCATTTATTTCCTAAGAACCCTGCATCTAGAAGCAGAGCTTAATTTTCGGGACGAAATTTATTTAACGGGGGGAGAATGTGACAACCCTCACCAAACCAGGTATCCGTACGAATTATTTAATATTTAATTAATGTGCTTGCTTACAATTGTGGTTAAACTGCTTACTGATTCCTGATACATACATACTCATGCATCACATTTTATACTGTCACTCTATTATTTTTACACAAACATTAGTGACAACCTTGATGCACAAAAAGCACAGTGAGCACACTATACGGATAACCCAGTAAACATGCTGACATAACCAGCATCAGACAGTTACTGTCTCTAAGGCCCGTATGAGCCGGGAATAGTTTACTACACTAGTAGGGAGTGTAGGGAGGTGAGGATTGTAGAACTGCGTCACTAGGTGATGTTTATAGTGACCGGATGTGCCTAAAACGTACTTTGAGTACAAAATTCTGCACTTTAAATAAAAAATTCAGCATTTAGCTAACTAGTAAAGTGCCAAAACATGAGAAAAATATTACTAGACACTTTCCAAAGTGTCGGGAATAAATTGTGTCACAAAAAAAAATATTATTAACGACACTTTAAATACTTATTTAGCACTTTAATGGAGTAATATCCAACCGTACAACCGGACTTAACCCGGAACATAAACATATTGTCATTAACATTATTTTCTTTTTCTGAGCCAGTTAGGGTCCCCGAATACCCTAACACCCGTTGTAAATTACAACACACATAACAACTAATCTTAACACCAACTAACTAACTATACTCTAACTACTTAGTTCAAATCCAACCCATTTACCCACCCCCCTTGACCGAACTCGGTTTCTTTGTGGAGACACCCCACAAAATTTTGATTATAATAATAACATGTGCTTAATATCTTTTAGACATAGTAACCAATGGTTAAAGCTAGTGGATGGATTATAAAAAGGCTTAAGGGTTATTACATTCACTTCATAACACCTCACAAAACTTGATCACTCATCCTTTCCCTCTCTTTATTCACGGCCGAGAGCCAATTCACATCCACCACCACTTTCCAATTTTGAACTTGCATTTCCAAGTATACTCAAAGGTGAAGGACCACGTATAAGGAGGCTCGGTGCTTACGGATTGCCAAGGACCTCACCACAACGCTATTAACCACCCGTTTTTCGTCTAGTTTCTTCCCTAGCCACGAGCTAGTAGTAAGTGACTCTAAACACCCTATTGATCTTATCTAAAGTGGTTAATAAGAAATTTTTCGGATAAAAATCATGAACACTAGAGGTCAAAACTAAAAGTCTACTAAAAATGATGAACAGGTTGGTTAAAGAATGAATATTAGAGTAAAACTCTTGAAACTTGTTTTGTTATGATTATTTTATGTTGTTTGATGCTAGTAGTAGTTCGGATCGTCATCTAACCCGGCTAAGTCATGTTCATGGAACATGAACTAGTGTATGTTTAAGTGTGAAAAATGACTAGATGACGAACACTACTACTTATTAATATGAACTTGTGTAACAGAATTTTTCTTATAAAATAGAGTCCAAAACTAGTAGATCTAAAGATCTACAAGTGGTATTTTCGAAGAACCAACTGTAAGACGAAACCATGTTTTAAAACCGGATCTTTCCTAAACTAAAGGTGTTTTTGTGAACAAACAAGTGTGTAGACACTTGTGTAACGAAAGGTTTTAACAAAGAATTATTTTTGAGATTTTTGACAAGAAGTTGTAAACTTACACTTTCTTTAAAAATAAGATTTTTAAGAAACCGATTTCATTTATAAAAATAGAAAGATCTACTAAAAATATTGGAAGGTTACTTTTACACAAACTGCAAGTTCATGTGTTTGCGGTCTATGTATACTGTTGACTAGTTGATGTTGAAATATTGTTTGTTGATGTTGAGAAAATTGTTGATTGGGTTTTTACAAGAAAATGATACGCTTGTAAGCGTGGCCACCTCCAGTTACAGAGGAAACTCTGGCGAAATTTTTCCAGAATATAACACTTGGAAATATTTTTACAACAAGTGTTATGAGTATATTTTTTTTAACTTATTTTTCCAAACAAAGTTCGCCATGATTTTTATTACAAAATTTCCAAGAGTCGGAGGTGGGACTTTCATAAATAAAACTTGTTAAATATATATTTAGAATATATATTTTTCATAGTAACACTTGTGTAATTTTTATGATTATTTTGTGAACTACATAAATATTATTTTTAGAGTAAAACTAATATTACTGGAACACACTGAATATTCATGGCTCCAAAATATTACGAACGCCTTCACAATAAATATTTAAGTTACACCGGTATTATTTATTACCACCCGAACCATACAACGTAACTTACGTATTTTCAGAAAATACTCATAAGTGTGTATTTTGACAAGGATATTATTTTGGAAAATTATATGGAATAAAATATAATATTTTTGGGAAAAATATTTATACTTTGGAAGTAAAGTATTTTGGTCAAATGAAATAAAATATATTACATTAAGTAAGACTTAATAATATATTTCGAAGTTATACGAACGCACATGTAATAAAACCCCCATCATTGGGAAGGAATATATTTACAAAATAATTACGAAGTGTAATTACGAAATAGTTGCCTAACTATTTCCCAAAGACATTAAACCTTAAGCTAAGGCACGGCCGTCCGTCTAATAGAAGTTAGTACGTGTAGGTCGTCGCACAGTAGGTTAACCGGGAGATTTCTTGTTAGAGATGCATTTCGGTGAGTTCATGTCCCCCTTTTCTCTTAACTGTTTTCAGTTTTCTAAACTGCGGGGGTGAAATACATGTTACTATGGTTATGAGTACTTTTACACATGGTATGATTAGCGTAAGGAGGGTTACTACTTAGATCATGTGAGTGGGTAGGCGGGAACTGAAGGCCATTAATCCTCAGAGTAGGACCGAGGGATAATAGCGGTAGATCTATCTGGGTGTAGCGAGCCCAGCCCCAGGTCCAACAGTACGGACCTCGGGGTGACTTGGTACCCGACGCAAAAATCTGCTAGGTTTGAGTCTTCCTACTGTACTTCACACATATCAATGGCCTTGCAAACCATTGGTGATCTCTTTATTTCCTTATTTGCTACATACCAGGGATTTTATACTTACAAAGGTTTTGCATACTCACTTACACATGAACTCGCTCAACATTTTTGTTGATTTTTCCAACTTACATGTATTTCAGTGAACTAAGGATCTGGCACGGTATGCTACGTTTTCACGCTGCGTAGAGTTATGGGATCATCCGAGTTTAGGGGTTGTGGCTTTTACCTAGACGAGTCACAGTTCTTAAACTACGTCTATTTTAAGTTTGTGGTTGTGTCTTTCAAACAATGTTTTTACATTATTAGGTTGTAATTTCCGTTGCATGTGCCAACGCCTTAAGACAATGTTGTGGTACTTTACTTTTCAAACTTAAATCAATGGATGATCTGCATGGTTTTATTTTCATATAGCTTTGTTGTGATTAAGTTATGGTATTAAGAAGTCACACCAAATAAACCCACGCTTCCGCAAAGCCAGGGTGTGACATAAATAGTGCTGGTTATTTTTAAAAAAAATCTTAAATTAGTTTAATTTTTTTCTTTTCTTTATTGTTTAAAAATTATTAAATGGATGACATTATGGTTTGAAAATTTGAGATAATCATTTTGAAATTTGTGTGTTAGACGTGGTGAGTTTGACTTTGTCGCGCCAGCCTTTATCGCTATTTATTAGATAAAAATGATGTTACATTCGATTGTTTTATCCATTTAATATTAAATTATGGTAATTTTGTACGCTGTTGTGCTTTTATAAATTGTTGATAATATATTCTTACGATGTTTTTGTTAATGGTTGTTGGTATTACTTGCAACTAATATATAATATATAAAGTAAAACATATATGTTAATTAAAATTATATAAATTAAATTGTAATGAAGTGGTATTTTAACAACAGTTATTTGTATTTATTCCGAGCATGATATTACGTTAAATATAGCTAGATTCATATAACACAATGTTCTGATAGTGAGACTATGTATATATCTATACTATATATAATAAGAGATTATTGGCTGATGTAAATCTGCCTATGTGTCAATCATTAAGGTATGCCACTTGTCTCCGCTGATGTCATAATTCTCTTTTCAATATTTTATTATTATGAAAAAATATATTGTATATAATAGAATTTTTTAAGGAGGGAATTTGAAAATCAATTTCAAAATTCAAATCATAACTTTAATCCTCCTCTCTCTCTCTCAAATATAATCCTGAATTCATTTTCAAATTTCAAACCGTCAATTCCACTCTCTCTCTCTCACTATCCATTTCTCTCTCAACTCTCTCTCTAAACCACCGGACTCCGCCGCTACTTCGCCGTCAACCCTAAAATAAGAGACCAACACCGCCGCGAACTGTGTTAGATTTGGTATACCAATTAATGTCAATATTTGTTCTCTGTTTTGGTACAATGAAAATTCTAATAACTTCACTTTTCTCCTCCATCTAGGGTTTCTGCGTTCTCTAGCTGTTCACACACAATCTCGATTCTTGCGACCGTGGTAAGGATTTCATCTCTATATCTCTAAAAATGTTGGATTTCATTTATTAAACCCTAATCTCTTATCTTCTCTAATCAGCTACACCATCGCAATCTTCTAGCAGGTATGCTTTCATCTGATAACAAGTACAATTCTTTGTTTAAAGGAAATATCATTCCTAATTTTGTTTTTTTTAAATCGATTCCTTTCTAATCATCCGTGGCCTGCGTGGGTGACTTTTGTTGACCGTATGAAGTCCAAAGGGGACATTCGTCAAGATGCTGGAACTGGAAGTGATGTTTCTGTGTATGAAGATATGAGGTGTTATTAAGGAAGGTTGCCTCTGTTTTGGTCGTCAAGGGTTTGATTTGTTCAAGTAAGATACTGTTCGTGTCTTGGTTTAATTGTCTGTTTGATGATGAAGTGATGATAGCGAATGGTATTTTAATGAGCATGATAGAAGTTACAAATTGATGAATCTCAATATATTGTGTTTTGTAAAAATAAACATTATGTTATGAAATTTATTGATTATTTATAGTTGGTTAGGTATAAGTATATAGTGTTAAGTTGATTATGGTATGTTTATTATTAGTTAGGTATGAATTCATAGGCTCTCTCATCATGATTTGTAAGGTTATCAATCACTTAATTTTGTTCAATTCCCTTTGATTAAAGTACATCATTTTTTTAGGATTTTAGTATTTTTGTTTCAGTTTATTGTTCCATTGTTTCAGTTTTACCAGTTTAAGATCAAACATGATCCAAATAGTTGAAACCACTGTTGTGTGAAGAAAAAAGGGTTTACGAATCAAAGGCATAACTACTTTATGGTTTCAGTGCATAAGGTGCATATTAAAAAGTGTTTTGTGGACAAAACAGTGGTTGAAACCACTGTTGTGTTAAAACGCTGGCTTGAAACCACTGTTTGGTTAAAACAGTGGTTTGTGGAGAAAACAGATGTTTGAAACCACTGTTTGGTTAAAACAGTGGTTTCTCAAATCATTTCACATTCATTTCGATCTCTTTGCAGGCGGATAGGTGGCTTTGGGAGGTATGAAAAACAGAATTGATAAATTTAGGGAAAATGTGATTGAAAGATGATAACGCAATAGTGGAGGATCTAATTCTACAGCTTCGGTAAATTCAGGTGTGTTTTCAAATAATGCTTCCTAGATGTTTGAAGACCGACAAATGTCCAACGAAGCAGCACTGTGGACATTTGTCGTTCTTTGTTGGTGTTCAAACATCTATGAACCATTATTTGAGAACACCCTTGCATTTATCGGAGTTGTAGAATTAGATCCTCTACTGTTGGGTTATCATCTTTCAAAATCATTTTCCTTAAATTTGTCGATTTTGTTTTTCATGAAGGGATATAATCTGCTTTTTAGTATTTGATTTGGCCGATGACCCACGTTCAAGGATGCTTTATGTCTCAGACTATACGAAGATTGCCTCTTGGTTATCATAAGGTTAAATTTTAAATTAATATGGTCTCATTTGTTAATAAGCTTATAATACTAACACATGCTTTTTTAACATTGTTTTATAGGTGTGTTATTATTCATGTTCAAGATAACCTCTTTCGTGTTCATGTGAGCAAGAAGAGAGGAAGAAACAAAGGATCGGTCAAAACGGTTCAGATGATACAGGTTCATGTAATAAGAAGAAACTCTCTGTTGCGGAAGTGGTTATCTTGAACATGAGTAATAACACACCTGTCTTCTACCTCCATTGCAAATGAAATTGCATGGAAGAAGGCGAGAGAAATAGATATCCTAGGAAGTGTTAATTGTAATGTTTAGTTTTTAATATTTTTCAAACTCAGAATTTTGTAATACTATTTAATATCGAATGAAGAAGTGTTTATTGCTAGCAGAATTTTGTAAAAGTTGGATTTTGTATAGGCTTCTGTATAGTTTGTTTGTTTTTTTTTTGTTCTATTTGGGGTGTGTTTGCTCTTATGTTATGGCTAATTTAGCAGTTTTACATTAATTATGCAAAATAAAAATTGCATCAGCATTTCAATATTCATGTTTTCAAATTAGAAGAAGAGGTACCATCATCTTATTTTTCAATATCATAATATTATTACTAACCATTGAAATAGACTTTCCCCTTGAAAGTCGTTATTTGTTTGGGCCAAATAAGACTGGTTCACATCAGTGGATTCATCATAAGCAGCTGTTTGCATTACACCTTCCCCTTGAAAGTGGTTATAACATCTGATGGCCCTCATCCACTGTTTGTATACTACAACTGCTGTCCATTAAGTACTGCTTGTGTACAACAACTGCACCAGACCAAGTGCTGCTATTTAATCTACTGCCATAAGATAAGTGCTGCTAAAGACCAAAGCCCTGCTTGGAATGAAGCAGTGGAATGTAAAAACTGCTGACATATAAAGATTGACAATTTGTGTCTAAAATGTATTTTGTTAAGGATGGCATTCTTGCAGATATTTCATAAATCACCATCAACAGATTTTGGACATGATATTGTGGTTACGCAAGACAAAATCATTCCTTTCTTTAGAACAGCAGATGCTCAAAACATTTGTCAAAAGCTTATTGACTGTTGCACTAACAGTTGCTGATTTAATAGTCTTTCAAATCATTATCATTTCCTTACCCCTAACTACTTTTGTGCTCAAACATTTGTTTTCTAAATACTGTCCACTGCTATTCATCATAAGCAGCTGTTTGCATTAGACTTTCCCCTTGAAAGTGGTTATAACATCTGATGGCCCTCATCCACTGTTTGTATACTGCAACTGCTGTCCATTAAGTACTGCTTGTGTACAACAACTTCTGAAGACAAAGTGCTGCTATTTAATCTACTGCCCTCAGTCAAATGCTGCTAAAGACCAAAGCCCTGCTTGGAATGAAGCAGTGGAATGTAAAAACTGCTGACATATTAAACTTGACAATTTGCCTCTAAAATGTATTTTGTTAAGGATGCCATTCTTGAAGATGTTTCATAAATCACCATCAACAGGTATTGTAATTTACATTTTTATTAATTATTTCCGGTGAGATTTTTATTATATCAATGACTTATAGTTATTCTTTTCGACAAAACGGTCTTATGGCACTTTATGATACACTGTTTAGCTAGGTAAAATCCATACTACATGATTATATTTACAGAGTTGATTCTTGAATTTGTTTTGTTTTGTTTTGTGATTGTTTGTTGGTATGTGGTTTATTTTTAGGGTGATCAGTGGTTTATAATCGGACCGTCCGGTTCATTCATCAGGTATTATTTCCTTTTCATTTTCACTACACTGATTTAGCGTTACCGCCTGTTTAACAATCGAGAAAAATATGTTTCATATCATACCTGCTTTAGAGTTTTACTTGTATCGTTTAAAACAAAACCCAAAAAAAATTGTTTCCGAGTGAAGAACCTATAACACATCAAAAATTCAGCATTTAAAACAAAACCCAAAAAAATTGGTCAGTCCAAAACCATACCTAAAATTATAATGAAACAGAAGCAAAAATAAAGTGTCATAAAAAAATTAAATCGTTTATAGTATAAATATTAAAAAAAGTTACAATTACATAAAAAAAAAAGTAATCAGACACTTAAAGTCTAATAGCAAGAATGAAGAAACTTTAACTTCAACTCCATGGAGCACTGCACTTCTCGATGTATGTCATTGATCTTTCTCATGAAGTCCAGGTCTCTGTCTCCACACTCTATATTATTCGCAACACACAGGTCACGAACGGAAGTAGTCGGCATCGCCCTCAGGTCTCTTGAAACTTGGTCTCTTGTCAGCAGACCAAGTTGCAGTCCGTTAAAACATCTCTTCAACTCTTGAAGAGTACTCCTATCAGCAAAAACTTGCTCTTCGATTTGTTTAATAAAGCGTTGCTTGAAATCCTCAGATTGTGCAGAAGTATGTGACTCCATTTTAATGTATTTATAACAACTAAGGCAAAACAATAAGAGTTGCTCTTCTATTTCACTGAATGAATCTGGTTATGATGAAACAATATTTGAATTCGCAATGATATTATATAGGATATGTATCAGCCCAAAGGTCAGGTTTAAATGCAACCATTAAATAAAAATTTATATTTAAAAACCTGATACATGTAATGATTTAATAATTAAAAACGTGTATATGGCCAACATGTCTCTTCATTTACCTTATCAAACATTTTAATGTAAAACCTTTGAAAAATGATCTTTATTAGCAGACGTCTCTTCGTTTACCCTATCAAATATTTCAAACACTATAAAGGATCATGATTGCTCTACTTGAAAACATCAAGACTTCATTTTAAAAAAAAACCCTTCATACTAAAACAAAACGTCCAAAACCACTCACAGTCATTCTAAATGGCAAGCAAAACCTTCTACCACTGGTCGGATAATACCGATCTTAAAATTGAATATTCAAGATGGTCACTCCATGAACCGAGAAAAGCTGAAGAAGTCAACAAAAAAGTTGCGTTGGTAAGTGATAAATATTATAAGCAGACGTGGAGTAGCATTGCACTGCTGGATGAAGTTGTCACTTCTCCTCCATCAGAGTTTAAAGAAAAAGCATAAGAGTTTATGACACATCTGCTGAAACAGGATCAGAAGCCCTTTGATATGCTAGCAGATCTGCAAATTAAAACAAAAAAATGAAATTGCATGGAAGAAGGCCAGAGAAATAGATATCCTAGGAAGTGTTAATTGTAATGTTTAGTTTTTAATATTTTTCAAACTCAGAATTTTGTAATACTATTTAATATCGAATGAAGAAGTGTTTATTGCTAGCAGAATTTTGTAAAAGTTGGATTTTGTATAGGCTTCTGTGTAGTTTGTTTGTTTTTTTTGTTCTATTTGGGGTGTATTTGCCCTTGAAGAGGTACCACCATCTTATTTTTTAATATCATAATATTATTATTAACCATTGTAATAGACTTTCCCCTTGAAAGTCGATATTTGTTTGGGCCAAATAAAACTGGTCCACATCAGTGGATTCATCATAAGCAGCTGTTTGCATTACACCTTCCCCTTGAAAGTGGTTATAACATCTGATGGCCCTCATCCACTGTTTGTATACTACAACTGCTGTCCATTAAGTACTGCTTCTGTACAACAACTGCACCAGACAAAGTGCTGCTATTTAATCTAATGTCCTAAGATAAGTGCTGCTAAAGACCAAAGCCCTGCTTGGAATGAAGCAGTGGAATGTAAAAACTGCTGACATATAAAGATTCACAATTTGTGTCTAAAATGTATTTTGTTAAGGATGGCATTCTTGCAGGTATTTCATAAATCACCATCAACAGATGTTGGAAATGATATTGTGTTTATGCAAGACAAAATCATTCAACAAAATCATTCAACATAATCTGATTAAACAGTTGCTGATTTAATAGTCTTTCAAATCATTCTCATTTCCTTACCCCTAACTACTGTTGTGCTCAAACATCTGTTTTCTAAATACTGTCCACTGCTAGTCATCATAAGTAGCTGTTTGCATTAGACTTTCCCCTTGAAAGTGGTTATAACATCTGATGGCCTCATCCACTGTTTGTATACTACAACTGCTGTCCATTAAGTACTGCTTGTGTACAACAACTGCTGAAGACAAAATGCTGCTATTTAATCTATTGCCCTAAGTCAAGTGCTGCTAAAGACCAAAGCCCTGTTTGGAATGAAGCAGTGGAATGAAAAAACAGTTGTTTACTTTGTTTATTGTAATAGTATCAGTTGTTTTCATTTGCGCTGCATTTAATGTCAATTCATATCTATTGATTTGCTCAATTTATACAAACAAACACAATCATGAGGGCCTCCGATCCTAACATCTTTACCTGTGTGTTTGTTATGCTTCTCTTGTATTGAACTGGTATATTGGCAACAAATAATGTTTCTTTCGTTAGTTATGCTTTTCTTATTTCTATAGTTAATCAGTCGACAAGTTTAATGTATACTTAACTAAAAAAGCAAGTTGCATCCCTGTCGTTTGTTTGAAACATCAACCTGAGCCCTTAAATTCATTTTTCGTTTTTTGAGCCCCTGAGCTTTTGAATTCATAACAATTTGAGTCCCTTCGTCAATGTGCCGTCTGTTTGACCATTTGAACCGGTTGTATGAGTGAAATATTAACCTGAGCCCCTAAATTCTCTTCTTGCTTTTTTGTTAAGAAATCATTGATTTAATAATTTAAATTAATTCTTTTTAAAAAAATCCAATCTAATAATTAACTCTTTTTAAATAAATGCAATCTAATAATTAAAGGTATACTATATATAACAAATTATTAAAGCCTAAATTGTATATTAAATGTAAACTTTTAATACATACAATACAGAGACAAAACGTCATACCAACTTCGTAGACTTGATGGAACTTACAGACTCGATAACAAAAGACCGTAACATACAATACAGAGACAAAACGTCATACTACCACAACCAATTGTGGATCTTTACTGACGGGTGCACTTCGGAATGTAGCAGATATGAATGAATATAATACCAGTGTAGCTAATTTCATATCTGCCACTGGGGTTATATTCATTCATATGAACGAATATAACCCCAGTGTAGCTCTTCGATTTTCCTTGAAATTCCAGAGCTCGCTAATTACATATCTGCCACTGGGGTTGTATTCATTCATATGCAATTGATCGTTTTGATCAATCAGTTCCTTATGTGCACCGCACCATCTTCTAGGAGGTTGTCAAGTCTTCTCACCTTCGTAGTTGGTGTTTTGCGTATCTTTACATCCGCAGCCATTATGTACAATATTTTCACAAAAGACATCACAAACAAACTTGAACAAATCAACCCTCTGTTTTTCCAAACCAAAATAAACAAAACAAACAAACATAACAAAGCAGAACAAAAACAAAACAAACAAACAGAACAAAACAGAACAAAAACATCACAAACAAACCTGAAAAACAGAAACCAAAATACTCCAAATCAACCCATTCACAAAAAAACTGATTATCATCATCATCATTATGCAGCATTCAGATTATCATTATCAAAAACTGAAACCAAAATACCCAAATCAACCCTCTGTTTTTTCACAAAGAAGTGATTATCAACATCATCATGCGGCATTCAGATATCATTATGAAAAACTGAAACCAAAGTACCCAAATCCACCTTCTGTTTTTTCACAAAAAAACTGATTATCATCATCATCAACTCTTTTTTTTTTCACAAAAACATTTACAAAAAACTGATTATCATCATCATCATGCGGCATTCAGATTATCATTATCAAAAACTGAATCCAAAATACCCAAATCAACCCTCTGTTTTTTCACAAAAACATTCATAAGAAACTGATTATCATCATCATCATGCGGCATTCAGATTATCATTATCAAAAACTGAATCCAAAATACCCAAATCAACCCTCTCTTTTTTCACAAAATCATTCACAAATAATTGATTATCATCATCATCATCAACCGGCATTCAGATTAACATTATCAAAAACTTAAAACAAAATACCAAAATCAACCCTCTGTTTTTTCACAAAAACATCACAAATATTAAAAACATATATAGATAAGATGATGATACAAATCTCTGTTTTGAAGATGAAGATGTATTGTAACACCCCCAAAATACCACCTGCGGGAACTCCGCGAGGCGTGTTACTCATCAGAGTTCGAGCCACCAATCACATTGAACCAATGATAAATATTTAAATAAAACATGTCATGAATTACCAATAGAAATATCAAACATAGGGTTACTCCCAAAGAGTTGTGTAGCGGAAGCATATAGTAAATCGTTTAACAATTGTTTCATAGTAAATGTTCAAAACCAACGTTTCACTTATAAGTTAATCCAAGAGCCTCGATCCATGACCACTCCAGCACTCCCAGATAGCAAGTCCACGTCACGAATTCTAGCGACCTACAAGCATGCAGACAAGTGTGTCAGACGACGCTGGTGAGTTCAAGGTTTTGTTAACGTGTGTAGTTACCAGATATCTGTTAAGTCAAATCATCGTTTCGTTTTGAAATTGTTATTAACGTAGGAGAGTCTTATATACTGGAAGTGTGTCCAATATATACCATGGGAGTGTGCCCAACATAACCTGGGAGTGTGCCCAACATAACCTGGGAGTGTGCCCAATATAACCTGGGAGTGTGCCCAACCCCAATGCCCCTAACCAAGCATTGGTAATGATGTCCAGGTAACTAGATCACGCCCGTCCTTACGGCCCGGTGTGAGGGTGTCAAACCTAATAGCGCTATCAACTAGTTACCCCATTGCCTTACAAGCAACACGGTAGATGATCGATTCTGTGTTCAATAACCAACATCCCAAATAACAGTTTACCCAGTATTCCCTTTAGAAACGTTTACCAGATGTCCCAAACCACCGGGACGCATGCTTAGAAAAGTGCAGTGAACTCACCTTGGTTTGCTCGGTAAGATTAACTACTCGTTCACACTTAAACAGTCACACCCTATTGCATTCAAGTACTCGTAATCAGTTTATGTTCACGTATAGTCATAGTGTACACACAAACTATCACAGCAGTTATACCGCCCATATAATCACACAATACACGTATGTGTTCCAAACTAATGCTTAACAGTTGTACGTATTATGCTGGGAGTATGAACCAGATTGTGTCACATATCAAGTAAGCATCTCTAACAGTAAACATCATTAACAGTAGGCAGTAAATATCATTAACAATAGACATCATGGTTTTTTTTTTTTTTTATCAACATACACATAATCATATCCAATTACAGTCTGTTCACAAGTTCTAGATCCTTATGGCGAAACTCCAAGGCGACGAATCCTGATGTTTCGTCGAGGGTCCCTATGACGAAACTCTAGGGAGTTTCGTCAATGAGTGTGTGGCGAAACCCACAAGGGTTTTGTCCTGGTCATAACAGTTACCAAGTTTTTGCCAACAGTTTCACGTTTCCAAACCTTAATGTTAACAACCAATCATTTGTAATCATTATCCAATCATTACACATGGTTTCAATTTATCACTTGGTCCTACACCCAATTAACGTTAAAGCTGTAATCGTACCCTAACAATGGAACGTCTTGAATGTCAACATTCAACACAATCATCAACAGCACCTATCCGATTTCAGAAATCCATATCATGTTATTTCATGGGCGACTTGATTAAAGTTGATAACCCATACCCTCGATGATTACTATATTCGTGATATCATCAAAATATTCCAACAGTTTCATCAAAACCATACACAATCATTCATAACATTGACAATAAGAAATCAAACAGTATATGTATATAACCTACACACACTTCAAGAGGCACATGCGACGGCAGATTGAGTCAAATCACAAACAACCACACTTGCAGAAACTAACCTTTACTCAGGATTCATATTCAAGCTTCAATCATTTACAATTCATATTTAATAGACCAGTTCCTTACAATTCATATTTAATAATTTACATAACCCTAATTCATCGATCACTACTCATCATACACAACCTTCTAGGTTTATTGCGATACAATCCATATTATCACACAACATTCCAGTAGATCAACAGCCAAACGATTCCCCAAAATTCAATAATAAGTTTATCGTTTTTAATATACTATCATCATCCAAAACAATTATTCAACAGGTTATCACTACACTCACAACATGAACAATGAATATTTAAATTCCCACATCATGGACATACTCACCACATACAATTTAATAATCGATATTAATAAAAACATGAACAATTTAGATATAAATCATACCACATAAATATCCATGCACCCTAGATTGAAAAGGAATGCGACTCCCAAGGCCACCACTGCCGTCAATATTGAAAAGGGAAGAATTGTTTTCTTTTTGTTTTGTTTGTGCCTCTATTGGGAAAAGAACCAACAAAATCCACACCCTAATTTACATATATGCGTTCAAAAGAATGAAGTGGGCAGAGCCCACTTGGACTCGAGAAGGGAAGGCAGTTGGACTCGCCACCAATGGGCCAGCCTTCCTTCTTTGGGCTCACATAGATTACGTCAAAGAGAGAGGGTGGTCGAGGAGTGGTGTGCGACCCGAAGATCTTGTGCGATTGGACATGTGACACTAATTCACTTATGTCATTCGAGCAATTCGAACATATATCTAGTACATACAATTTAGTTTACATAACAACCATCAAATCACAACGTACAACGAAACACAATGTACAGCGAAACATGAAAAGATCAGTAAAGGAAAGGTTTGGAAATACGAGTTGTCACATCATCCCCAACTTGAAAGAAATTTCGTCCCAAAATTTGATAAGCAGTCGAAGGGGAAAAAGGAGCGATGAGTATATCCGGATGACTGTGGGTTTTTCACCGGGTACCACATCATCCCCAACTTGAAAGGGAATTTCGTCCCGAAATTCGCCAACGATATCAGAAATTGATTCAACCGATTGAATAACTGAGGATACCAGAGCTTCCTCTGATCCTTGCGTTCCCACGCGGAACTCTCACAATAGGAATTTGACTAAGTTAACGAACTTTGACTTCCTGGTCCATGCTTTCGACAGGTTCCTCAACGTCTGCAACTAGACTTTAACCTCAGATGCTAATGAAGGTATCACAAGCGTTTCATCGAACAAACATTTCCTTAGATTCGAGGCATAAATGATATCATGTACGTTACCCAATTCGTCGGGTAGTTCGAGTTTGTAGGTCACGTTACTGATTCGCTCCAGAAATCCGAATGTCCCAACGCATCGTAAACTAAGCTTGCCATGTTTTCTATAGCGTACCGCGCCCTCCCAGGGTGGGACATTTGATTATGACACGTCCGCCTACTGCGGATTTCTAGTGTTTAGTAAGCTTATCAGCTTTCCTGACGACCACGCGTTGCCATCAAACAATATCCGATCCAAGCAATCTTTAAGAGTTTCGAGTACGAGTCCTGGATCTGTGAGTAGGTTGTCACCCACCATAATCCAACAAGGAGATTAGCGTTACTGTCCATGCGATGCCTAAAACAGAGCTGTATGCTTACTAATATGGTGCCAGCTGCAGTAGAGCTCTCCCAAAGATAAGTGCCCTTTCCAAATGTTTACTAAAATCAATCACGCACATGCTCGCAACATGTCTTCGTGTGTCCGGATGGTTCGTTACTCTGCTCGGTTGCCCTACAGTGATAAGCAATACTCATGTCTAGACGTGAGCCAAGTGTGTTGTGTAGTGCCTGTCATAAATCAGGTATAGGTCAAAACCAGAGGTAACAGGAGTTGACAACTCGTGCCTAAAAGCCGCCTCTCTCAGAGAAGCATTCTCAGCTGTGACGACTCGTCCGTTTCCTTAATTGCAAGAAAGCGTGTTGGTAGCGTGAGACAATCAACGATCACCCAAGTAATACTGTTTCTGTTTCGAGTTGTAAGTAGTCTAGTGCCAGATTCCATGGCAGTATGTTCTCATTTCCATAAGGGTGTTTCTGGTTTCTGATACTGTACCTTGACTTTCCGACCAGTCAAACATCATTCCCATGCATAGCTAGGTGGGCCTTCATGCCCGATCACCAGTTCAAGGCTTATAAATCCTAATGTCTCTTATAAAAACCCAGACGACTAGAATATCGATGCCAGGGTGCTTCGCATAACACAAATTTCCTACAGTTACTGAATAATGAGATCCACATTCGTTCCATGAGGTAGCGAATATCGTCCGGCCTGCCAAGGTTGCTTCTCCGTGGCCCGCATGGGTTCAACTTGAAAATTTTCTCCCTTCAGCTCTCCAGCTTGAACAGAGCGAATCTGATCAGGTAGGTTAAAGTCGATAGTGAGCTACAGAGCTCATACACGTTCAAGTTCCACAGTCATAATCCTCCCCAAAAGTTCCATCCAACGATGCCATTTACGGATTTTGCTCTTTCGAAACCAGGGTACACGGGAGGCCCTTGCGATCGGTCTAAGTAACGCATTCGGTACCATCCAAGTAATGCCTCCAAGTAAATCCAAAAACCATGGTTTCCACCACTGGTTATATGTCGTGCAGTTCCTCTTTGGAACTCCATTACGTAAGTCATCACTCTCTCGCGTTGCCTCGACGTGTAACTGGGGCTCTGATTTGAACCATAATGATATACCACCGAATCACCCGCACACTCGGGTAGGGACGATCCTCAGTGCATTGCAGAGTTGGGATTCGAAAGCTGAAAAGACATCCTCCTGTCCTGTCTTTCATGAACACAGCACCCGGCTGTGGTAAAGAGATTTAAGCTGCGCAACCTCCGAAAATCCTGCGATTAATCTGCGATATCATCAAGCGAGACCAAGAAACTGTTGTATCCTCGAACAAGTCTTAGCGAGACTCACGTGCATTCCCCCTTCGTTGATTATATGACCCAAAAAGGTTACCTCTCGAATTCAGAAGTTACATTTATTAAGACTTCGCGCAGTGTGGCTCCTCCCTCGGGAGCTCTCGAATAAGATACAAAGTTGTCCATGATGCTCTTTTCACCTAGAAAGGATTCTAAACATCACCCAATAGCATGGTCGGTTCACATGGCCCATAAAGCTACTGGTGTGATAATTACCCCAATGGTCATGGAATACAAAATCGTATGGCCGAATTGCGTCTGATAAGCCGCTTTAAGAACGTTCTCCCTTTGGACTTCCACCTGATAATAGTTCGCTCTTAAATCAATCCTCGAATGAGAGCTCGTCCCTTGCAACTAGTCGATACATGGTCGAGGCAATCTGTTCTCAACTTCCGCCTTGATGAGTTCTCGATAATCAGTACTCACACAAAAAGTCTTATCCCCACGGATATAACTGGGGCTTCCCAAAGCGGAAACTAAGTCCGACAAAACTCCTGTCCAACAGTTCTCGTAGTAGCTTATATAGTTCTTGCTACCCACCTGGTGCAAGACGGTAAGAGTACGAGTATTCGGAGCTGCCTCTGGCGTGAGATCAACTGGGATTCCGACTAACAGTTGTGGTAGTAACCTGAAAGTTCCTCGAATGGTACACTGAGATGAGTCACCACAATTGGTGGATCTTCGATCCTAGCCTTATCATCAGAAACGGTTGCTAATTTAGCGGGGTCATCTCTCCGTAGACGCTTCTGGGCCCTCATAGACAAAATGGTGCTACCCTTGCACCAGTCTAACGCTTTAGAACAAATAACAATTCACCACACAAAATTTTGCTCCCCACTGGGTACATCTGCGCGATTTCTGGATAACCAGTCCACACTAACTACTGCATTGCAGCCATCAAGGATAGTAGAAAGAAAATCGGCGTCGAATACCTGCCCCACAAGGTCGAGTTTGCATCCCAACTAATATATGCGGTTTCATCTGACTTGCCATCCGTCGATTTCCACAGCAGGTTCGGTTTCAAGAAGCATCAGAGTTAAGCAAAACAGTGACGAAGCGATTAGTTACCAAGAACGTGTAGGCCACCATATTGTTATAATCCTGGCGTCGCCCACGCCGAACCTAAATGTCCTTCGCGAGTACCATATCCAGTGTTGTTGCTACTGCTACTAGAATTCCCGAAACTGTCATTGCTCCCTGGGTTGTTGGAGTCTTGCCTTAACATCGGCCATTCCCTGTTGAAGCCACCATCGTTTCCATACCGAAAGTCATGATTTGCAAGTACCTTGCTGTCATCGTGACTGTTGCTTCTAGTGTTGTTGCTCGAAATGGAGTCCTGCGATCTTTCACCAACAATGTCCATCTCTTCACACTCCGTGCCACGTTCCATGGCGCTACTCATTGTGCTGGCAGTTACACATTCCACATCATGGTCAATTGTCATCGTTTATGTCCTGATTAATTCGTAGAAGTCGGCTCCCATAAGTTGTTGACTAGGGTTAAGGATTCGTTTGGAGTCAAATCGCTGATATTCGTTGCCAGTAAGTAGAGTCATTCAAATGCTGAAGTCGGTAAAATACTACATTTACCCTCTTGTCCATCGTTCTTCCAAGTTGATTAAATACTACTCGGTTTGCTGCAAGAGTGTTGCAGAAGTGATCGCACTTCTGGATTTAATGCGCCAAATCTTTGAGTTCCACCTTACGATGAGAAGTGAGAAAGGTTAATCATTGACGTTGCAACATCCAATTCAGGGACGTTTGTACCAGCACCTAACATTCTACACGGTTCGCTAGGCATTCAGAGGGGTGTTCATATAATACTTGATAGCATCGAGATTCGAAAGGATTCAGAGAGAGGTGAAAATGTCACATTCGAGTAGGAGACGATCACTGTTATGACTCCTATAAATTTGTTACGTTTCACACTGATCAAATAACAGAGCGGAACCCCTTCTTCACTTGTTAAGCCTCACTGGGACTCACATGCACCCCACATTATTATTATGTGTGCACCCACAATAATATTGTGATTTGCATGCTCATCTCAACTCCTCCTAACTCATGTCGAATGGTTCCCCAAACTCGAGTAGCAAACAAAGAGCATCACAAAACGTGAGTCACGAATGTTTAGGGAAATACCACCATATCAGTTATATAACACGTGCAAGTAATACGTAAGTTCATAGTGGTGTGTTAAACGTGCAATCACATGCAATATCATATGTAGGTGTTCTCTTGTTACGCAGTACAATGAGTATACGAGAGACGAACCTTGCAATCTGGAGCTGAGTGTCATGGTCGTATTCTTTGTTGTCAAATCTGTTCGGTTATAGTCTGGTTTTATAAAAACGTTTTTAAAACCAAGTTCACTATAACCAGTGGCTCTGATACCAAACTGTAACACCCCCAAAATACCACCTGCGGGAACTCCGCGAGGCGTGTTACTCATCAGAGTTCGAGCCACCAATCACATTGAACCAATGATAAATATTTAAATAAAACATGTCATGAATTACCAATAGAAATATCAAACATAGGGTTACTCCCAAAGAGTTGTGTAGCGGAAGCATATAGTAAATCGTTTAACAATTGTTTCATAGTAAATGTTCAAAACCAACGTTTAACTTATAAGTTAATCCAAGAGCCTCGATCCATGACCACTCCAGCACTCCCAGATAGCAAGTCCACGTCACGAATTCTAGCGACCTACAAGCATGCAGACAAGTGTGTCAGACGACGCTGGTGAGTTCAAGGTTTTGTTAACGTGTGTAGTTACCAGATATCTGTTAAGTCAAATCATCGTTTCGTTTTGAAATTGTTATTAACGTAGGAGAGTCTTATATACTGGAAGTGTGTCCAATATATACCATGGGAGTGTGCCCAACATAACCTGGGAGTGTGCCCAACATAACCTGGGAGTGTGCCCAATATAACCTGGGAGTGTGCCCAACCCCAATGCCCCTAACCAAGCATTGGTAATGATGTCCAGGTAACTAGATCACGCCCGTCCTTACGGCCCGGTGTGAGGGTGTCAAACCTAATAGCGCTATCAACTAGTTACCCCATTGCCTTACAAGCAACACGGTAGATGATCGATTCTGTGTTCAATAACCAACATCCCAAATAACAGTTTACCCAGTATTCCCTTTAGAAACGTTTACCAGATGTCCCAAACCACCGGGACGCATGCTTAGAAAAGTGCAGTGAACTCACCTTGGTTTGCTCGGTAAGATTAACTACTCGTTCACACTTAAACAGTCACACCCTATTGCATTCAAGTACTCGTAATCAGTTTATGTTCACGTATAGTCATAGTGTACACACAAACTATCACAGCAGTTATACCGCCCATATAATCACACAATACACGTATGTGTTCCAAACTAATGCTTAACAGTTGTACGTATTATGCTGGGAGTATGAACCAGATTGTGTCACATATCAAGTAAGCATCTCTAACAGTAAACATCATTAACAGTAGGCAGTAAATATCATTAACAATAGACATCATGGTTTTTTTTTTTTTTTTTATCAACATACACATAATCATATCCAATTACAGTCTGTTCACAAGTTCTAGATCCTTATGGCGAAACTCCAAGGCGACGAATCCTGATGTTTCGTCGAGGGTCCCTATGACGAAACTCTAGGGAGTTTCGTCAATGAGTGTGTGGCGAAACCCACAAGGGTTTTGTCCTGGTCATAACAGTTACCAAGTTTTTGCCAACAGTTTCACGTTTCCAAACCTTAATGTTAACAACCAATCATTTGTAATCATTATCCAATCATTACACATGGTTTCAATTTATCACTTGGTCCTACACCCAATTAACGTTAAAGCTGTAATCGTACCCTAACAATGGAACCCCTTGAATGTCAACATTCAACACAATCATCAACAGCACCTATCCGATTTCAGAAATCCATATCATGTTATTTCATGGGCGACTTGATTAAAGTTGATAACCCATACCCTCGATGATTACTATATTCGTGATATCATCAAAATATTCCAACAGTTTCATCAAAACCATACACAATCATTCATAACATTGACAATAAGAAATCAAACAGTATATGTATATAACCTACACACACTTCAAGAGGCACATGCGACGGCAGATTGAGTCAAATCACAAACAACCACACTTGCAGAAACTAACCTTTGCTCAGGATTCATATTCAAGCTTCAATCATTTACAATTCATATTTAATAGACCAGTTCCTTACAATTCATATTTAATCATTTACAATCATTTACATAACCCTAATTCATCGATCACTACTCATCATACACA